>CAJINV010000002.1:12037620-12715385 GCA_905178155.1 Amoebophrya sp. A120 | reverse complement strand
ATCATGTTTTTTCACGCATCCTTAACAACCATTCCAAACACGATTATGCCCTTACGGTCTTGGTTCTGTGCGTGCTGTGTGATGGACTAAAAGCGAAATTGACATAGCGGGAATTCATTTAATCGTCATAAGATGTTTATAGAGAAAGCACCTAGCTCAACGATCGATCCCGTAGCCTGTAAAAAATCGAAAAAGGTTGCCACTACATTCATCACGCCCGCCCTCATTCAGGTGTAGAGAGTGTTTTCAGCGTGGTAGATCTTCAGCGCGTGTGTTGTGGTTGGGTGTGCAATTTGTTTGGGTATTCGCTCTAGATCTTGCGCTTAATCCTTATTCTCGTGCTTGTTTGTGCTGGGTTCGGGATCAAACAGTCTAAAGATTTGCGGGAAGGAAGTCACTCAGAGGATCGGCCCAGGGTTTGAACTTTTGGTAGCCCGTAGCATTAGAACACGCACACTGGGAGAAGAACACGCTTTTTGCAGGACGACACTTTGCATCTCCAGACGCAGACCGTCTCTACAAGTATTATTTTATGTGCCACTTATATATTCTTATTTGCTCTCTTCTTGTTTTGTTTGTTTGTTTTAAATGGATGCGAGGACTCCGTCTGAAGTTTGTTCCTTTTCTCGCGTGGTTCTAAAGCTATTTCAATGAAAATACCAGTTAGACCGAGCCACGTTGGGGTCTTTCTTGAGAAAAACAGAACTGGTAGAGCGAAAAAGTTTTGTTGTAAGAGTCGAAAAGGTGAAAACTTGCTAAGTCTAAAACTTGTAAAAAAAAGGCGGAGCTGTGCTTTATCCGTCTTTGTTGCTGAAGCTAGGACGAGCTTGTGAAAGTTACTGTTGTTGAGCCTGAGAAAAAGCAAAACGCTAAAGAAAAGTTGAAGAAAGCTTTCGCCGGTTTACGAACTTGCACAAGAAAAAGTTTAAGTTGAAGGAGGCGCTATTTTGATGGAAAGGTTGCAAAGTAGTGCTGTTCTGAAAAGTTGAAGCGTAGTCGTGTTTTTCGCTTTTGTAAAGTAAAAGCTCCGAGCCTAAATGAGCTGCTTTTAGTTTTTTACTAATTTTTTTGTTTCTCATCTTACACTTACTTGTCGCTTACTTCTTTGTTCTACGCTGCAGGTCGCTGTGGGCACGTCTTACGCTTTTTGCTTGTAGCTACTGTCGTACACGTACTGTTTTTCGTGTTATCTAAAACTCTAGTTTCTACTCATCTTCTTGCTTACATCGCTGGGCCTTTAGTATCTTGTCTGTTTTCTTTCTTGTGACAATACGGTCATGGTGTCCGTTTCACTTTCACCAGGTCGACGCTCCAAAACCGAGTTAAGGATCGACAATGGTAATGCAGTTTACGTCAATACGAATTTGAATCAACGTCAATAGGAGCGGACGAGGCAACGCAGTTTACGTCAATAGGAGAGGACGAGGCACACCCCGTGGCTTCACTCTTACGTCACCTTTTCTGGACTCGTAGTATCTTGCGGAGGTAGCTGAATCTTCGCCTTGTTTCCTGCTACTTCAAACAGTCGCGCCATTTCTTGTGCGACTGCCTCTTTGAATTTCATCACTTCGGTAGCTGTCAGGCGCCCGGGTCCTTCTTCTTCTTTTTCTTCTTCTTGTTTGTTTTGTTTGTTAGTGATGGAGTCGTGGTTTCCGTGTGAAGGGTTTACCTTCCTCTCACGATGTTCTTCTTTTTCTTCCTCTTTGCCTTCTTCTCTTTCTTCTTCTTTTTCTGCGCCTAGGCCGGTAAGCGGGCAGGGGGTCTCGGTGCACCAGGGTCCTTCTTCTTCTTCTTTTTCTTCTGCTTCTTTTCCATCCTCTTTTTCTTCTTTTTCTTTTTCTTCTTTTTCATCTTCTTTTTCTTCTTTTTCTTTTTCTTCTTTTTCTTCTTTTTCGGCGCCGACTTCTGCGTCTGCAGCTTTGCGCGCTTTTGAAATTTTGTCGCGAGCCTCCTCCGCAAAGCGCTTTGCCTCCGGGTCTGGAGCTAGTGTATCACAGTAGCTTTCGAATGTACGCGCGTATTCTTCTGGCTTCCAAGTGTCTTTGTTTTCATCAAACACAAACGAGAATTCCCGTTTGTCAGGAAACCGGAGCAAATCCGTAGGATGCGCGTCCCATTTTTGATCCGACTGACCTGGAAAGTACGGCTGGGATCACATTGAAAAAAACGTCCCTGATTCCAGACAGATCTCGGGTGGCCGCGAACTGCAGCATCTAAGATTACAAAACAACTTAGCGCGAACTTGAACTTCTCCGGCACTATACAAGCTACCAAAGTGGGCCAGTAACTGCCCTCGAAACGACCCAAAGTCCCTGCAGTTCAATTGTCTGCACTGGGTTGCATCGCGCGCCAGGTATCTTGAGCGGCACAACGCCGCCCGTTCTATTGGTGCAGGGAAATTCAATTGGAGCCCCCCTCGCGTTACTATTCTCGCACTTCGTGTTCAAGAGATTGATGTAGCTACGCCCCCGGACGTGCCTCGGTAGCCGATCGCTCTACCAACCGGAGGCGCGCTTGTTGATGCTTACAAATACAAGGCGAGTACAAGCTTCTTTGATAGTTTGGAGGGAATGAAATAAAATCAAGAAAACTATCAGGCGAGCCAGGAGTTGTCAACATGCTTACAAATACATGCAGAACAAGCTTCTTCGGCACTGCTTACAAATACAAACTTGCTCTGCATGCGGGAACTTGCTACTAGATTTGTCTGGTTTTAGACTGGTTTTCAATTCGATTTGATAGCATCATCAAAAGGGTCAGAGCGATCGTCGCCACCGCTGGGTTCTTGGTCTCCTGCGTACATTTGCACTTATCCTGACCAAAACAAAGCCACACCGCATGATTGCCGCACAAAGCTTTGTAGAGTTCTCCTTGGGGCATCACCAGTCTTGTACAGCCTCTCGGCATCGCTCCCGCAGTCACACAGATGAGAGTGACCGTGACAAAACCACGGGACGACGAGACCGAGACCACGCTAAACAAATAGAAATGGGTGTCCGCATTGCCATTGGCAAGCTTGAGATTGCTTGAGTAATTATTATACAACTGGCTTTTGCAGCTGTAATGCCCTGGCGCGTGCCCTGCCGCATGCCTAAAGTTCAGAGCGTTCGTCTAGTTTGCAGACAGATAAGAACCTCGCGTCACACGGAGGTTCGTACGGCATCGCAGCACGGGATGGCTTTTACTCAATATAAAGTATTTTTACCAGCAATCCGGAGGTATGAAGCACTCTTGGAGGGATGACGTCGAGCCATTGGTTTTGCATGATTTGAAGCAGGTGTTGAAACCACCCTTATTCTAGATATCCTTCAGGTTCTATAGACAACACTTGGTTCATTACTTCTTGCAACTTCGTCACGTATTCCCCACGAAGTTGTGATTGCAGCATTTTGCGCCAAGCTTCAACTGGCTGCTCGGCAACAGAACCGCCATAAGCGAGGAGCAAGGAGGCCGGTTTCAGCGAGAGCGGCAATCCCAGCGGGAGGTTCTCGTTGTTCCTGACCTCGTCGTCTATTCCGATCGCCCACCGGAAGTGTCTTTGGGCAACGGTGTTGAGAATCGACTTCCGATCAGTTTTGTCTTCGAGGAGCAAGCTCAAAACGTCGTACTTACTCTTAGGTAATCCTGCACCAGGTGGCTCTTCTAGAAAGCTCAAAAAAGCGTCCCAGATCAGCGCCTCCTGTGTATCATATCAAAAATGGTCCTTCTCGCTACACATCCGGAGCAAAAGATACGGTCGCGCTTCTGTTGCATGCAGTTTTTACATCGCCAACAAATTCCACATGCAGTACTCGCAGCATTGGGCCGGCAGAAGCAGGCCTGTGGTGCTTGCCTCATTCTCGGGTCACAGTCACGCGGATTCTCGCTACTTATTTGGAAAACGAGAAGGATTATTTCGCATCTCATATGCAAAATATACGTCTCCTTGAGTATAAAATTGTAGTACAGCCGAAACAGACCTATATAAGCTCTCGTGCGTTTTTGGTTCCTTTTTCAGATGTTGCAGTTATAAGATGGAAATCATCATACGCAATAGTCAGATTCATTGGTTTACGAAAGTGAATTAGCGTGGCAAAAACTGACACTGAGCCAAACCGACTTCGGAAATTATGTATTGCCCCTTGCACATGTGTGTTTCACGACAGCCTTCAAGCGATTTGATGTGTATCTATTGATCATTCTTAGGTGGTTTTGCACACCCACACGCATGTAAAATGCTTATCACGTATGACACTTGCATCTCATATCTCTTGGGGATTCTCCATCATTTCTTCGACGCGCCGGGAAACTGCCTGGTCCTCGTCTATCTGATTTCCGTTTCCATCCGCTATTCTATCGCTTCCGTGCCATCCGTACCACATCCCACACGCAGAGAGCAGTACGGCCTTGACCATGTCGGCATATGCGTCCTGCAAAATCTGCAGACTGGGACTAATGCGGTCCATTTGAAGCAAAAATAAAAAAAATTTCTGTACTTCTTTTTCTTTCGCAAACTCCGAAGACCATTTTGGACGATCTGCATCGCCCGAAATCACAGCCAGTTCACGCTGCGGGCAATGTGATCCAAGACCTGATTTTTCGTTACTCACGAGGTCAAGCAGTACTTCTTCGTTCACTTGTTCGTTTTTCTGGAGTTGGTCAAAATAATACGTACGGAGGGGATCCTCAGGCATGATTTGCTCGTACACGCGAAATGTTGCGAGTACGTCGTCGAACGCGAGGTCCGCGTTCGTCGTCTTGGTATACTGATGATCCCTATACCAAGCTTTGAGGGAAGATAGCTGAATCATCTGTTGATCCGCTGCTGCCTGGGACTGCTGCTCGTCGGTCATTCGCCCAGGTCTTAGTCCGAGCTCAGGTCTTAGTCTGCCGTGTTTGCTGGACAAGCTGAAGCCCTCCTCGCGTCCGAGCAGTACTACCGGTTTCCCCGGAGCTGCACTGTCACTGCGTTGCAGAAAATCATGGGCCGCATTACCCGTGGTCGCAAGTGTGGGCAAAGGTCGCCTGCCGGGAGTGTCCACGGCACCGGAAACGTCTCCCCGTCCTTCTTCCACCCGGATAAACCCGCGCTCCAGATCTGCCGTGGCAGGCGAGGGAAACGCCAACGCCATGCCGTTGTTTGGACGATCGGGCTGCAAAACAGGCTCGTCGTTTGAAGTGCCAGCAGAGCTTCGCAGTGAGTTCCGCTCTTCTGTTCGACCGGCATCCAGCGCATGAGCGACTGGTGACGCCGGGCGACTATGGATGCCCGCTAGAAGAAAACTGGAAGCAAACGAAATCGCACGGAAAACTGAAGAACAGTATACAACATGCAGTCACCTTCTGTATGATTTTTTTCTCTGCGCCCATCGTGGATGGTACTTAAGTTGCAAACACACCGCGCCATGCGCCTCCGCTGCATACTGCAGCACGCCAGAATCTCCCAGCGGCGAGTGCCGCGAGGGAGGTATGTCAAATAGGAAAAGAATTGCAAGGCTCGTGTAAGCTAGTGAGAAAGGCCTTCAGTATTCAATGCGATAAAGGCAGACTCAAACTCCGTCGTGTTGCGGTGCAATTCTTCGAAGTCTTGATGTTGTAGAAAATTTTCGTCCTCGTCTGGATCGTCCATTTCTTGAAGAAACTCTTCATCCGAGTCACGCTCTTCTTCATCGTAATCCACGGGGTCTTCCATTCGGCGCAGGGAATCTCTTTGCGGGCGGGGTTGCTTCATATTTCTCATGATACCGTTGTCGACCTCCCGGCCCGCAGGTTCTTGGGCCACAGTTTCTTCACTTCCATCGTTCGTCGTGGTCGTCATGCTCGTTTTTCCGCCGGCAGGCTCCGGGTCGTCCGGTTGCTCTTCCAAAAAGTCATAGCCTGCCCCTGGTTCTTGCTCACCTTCGTCCGCCAGGAAGGGTGCGTTTGCCGCTTCGCGTTTTTTTGATGACACAGTGCCAGAGCCATCAGCTCCGTTTGGGTTCAGGTCCGCCTCCCCGGGATCTCTGCTCGACAGCTGCCGCCGAGGACGACTTTCTTTGTGCGCAGAAGTGCAATCTCGTCCCTGGTTACACTCCGGCACCACACCGTCGGCCGCTTCATGCGACGACGTGGTTTTGGAGAAGAAAAGAGAAGAAAGTTGGGTGTTGAGGAAGTCGATAGCGAAGAGCGAGACCAACTGTTCGACGTTACCCCCGTCTTCGGAGTAATACAGCACACAGACTGTAACAAGAGCGAAGACGATTAAAAGAAGAAAGAGGCCAATGATGAAGCGAAGCAAGCCTACCGAAGCGCAGCGCCGTTTTGCAACTTTTTCTCCGTGGTCGACCTTTGTGTTTCTGCTGGCGCGATTCTTATTTCTTGCTTTCTTGCGTGGTTTTTTCCCGTTGCGCGCTGTGTTCTGGTGCCCCGGCCGGGATGAGTCCGGATGGCGTGCAGAGGAGCTCGACACGACTGGATTTCTTGGCAAGGTAGATACCGGCGAGCTGTTAATCAAGTCAGCCCCGATATCTCGTGCGGAACAGGGACTCTTGTAAATGGTAGCTGCGTTCGTCCCATCTTTTTCTTGTTCCACCATGCTTGCGGGCTCACGGCTTTCGCGATCCGCGGACTTTTTTACTGGAGTGGCAATTTGTTCATCCTCTGTCGCGGAGGACATCTGCTCACTGGACGAAAATTCGTCGATTATTTATGCTCCGCTCAGTTGTTGCAATCGAAAGTCTAGGTAGTTTTTCGGCTATTCGTGAGGGATTAGCTGCAAATCTAGTCACCTGGTGTGGCACTATCCAAATCGATCTTGATGCTACGTGGCATTATGATGGCCACCAAGTTTAGAAACGATGCATAGAATGCAGACACTGCGATTGCTGTTGTGGTCGCGTCACCCAAAAGCGGAACAAGTGTAACACCGACTGAGATTCTTGCAACACCCGAGCAGGTCATATGAGTATACCCTGCAGGTCACCCATCTGGTGCGGCACTCCCGGGGGCGGTTTCGACGAGTGTCCAGCCGTGCCTCCTTCCGAAACTTTGTTTTTCCAATTTGGAGCACCGGCGTCCACATCGCAATCAGACCCGCTAGCAGAACTGCTCGTTTCCGCGGAACCGTTGAACACCGACCGGCCCGCGTCTGGTTCTTCCACGCCGACGGCGCTCATTCCTTTATTTTGCTTTCGTGTCATGCCAAAGCTGTGCACGAGTCAAATCTGCAACCTACACCGGGGCGATACAGCGTAAAAGATTCAGAGACTGTGCCTCCGAGAAAGTTTCTGCGTCATAAAAGTACAATTCTCATTCGACATCGAAAAACGAAGAAACCGGTGAATTGTAAGTGGAAGGACAAAAGCGTAAACGATACGTGTATGACAATTGCTGTGCCTTGGGGTCGACACACAAATCAAGAAACACGACAAAGAAATGTGATGTCGGAGCTGGTCACGATGAAAAATGAGGTTTGTAGTGCTAACCTACGGGGTTGGGTGTTGGTTTTTAGCAGCACAAAGAGGAGAATACACTGCGGGAAAAAACACGATATGTAGATGCATTTCGACGACAACGATTGAATGCGGTGGCAGAAACGAAGCCGATAGCCTCAGACACGGACGAGAACGCAAAGAGGCACTTGCTTCATCACGTTCAGTCGAGCAAGAATGATAACGACAGTCAGCAGGACGACACCGATCAAGTTGTGTTTTTGCACGAAAGTACCGAAACGGCGAAACCACAAAGACAATGGGGGAATCGAGAAGTCTTACACTGAGTAGTTTCGTCCGACCTTTTGCATCTGTTTCTGTTTTGGACGACAACGAAATTATTAACCACAACCTACGAAATATGCGTGGCAACGAGGAACGCATAACTGCGCGAATTGAACTCACAACATTAACCGCTCGCGCAGAAAAGCCCCCGCGGGCACGCGCAAGGCTATACCACGCTCTCTGTTTTTTCAGAGCACTTTTCGAGCGTTGGGTGCAGCTCTGTTTCCGAGCTGTAGTCGCGAAAGCGCGAACTTCCGGCGGTGCTCCTTGAGCATTATTTCGCTTCGTCAAATCTACTGTTTATCAAGGCCTGTGCATGCTTGCTTGAGTCATGTAATTCCAAAACAGGTTTTGAGACTTCTTGATTCTGCTGCTGTTTTGCTGTTAGAAAGAAAGAATTTGGAAACTGCTGCTGCATCTGAGCTTTTTGAAGAATTTGGTTGATTCTGTACAAGAAACGTCGACTTGGTAGCGCTGAATAAAAAACTTGGATCCAGATCTAAACTTTTACCACTTACTACGGTCAAATTTTACAGAGAACAGGTTGCCCGTACTTGTAGCTCAAAAAAATCACGAACGATTACCGTCGGATCCTCCGGCCGTAGCCCCCGCCCCGCTACCGCCTTCTCCCCCGCCGGCGCTGCGCAGGCAGGGGCAGCACGGAAAGCCCTTCCGGTTGCTCTTCTCGCCCACTTCCCCGGCTTCTTCCTTTTTCATCTGCACCCAGGACTTGGTCTCGCTCTTCTTCATGGTCTGCTGCGTTTTGGCGGACAGAAACGAACGCTCCCCCGGATTTACCTTCTGCCAGAAGTCCACCGCGTTCAGCTTGCCCGCAAAGTTCTTCTCGACGAGCATGAGAAATCGGTCCAAATCCAAGTCATTGAAACTGTTGTCCGTGAGCGTGAAGCAATTGGACAGCTCCTCGTGCATGAACCACTCGTCCTGCGTGAACATGTACTGCTCCGTGAGCGCTTTCCGCAGGCTCCCCATGTTCGGCCCGAGCTTCGACTTGGCCCAGGTGGTCAGTTCCAGCAGCACGCTCCCCGCACTGCTGGCGGCCAGGCTCGAGCTGATCCCCGCCCCCTTGGCGTGCTCCACGATGAAGGCCGCCTCGTCCTTGGACAGCCCGAAGGGCAGGTAGCCGAGCAGCAGGCCCAACGTGAAGGAGAACCGCTGCTCCTGCAGATACCGGTCCCCGTCCGCGAACAGGGACAACACATCCAGCAAAAACGCGATGCAGGACTTGTTCATGCCGGGCACCAGCTTTTCCTCGATGGTCCGGTGCAACCGGGCGAGTAAAACCTTCTGCACGTAGTCCACTGGCAAACTGGGCGCCACACGCGTTACCGCCTTGCACTGCTGCACGATCGAGCTCGGGGCCGTCCACCTATAGAGTAATCGGGGAACAACCAGATGAAAACTTCTGCGAATTCTTTTGTCCGCACGTCGCTTTGCGAAATAAGTCTTCAAGCAAAACAATTGTTAGGACATGCAGAGCGGACTGCCTGACGAAGGCTGTGGCTACTACAAACAGTGCTCTGCAGGCGTTCTCGGAATTACGTACCTTGTATCACACAGAAAAAAGCGGGCAGGGCATATTTGTAATGCAAAAATAAATACTTAATTTCCTTCACGGCGAGTCTCGATAAAGTGGTGGGCGAGGGCGAAACACTAGCAACAGCTAGCCGCCTTTTTTGTTATGTAGTTGGTGTCCGCGACACCTCGAGCCAGTATGCACATGGGGACGTGACGGCGCCAGCCGCGGGCCCCCTGCAGGGAAGATCATGGGCAAGCAGCTGCCGCAGCAGGCTACCCCCATGTCATCGATTTCGTGCAAACCTTTGCACGCACGTGTGGGCAAGGTCCGCGAGGACCGGACGCTGCGCGCACGTGTGAGTGAGGTCCGCGAGGAGCGGATGCTGATATTCATATACTTCCTGCAGGAGGGCCGCAACCAGCACCACACAAGGGGCTGAGGTGAGGCGGTCACCAACCGCATTGCGAGCGCAGCGACACTGGCGCCCGTGTGTGGGAAAGCAGCCAGCCAAGCAAGCACTGCGCGCTCGGCGCATCGATCTATTTTGTCGCACTTCCTATGTCCAGGCGAGACAAGGGCGGGTGGGCGTGGTCGAGCAAAGTGGCCACCGCTCATCGAGCGGCGGAGCCTCTTATCTTCTGAGTATTCTCAGAAGTTCCGCCCGCTATTTTTCTGCGGGGGTTTTTCGTGGCGGCGTTTGCCTTACCACGATCGATCTCGCCGACTAAGAAATTAACCAAAATTGAACAAGTGAAATTGACACTAATTTCCTTCACGGCGAGTCTCGATAAAGTGGTGGGCGAGGGCGAAACACTAGCAACAGCTAGCCGCCTTTTTTGTTATGTAGTTGGTGTCCGCGACACCTCGAGCCAGTATGCACATGGGGACGTGACGGCGCCAGCCGCGGGCCCCCTGCAGGGAAGATCATGGGCAAGCAGCTGCCGCAGCAGGCTACCCCCATGTCATCGATTTCGTGCAAACCTTTGCACGCACGTGTGGGCAAGGTCCGCGAGGACCGGACGCTGCGCGCACGTGTGAGTGAGGTCCGCGAGGAGCGGATGCTGATATTCATATACTTCCTGCAGGAGGGCCGCAACCAGCACCACACAAGGGGCTGAGGTGAGGCGGTCACCAACCGCATTGCGAGCGCAGCGACACTGGCGCCCGTGTGTGGGAAAGCAGCCAGCCAAGCAAGCACTGCGCGCTCGGCGCATCGATCTATTTTGTCGCACTTCCTATGTCCAGGCGAGACAAGGGCGGGTGGGCGTGGTCGAGCAAAGTGGCCACCGCTCATCGAGCGGCGGAGCCTCTTATCTTCTGAGTATTCTCAGAAGTTCCGCCCGCTATTTTTCTGCGGGGGTTTTTCGTGGCGGCGTTTGCCTTACCACGATCGATCTCGCCGACTAAGAAATTAACCAAAATTTAACAAGTGAAATTGACAACAAAAAAATCTGCATTGCATATCCGAAACAGCATGCTATGGGGCCACCCATGGCAATTTTTTCTGTGTATTTATTTCTGCATTACAAATATGCCCTGCCAGCTTTTTTCTCTGGGATACCTTGGTCGGTAGGGCTGTCCTGGTGTTTTTCGCCAGAGGAAAGTAGCGTACTCCAAGTTGCCGTCACCGTCCTTATATGCATTGCAAAAGTATCGTACTAGTATAAATTGCATCACAAATGTTGGCAAGAAGAAAAGTGGAATTTGTAATGCTGTTTTACCTTAGGAAGGAGATTCGTCATGCATATTTGCAATTAGTACGACTACGATACTTTTGCACAGGATACCTTATCCGTTGCGCTCACGATCCAGTCCAGCTCTAGCCCGGTGAGATAAGGCTCCGTCTGCATCAAAATCATGCGAAACGTTTGCGGCGGCAGAAACCTACAGTTTTGAAAACGTGCACTTTTTCATATTTTTTGCCCGTCCAAAAGTTGTTTTAACGTTGAAGTCAAGAAATAAAACTGCGTACAGAACTCAACAACACTAGAATTATCGTACCCGGAGGATTCCGGGTCCAGCTTCTGGCATTCGGTTGCTAGGGCGTTGAAGTGGATGCGGTCGAAGTCGTCGGGGCAGCTGGGCGGCGAGGTTCCGTACCGCTCGGCCGTGCTTGCGATGGCCTTTTCGAAGCGGTCCAGCGATATGGGCTTCAAGTCGCCACCGCTGCTGCTGCTGCTGGACCCGCCCGGACTGAGACTCTGGAAGACGCGGTGGGCTTCCACGCGGGACACTCCGAGCGGACAGGTAGACACCGCTTCGAGGAAGTCCTCGAGTTGAAGCTTGTTCGCGTTCGGGTCGCCCGACCCCCTTCCGCCGGAGTGGAAAAGCGACAATATCACGCGGAGTGAAGTTCGCGTGTTGTTCAGTCGCTGCGCGAGCCGCCACAGTATGATCACACTAGCCTCGGACCGTTCCCCGGGTTGGCGCTCGGCGCTTTGCGTGCGCTGGTAGCTGCCCGGGGTCGGTGGGGGCATGCCGGGTGGAACGTTCATCGGCGGTGGGGCTGTCACGCTCGCGGGAGTGCTGGAAGTTGGAGTAGATTGATTGATACAGTGCATCAACAATGGAAGGTAAGCGGTTTGTTTTCTGTCGAGACAACGAGTTGTTCCACAAGGAACGTAAATTAAGATGCCTGCCAAAGTCATAGATTTTCGTTTACCCGAGTGATGAGCTTTTCCTTGATGATGGATCCGCTGGTCGGCTGTGCATGGAAGTTAAATTGTTTTGAACGCTGGAGTCGAACAATCGACGACACGGCCGTTTGTCTATCTGAGTCACAAAAATGCACGAACTTATTCATGAAAGTAGTGAACATCTTTTTTCTGCCTATATTTTCGCCACTTATTAATCTTTGTAGGCGCCAGCGGTTCGATTGTACTAAAAATTTCGCTTTGGTAGTGGGTGACGAAGGGTGAAAACCGGGTCCCGGGCCAAGTGCTCCAGGCATGGCCGCGGTATTCGATGGCATACTTGACGTTCCGGCTGTTGTCGACGGCGTGGCGCCGGCTCTGGTAGCTCCCACCGGTGGCCGCGGAGATCTAACATTTCAGTTTTCGTAAAAATTATACATGATCATGATCATTGCACCCAACTACCATGTGCATATCGCACGACACAAATACATTACACCGCGACCTGTAGCCACACCGAGTGCTGCAAACAGTTCAAAAATCTTACCCCTCGAAGCCCTCCGGCGGGGGGCCACGGTCGCGGTCCAGAAAGGACTTCCCGCCGGACAGGCGCACAAAGCGGTCCTCGGCGAGCAGCGCTCGGACGTCCACGTAGCCCTCCACGTTTTTGGGCGCAAGTGCCAGCATACGTCGCCGCTCCCGGTCGGTGGTGACGACATCGGAGATGCAGTCGAGAAAGGCTTTTTCCGCAACGACGCCGCTGGGGTCGCTGCCGCAGATCTTTTGGTACAGCGCCGCCGACGGGCTGGAGGCGTTTAGCCCCTCCGCGACGGGGTTGGCCGCGTGGTCCACCACGGTCAGGTTTGCGTCTTTGATGGCCTTCAGCTCCTGGGTGGTTTCTATGCGGATAATCCACCGGCACGCAGTGGGGTCCCAGTTGGTGGCGATCCCCTCGAGCCCGTTCAGCTGGGGCGAGTTGCGCAGGTTCTGGATCCGCACCTTGGCGCCTTTGACGACCAGGTTTGGACTGGTGTTCACGGTTTTGGCAACCTGTAGCAGCTGCGACGCGGCCCACTCCTCGATCTGCGTCACCTGGAGCGGGATACTGTTCAGCGCCCGCGCGAAAGCGCTCACCTGGACCACCTCTTGGTGTGACAAGGAAAATCTGGGGAGGGTGTCTGGAGGTTCTTTTCCAGCTAGAAAACAAACATTTTGTTTTTGCCGCAGGCCGACGCCGCAAATCACATATTGATCTCTATGTTTTTAGAATGCCGCACTACACGACCTTGCTTTACTTGCTCCCGACAAGCAACGTTCTATGATCCAACAGATACTGACCTTCTATTTGGTCGTTATGCCTGCAAAGTTTTTCTTGCCTGTGATTGACGAGAACTCCCGACCACCTCCCCTCCCCTCCCGGCGATAAATTTCCGGAGTTCGTTGCGGCTTGCTGCATCATCAAGGCCAGAAAGAGATCCTTTATTTCTCCGTGTGACAGTCCCAGGTGCATCGCGGTCATCGCCCTTGAGAAATCCGCCTCGTTCAGCAGTCCCTCGCTCCGACGGTCAAACATCGAGAACACGTGCATCCAGTTGAGCTTCTGCTGTACTACTTGGTGCCGGACGCGGGACATCATCAGGTGAATGATCATCTTTGTTTCCGCGTCCGCGGTGTCGTGTACTGGCGACGTGTCCGGACTCGAGTGTGGCACTTTCGACGGCGTCTCTTCCTGTGCGGCGGGTCGCGCGCTGCCTTGTTCGGTTCGCGCACCTGAGTCGAGTTTTTTCACTTGGCTATAGCCCCATAGCAAAGCTCGAGTAGGGAGCTCGAGCTACCGCTTCTCCTGCCTATAGGAAAACACATGTGTAGTACCAATCCCAACGCGTGTAAAAAACTGAGTAAGATTTTAGACCCTGCTCCTGAAGTGGGGGCATACAAGAACACGTGTCACCAACTGAGACTGCATCATACTTGTGGACGCAAAAACATTCAGATGTGTAGGCACGAGTTCTAGTATATACTTCCTGCCACAGGGGGGCCGTCCTTGGCGTCGAAGCTCAAAGGTGTGGGCTTCCGCTTTTTCTGTGCCCCCGGCCCGAGGGACGGCGCAACCCGCTTCTGGTACTGGTCGGACCGCCGCCCCGGCTGCTCGCGACTACTCGGCCCACCCCCGGAATCCGCGCTGGTGAAGAGGTCCGAGTTGATCTGGTTGCGTCGGTACTTGCCGCCGGCCGAGTCGCCGCCTTGCTCCGCGACGATGTGTGCCATGTGCTTCTTCACGTAGGCGAGCTGCAGCACGTCCTCCCCCTTCGGGCGCGAGTGGGCGCTCTTGTCCAGCATCCGGGCGATGAGGGAGGACAAGTCCTGCGTGTACTGCCCGGGAATCGGGTCGTACCTGTCCGATACAATCTTGTACACCAACCCGAGCAGGTTTTCGGACTCGAACGCGTGCTTCAGCATGCACATCTCGTACAGGACGCACCCCAAGCTCCAAATGTCCGACTTGTACGAATACGGCTCGGAGCGGCAGACCTCGGGAGACATGTAGTAGGGCGTCCCGACCACCGTGGCCGCGGCGTCGATGGTGCCTTCCAGCACTCGGGAAATCCCGAAGTCCCCAATAGCGCAGTCCCGATAACGTGTCACAAGGAAACAAATTTCGATTGTGCAGCTGCTGCTGCAGCTCCCGCGGGGACGAGAAAAACGGACACAGGTTTTTCTTTCAACGAGTAAGTGACTGAGGAATTACTTATGATGTTGCGCTTTATGCAATAACAAAGCCTGCTGTGGTCATGCAGTGTGCGACAAAGGAAAATGTTTCATCGAAGGATACCGTGCTGGCCGCGAAGAAATATGTTGCTGCTCTTCAAATCGCGGTGCAAAATGTGCATTTTGTGCACGTAGCTGAGCGCCGACAAAGCCTGGCAAAACCAACGCATTATCTGGGCCTCCTTGAACTGCGCCTTTTCTTTGCTTCAGTGTGGAACCCAAAAAAGCACTTCTCACGAGCGACCCCCGCTGCATGATTGCAGTGATGCTCTGGAAAACGATGCGGAATGTTCGAAATACCATGCAAAACAATTCGACAATCGCGCGACTGCTGCCTCGCTTGACGTCGCCAGTTCTTGCATCTTTGCCCTACCAAAGTTATCTTGTGTCTCCTCAGCGATGTTTCTTTCCGGGGGCGACCGATCCAACATCGGCACGGGGATCGGACGTGAGGCCAGAGTGAGTAGGATACAGCGTCCTTGATCTTCTGCCGGAGCTCCCCGCCTTCGCAGTATTCCATCAGGATCACCAGCTCGCGCACCGGTTCTTCACTGAGATAGTGGTCGTAGTAAGCCACAATGTTCGGGTGGTTCAACTGTTTCAGAAGCATCACCTCCTGCCCCGCCTGCAAATTGTCTTTCTCCGACAAGAAGTCGAGACTCACCTGGACGAAGTGAAATTTAGCAAACAGCATTTTTGTTGGACCGAAGACTACACTCGCGCTGGCTTCGACCGACGTCCCGAGGCAAGCGAGCACGCAATCGCATAAAGGAGAAAGCAAGTACTGATGTTTCTTGCATACGACAAGGGAACTTCTACTTCGTTTGCTGTACCATTTTCGCAACTGCATGCTGGCCGCCTGTGGTGTCCTTCCGGATATTCAGGCTCGTATTCTGTCCTACTCTGATATCCTGTGGAGACTTGCCTCGGCGCCCGCACGGGGCAGGCAGAAGGGGGCGGCTGGCGCAGCGGCTCTGTGCATGCACGTCTTGCAGTGTGAGTTGTTACTCCGTACGAGATGAAAACGCGTGACGTACTTTGGCAGCACAGAATGCCGAGCGACCGCCGGTCGGGGTTCTGCCCGCACGTGCGGAAGCCGAGGCGAGGAAACGCAGCGTAGCCGGGGCGCACCAGGTATGCGATTCCAAACTGCCCCTTACCGAGTACTTTTACGGACGTCCATCCGTGCTCACCAAGCCGACCCGACCGCGGGTCGTTATCGCCTCCCATTCCTCGGCCGCAACCGAGGCTTGGCGCCAGCCTCTCTCCGTCGAACCTCGATCAGTTCACGGAGGACCGACGGGCCGCCGATGCTGATCCAGCCTGCAGCGTGGCCCTGCCGTCGCGGTGCGGCGGTCGGGCGAGTTGCGAATCCGGCCCATTCTGGCCGCCGGGGATCCTGCGCTGCGCGGGCTCACTATCGCGGGAGCGTTGCAAGTGGAAACGTCCGACCCGAAAAGGCGAAGGTACTGGTGGAGCTGCGGGGAACTGCAAAACTATCTGAGTCCTTTCCCTTTACCGCCGCATCGTTTATCTGCGAGCCGGAGTATAAAAAAGCGCGGGCTTGCCAGGAAAGCAAAGCCGTGGGCCATGTCACGAGTGCATTCAGAGAATTGTGCCGCGCGGGGGCTGCCTTCGGGGAAAAGAATAGTCCTCGCCCGAGCCATCACTGTCACACCCAAAGTCACTCAAACGAATCTGCTCTCTCGGCTGGGTCATATAGGCGCAAGAAGCGCACCCGTCCAATCTCTCGGACAAAACCGGTGTCCTCTCGGGGTCGACGCCTCGCTGGCCACGTTCTATAGTAAGGGACGCCGGCTGCGAACGGCAGCCCGCTAGACAACAAAAAAAGTGCGTGAATAGACTGGCGACCGCGTAGCGGTTCGCGAACTTCAGGGGCGCGAGTCTGCTCGTTCCAACCGAGGAGAGGCGGCGATAGGCTCGGCTACCTGGGCACTGGATGGCGCGCAACGCATTCGGGCGGTGCCAAGCCAAGCCGGGCGCGGCGGAGTCTCCACCGGGCCCAGTTGCGAAGCACGGCGCGCGCGGGACCGCACGCGGGCAAAATAGGCAGGCGAGGGACGAGATCGCAGCCTTTATTTATGCAGGACAAGCCTACGAGAGGCTCCGAGGGTGCTCATGTTGAGCGTGTGTGCGCGTGTGAGCGCAGCTTGAGCGTAGCTGAACTACCGGGAAATATGCAAAAGTATGCAAAAATATGTGCTCACACAAAAATATGTAGCAAGGGTAGCAGGAAATCGAAGATCCACAGCTCGTTGCTGTCGGATTTTTCTTTTTCTCACGGTCTCACCGTCCGTGCCCACTGCAGGTGCTGGTCCCCGATCGCAGGTGCTCACAGGTAGCCAGATCGTAGGTGGGATCAGGTGTGGTTTAGGCTGTGCCCCGCGTAGGGCAGCCCGTGGTCTGCCTCAGGTGCAGGAGTGTGTGTAAGTGGATGGAGTGCAGTGCTGTGCGCACTATGGGAGGATTAGGTGCTGCAGAAGAGCAGGCGTCAAGCGCTGCTGCTCGGCGAGTCGGTAGTTTCCTACCCCGGTAGGATTCACCTCGCCGGTAGTCAGCCCACACAGTACGGCTCAGACATGCTTGGGCATGCCTAGGTGTGTCTACTCTCGTTCGCGCGGTGGCGCTGCTGATCGACTCGTCGAGCAGCAGAGCTTCGTGCCCTGTTGGTAGTTTTCGCGAAGTAGATGCGAAGGGAGCGTTGCTTTCCCAGACGCCGCAGCACAGGTAGGGCCCAAGGTTGGCAGAGAGGTGCAAGGAAGCATCGACAGGCAGAGCAGTGTATCTTCGACACGCTCGCGTCGTCGAGCGGGGTGGGGGAGGGTTATGTGCCTCAGTCGGCGCCCTCTCCTCGTGGTCGAGCGTGGTGGCGAAAGGCCCTCCCCCGTTGCGTTGGATCTCGGTGTCTGGAGAGATCACGGCGCCCTCCGACGTGTCGCGAAGCAGTCTTCGCCCGCAGGCTCGCGGTCGTCTTCTCGCGTGGCCAGAAGGTCTACATCCGGTACCACAGTGGATAAGTATCACCACAGTAAGCTAGAACAGCAATAAATAAAGTAGGCAGGCGAGGGACGAGATCGCAGCCTTTATTTATGCAGGACAAGCCTACGAGAGGCTCCGAGGGTGCTCATGTTGAGCGTGTGTGCGCGTGTGAGCGCAGCTTGAGCGTAGCTGAACTACCGGGAAATATGCAAAAGTATGCAAAAATATGTGCTCACACAAAAATATGTAGCAAGGGTAGCAGGAAATCGAAGATCCACAGCTCGTTGCTGTCGGATTTTTCTTTTTTGTAAATTCCCACCCTCCCACGCCATGTTATCGGACAGTGAGGAGCAGTTTGACAAATCCATGAAGGAAGAGCTACAAGGTGTAGCAGAGGAGAATTTCAAGTCGTGCCAGAGCTTCAGCAACGCGCTTGGGGAAAAAGCAGCTGCCAGAGCAGTCAAGGAGTGTGTGGCCAGCGGTAAGCGGTTACCTACGGCTTTTCTCGAAGATGTTGCGGCGTTACCGCCCAGTACGTTCAGTCACGCACGCGCAGTTGGCAGAGGAAATGCCAGTGTCGGAGCAGCGGGGCGTCATGGTTGTCAACCAGGCGCAAGCAGCGAAGATTCGCAGTACACTCTCGCAGTTGCGGTTTTCAATCCAGTACCGGGACGGCGTCCCGCAGTTTGATACGATACGGCGCAAGAGGAAGGATGATCCCTTCACCAGGAGCAACATGCTGGACGTGCCGAAAGAAGTTTTTGTGAAGCAAATGGCGCATGCGCAGTCCACCATCGACGCGGTTTTCAGTGCCAGGACAAGTCAGGAGGGGGAAACTGCGCAAGGGAAGCTTGCGATGGCGCTCGATATAGCGCAGGATCCGATGCAGCTGCAGGCGGCCATGGCTGATTTGAATCAGATGGCGTCGACGAAAAAGGCGGACGATAATAGGGAGTCCAGAGTACGCAGGTGCGAGAAGGTGGCCTGCAGGCTGCCGTTCCGGACTTGGTCGCACGAGTCGGCGCGGGCCTTCATTGGGACGAGCATGGCGGCCGGATACAGTAGTATCCAACCCGCAGTCAAAGACGTCCTCATGGACAGCAGGCGCGGGCTGTCGGAGCAGGAGAAAGAGCAAGTCAGGAGGGAGCTGGCAACGTTAGTACGGAGGGGCTTTTTGGGTCGAAAGAAACAAAAAGCACCACTCACAATCATGCATGTGTACAAAGGATGGGTGGGAAACAGGTTGCATTGCAAAGATGTTGTTGCTCTGCTTCTTGCGTTTTGCGCTGCCCTTCGCAAAAGCGAGGCGTTTCTTTTGGATGTAAAAGGAAGTGGTAGCACGGGACTGATCTCCATGAAGTATGATACAAACGGGGATTTACTTTTGAACTTCCAAGAAGCTTCCACAAAAGTAAAGAAATGTGCTATGGTCAGGATTGCATGCGTGTGCAGTCAATTGAAGCAGATAAATTATCCACGGTGTTTTTGTGTATGCAAGTTTCGTGAAGTTCTACCACAGTTGCGCAGAGAAGATCTAGACGTGGCTAGCATAATGAAGAGACGTTTTGCACATGAAGAAGACGTTGCCAGTCACTCATGGAGAATAGGTAGCGCGACGCACCTATATTTGACGAAGATCGATCCCATACGTGTCATAGTGCACTGCAGTACCAAATGCGAGACGAAGATGCAGGCGTGTGCAGATGCTTGCGTAGACCTGCAGCTGTGCATAAATTGCGAAGTGTGAATGTGTGTGCAGCCAGCATCTTCCTGGTTTTTTGACATCTATAGCACGGCGGTCAAACATGCAAATGTTAATGCACTACATCAGATCCATACCATATGTCAGCAGGTCAATGCTTGTACCGCTGAACTTTTGTGGCATATAATTTTGTTGTGGAAAAAGTGTACATGTATAGCAGAAGTAAAATAAAGAAGCGGCGTGCAGTTGCACTTGTGCAGGCAGGAGTGTGCTTGATTGTGTTCACGACAGAGGAAGAGAAATCAGATGACAAAGTGATAGCAGTGAGTCAGCAAAATGCAAATGTTCCAAAATGTGTAAGCGTGCGTGTGTAAATCTTCACAGTTGCGGGTGTGTCAATTCAATGAAAAAAACACAAACCTGTAGTAGCAAGTCTTTGTGACTCTCGTGTCTGTGTGTCAGTGATCTCGGATTCCGAATCACAAAAAAGTCAAAATGGCCAATGTCAACCAGCAGCAGCAGGCAGCTCAGGGTATGTCTGTTACATGATTGTCTCTGTTTTCTCATGCGCAAGATGTAATTGTGTGAATGCAAGTACACTGCAAAAAGGTGAATGTTAATATTTAAAAAAAAAAACATTATTTGTCACCACAGCTGCGGCCGGAGGAGGGGCCAGCCGTGAGCTGGCCGACTTCATCATCGGACAAGACACGCAGACTGAGGGGAGTTTCCAGAGCCTCGTGCTCGACGTTAGCGAGCTCCGCCCGGCCCAGGCGGACTTCACCAAGTGTGCCAAGACCATCACCACCCGCTCGTTGTGGGAAGCGGGTACAGTGTGTGTTTGTGTTTCAAGATTGTGACAGGTCAACGTAAAAAAAAAAAAGAATGCATGTTTGAGATTTATGGTTTTCCTCATCTACTCGTCAGGTAAAGTCATGAAGGAGTGCCGCAAGGTCACCATCGCCGAGGATGGTTCGTCCAAGGTCAACAAGGACTTGCCCTTCAGTGTCAACGCGCTGTTTGCGGCCATGGGTGCCAAGTGCCACAAGGACCGCGACCCCTTGGCGACGGTCGAGCGGAGGAGCCAGATGATCGCCCAGCTCATGTTGGCCAAGACCACGATTTCCGAGGAGACGGCGGTGCGCGCCTTGGGTGCCATCATCTACAAGACGGAGCAGTGGACGCCCGATGCGTCCACGCCCGGCACCACCTACGAGGCCAGGACGCGTGTTTTCTTTGCTGAAAATCGTTTCAGCAAGCTGTGGTCGGAAGAAATCCAGCGTTTGAAAGGCATTCGTGATGCGGCTAGTGAAGCTACGGCCGAAGCCCGCGCTTTGGTGACAGAGGAACGCGCCGCTATGCGGGCTGAGCGTGAGGAGTGGCAGAAGTCGCATGGCCCAGTGTGGGGCAACAACGACAAGGGGAGCAAGTACAATGTCAACAACAAAGGTGCGATTTGTTCTTTATGATTGGCATGGGTTTTTGTAGTGTCACCACAGCTTGCTTGCATTATCAGCAAATGCATACAGTTGGACTTCTCCTTTCACACCTCAGGTAAAGGGAAGGACAAAGGCGGAATCAGGCGGACGGCCCGGGGCGGGGCAACGCGCTAAACCGCCGCTATATTCTGGCTAAATTGAAAAGCCGGAAGCGCACAGGCCGAATGGCCGCGGCCGCACTTCCGGACGTGGCGCGGACAGAAGGCGCGCCCCCTTCCGATTTCGGGCTCCGGCCCGTCGTTCCGTAGGCGACGGAAGCATACGGGCCGGGCCCCCCGGGGCCCAAACTCCGGCCGAGACACGGCATAGGGGCGCAGCAGGCCCGCGCGCGACGGGCCCGACTCCGCGGGCCCGGTATTGCGATGGCGGCAATGCCGGCAACCCACCCAAGCGAGCCCTTCTGGAAAACGCCGGAGGTTCCTTCTGGAAATCCGGCTAAATGCTCTGCTAAATTGGTTCCGGCTTCGCTAATTCGCGAACGCTTTTCGGCTCGAGATCCCAAAAAAAATCCAGCTAGATACTCTTCTAAATGCTCTGCTAAATTGGGTCCTTCGGGAGGGGGGCCGGAGGGCTCGGGAGGCCCCCGGGCCCAAATCCTTCCCATTTTCCCTGTTCCGGCATTTCTCCCAACATTTAGCCGGGTACTTAGCCGGATACTTAGCCGGGCACTTAGCTGAGTACTTAGCTGAATTTCTTTTGGAATTTATCCTCAATTTAGCCGGATTTTAGCTGCCATCCGGCCAAAGGTTTCTTCCAAAACTCATCCGCTCGCCCAGGCGGCGACAGGATGAATGCTGGAACAAATATCGGGCAGGCGGGCCGGCCTCTTCAAAATTTCGGGGAATTCGAAAAGAAAACGCTCCGAATTTTTAAATTTTAAAACGAACAAGGGCGGCACCCCGGCAAGGGTGGCTGCCGAAAAACTGGCGCCGCGGGCCGCATATGCAGCCGCGGCAAGCACCCAGCGCCCGGCTGCCCCACGCATGGGAAGGAGGGCGCCGCCACGCGCTGGAGCGGCCCAGCCCGAAGGAAGGAGGAAGCCACGCGGGCTGCGAAGAAATTTAGCTAAGGCATAGCCGGAATATAGCCGGAATCCGTGCCCCGGGCCGTCCGCCTGAGCGGAAAAAAGGGGAAGTCCAACAAGTCCTGGCGCTTTCCCTGGCTGTTGAACAAGGGCGCCTGCAAGCTCGGCAACGAGTGCAGGTTTCGCCATGCGATGTCGGGCGACATGTCCCAGAACGAGTGCAAGCAGTTGCAGGAGAAGTTTTCCGACAAGTTCAAGGACATTGAGTTCGAGGCCTGGTGTAAGCCGGCTGATGGGATGGCTAGACAGGACTGCTGTGACTTCCCCTTTTGAGTTTTTCAAAATGTATGTCGCACAGCATGGCCGTGTAATAGTTTCACTAAAAAATGAAAAAAAAAAATGAAAAAAAAAAATAAGTATTGTCTCCAAAGGAGAACTTATCATAGTTTTTTATCGGCATGCTGTGCGACCATGGTCAAAATCAATGGCTTTTTTGTTTTTTATCCGGAGAGCATGTTAGCCTGGCAATAGTAATGTCACAATCAGATGAGCGGCGCCTTATACTTGCACAAAGTGCAGCAATGAATTGAGATTCATCCTGTACAAGACTTACTATTGGAAAACGCACAGAGGAGGACGGCACAGTATCACTACAGTTGTTTACACCTCTCACCGAGAGGTGATATTTTCTGCACAAGTTGCAGACGTGGAGCACATGTTCGTTAAAAAAAAGTACCCCTGTCACGTCCCTGCTGCAAGTGAGTCAAGGTTCGGCTATTTCGGTTGTTACAGCAGTTGCGCAGCATCGGCTGACAAGTATGACGGTGTGTGGTAAGCAAAGTCAGATACAAAATGCAAATGCAAATCGTGGGGGGATGCAAAGCAGCTCAGTGTGCAAAGTTGTGTAGAAGTAGACGCATTGTGATTTTATTTGTGTGTAGTAGTATAGCATCACTCACTCTCAGCTCGTGGACGATATAATATTTCTTCTGTGTGCATTGTGTTAAGGAGCAAGCTCCACACATCACAGCAGTAGTAAGTCATCGTAGAGAGCGTTGCTATTTCTGTTTCTGGCATCATGCCACTCCCCACTGAAAAGGATGCGCACAACGTCACGAAACGCGTGCAGATTGACATGATGAGAGAGCATCCTTTTGATGTAGCGCAGGAGTTACCGAACCCTGCCTGCATGTCTGCTGAGAAGATTAAAGCTGCGCACGCTACTCTGCGGAAGTGGCACGAGGAGACCACACCGCGTTCCGAAGAATTGTTCAGCAAAATTGACGAGAGGATACGGAAACCACGGACGTGCAGGAAGCTCGGTTTGTGGGAAAAACTCGGCGCGGAATATCACACCAGTGATCCGGACGCATGGCGGGTTTGGTCCGATGGACTGGCCATGATTGGCCCCTGCGCCATAGATCCTACGTGGTCTCCAAGGCAGCGCAGAGACCGGATGAACAGTGATCCGAGCGAATTTAAACCTAGCAAGGTTATCGAGAAGGTGCTGCAGGGTCACCACACCGAACCATCATGGTCAGAGGAGGGCATCAAGTTGGTGTGGGACAGGTCGGTGAAGGAGACGGAGGCTGTCCCAGAGCTTGGCTATGCTCTTTTGGAGGGACCATACGAGATTGCAGCGGACATCTCCACTAATGTGCAGGCGCAGCAGGAGATTTTTTACGGGATGAGGCGGCTTCCCAGACATCAGGCGCGGAAGTGTCGTTTGATCGACCCGGCCTGCGGAGCAAATAAATGCTCGCCGTTGCCCTGCAGGGTACCGATACCCTCGGCTTTGGACGTCCTGGCCAATGCGGCGGTGGCCAGGAGCCCCGAGTTGGCGGGGAAGCGGATCGTCAGGCACAGCCGCAAAGTGCTACAGCGGTGTAGGAAGCAGGAGAAGCAGTTCGAGAAGGAGTTTTTGCGTTACATCGCCGGCGACAGAAAGGAACTCAGCAAGGAACTGCTAAAAGACGGCGTTGCGCAGCCGAAGTATGACGACCGTGCTGCTTTCAAGTGTGAAGAAGATGTGCAGAGCAGCCGCAAGTTCCGGCGCACGATGAGCACTGTGCTGAGTGAGTTGGGCGTCGTGCTGCTGGACATAGCCAAGTGCTATAATAATATGATGGCGCGGCCGGACCACCGCAGGTACAACACCATCCTCGTCTTCCATCCTGTGCAGCGGAAGTACTTTTATTTTGTCGGAGTGTCTGCAATTTTCGGGAGCAGACACCCCGTCACCGGATGGCGTCGGCCCGGGAAATTGTTAAGAAGTGTGCTACGCAAGCATTACGGGATAAATTCTGAGGATTATGTAGACGATTTCCCGAACTTTGTCTTGCGCGGGCTAGGAGAACTTGCGCGTGACACTCTCCTAGACCTGCTACAGCTGCTTGGACTGCCAGCCATGACGGATAAAATAAACGTCGACACCTTCTTGGAAATCCTGGGCTTGCTGTTTGATGTAAGAGGCGATACGCCGAGCGTGCAGATTACGCAGCAGAAGAAGGACCAGATTGCGCAGGTGCGTGATTTTGCTCTGGAAACAATGTTGATGGACATGTCGACCACGGACGCGCTACTGGGGCGGCTCACGTTTTGTTTAGCAGCTGTAGCTGATCGCGCGCTGAGCCCCCTGATGAAACCGTTGCGGATGCATTTGAGCAGAGAAGAGGTTGCGGCGTGTGAAGATGTGAAGAACGCCCTCTACGCTATCAAACACGTGACGAAGCCCCCGCTCGAGAGGTCTGTGCAGTTTGAAGATAAAACCTCGGAGAGTCTGTTGCTGTACACGGATGCACAATGGAGTGACAGACGGGGAGTTTTGGCTGCAGTAATTGTGAAGAATGGACGGCTTCGCTGCGTCCGGCAGCAGTGCTTTGCTGCTCAATTGCACCCGGAGTATCGTTTGTACCCCATAAACGTCCTAGAGACGGCAGTTGCACCGCTGGCACTGCGTTATTTTTTCCAAGACCTCAAAGGGAGGAGGTTTGATCATGCGATCGATAACACTTGTGCACAACAAAATCTGCTGGCGCAGGGGAAGAGCAGCAAAGCACAAAAGTGGACTTTTACGAGGATGACGGCGGAACTTTGGACAGTGTCGGCGGAAGGGGATATGAAGCCGTGGAACACGCGGGTGCCCACGCATTACAACTTGGCGGATTATCCCGCGAGGGATGAAAAAATGGAGATTTTGACCAGATTGCACCCGTCGCTGTTCGACGAAGTGGTGGAAGGTTTTGGGATGGATGAGTACTACAAGCGGTTGCTGCAGGTCGATGTTTCTCCAGGAGTGGCACAGCTGGCGGACGCGCTGGCCAGTTGGCAAGTGATGCAAGAAGATGGTAGGGCTGGTGATGCATCTTCGGATGAAGATGCCGACTTCTGATCGTGTTGCATCACTGTGCACAGATAGCAAGAATTGCTACTATAGGATTGTGCTTTTATCATGTCTTTTTGTGTTTTTTTTTTGATCTTGTGATTGTGTGGCGGTACTTGCGTGTATAGCAGTGCTCTTGGTCATGGGTGCAGTATTGTGTGAAGAGGTCGTGGTGTTGGTTGTAGGCCTTTGAGTGCCGATAGTCAGTTTGTCTGGTTCTATCGCGGCGCTCGTAGATCTCGTGCTCGCAGGCGAAGGCGGTTTTGTCGTCGGTCGTGTGTTGTCTGAGGAGGTTGCGCAGAGCGGCCCTCCCCCGTTGCGTTGGATCTCGGTGTCTGGAGAGATCGCGGCGCCCTCCGACGTGTCGCGAAGCAGTCTTCGCCCGCAGGCTCGCGGTCGTCTTCTCGCGTGGCCAGAAGGTCTACATCCGGCACCACAGTGGATAAGTATCACCACAGTAAGCTAGAACAGCAATAAATAAAGCCACCGCGCGGCCGCCGCCCGGCCCCCGCCGGCTGGCCGGACCCCCGTTCGATAGAGCAAAACGGTGGTAGTGCGACCGGTCCCCGGCCATCGGGAATCGCTGCCTCGGCGGCGCTCCGCCGCCGCCTGCGGACATGCCCTTTCCGCGGTCGTGTTCAGGGGCGATGGGGTGCGAAGCCGGGTGCGGCGATTCCCGGGCTCCCACCGCTTCCGGACGCGGAGGAGAGGCTCCAGCGCCTAGATTAAGAGCATTAAGCACAGGCGCTTCCGCGAAAGTCGAAGGGAAAGAAGGGACGTGGCAGGGGAGGGCAGGAGAAGCAACATATGACATCTTCAGATCTCGGAGGTTTACAAAGCCCACCACTTTCCAGATTATCCATCTTAGAGGTTCACTGTTACTAGCCAACTTGCCCAGACTTATAGACTGCCAGAATATTCCATATTGCTTCCGGCTTCCCTATATTATTCATCCTCTATGAAAATTTTAGAGGATCCTGAAAATTCTGAAAAATTTTCAAAAAACCACTACCTTTGGAAAATTCCCAAAATCTGTGGAAAAAGGCAAACATATGGCATTGAAAAGCAAGACACATGCACTATATTGCAAATTATATTAGTTCTATATTATTGATGCTCCAAAATTTTATCAAATTGACATTTCGCAAAAAATGAAAAAATTTTGAAAACTTGAAATTATAAATAAACTATTTAAAAGATTTATAGAATAATACATTTGCAGTGACTAGACTGGATTAGTACTCGGCTATATTACGACACACAAAAAAAAAACACTTGATAAGAGGCATCACCTAAAATTTTTGAAAAATTCAAAAATGTGATTTTTTCAGCGTCCTCCAAATTTAAGGGATTTTCCTTCAATTTTATCACTCACAGCAAGCCTGCGTGATATATATTAAATATATTTAGTGAGATATGTAAAATCACATGGCAACTTCTAAAAAATTCCACTTCGGAAATTTGTTAAAATTTTGAAAATAAAAAATATTGAAAATTTTTTAGAAGATGGAACCTGATGGATATTACAGCTAAGCCAAGACGCTAAGTTATTGCATATATGCAGTCTGTGATGTTTGTTTTGTCTTCCAACTTGGAAAATATCACATATTCAAAATTTTTGGAATTTTATTAAAAATTTGGTCTATGAAAAACCATTGAAGAAGTCACCCGACCAGATGCGTTTTCATGCATATGATGAGCCTTTTTAGGTTAATGATGTATATTGAATATTAAATACCTTGCATCTTGCAAATTGGTGGCCTTTTTGAAATTCCGAAAATCGAGAAGGGCTGACTTCCTGAAAATCAGACCCCCCCCCCCCCGCATGGGCCCCTTCATCCCCTCCTGTGGCCTCCGGGGCTCGGCCGCCTGTGCATCCAGGCCCCTGCAGTCGATGGGAAATCGATTCCCCATGCACAATCATAGTAGGCTTCCCCAGCGGACTCGGTGGGGTAGGGGTCAGCCACCATCGCCACTCCAGGCATCCGCCGAAAGGGTTGGCACTCTTGGAGGCCGGGCCTTGATGCCATCGGGGTACTATTGAGGGGGGCTCTTCCGACCGGACCTCTGATGCGGGCCCCTTGCGGCATCGCCGGAGCCCGGGCCTTGGGGCGGCGGAGCCGGCGGTCGGGCGGGGCCTTCGGTCGTGGCGAAGGCGCTTTTGGAAAAGACCGGGTTTGGGGCGGCGCCGCCGACAACGTGGCGCGCCGTGGCCCGGACTTCGGACGCCTGCGAGAGCGCTAGCAAGCCGGGGCTCGGGCGGGAGCACCGGCGATCGCGATTCGGGCGGGGGCGCCGGCGAGCGGGCTTGCGGCGGTGGCGCTACAGACCGGGCCGGGGGCCCCGGCGACCGTGCGTAGGACTACGGCACCTTTGCCCGAGACTTCGGCGCGCCAGCTTGCGGCCCCAATTCCTCAAGGCGCCCGGTCCTCGACGGCCCCGGGGCTCGGTCCCCGACGGCCGCCAGCTTGCGGCCCCGGCGCCCGGTGTCCGAAGGCGGAGGCAACCCAGCATGAAAGGCTCGGGCCGCATCGCCGGGCTTTGCTGGGACCGGCCCCCGAGCGTTGAAGGCACCCGCAAGGGAGCGTGAACACCTTCGGCGATCGCGCCGGGATAGCCCCGCCGGCCGGGCTTGGGGGGCCTCGCCGGTAGGGAAAGGGGCCCGCGGGTTCCAGAGCGAGGGCGGCGGCGAACGGACTGGCGGCAAGTGCGCCAGCGAAGGTGGCCGGGCGGGTGCCTTCCGGGCTTCTTGCTCGTATATCGGGCGATTGCCCTAGGAGTTTCTTGCTCGTTTATGTAGCACTGTGCCCCACGTCCTACACTACCCGTGCACGGTAGGAGAATATTTTTTGGCTGGTATGATGATAGTTATTTTAATGTTTGGTCTCCGCTTGTGGATGACCGGCGATGCGCGCCTGAAAATGCACGCGTAGCTGCGCGTTGCTCTTTCAGTACGTGTGGACTCCTGGTGTTGCTGCCACCGTTGGGAGTATAAGAAAGAAGAACATAAGGACGTCGGGTTTTTGAGAGCTGTACATTATTCGACTCCCTTCCGCTTTTTGGTCCTTTTGGAGCGTTCACGCACAACCAGGATCTTTGTGGTCGGGGGCCCGCCGAAGTTTTGCTTGCGGGCTTAGCCCTCTTTTACCCATCGAAAAAAGGCACGTCTTCTGACCCTTCTGGTCGGTGCCCCTCCGCCCGCGTGGCGCTCGCGCTTCGCCACCAGTACCAGTACCAGAGAAGAAAGCTCTCTCTCTTTTTCTTTCTCCCTACTTGCTTCCTACTTTTCGTAAAATACTAAGCATGAAGACCAAGCAACCAGGCACAAAATTCATCTCATAGATACTATCAATTGCGAAGTGGTCTCTCTTGCATCCGCTTCTGTTCTTGTTGGTTGCGATTGTGAATGTTTCAAGGTTGATGATTTTCCATTTTGCGGTTCTCAGGCCTGCGTGGGGGTGACAAGAACCACCGAAACATCGATCGTGAATCACTACATACTGTGCCCTTTTTTGTTTGACCACGAAGATCAGGGACGAACAAAGCCTTCGTCCTCGCAAGTGCCGAAAAACGTCTTCGATCACGAAAATCACGGACGGAAGAAATGTTTTCAGTGCAGGATAGACGATGATGATGTTTTTCTCACGTCCGAGTCCCAGGCGCTGTAGCTACGTCGTGTCTTTCTTGCACAAGCTCTAATGTCGTTGTGAGAAGATGGCAAACCTCCAACCGAAATCGACGAGTTCGCTGAAACATACAAGCAACTTCAGTAAACAAACACTGTCCTGAATGGTTAATCGAAGCCAAAAGCAAATCGTCTGCGTTCATGTTTCCCGTGCCCGTTACAACTCGTCCAAGTCGTCTGCCAAATGATCGTTGCAACTTTCGTCCACGTTTTGCCTTTGATGCGTTTCGTCATTCTTATTGCAACCATTCATTTCATCGTGGAAAGACAAAACGATATTTTTAAAACAGGAGGCTTTGTATCGTGACCCGGCGCCAAACACCGTGTAGTTCTGAAAAAGCAGCCTCCCTAGGTTGCCGGCCGTGGAGAATTCCATTGCCCTGAAAAGAGTCGCCCAATTACTGGCCATAATGTTGCCCCCGGCACCTCTTGCTACCCCCTGTTGCTATTTTCTACACGAAAAATAGGCGCACTTACTAGTTTTTGAGTTGAGGTTGTTTGTGAAAATCGATGAGGCATTTTCCTTCATGTTGTACAATGCACAAGCGACTCGCGTGGTTCGATAGAACGTATGATTTGCTGCCGCGGGTAACCACCCATTGTAAGCAAGCGCCATCGTTCTAGCGTCTAGTCGACTCAAAAAGGCTTGGGTATGCCGGTTCTGCGCTGCCCCGCGCGCACGAACGCGCTTTGGATTTCTCGAGTGCTGGCGATCCTTGCGCTCCGGGACGACGCTACTGTCCGTGCCTACTCGTCTCGAACGGATCGCGGGTCAACGAAAAGCACGCTCCGTGGCCGCCGCAATGCCGCAGCAGTACGCCCGCCGGCCCGCCGCATCGGCCCGACGCCGCACTTTGCTGCGAACAAGAAAAGTTTTTTGCAGGACCGGATCGTGCACAAGCCTTCGACCACGCGACACAGTTCTTTTTTGCGAAAGGAAATGCGCAATAAAGCTGCAACATGCAGCGACACGGGTGCTTGTCGCGAGAAGCGCGACACCTTGTGGATGTATTCGCACGGCGTTTGCGAATCCCTGCACCAAGAGGAGGCCGGATCACGGTGCGAGCAAGCAGAGCGCGCCAACGGTCGCATGAAATACCTTCCCCACGACGTCTTTATACCCTACTTCTCCATGGGACGAGTTTGCAAGGAAACGGAGAGCGACACGTGCGCACCCGCGTGGATCCAGAACACAAGCGGACTCCCGCAGAGCAAGAAAAAGTTCGATCAAGCTTCCGTCAGCAAGATCAATCAGATGTTTGACGCACTGACGCAGCACTGCGCCGCAAATGAAAGTGGGCACCAGAGCCAGGAGTACCGGGATTACGAGCTAAGGGCCGTTCGTGCGGGTTGTCAAGAGAGTGGCCTCCATTCGACCACAACTACAACAACAACTGCGAGAAACTGTGTCGGCGAATGGAGCGCGACCCTGGATGAACTGCGGACCTCGTGTACTGGAAATGGGGAGAGGTTGACTCGAACCTACACGCAAACGGTAGTCGCCACGTGGAACGGGCTACACTGCGATTTTGACGACGGCCACACCGAATCCATCACGTGTCCGCTGCATCGTTGCAAGTGCGCGCACGGCCAGCCGGAGACCGGGGGCGGCTGCAGCGCAGACGGCAACACGCATGGCTGCGAGGAGGATAAGTGCCATTCCGGCTACCACTCCACGAGCTCCGCTGCGTTGCCCAATAAGTTCACCTGTGCGGTAAACGAGTGCACGTGCCCGCAGGGAACAAGCGCAACGGGACCGGACTGTGCGCCAGATGGCACCACGGTTGGCTGCCAGACTTGTGCGACCGCCGGATACCACCTATCGGCTGCTCACGACGGAGGCCTCGACGAATGCATTCTTGCGCGCTGCCGCTGCCCGCACGGCGTGCCAGCAGAGGGGGTCGGCTGTGATATCGATGAAACGGTGGAAAAGTGCACCGCGTGCAGCGCTCGTGGATATCATTTGTCCGACGCCTTTAGGTGCGAGCAGAACATGTGTACGTGCTACAACGGAACCCCTGCGACGGGAGCGGCGTGCGAAGCGGATGGCACCGAAATGTGCCATAGTTGCGACACTGGATATAGGAAGGGCGAAGATGGGAAGTGCGGATGGGACAACACTTGCACTTGCGTGAACGGAGTTCCGGTTCCGGGCGCGACCGGGACGTGCGAAGTTAACGGCGTTCGAATTTGCAGTGGCTGCGAGATCGGATATCACAAAGATGAGCACGGTGCTTGTGTGGAGAATGTCTGTGCGTGCGAGCCTGGCACACCGTTGACAGGTGCGCGGTGCGTATTTGATGGTGTGTCACGCGGTTGCACCGCCTGTGGCGCAGGGTATACTCTAGTTGGCACGACCTGCCAAGCCACGACTGCTAGCAGCACCACGACGACCAAGAGTGGCACCGATGTGGTTTCGAATGATGAAAGTAGCAGCAAAATCCCGGGCGAAGCAGCTACGCGTAAATGTTTTTTTTCTTCCGAACAAAGAAGTGCATCATATTTATACACACATGCATCCAAAAATAGTGTCCGGGGTGAAAGGGATTTCTGAGTAGAAGTCCTGCTCGTGGCACAGATAACGCGTCGCTGGGACGCTGTAACAAGACATTGTTTCCTTCCTGCTACGTGATTGCTAGTCAGGCAATCTCAACACTGATCGTTCGACTGTATCAGCTACAGAAAATTGACAAATTTTTCATCTTTGTACACACTACAGACGGCACGGAGCAAGGCACCGGAAACAGCGCAAATAATGCAGCTAGTGCTTCACCTGCCACGACAAATAGAAGTTTGGAGAGCACTCCCACGCAAAGAGCTCTGCGGGAGGCACACAACAGTTCCCCCGTCCCAGGGACCGACATTCTTGGCGCGTCGGGAGGTGAGGAAACCGTAGGTGAGAAGGATGCAACGTCCGGGTCAGGCAATAATGCTTCGGCGCTGCTCACCGCCGCCTTCATATTCGGTTTCATGCTGGCGGTAGCCGGGTGCGCAGTCATGTTTTGTGTAGGTCGGTGCAAGCGCAGCAACGGTGAGGAGGACGACGAGCTTGTTGTTCCGCCAAAGGTCGTTCCCACCACGACCCCGCCGCCGAACCCACCAGCGACATCCCCACTGGGGCGGCCCCGACGGTCGTTCTTTCTGCCGGGATCGCAGTTGGGCGGCGCCGGTGATCGCTCCTCGCAGGTCGGTGGTGCCGCAGCGGCCGTTCCAGCGCAACAAGAGTCCACGTCCTCGCGCGCGGGACCCGGCAAGACGAGTAAGGCGGCGCAAATCGAGCCGGAGGGAGCTTCGTCGAAGAAGAAGTTTGGGATGAACAAGGAGGAAATATTGAAGCCGGCTAAGGAACAAGAAATGAAGCTGCCGAAGGAGGAAGTCAAGCCACCGAAGGAGGAAAAGTCGCTGCGAGAGGAGAAAAGTAAGGAGAAAAAAGAGCAGCAACAGCTCAAGAAGGACGCCTCAATTGTCGCGGAGTCCGCGGGAAAAAAAGCGGCAGTCGCGTCGTTGCGCGCGGATTCCGGCGGCGGGGCAAGCGACGGCGACCTGGCGGCGTTCGGAGATTTGGTGTCTGCAACACTAGCCAAGCAGACTTCGCCTTCTGGGAAGCAGCAAGACGGGTCGGCCGACTCTGTCACGACTTATCCCAGTCACGACTCGACAGACAACCCAAAAAGTAAAGTCACCAGCTCGGGCGATGTCAAGGTGACGCTCTCAAAATCTACCAACGGAGGAATCTTCAGTTTCGGTTGACAACGAATAGTTTCTGTTTTCCCCAAGAGTTTGTTTTCCTTCCGGGCGGATGCGATTCGCAAGAAGCATTTCTGTGCAAAGCTTCTTGTCCGTATGTATCATTTTCTTTCTGTACGATCCTGGACTACAGCATCAAATATTATTCCCAATCAGTTGCAGACAAGGATTTGAATCAACACCCGGTGTGGTGATTTTAAGCTTGTCGATCAGGAGCTATTGCTCAGTCTTGAAACGTGATTCCCCTTCCGCAGATTTTTCGAAAGGAAAACTCGACGCTCCTAGTACTTTGTCTTCTCAGGAGTATCAATTTTTCGTCGCTAGCAATGCATCAGCTTGTGAACGACTACGTGTGAAATCTCTCTGTCGTGATTTTGGATTGTGTTCTACTTCTGGGCACAGCAGTTCAGGACTGTAAATGCGCGAAGATTTACTACAGGCTCTGCTTTCGCAGGATCATGTAATGTTGACTACATTCATCAGACACCATCAGAGATCGAGCGAGAGAGCAGCGGTGTCTTAATCTTGTGCTTTCATCTGTGCTGCCCTCATCCGTGCGGCTCTGAAGATTCTCAAAGGACTTTCGGCCTTCGGTGCGAAGAGGGTTAGCAATTGTCTCGAGAGGCGTGGCGCACACACCCGATCAGGGATATATCTTTCGGGCAGTTAACTGCAGGTAAGGAGCCGCCGCAGTAAAATCAAAAAGCAAATCATGGAACGTGGCAGCAGTGAAAACAGTCCCGCGAGCCCCAGCAACGCCGTTATCCTGAGTAAAAACGTACCCACACCAGAGTTAGGATGAGGATTTTGCAACACAAACCTAGGAGTTTTGTGAGTCACGCATGACAAGTTGAACTCTGCAGTGTAGTGCAGGTTAGCAAGTGCAGCCGCATCACAAATCCAGCTACTCATCCTGTTCACAGCATCACAAATTCCAAAACACGATTGGAAATGGCTCTCATGGGGATGCGCATTGCAAGCCTTCCTGTCTTTGCAAATCTGCATTACAACTCTGGTGTGGGTACGTTTTTACTCAGGATAGCCGTGCCCCGCATCTTACTCGTGGAGGAGGACAAAGAGCAGAACACACGAACTATGTATCGAGAGGAAACCCCCCCCCCCCCATATGAAACGGTATGTTTCCAAAAATTTGTCTTGCTGATTTGAGACCACAAATCACGTCTGTCTTGCAAGAAGACAACTCTACAGGCTCTGCCGCATTATGCAGGCGGTTTGTCATGCTGTTGGACCTACAGCATAGACGTTTCTCATGCTAATCGCCTAGGCCAAAACCTCTCTACTCAGGCTTGGCAGGGGCCTGCAGTCTTCTCAAGCAAGACAAATCTGATTTGTGCACGCAAATCCAGCATCACAGACTTCGTTTTGATGTGGGGTGGGGGGATTTTTCATTTTGATACTATGCCCTGGAAAAACAAAGTCTAGTTATCACAGAGCAATAAAGCCGCGAGACTTTGCAGGGGCTTGTGAGTGATGTCATATTTTTGAGTTGTCAGACTGTCTGTGAAGGGGTGACTGCGCTGCCGCAGCGATTGGCATTGTAAAATACGTGTGCCATTGGGTGCCTCATTTGACACACTAGTTTTTTGTGCGCTAGACGAGTTCCTCTTGTGCAACCAAAAAGAAAGCGAAAATGAAAACAAGGAACCATAATTGCATCAGTTGTTACATCAAACGCCGCGGCGACCGCGAGCAGAAGACGTTTGCTCTTTTCGAGTTCATAACCTAAGCCCCACCGGAGTATCAGCGTGCAGTAGCCATCGAAGTTTGGCGAGAGGTGAGTGTGGTCACATATTCTACGTTATGTGCGACGAATTTCTGTGCGAGAAGTAGTTTTACTAGCAGATGCTGCCCACATCTGCCACATTTTTCGTTATAAATAACCAAAAGTACGACTACGTCTACCAATGGCACGGGCCTGTTGCCCGGTGCGGGAGAGCCAGAGATTTTTGTTTTAACAATTTTTTTCTGCAGGAGCCGAACCTGGCAAAGATCCGCAGACTCCTGCAGCAGTACGACCTCAACCTGCTCCTGTTTGACGCCGAGTCCGGAAATTCGACGCTGCACCGGTTTGCCTTTCTCGGATGTCCGGACCTACTGAAGCTAGTGCTCGCGGCCATAAACAGTCCAGACCAACAGCAGCAGGTCGCGGCGGCGCAGCACGCCGGAACTGGAACTTCCGCCATCAACAACCCGGGTGGTGGAATGCCGGCGAACACGGCTGCGGTGAACAACTTTAGCATTGATGCGCGGAACGCCCTGTCGCGAACGCCGCTTCACATTGCGTGCGAGAAAAACCACCGCGGCATTGTGGAGGAGCTGCTTTACCAGAAGGCAGACGTGAACGCAACCACCACGGGCGGGTCCACGCCCTTGCACTTTGCCTGCCGCGCCGACGCGACGTCAGTGGTGAGTTGAATGTTTTGTTTCTTTGCGGCGGCAAGTAGGTCTGATTGACTTTACCGGGGGTAATATCTCTGCCCGGGATGTTCATGTTGGCACTTTGATCGAAAAATATGTATCATCCGTCGTTCGACAGTGGCGTCGTCGCTTCTCAACCGACTAAACACACTTTTAGGTCGACGTGCTCCTCCGGCAAACGGACATAATCGTTGATCAGGAAGACAATTCGCGACGCACACCCTTACAAGTGGCTTCAAACGAATACATTCAGCAGAAGCTGACTGCGCACTTGGATGGTCCTCTAGACCTCAGTGAATTCAACGCGTGATGAGGCGGCGGGAGTAGATTGACTTGCAGGGTGGAACCGGGCGCGCGGGTTAAGCTGGCAACTAACGGAGACGGCAGCGCTTTACCGTGCATGAGGACATGAAAAGCAAATCTTCCTTGCTTCGATATGCGTTAGAAAAAAACAAGACTCATAGGATTTTTTGAAAGCGGAGAATGTGCAAAACATTCTTCTCGGTAGTTTAGACACAAGATTTCACTCTCTTTCGAAAAGTCAACCCGTGATGAATTCGCGTTAGAAGCGAGAATTGTATTGACGCCGGCTTCGCAAAAAGCAATAGAGAAATAATCCGCATGAACTAGAAAGACCGAAGTGAAGGCCGCGCAAGGATAGAGTTGGTTTATGGCACAGCCTCCGACCCAAGAACGTGACAGCAGCACTTTGTTCTTTGCACATTTGATCCTCAAATTTGAAGTTTGCATTTGCCTTTCGTCTTTTTGACTTTCGATTTTGCCTTTTTTGACTCATTTTGGTGACAGGATAGATGACGCCGCAGAAGCACCACGCCACTGGCGCGCTGAGCGTCCCACCCGGTGGGGCGGTTCCGTCGACCGGATTGGTTTTTAGTCTCGGTCCACTGCTACTTTTCGCAATGGCTCTGAGTATCAGTAGTGATTCCTGACAAGAACTTCTTTTCGGCGATTTTCTGTTGCTGTTCGGTGTGTTGCATTTGGATTTTTGCTCAGACACTATATTTGTTCTTTTTCCAGTTTTCAGATAGACATTAGTCCACGTATTCCAACTCATCACGACGGTAATTTTTTTCTTTCATTTTCCTCATAGTAAAAAGAAGCAACTATGTCGGGGGACGGGTCGGGCGCAAGTGCCCCCTCGGGTGGGGGTTACTTCGACAAGAAGGGCGAGATAAACGAACTCAGGCAGCTGCTGCGACAGGTACTCACGGAGAAAAATGACGAAAAGCGCCGGGATGCTATCAAAAAAGTCATCGCATACATGACACTTGGGATCGACGTGTCGCGGCTCTTTCCCGATGTAATTATGGCCAGTCACACAACGGATTTGGTATTAGATGATTGCGTCTCTCTCTCATAGTTTCTATTTCCAGTTTTGATCACATAATTTTTTCGAGAACTGACTACAGTTTACCATGGATGGAGTTTACCTCTGTGTACATATTTCCACGCTCTAGACATGTACACGATGAAAATCAAACAGGTGCAGAAAAAGATGATTTACCTGTACTTGGGCAACTATGCGGAGACCAACGGCGAGCTGACGCTGCTGGCCATTAACACGCTTCAAAAAGATTGTCGCGACGAAGACCCGACGATTCGGGGGCTGGCGCTCCGCAGCCTGTGTTCGCTGCGCCTTCCGGAAATGATGGAGTACCTGGAGCCTGCAGCTGTCGGGGGCCTCCGCGACAGTAACGGTTACGTGCGCAAATCGGCTATCGTAGGCGTATTGAAGATCTTCCACATCTCACCGCTTACCATCCGAGAAAACGACCAGATACTGGACCGTTTGTATCGTTTGTGTTTCAACATAAATAAAAGTTTTATTTTTCGTTTTTGCCAATAATTACTGTTACGGGCGTGCAAGTACAATCAATATGAGGCATGTAAATAAGTTGTTGATGCATGTACGTAGCCGTAGGTCGCACCCAGAGTAAGTCGTGCGAACGACTTAAGGTATATGAAAGTATGCGCCGGTGGGTCAGTGCACGACTTAAGGATAAGTTGTGTGCAGCTATTGCAGCTTTTTGAGTCATTCGCACTACTTAAGAATCATTTAAGTCGTTCGCACGAGGACTTAGGGATGCCTCTAAGTCGTTCGCACGACTTAAGGATCTTAAGTCGTTCGCACGACTTGGTGCTTTTTTAAGTCTTTCGCACGACTTAAGGATTTTAAGTCCTTTGCACGACTTTGTGCTTTTTAAGTCTTTCGCACGACTTAAGGATTTTAAGTCTTTCGCACGACTTGGTGCTTTTTTAAGTCTTTCGCACGACTTAAGGATCTTAAGTCGTTCGCACGACTTGGTGCTTTTTTAAGTCTTTCGCACGACTTCAGGATGCTTTAAGTCTTGCGCAAGACTTGGTGCTTTTTTACGTCGTCTTTCGCGCGACTTCAGGATGCCTTAAGTCTTTCGCAAGACTTGGTGTTTTTTTAAGTCTGTCGCACGACTTAAGGATGCTTCAAGTCGTTTGCAAGAATTGGTGCTTTTTTAAGTCTTTCGCACGACTTAAGGCTCTTAAGTCGTTCGCTCGACTTGCCGCTTTTTTTAAGTCTTTCGCACGACTTAAGGATTTTAAGTCGTTCGCACGACTTAAGGATTTTAAGTCGTTCGCTCGACTTGCCGCTTTTTTTAAGTCTTTCGCACGACTTAAGGATTTTAAGTCGTTCGCACGACTTAAGGATTTTAAGTCGTTCGCACGACTTAAGGATGTGCGCAGTACCTCATCAGTTCTTAACTCCCTGGCCTACTTTCGGGACTTTAACTCGTTCGCTGGACTTACAGCTCTTTAAGTCGTGCGCACGACTTAAGCCCGCCGTAAGCCGTTTGCTGAACCGATTTTCGGGCTTTGAAATCTTTCGCACGACTTAGAAAAGCTTCGAGTCGTACGCACGACTTTGTTACGCGTTTCCCACGGATCAAAGCAGTCTACTTTGCAGGTAGGTTTTGCAGCCTATTTCTCTCCGTCCCGAAATGCAATTTCAGGTATTGTTTGATCGCGGACCCAGACCCGTTGGTTTCTATGAACGCGCTGTTTGCGCTGGAGGAGATTCTCGCTGACTGTGGGGGTATCACGCTGAACAAGGTGCTGATCGAGCACCTCTTGAATCGGATTACGACCTTCAGCGAATGGGGGCAGTGCGCCGTGTTGAAGTTGCTGGAGAAATTCGAGCTGGACACGGAGGGCGAGATTTTTGACGTCATGAACCTCTTGGAACCGCTGCTGAAGCAGTCTTCCCCCTCGGTGGTGCTCTCCGTGGCAACAATTTTCCTGTCCCTTACCGCACGAGCACCAAGAGAATTACAGCTACAGGTCGGGGCTCGGTTGAAGGTACCACAAAACGAAATTTGTTGATCAAAAGCATTTAAAGTATTGATCCCTATAAGCGCGAGCAAAGAATCTTTACGCATCCCAAGGCGGAGCGTCTTTTTGTCGAGGTCGTAATGACAGAAAAAAAAAAACTCTACCAGGGTCCGCTTCTTACGCTCATCGCGACCAACAGCCACGAACTGGGATTTACCGTTCTGTCGCACATTCGTGTGCTGCTGGCCGGCGGCGGTGAGGAACAAAACGAGGTGTCGTCGGACGTGATGAGACCCGCGCTCTCCTGGGTGGCGGACTACAAACAGTTTTTCATGAAGTGGAACGATCCCACGTACATCAAGAAGCTGAAGCTGGACATCCTCACACTGTTGATCGTTCCAGAGAACGTGGAGTCGGTGGTCAACGAGATCAAAGAAGCCGTCACAGACGTCAGTCTGGACATCAGCAAGCACGCGGTGCACTGCCTCGCGAAGATCGCCCTGGCGAACGAGTCTTTCGCGGCCCAGATCGTCGCCTGTTTGCTGGAGCTGCTGAAACTCAGCAGCGAGGCATCCAGTTACGTGGTCTGCGAAACCGCCATTGTGATGAAGGACATCCTGCGCAAATACCCCGAGCAGTTTGACGAGGTACCTCCAATATGTGTGTGTAGTGTAGATTATCGTAGTTATTTCGATTGAGATTGCTCGGAATTTGGGCCGCAATAGAAAATTTTAAACAACGGCATCAACGTTCTAGACAAGCTATGCATCTTCACAGGTTGGCAGTACTCTTGAGCAGGTGCTCGAGTCAATCGAGGAATCCGAGGGGAAGGCAGCGATCGTGTGGATGCTGGGTGAGTTTGGCGGCCGCATTGCGGACGGGCCCTACCTGCTTGAACCGCTGATTGACGACTACGAGAACGAAATGCCCGAGGTGAAAAGCGAGCTGCTGATCTCCACGGCCAAGCTGTTTTTCTTCCGCCCGCGGGAGTGTCAGGCCATGCTGGGGCGTTTGCTCGACAAGGCACTGAACGACGAACAGCGGGTGGACATTCGTGACCGCGCACTGTTCTACTACCGACTCCTGCTCGCGAACGCCGATGAGGCCAAACGGATAATCTGTGGATCGAAGGCCAAAGTGAAGGCGTTTCGCGAAGATCTGCGCGACGCGGCGGACTCCAAAATCTACCGGGAATTCAACACTCTCAGTGTGGTAAGGGAACACTGTTTGACTCCACCTTCTGCAGTTTATGATTTTTAGCGTTGCCAGGAGCGGGCATTGATCTATCGACATCGAACACCTGAAAAAAGCTTGACCTTTAATATCGTTAGTACACTGCTATTTCTATTGCAGGTCTACAATAAACCGGCGACGAAATTTTGCGCTCCCGTCGCGGAGAGTTTGATCTACCGCGGTAGCCACGTGCCGGATGGGCCCAACATTCCAAAAGCAACGTCCTCCGCCACCCCCACGCACCAGCGCGGAGTCGCGAACGGGACGGCGTCATTGCTCGACGACGGAGTTGCAGCGGCCCCGCCCGCTCCTCCGGCGGTCGGTTCTTCGTCGTTTGACCTGCTGGGCGGGGTAGAAACGGGTGCGGCGGGCGCAAATCCGAACGCCTCGTCGCCGATCGATCTGCTTTCCGACCGACCACCAGTCCTTCCTCCCACGCAGCCCGATTCTCTGGAAATGTTCTTGACCGACGGCGGCACAGGTCCTATGCCCATTACTGGCAATACTCCGGCGAGTTCTTCTACATCCTTTTTCCACGCGCCGAGAAGTTCCGCAGAGCAGGTCGACGGGGCCGCGTTTCAACAATATTGGGAAGAATTCCAGGCCACAAAGGAGCAATCGCGGGCTTTTTCCGCGCCCGGCCAGCTCGAGCAATTGGACTCGCTGGTACAGGCCGCGCTGGAGAAAGCCAACCTGCAATGCATCGCGAGCGGTTATTTGCCAGAGGAGAGGCTGCTGAAGTTCTACTTCTATGGCTGCTGTGCATCGGGCGGCGGGAAGAGCGATGGGAGTTTAGATTTGCTCGATGAAATAGGGTATCAAATGCAAATATGTCTGGGTCTGGAAGATTTCTAGATTTGTCATGCATATTTTCCATGAGCTCCGTGGTGACCGCCAGGACTTCTCTTGCTCCGTGGTGACCACCAGGACTTTTTTTGCTCCGTGGCGACCGCCATGACTTTTTTTGCTCCGTGGTGACCACCAGGACTTTTTTTGCTCCGTGGTGACCACCAGGACTTTTTTTGCTCCGTGGTTTCTCTTGCTCCGTGGTGACAGCCATGACTTTTTTTGCTGGTGGTGACCACCAGGACTTTTTTTGCTACGTGGTGACCACCAGGACTTCTCTTGCTCCGTGGTGACCACCAGGACTTCTCTTGCTCGGTGGCGACCACCAGGACTTTTTTTGCTCCGTGGTGACCACCAGGACTTCTCGTCCCCTTGCTGGCCATGCAATACAGATTTTTTTCGAATCCGAATACAGCATCACAAGTTACAACTTTCCAGACCCAGACATATTTGCATTTGATATAGGGGGTGGCCCGACCAGTAGTGGCGGCAGCACAGCAGCGGTGGTATTGTTTGAGCTGCTGCTGAAAGCAGTTGAGGGACAAGCTGTTTGCACCGGAAAGGCAAAATCCGATGACCCTGATCCTGCCGTGGCACAGGCTCTGGCTGCAGTGTCGCCGTTTTTGTAAAAGCGCGCAAAGTAGACGTAAAGCGACAGTACAACATGTCTCACGAAGCGACACAGAATGAGTTCGCGTTTTCCCGCGGGAAAGGAAGCGCAAGTTGCGGAAGTGGCCGATTTCAGTATATCTCGCAGGTGGAGATGAGATGTTCGATAGGTCCCTCATTGTGGGGGCCGATTGCACACGCAGTAATATGGTTGGCAGATCCTCTCTGTTCCGTCTAGCGTGTGCTTTCTCCAAGCAGCACTGCAACCACTACCGCCACGAAAAAGTGATCCATAATCTTTTTCTGCAGATTTTTTCGATCAAAGGTAGCGTCCAGAGACACCTTGCACCTTGTCGATCACATGAATACGCATGCTGCAGCGCACCTTGCTTTAAATCTTTACTGAGGTTTTTAGAGTTCTTCCTCGCACGAGCACGATTCGCGACAACACGAATCAAAAGTTTTTTTTCTAGAGCCTCCTAGGTTTTTGAACTCACATAGTTTCTCCATCTCTTGCTTTGTCTCCTCTAAATCGACGTAGTCTTCAAATTAAAGTACATACGTTTTCAAAAAGATGGCTAGTTCGGACCAGGAGTACGTCCAAACGCTGCGAAAGCTCGGGTTCGAACCTGTTCAGGACTTGGGCTCGTTCGCGTGGGTGCCCTCGAAGTGCGAGCGCAAAAGCATCCAGGCGTGCACGAAAGAAGATGTTTTGGAGGCGACTGTCTTTGACCCCGAGATTCCGCAAATCAGCGACTTGCGGCAGTTGAATCTGCACCGCCTACCGCAGGTGTTCGCGACCGAGGCTTTGCCCCCGCAGATCAAGCCGCAGGCGTTCCCGCACGTCACGCCGCGTGTCCTTGGGTTGTTTTTGGCCAAAACAAAGGGTATTGACTTATCAAATGCAAAAATGTCTGGGTCTGGAAGAATGCAACTTGTCATGCTAAATCTGAAACAAGCAAGAATCTGTGTTGCATGATTACCAAGAAAAGTCGTCCAGTTTTGACCAAGTCGGGAGGGGGTTTCTCATGCAGGATAGGCATGAGAGAGGTCGCACAGAATCTGTCATGCTAGGTCCTGCATTCCAGACCTCATGGGCCATGGAAAAGCTGCATGACAAATCGCTCATTCTTCCAGACCCAGACATTTTTACATTTGATATGACTTGGACAAGGTCGATTTTTCCTTCGGCGGCTCGACACTCGAGGTTTTGCTGAAGCGCGACATCTCGAATGTGTCCTACGGGCCACGCGGGGTCCGCATTCTATGGATTGTAAAAATGTCTGGGTCTGGAAGATTGGAACTTGTGATGCTAAATCCGAATATTGCAAAAATCTGTGTTGCATGAGTGCCAAAAGCCGTCCACTTTCGATCAAGTTGGGCGGGAGTGTCTCATGCGGGATAGGCATGATAGTGATCTCACGGAATCTGTCATGCTAGGTCCTCCATTACAGATCATTCGGGTCATGGAAAATCTGCATGACAAACCTCGCAATCTTCCAGACCCAGACGTTTTTACATTTGATACATTCCGCAGGAGGACTACTGCTACCGGGTGCAGAAGGTTGCCGGCGTGATCTGCGTCAGCAAGTGCGACAACTACGTCAAAGACTACAGTGACAGCGGATTTCAGTTTGAGCGGCTGGTGACCGGTGGCGAGTTTCGGGACCGCCACGACGAATCCCACAATGGCACCGAGCACGTGCAGCTGCTCGAGTTTTGCGGTAGAGAAACCAACGACCATGTTTCCGGAGTAGATGGTGCAGATTTTTGTCCTTTCCAAATTTTGTTCACGACCGACGCAGATGCGAAGACGGGAAAGAATGCTGCAGGTAAAAAAGACGAAAGGGACGATTTGGTGGAAATCAAATCCGGAAATCCGGCGAATTTCGGTCGCAAGCTCGTTTTGCAAATGCTTTCCTCGGGGGCGAGGCAGCTGGTGTACGCCGACAAACGAAGCCGGAACGAGGTTTCGCAGGTGAAAACTCTCTATTACCCGGACGTTGTGTGCCGCTTTCTGCGCGCCGGCGAGAAACAGGGAATGGTAACCGACCTCTCCGCTGCCCTCACGGAGCTCCGGGAAGCCGCGGCGGACATCCCCGATTGTTTGTACGGAAGCGAGGGAGAGTGTGTTGCCTTCGACCTGACTTTTGACACACGCGATCCGAAGAAACCCATGCGCTTGGTGCCGGCGAAAAAGTACGCGGACTGCAGTTTATCGCCGAAAGAAGTTTTGCGCGGCCTCCTGGAGGACTAGAATTGGTTTTCTTTGGAAATGCGTATGATGATCCCATTCGTTGTATCCGCTATCGAAAATTGATACGAAAGAATCAGGAAGTGCAGGACTAGACATACAAAATGAACAAAAGCACTCCACCTACATGGCACACTGTAAAGCAGAGACGAGCTATTCGCGTATTGAAGCTCCTCATTCATTATATGTAGACTATTGGTCTCTGCTAACATGTCGCTGATGTGATGACACTCATTCATATTGTTACGGTCGAAAACTTCATTTTCTTCTACAACTCAATGTCAAAAGGAAAACTATGCCCAATGGGATGACGATACAGCGCAACCTCGAACTTGCAGGGTCATTTCCAAGAGATGTTCTTGAGTTCTCCGAAATATGGCTACAGTTTTATTACACTCAGATTTTTTCAGAGGCTTTCAGTTCGCGGGGAAAGTTGGAATCACCGCGGTCAGAGTAGACCTTCAACCAAATTTTCGTGCTGAAATTCCCTAGATATGCTCGAAGTGTAGATCCCTTTTTGCGTGCATAGATAGATCAGGATCTTCGTGTGATCAGGTCCGATACTATCTCTGGTGAACATGATCTCTGTCCCAGCACGCGTTCGTTGGTTTCATCTTTGTCGCAATTCTTTCCGTGGCTTTTTCGTTTTCGGCACACGTTCTGCCACTCCACCCGCTGCTGCGGTTTGTACTGACATAAAGGAAAACTTTTTCAACAACCCAAGCAACTACGAGGGTTTTCTTAGTGGCGCCAGTGATTATTTTTCAAACTTGAGCAGGGAAATGGCACTTGGCACGACGCAATAGAGACCATCCTGCAACGCTAACCCCAGCGCCCGGAGGACACGCCATCATGTCGGAAGTAGACGACTTGGTCGACATTCTCGTGAAGACCCGGGGATGCAAGCTGCTCGCGGACAAGGGTCGGCAGTGGGCGCCGGTGATCGAATCGCTGACGCTCGGCGTGATCGTGCTCCTTGCGTTCTGCATTCGGCTCTTCGCGGTCATCCGCTTTGAAGCGGTGATCCATGAGTTTGACCCGCACTTCAACTGGCGCACGACGGAGTACCTGGCGGAGCACGGGTTTGTGGAATTCTGGAACTGGTTCGACAACTTTACGTGGTACCCGCTGGGACGCGTGGTGGGGAACACGCTGTTCCCCGGTTTGATGACCACCTCGACCCTGATCAACTGGTGCCTCAATGGAATCGGGCTGCGGATTTCCGTCCTGGAAACGTGCGTCTTCTTCGCCCCGCTATTCGCCGGGTTCACCTCGATTGCGGCGTACCTGTTGACGAAGGAGGTTCTTCGAACATTTTTACTTTACCGAGTACTTAAACAAAAGTTCTTCTCGAATATAAACGACCGTTTGAAGATCTACGACCTTCCTGGTAATTCAGAAAGTACTGACAGAACACCTTGATGTTGCCAACATAGGTGACAAATCGCCCCGAATCCGGCCTTTTCGCGGCGCTCTTCATGGCAATTTGCCCGAGCTACCTGTCTCGAAGCGTGGCCGGCTCCTACGACAACGAGGCATGCGCAATCTTTGCGATTGTGTTTTCGTTCTACGCGTTCACGATGGCGGTAAAGTCGGGGAGTATCCTGTGGGGGCTGTTTGCCGCATTCGCCTTTCTCTACATGGTGGCGAGTTGGGGCGGCTACATCTTCGTGCTAAACACCATCGCGATCTACATGGTATAAATATGTGTTGGTAGAGGCGGCAAGACGATAACGGAAATTCTCCAACGCATTGATCTATTTGGCGAAGCTGCGCATGAAAATCAGTAAACACATTTTTTTTTTCTTCGAACATCACCCAGGTCCTCGTCCTGCTGATCGGCACGTTTTCCGCTCGGCACTACGTTGCATACTCGCTTTTTTACGTGATCGGGACAATTCTGTGTTTGAACATTCCCTTCGTCAACTTCCAAGCAGTGAGTTCCTCGGAGCACCTCGCGAGTCACGGCGTGTTTCTAGTGATGAACTGCTATTACGGCACGCGCTTCGTCTCGCAGTACTTCAGTCGCCGACTCTTCTACTTTCTCATGAAGCTATCGGCGGTCGGCGTAGCCAGCTGCTTTCTCGTCCTCGTGGCGTACCTCACGGTACTGGAGGTTTTGTGTAATGTTTACTTCAATGAAGAGGGTTTGGCTTTTCCTGTTTCGATATCTGTACACCGTTGAGTCTTGTCTATGAGTACACGCCGCAACATCATACATCTGTCCAGCCTCGAAAAAATGACAGTCAAACTATTTCACAGGTAACCGGGAAGACAAACTGGTCCGGGCGGTCGCTGTCCCTCCTAGATCCGACGTACGCAAAGAAGTACATCCCCATCATTGCGTCGGTCAGCGAGCACCAGCCGTCGACCTGGGCCAACTACGTGATGGACCTCCACATCCTGCCTTTCCTACTCCCGGTCGGAATTTTCTTCTGCTTTCGCTGGGCGTCCGATGCGTCTCTGATTTTGGGCATCTACGGGGTGGTCGCGGTGTATTTTAGCGGCATGATGATCCGGTTGCTCTTGGTCCTTTCGGCCGCCGCCTGCTGTCTCGGTGGCGTTGCGGCCAGCGAGATCCTTTCTTCCCTGCTCCCGCAGCTGCGGCACAAAGCCACGTGGGACGGCAGCGCGGTGCGGAGCGCGCTGGGGCTGCAGCGGTTCGAGAAAAATGCCGAAACCGGGTCAGTGAAGAAAATCGGAGAAAAAGAGTCATTTGGTAGCAGCGACAAAAATGGAGACAGTAATCACGAAAATGATTCGGCGGAATCCGCAGAAGCCCCCTCAGCCTGTTCCTCGTCTCCGTCCTTCCACTCGACCAGCAAGTTGATCACAATCATCGGAACCTCGTTTTTGTTCTACCTGCTGAAGAATTTCGTGCAACATTGCACCTGGATGAGCGCCGCGGCCTACAGCAACCCCTCGGTCGTGATGGAGCACCGGGACCCTCGGAGCGGCACGCGGATCATCCAGGACGACTTCCTATCAACTGTAAAAATGTCTGGGTCTGGAAGAATGCAACTTGTAATGCGTACTTCAGAACACAGAAAAGTCTCTCATGCATACGTAGCAAAAGCTCCCACTTTTTGTCTGCAAAATAGGGGACTTGTCATGCGGATTCGGCATTGCGGAAGGCTCTCGAAACCTGTGATGCTAGAGCTTCCATTCCAGACCTTCTGTGTCATGCAAAAACAGCATGACTCTTCCAGACCCAGACATTTTTGCAATCCATACTTCCGGGAAGCGTACTACTGGATCCGGCAGAACACGCACCAGAAAGCGACCATCGCCTCGTGGTGGGACTACGGCTACCAAATCACCAGTTTGGCGAACCGCACGGTGATCGTGGACAACAACACCTGGAACAACACCCACATCGCCACGATCGGGCTCATGCTGGGCAGCAACGAGAAGGACGCCTTCATGATCCTGGACCGCCTTGACGTGGACTACGTTCTCGTGCTGTCCGGCGGGGTGGCACGCTACGCCTCGGACGACATTGCGAAGTTCCTGTGGCCCGTGCGGATCGCCAACGGGGTCTACCCGGACAAGATTGCGGAGTCCGACTTTATCGGCATGCACGGGTACTCCGTCGACTACATGGCGACGGAGAAGTTCAAGAATTCCGTCATGTACAAGCTGTGCTACTACCGCATGGGCGAGATCACCGGCAACCGCGACTTTGCGCGCAACCAGGAGATCGGCGCGCCGGAGTTGAAGCTGCAGTACTTCGACGAGGCCTTCACCACGGAGAACTGGATCGTGCGGATTTACAAAGTGAGAAAACCGGCCAACCGCGCCCCGCTTTTGAACGGGCTCAGCGGCAGCTTTTCGCTTCCGAAGGTGAAAGCGATCGCGGGCGGGGAGGAAGCTACGACGACGCCGTCGAAAAAGGGGACCAAGGGCACTGGTGGCAGCAAAGCAACCAAAACTACCAAAACTTCAAGCACAACGAAAACTGTGGAGGCCCCGAGGGCGACAAGGTCCTCGAGCAGTAGCACTACTACCTCTAGTACCAGTACCACAACTACGACGAAGAAAAAGAATTCGAAGAAGGCGGCCAAGAAGGCGGGAGAGAAAGACGCGGCGAAAGAAAAAGATAAAACTGCGGCCGGAGCACCTGTGAGCACAAAGGCGTCAAAAAGGGAGAAAAAGTCAAGTACAGAGACTTCGACGACAACGCGAACTGCTACGAGGACAGCTGCGGAAAAGAAGGCAGCCGCAAAGGATAAAACCGCGAAGAATTCGCCGGAAAAGAAGAAGAAAAAGAAGAAGACAAAAAAGTAGTAGCTGTTTGGATAATTTATTTTGCGAGGGCATAAATATTTTTCTGATGCATGCCTTATCGAACCGCAAACACATCTAATGAGTCGAACGGTGGAGGTCGGATTTTCTGCAACACATCTAATGATTTCCCTTTGCGAGGTGCCTTGATTTTTTGGTTGCCGTGACAGGTAAAGGGCGAGCTTTGATTTGAAACAAAATGAAAGAAACCTGGTAGGCCCGTTTTTCGGTTGCCGTAGGGTGCTAGTTGCTGCCTTTCTGAATTCGTGTAGTGGTTAGTTATGTTTTCTGTTGTCGACGACGTGTCATATTGCTGCTCGATTTCAGATTTCAGATTTGAGATCTTCGTTGTTGATGCCGACCAATTATTTCGAAAACGGAAAAAGAAAATGGATCAGTTGCTGAGGATGGAGATTTTTTTACCAGTGACGGTGGAGCACTTGAATCTGTGACTGTAACTATTCCAATAGTTTTTGAGTAAGGCAACCGTGGCAGTCATATACAATACGAAAACCGTCTCGCTTCTTCTCGTAAGTCTGAGTCTGACGCGTGTCTGTGTAATCAAGCTAACCTCCTTTCACGTCGAACAATTGTTGCAAGCTACTTTTCATTGTTGCAAGCGCTAATTACTGCCATGGCCACAGTTCCACCGCGGGTGCTGCTGGCCCACAATGGCGCCGCTCTTGAGGGCGGCTTTGAGCTGTTGAAGTATCCGCACCCCGTAGACGAGTCGAAGTGCGGGACTTTTGCGCACACGGGGGATGCGCTGTACGAACTGCAGACCATGGGGCGAAAGCGACAGGTAACAATTGTAAGTTTGTCGTTACGCTGTTTTCTTGTGATGTACGCAACAGGAAGATGCGATCTGTTTTCTGCAGCTGTACAACGCGCAGTGCCAGGCGCTGCATTCAGTCTCATCGGAAGTGTCATAACGCAGTTGCCGTCAAACTTCTCAAAAACAAACGTTTTAACTTGCATACTCTGTCACAGGGCTCTTTTTTTGTTGGCGACGAGGTTGTGAAAAAAGACTCTTTCTACGTAGCGACTTTCTTCGATCCGCTCTTTCTCATCGTGCCGCTGCTCGCCAAAGCAAAGCAAGCCGAGAGTACGGAGGGGTACAAGATGGAGGAAGTCTCGACGCTGGTTGAGGACCCGGTTCTCAGAAGGTTCTGCACAAAAACGGCGAAAGAAGTCTACCGACATGCGCCGGCAGGATTAGGATCAGCGAAGGCAGCGTTGGAAAGTAACGGATCGTCTGTTTCGGAGACGGAGCCAGCGGCTAAGGAGGGTGGTGTAGTAACAGGAAAAGATGACCAGGGGGAAGAAGGCCAGAGCCTGCTGGATCTTGTTTGCGAAACACGGGAAATTATGGACCGGCAGTTCGCCCGACTGGATGTCACTGGGAGGTACTCGAAGTATTTGCAGAAAAAGCTCGTAAAAACCGCACGAGCTGTGATTGCCGCGGGAAGACAAAACTACATCCCAGAATGCTGTTTCCGGCGCTCGACACTCGAGACGGTAGAGTTTCAGGTTGACCCGGCGGCCGCACTGGAGCTTGCTGCGGATTTTCTGGACGGATATTTGCTACCGGCACACCAGGAACTGCTCCGGCCAAAGACGACGAGCGGTGGCGCTGGAGAGAAAAATGCCAGCTGCAACGGCGGTGAAGTTTTCATACCAGTTGCAAGCCGAGTGCCGATTGTTGAAAGGGCGAAAAAGGAGCTGTTGTCAACATCTACTTCTTCTGACAACAATTCTGGAACATCATCCGGGTCTTCTAGTACCAACGGTGGCGTAGCAGCTCCCGCTGCCGTAGAGCAGCCGATGCAAATCATTGGCACCGCACCTGCAGCCGAACCCATCGCAAACATGAATGCGAGTGGGCCACCGGCCAAAAAGCCAAAGGCCGCTGCAAAGAAGAAGGTGGAACGGGTGGTAAAGAAAGACCCGAATCAGTTGTCAATTTTTGATTTGATGAAACGAAACAACGCAAAAAAGTAGACGCTTGACTTGAAACATATAGAGACTCCACTGAAATGAAAGCCGCAATGCTGCGTCGCAGTCGCAATCTCATTTGTTCTTTGTGATGTGAAGCAACGGCTTTGGGCCATTGCTTCGTTCTAATGACCCCTTTTTTCGCCGCGCTGAGTGTGCTCGTGGATAGAAAGCGGTTTTTCTGGCCGAAAATCGTGTGAGCGCGAGATCGAGAGTCGTTTGAGAAAGAGGACGAATCGAGAGCGCTTGAGTGAGATCGAAAGTGTAGCAACAGAAGATGAACCTCGAATGCACAAGGGTGGTCGTAACAAGAGGAGAGAAGCGTTCGATCGTGCCTCCTTGTATATGTATCCAGCTGTTTCGAGTTGCATCAATCGTAGTTCTGTAATTTCCCGCATTCAGAAGATAGATTTCCGTTTCCGCGTCTCTTTCAAACCTAAATGCCCATTGAAAACAGCACCTCAAGTAAAAATTAGTGCCACAGTGTTTGCTCTGTTTGCTTCTAAAAACATGATGTGATTTTTTCTGAGAAAAACGGACTGCGGAGCAGCTGACTGCTTTGTGGACTTCAATACCTCCCTTTGAGAAGCTGCACAGTGCAGCAGAAGCACATTGTCGGCGGACGATTGCTGCAAAAATGGAGTTTGCCGCTGCCGGCTCGAGAAGTGCTGCGGGTGGCGGGAGGAGCAAATGCATCCGAAGGAGTGTACTGCAGGAAGATGCCGACACCTACCCACCGCTAGAAGAAGTAGATGGCACTACTACAACTAGCATGGCATCCGACGATGAATGCCTCTACGGCCGCATTTATCACGACGCTAGGACAGCACCAAGTTCTTCGTCCGCGTCCAGTCCATCGCGACGGAGGAGCAGAAGTCGAGCATCTCGAACTACAACTTTCGCTGCCGCTAGAAATAACTCGCACGTGTCCAGCGCGAAGAAGAGTGCGTTTCTCTTGCTCACGTCGATGCTGAACTCGTTGGACCCGGTAGTCGTTCCCCAGGTCCGGGCGCAACTCAACGTGGTCATTCTGGAGGACTTGGATTGCCCCTGCCAGGACGAAGACGGGATTTGTTTCATCCCGGTGTGTCCAAAGGGCATGTACCAGTGCTGCTTTGACTGTACCATCAGCACATGCGACAAAGACGAACTGGGCTACTTCCCGAAGGGCGAACTGTATCTCTCCGAGCGCGGGCAACTGGAGTGCTTGCAGTGCCAATCCGGCGATTTCTGCAGCGGGTATTGGACAGTGTTTGGCTTTCTTGTTTTCATGCAGTATTTTTACCGCCTAGAAATAAGAGGAAGAGCATCATACATCAATCCGCGTGCACATTGACATTTCTCGTCGTGGTTGGCTGTATGAGACTTTTTTTGCGAATACTCGCGCAGGTGCGACTCCTACGAAGTGTGCCCCAGCGTGATGGCCAAGGACAGCAAGGGCGGCACCTACGATGCACCGCGCGTGAGCCCGCCAGGGTCAATCCTGGACCGAGAATGCCAGCGCTGTCCGGATGGCTACGAAGCGGACTTCAAACGCGACCGCTGTGTGCCACCGTACTCGATTTTGCTTTCGTGACGCCAATAGATACAGTGACAGGATGAAAAGGAATATAGTACCTGGCCTAGAACAAGTACACCTAGCCGGCGGAAACCGAAAGATTATCGTACTAGATTTTGCTTGAATGAAGATGATGATCCTCTATATTACAGATTCCGACAGCAGTGCGACATGACTTTAATGGAGATCTGCATCTTATGGAAGTGTCAGAGTCGAAATTGACAAAGTCGAAAAATTTGCGATGCACAAAATCGATGTCAGTTGGAGCCTCAGTTTCCAAGCGGCGCATGACAAATTTCGAGAGCACCCAAATCCAGTATGTCATGCTGTTTTGGCAAAGAAGGCTGCTCCTGTCATGCTACTCTGGCAGCGCGTTGCATACCCCTAAACAGGCTGACAATCGGTCTCATTTGCCTGCTCCCCAATACAGGCCTTCATTGCCCTACATTTTACGCATCACAAGTTTTTCGATTTTGTGGATTTCGATCCTGACACATCCATACATCTCCGGCTGCAAGGAAAATCCAACCAACGACGAATGCCAGCGAATGGAATGTATAGTAGAATTTTTCATTTTTTTGTGCATGCGTTAAAATGTTTTATAGTGGAATTGCCTGCGTTAAAATGTTTGTTTTTGTCTACCAGATAGGATACGAGACTTTTGTTTTTGTCCGCACCACGTTGCTTGATGTTCTGCTTGAATGTCTGTAATGCCTAGGTGAAAGCCAGGTAGTAAAGGCAGTCCAGCTCTTGCTCTTGCTTGAGAGATGCTATCGGTGTCTTTTTCTTTTGCGAAATTCTTACTTTTCTTTCTGATGATCGTTCGTAGACGCCATAAAGTATTCTTTCTGTCCTCACCACTCTGAGGAAAGCAAGAATCTAGTCCATAGGGGGGGAGAGGGGCTTGTTCTTTTTTTTTTTCTCCGTTTGGCCAATGGGCAGATTGGGGCCGGCAAGGCCGGCGGATTTTTTTTGCAAAAATGAAATCCCCAATCAATAACCTTGTTCCTTTTATCGCGCAACCTACAAGATGACATCTCGACTCCGCAAAAAAAAAAAGAAAAGCAAGCAAGACTATCTGAGAAAAGAAAGAGCCTGAGAAAATCAGGACATAAAAGACGCAGTGGAGCAAAAGAAAAAACAGATAGCACGCGGAAAAAAAAGTGAAAAACTCTCTGCGCAAAGGTTGGCCGCAGCGAAGTGTGTATAGCTCCGTGTTGATCACTAAGCTCGGTGGCGCTCTCGTTCTGGCCAGCTTTGCTGCATTTGCAAAGAAGCTAGCTACCGGGCATAGCTTGGGGCTTGGTTTTTCCTATTCGACTTTCACATCACCCAGAGGCGGCGGGTTTTGTGTCAGGTCTGTCGGGTGGTTGAGGATGCTTCCCAGCTCTTAGGGGAGTATCTTCTGAACACTACGCGTGAGGGTGGTAGCGAGTAGTGGACCCCAATTGGACTTCCCTTCACTGCTAAAACGGGTGGTGTTGCGTCGTCCGAGATGCCCGGCTCTCAAAGCAATCCGGTGCAGACAGTTTACCTTTAGGAAAGTCAAGCAGTTCGAGAGCAGTTTCTGGCTCACCTTGGTAGCTATTACAGTACCGAAGAAGCTTGCGCCATATTGTTTTTTTGTGCAGCTGATGCGCATAATGATAGCAAGAGTAACAATAAGTAACCTTATTGATCTGCAATGTATAATTAGAATTTATCCAATTCTTATTGATTCTTATTGATTATTATTAGAACAATAAGTAACCTTATTGATCTGCAATGTATAATCCAACCAACGACGAATGCCAGCGAATGGAATGTATAGTAGAATTTTTTATTTTCTTTTGCAGCTGATGTGCATAGCCATAGTAACAGTAACAAGCAACCCTATGTATTAATCTGCAATAAAATTCTGCCGCGCAAGAATACGTAGGATGTTGTACAACTTTTTCCCTTAAGCGCAAAAATCCAAACCAACAGGCCGCATCTTCTGCGCAAACGATCAGCGAGACTCCCACCCAGACTGCCTGGAGGCGCACAAGGAGATGTGCCAGGAGTTCAACCTGCCGGAGGTCGACCCGAACCAACAGCTCTTGCCGGGTCTCGCGACGACCACAGAAGCACCCACAATCTTGCTCACCGATGATTCCGGGATTGCCACCGTGGCTCCGGTAAGATGATGAAATCCTTGATGTTTCTGGTCGTGATTTTTGTTCTACACCCACTGACACTTTTTCTTATGCCGGCATACTGTCTGTAGTATCCTTCACCTCATCACTAAGAGATACATACAACATGGACGCAAAGGGTTATAAAAACTTTGCAGTTCCGGCAAGAAGTCGCCTGCAATATCAATTGCAACTCCAGTGTGCGGAACGGTCTCGGCGTGCTGGCTTTTCTCGTGGGTGTGATGGTGGTGTACTTGTAAAAAGTCGACGATTGTCGATTGATATTGATTCGCCGAACTCGTAGAGCAAAACAGAGACAAATTTCCTAGAAAGAATTTACCAGATGATCTGCTTCTTTGCAAAACAATGTACTGAAACCTAGATAGCGCCAAAATGTCCTACCCCTTGCAACAAAAATAAATGCCCCTGATAATGCAGTCACGAATTCGGTGTTAGAATGGCAAACGCAAAAGTAACCTTTTCAGATAAGCAAATAGTTTCAACGGAATTGCAAGCGACACTGACGAAGAAATATTTTGACTGAATATGTGTGCGCAAAATATTAAACTAAAAGTCGTCGCAAACAAAGTAGAGCTTATTTTAGAGTAGTTCTTTACTCTCCTTGTAGGATTGACGCCCACTTCTATGTGAGCTAGAGTATGTGCATCCCTTGTACACAAGAAAGCAGATGCAGGAGCAGAGCTCGAAAAAAGCGCCACCTGTATCTATCACAAAGACGTTCGTCGTTACACGCTAGTTCCAGCCCATTATCGTGCGGAAATGTTCTACGTAAGAACTTCGTTCAGTAATACGTGCATTTACGTCCATATCCGTCGAGAGAGTCCTAGTTTTTGGGTCGTGAAGTTGCCGTCTGATTCTTGAAATACGTCCGCTTATCGAGTGATGTTTTTTTCGTACTCACTTTTCGTCCCTCGAACTGCTTTCCACAGTGCTGCTTCCTTATACCGTTCACGTGACCGCGAAAAGCAATTCCCCGATCTTCGGAAATCCAAAAAACAATCCCAGGCACCAACTGAGCTTATCCCAGAAATAAAGGCTATTCTTAATTTCATAGCTTTAGCTTTTAGAAGTTTGAGTTTCATTTCTCCTGGTGAGATTTACCTGCTAGAGCTTTTCAATAAACGCACTCTAGAAAGAAAAATATCCTGCATCGTGAGCGAGAAAAAGAGCTTTGCCATATTTTCAACACACAACAAAAATCAATTCATCAATCAAAAACCACTTTAGTTTTTTTGCTGGGGAGGTACGCGGCTCTTCACAGGGCGCGCGTGTAGCAATTTTGCCTGTGGGGGGAATAAATTCCAGGCAAATCTAAGGACAAAGTCGTATAAGGTTCTGCCACGAAAAGCGCCGCAGCGGTGCGCGTGTCTTCTTGTCCTTGCAGAAACAAGGATAACGGAGAGCAGCAGCGTTTGAAAGCGACACGGAAAGTATCCAAGTATAAAAAACCAAAAAAATCTTTTTGAACTTTTTGTGAAAAAAAACTCTAACCACCACCATGTCGGCTCGTGTGCAATGGATGTCGGCGAACGCCGCGATGGTGTTCGACCCGGCGGGCGACAAGGGCATCCAGAACGAGGTGGACCAGTGTTTGCGCGACAACACCAAGATGGTGGACTCCTTTCTGTCCGGCGCGGCGAAAAAGTCCCACTTGTTCGTGTACTACCAGAAGCCCGACGTCGTCCTCGAGACGGGCGAGTACGTGGACGGTCCCGGACGGGCGAAGGTCATCCTTACGTACGGCGACAAGGAGCGACTGAAGGGCCGCGCGGCCTACTTTGTCCGCACCTGCGCCGAGGACAAGGCCATCAAGGACGACGTGGCCACCGACCCGGATCTGCTCTACGGTGAGATCTCCGGCGCGCCGCTCGCGTCGTTGAACGCCGGGTTGACGAACTACTTCGTCCCCTTGATCAACAAGACCACCGGCACCTCCTTCGGCCAGTGCCCCACCGAGCAGAAGACCGAGTTCGTCAAGATGCTCGGCAAGTTCAACGAGGAGTTGGGCGACGCGGTCCGGTCCATGGCCGGCGGCATCGAGCTGAAGCCGCTGGACCCGGAGAAGGACGTGTCCGCCAAGCGCGTGGACTACACGCAGCTGGCGACCAACCAGCCGGACTTGGTGCAGTACTACGAGGAACTGCTCGGCGAGTGGTGCGAGCAGGTGGAGTCCTTCCTCGAGGGCAACCAGGCCAACGAGGAAAACGAGACCCCGGGGCCGCGCACGGAGCTGGAGATCTGGCGCGCGCGCATGCAGCGGATTACCAGCATCACGGAGCGGCTGAAGGGAAAGGACTTCAAAACGGTCTTCGCCGTGCTGCACGCTGCGTCCCGTGTCCCGAACGAGTCCGCGCAACGCGCGAACGTCGTCGCGGTCTTGCGAAGGTATAATTCTGCTTGCGATTATTCTCATTTCATTCCCGACCACAATAACTGTAAAACAGTTGTTGTGGCTTTTTCTACGCATATGCTCCGTCATTTTTTTGTTGTTTTTCGCAGTCTCACATCCCAGTTTGTTATTTTTTCATGCAACCGTTTCCCAGGTGGAAGCGCATTGACGTGTCGATCACGGAGTCCTTCAACGAAGCCAAGGACAACGTGAAGTACCTCGGTTCTTTGGACAAATTCCTCGAGCCTCTGTACACCGGCACGCCGCAGTCCATCGTGGATAACATCCCGGCGCTTTTGAACGGCGTGAAGATGATTCACACCATCGCTCGGTACTACAACACGACGGAGCGCATGACGAACTTGCTGACGAAGGTGACCAACCAGATGATCCTGAACTGCAAGATGTGCATCCTCGGCGACGATGAGGATGCGTCGTCCGACCAGCTGTGGGAGCGCAACCCGACGGAACTGATCCGGAATCTGGAGCTCTGCCTGAAAATGAACGAGTGCTACCAGGAGGAGTACCGCAAGACCAAGGAGAAGCTGATGGCGCTGCCCAAGGGCAAGCAGTTCGACTTCTCGGAAACCTTGATCTTCGGTCGCTTCGACCTGTTCTGCCGCCGCGTCGTGAAGCTGATCGATATGTTCTCCACGATCTACCAGTTCCAGTCGCTGTCGCAGCACCGTTTCGACGGCATGGAGGTCTTGGTCGACAACTTCAAGTACATCATGGACGACTTCCGCAACAAGCGCCACGATCTGCTGGACTTCCACCACAACCGGTTCGACCGGGATTACGTGGATTTCAACGTCCGCATCAGCGACCTGGAAGCCGCCTTGCAGCAGTTCATCAACCAGTCGTTTGAGTCTATCACCAGCATCACCAGCAGTTTGAACTTGTTGAAAAAGTTTCAGTCCATTCTGCAGCGCGAGACGCTGCGGTCGGATTTGGAATCCAAGTTCACCGTGATCTTCCACAACTACGGGCTCGAGCTCACCACGGTGCAGGACCAGTACGAGAAGCACAAAGCGGCGCCGCCGCTCGTGCGCAACCTGCCCCCGGTGGCGGGGAACATCACGTGGGCGCGGCACCTGCTGAAGCGCATCGAGGGCCCGATGCAGAAGTTCCAGCGCTCCCCGTCGGTGCTCGCCGGGAAAGACGCGAAGAAGATCATCCGCATGTACAACAAGATGGCGAAGACTTTGGTGGAGTTTGAAACGCTCTGGTACCAGGCCTGGGTGCACAGCATCGAGCAGGCGAAGTCCGGTTTGCAGTCGACGCTGATCGTCCGGCACCCGGACGACGGAAAGTTGCACGTCAACTTCGACTGGGAGATTCTGCAGCTGATTCGCGAGACGAAGTGCCTGGACCGCATGGGCATCGAGATTCCGGAATCCGCCAAGATGGTGTTGCTGCAAGAAGCGAAGTTCAAGGGCTACTACAACGAGCTCTCCTTCGTCCTCCGCGAGTACCGCCGGGTCGTGCAGACCGTGAAGCCGATCGCGTCCAACTTGCTCAAGCCGCACTTGGACAACCTGGAGTTCCAGTTGCGCCCCGGGCGGGTGACGCTGACCTGGACGTCCATGAACATCACCAACTACATCGACACGGTGTGGCGGGAGTTGCGGAAACTGGAACAGTTGGTCCTCACGGTCAACGACATCATGGAGAACCGCGTCGACGCGAGCCTGAAGGCCGTTGCGCGGTTGCTGCTCGTCTCGCTGCCCGAGGAGTCCGAAACCGTGTCCCTGGACGACTTCATCGACATCCAGGAGAAGCACGTGCGCGAGATCACCACTTTCTTGCACGCCAAGTCGCTGGAGATCGAGGACAGCGTGGACGACCTGCTGGTGCAGATCGTTGGATTCCCGATCGACAGCCACGTGCGCGGGGTGTCGGAGTCCGAGATCATCAAGGTGAAGGCCCACTACAACTGGTCCATGTACCAGGCGCTGCTGAACGCCACGCGCCGGTCGTTGAACGCGATCAAGACCCGGTTAACCGCGAAGCGCGACTCCGGAAAGATCTCCATCGCCGCGTCCGTCGAGGACAAGGAGGGCAAGGAGGACGAGGAGGGCGGCGCGTCCGCGACGCCGATGTCCCCGCCGTTCTTCGACGTGGATCTGGAGTTGGACGGTGTGGGCGTGCGGCTGAAGCCGACGATCGAAGACATCCAGTCCGCGGTGAACGGCGGCGCCGTCGCGGTGTTGAAGTGCAGCAAGATGATCGACGCGTGGGACACGGTCACGATCCCGGAGGCGGTGCAGCTGATCATCAACCCTAATTTACCCCCGATCAAGGGGTCGGCCGCCCAGGGAACCTTCTACGACCGCATTTCCCAGGACAAGGAAATCCTCAAGGTGGTGCTCCTGCTCTCGGGTTCCATCCAGTCCGCGCGCCGCGAGTGCGACAACTACGTGCAGACCTTCGACAAGTTCAACATGCTGTGGATGAAGAACGTGGAGGACGAGTACAAGGAATTTCAGGACTCGATCCCGACCCTGTCCGACTTCGAGTCGAAAGTGAAGTCCTTCATTCGCATGGCCGAGGACGCCGCGCGGTACAGCGGCAAGGCGCAGATCTCCGCGCTGGTGCTGAAGTCCGACGGCCTGTCCAAGTCTCTGGTCGAGCTGGCGCAGATGTGGAAGATGGCCTTTGCCAAGAAGTTGCACATCGAGGCCCGCGGCAAGCTGGACTCCGTGTCCGAAATGGTGAAGCAGACGTCGAAAAAACTGAACCGCGAGGTCGGCGATGGCGACATCGACGCGCTCGGGTTTGTGATGCAGACCCTGCAGGAGGTGCGGGCGAAGCAGTCCGAGATCGAGCTGGAGTTCGGGCCCATCACCCACATGTACCAGATCCTCGACGCGTACACGCCGCAGCTGATCGACAAGGACGAACAGGACATGCGGTCCATGTTGCGCACCTCCTGGGACAAGCTGCTGCAGGACAGCGAGGCCCGCCAGGACGTGCTCTCCGCGCAGCAGGCGCAGCACAAGAAGACCTTGATCACCACGGTGAACAACTTCAAGAAGGACGTGCAGGACTTCCGCAAGAACTACGAGGCCAACGGTCCCATGGTGGATGGCATCCCGCCGAAGCAGGCGGTCGAGCGCCTGAAACGGTTCCGCGAGGAGTACCAGATCCGCGAGCGCAAACAGCAAATCTACTTCCTCGGCGAGGACTTGTTCGGGTTGCCGCACCAGCAGTACCCGAAGCTGGACAAGACCAAGGGCGAGTTGGAGTACTTGGGCCAGCTGTACGACTTGTACGTGGTGGTCTTGGACACCATCAAGGAGTGGAAGGACTACTTGTGGGCCGAAACCCCGGACCACGTGGAAGTCATGCAGTCGGAAACCGAAAAGTTCGCCGGTCGGTGTAAGCGCATGCCGAAGGTGCTGCGTGAGTGGCCCGCGTACTTGGAGTTGAAGAAGGAGATCGACGACTTCAGCGAAGTGCTCCCCCTGCTGACGGAGCTCGCCAAGCCGTCCATCATGCCCCGGCACTGGAAGCAGGTGATGGACCTGACCGGCAAGGAGCTCCCGATCGAGTCCGACACCTTCAAGCTGCAGAACCTGATCGACGCCAAGCTGAACGAGTTCACGGACGAGGTGTCTGACATCTGCGAGTCCGCGGACAAACAGCTGATCATCGAGAAGAAGCTGGCCGAAATCAGCGAGCAGTGGTCGGGCATGAACTTCGACTTCACCACGTGGAAGTCCCGCGACTACCCCTGCTGCATGGCGCCCGGTCGCGTGGGTGAGGTGCAGGAGATTTTAGAGGAAACCGTGATGGCGCTGAACACCATGAACGCGCAGCGTCACTCCATCCCCTTCAAGGAGGAGCTGGGCACGATGATCATGACCCTGTCCGACACGGCCGACACCATCGAGCGCTGGTTCAAGGTGCAGCAGATGTGGACGTCCCTGGAGTCCGTGTTCACGGGCGGTGATATCGCCAAGCAGATGCCGATGGAGGCCAAGAAGTTCCAACAGATCGACAAGGACTGGATCCGGATCATGGGCAAGTCCGCGGAGATGCGCAACGTCGTGAACTGCTGTCAGAACGACATGCTGAAGCAGCTGCTGCCCGTCCTGCAGGTCGGGCTGGAGCAGTGCCAGAAGTCGCTGGAGTCGTACCTGGAGGGCAAGCGGAACAAGTTCCCCCGTTTCTACTTCACGTCCGATCCCGCGCTGCTGAAGATTTTGTCCCAGGGTTCCGACCCCGAGGCCATCCAGGAGGACTTCGAGAAGTTGTTCGATTCCATTTCGCGCGTGACCTTCGACGCCAAGGACCGGCGGAAGATGACGCAGTGCCTGTCGCTGGTCGGTACCGGTGCGGAGTACGTGAACTTCGTGACCCCGCAGCAGGCGGTGGGCAACATCGAGGACTGGCTGAACGTGCTCGAGGCGGAGGTGGCGCGGTCCGTGCGGCGCGAGTGCAAGATCGCGTGCGGCGAGACCGGGAACATTCTGAACGGCGTGTCGGTGAAGGACTTCGCGGAGAAGTACATCGCCCAGGTCGCGCTGCTCGGAATCCAGGTGGTGTGGACCGTGGACTTTGAGGACGCGCTGATCAAGATGAGCAAGGAAAAGGACAAGACCATCATGGCGTTGACCAACAAGAAGTTCGTCCAGATCATGCAGGACCTGGTCGGGGCGTGTCTGATGGACCTGGGGAGCAAGATGAACCGAACCAAGTTCGAGACGCTCGTGACGGTGCACGTGCATCAGAAGGATTTGTTCCAGGAGGTGTGGCAGAAGGTGAAGGCGCACAAGGTGAAGGACGAGAACGACTTCGAGTGGCTGCGTCAGACGCGTCTGTACTGGAAATCCGACATCGAGCACTGCATCATCTCGATCGCCGACGTGGATTTCACCTACAGCTACGAGTACCTCGGTTGCAAGGAGCGACTGTGTATCACCGCGCTGACCGACAGGTGCTACGTGACGCTGTCGCAAGCGCTCGGTATGTTCCTGGGTGGGGCGCCGGCCGGTCCCGCCGGGACGGGCAAGACGGAGACGACCAAGGATATGGGGCGTACGCTCGGTATCTTCGTGATGGTCACCAACTGCTCCGATCAGCTGCGGTTCCGCGATTGCGGTAAGATCTTCAAGGGTCTGTGCATGAGCGGTATCTGGGGCTGCTTCGACGAGTTCAACCGGATTGAGGTGGAGGTGCTCTCCGTGGTCGCGATGCAGGTGGAGGCGATCACGCAGGGGAAGCGTCAGAACGCCAAGATGATGCCCTTCCCGGGTGAGGTCGCGCCGATCCGGCTGATCCCCTCGGTCGGGTACTTCATCACCATGAACCCGGGTTACGCCGGGCGCCAGGAGCTGCCGGAGAACCTGAAGGTCCAGTTCCGCGGCGTGTGCATGATGGTGCCAAACCGTGAGACGATCATGAAGGTGAAGCTCGCCTCCGTCGGTTACAGCATGATGGACGTCTTGGGAAAGAAGTTCTTCGTTTTGTACGGTCTGTGCGAACAGCAGTTGTCCAAGCAGCGTCACTACGACTTCGGTCTGCGGAACATTCTGTCCGTGCTGCGTACCTCCGGTATCGTGAAGCGTGCGGAGCCCCCAGACATGGACGAAGAGATGCTGTTTATGCGCACCGCCCGCGATATGAACTTGTCCAAATTCGTCGCCGATGACGTGCCGCTGTTCCTCGCCTTGCTGAAGGATTTGTTCCCGAAGACGGCGGATCCGCCGAAGAAGACTTACCCGGAGATCGACGGCGGCGCGCGCAAGATCGCGAAAGCCAAGAAGCTGACCGAGTGGGACACTTGGATGCTGAAGATCATTCAGTTGTACGAGACCTCCCTCGTGCGCCACGGCTTTATGTTGGTCGGCCCGACCGCGTGCGGGAAGACCGAAATCATGATGACCTTGGTCGGAACCTTGAACGACAATGGGCTTCCCCACCGCACCGCGATTATGAACCCGAAGGCGATCACCGACTCCCAGATGTACGGGGTCAAGGATCCGGTCTCCGAGGAGTGGACCCCGGGTGTGTTCGCGTCCATTTGGGCCCGCTACAACAACCGTAATCTGAAGTACACCACGTGGATCGTGTGCGACGGTCCGGTCGACGCGATCTGGATCGAGAACCTGAACACGGTGTTGGACGACAACAAGATTCTGACCCTGGCGAACAACGATCGGTTCCCGATGACGGATAACTGCAAGATCGTGTTCGAGGTCGAGAACTTGCGGAACGCGTCTCCGGCCACGGTGTCCCGGGCGGGGATCATCTTCATCTCTCCCTCCGACTTGGGGTGGAAGCCGGTGCTGACCTCCTGGTTGGCAAAGCGGACCGAGATCAACGCGAACCGGTTCGACGAGGCGGAGCACATCCGCGACATCTTCAACAAGCTCGTGTACACGCCGCCCCCGGGGACGGGTATCTGCGAGGACCTGTTCGACTACTTCAACCGCAACATCGAAACCGTGATGCCGTTGAACGACTCGCTGGTGATTTTGAACACGCTGAACATGCTTTCCGCTCTTCTCCACACCGCCGTGCAGGCGAACGAGGTCCTGCCCAAGGAGGCCTACATGCGACTGTGCTTCTTCTGCATTGTGTGGGGTTTCACCGGCCTGTGCGAACCGGAGGAACGCGTGAAGTTCTACGAGAAGTTCTGCGAGAGCGTGAACGTGGCAAAGCTGAAGGACTGCATCCCCCCGTGCAAGGAGGGCCAGACCCTGTTCGACTACGTTCCCGATATGGAACAGAAGCACCGCCCGTACATCGAGTGGAAGCCGGAAGAGTGGAAGCCGCCGAAAAAGCTGATCTTCTCGTCGCTGCTGATCCCCACACTGGACAGTACCCGTGCCGAGTACCTGATGGGTGTGATCCAGAATTACCAGCGCGTGCGCTTGCCGGCGGTCTACCGATCCTCGCTGCTGTGCGGTGGCGCAGGGACCGCGAAGACCTCGACGTGCCTCATGTACATGGCCCGCTTCAACGTCGAGACCATGTTGGCCAAGCGCATCAACTTTTCGTCCGCGACCACACCGCTCGGGTTCCAGAAGACCGTCGAGGCGGAGGTCGAGCGTAAGACCGGTAAGACCTTCTGCCCGCCGGGCGGCAAGGAGATGACCTTGTTCCTCGATGATATCAGCATGCCCGTCGTGAACAAGTGGGGCGATCAGGTCACGAACGAGCTGACGCGCCAGCTGATCGAGATGGAGGGTTTCTACTTCCTCGACAAGGATAAGCGCGGGGACTTCAAGACCATCGAGGCGCTTTCCTTCCTCGGCGCTATGGGCCACCCGGGTGGCGGTCGGAACGATGTGCCGAGTCGCTTGAAGTCCAAGTTCTACTGCTTCAACATGGTCGCGCCCGCGACGGTGTCCGTCGACAACATCTATGGTTCCATCCTGCGTGCGCGCTTCACGAACAAGAACGGGTTCAAGGACGAGCCGATCGGCCAGTCCAAGAAGTTGACCTCGGTAACGATCGATGTGTGGAACAAGATCAAGAACTCCCTGCTGCCGACCCCGGCCAGGTTCCACTACATCTTCAACATGCGTGAGTTGTCGCGTGTCTTCCAGGGTATCCTGGAAGCGCCGTCGGAGTCCCTGAAGACCGCGGACCTGGTTTCTTCCCTGTGGAAGCACGAGACCACCCGCGTCTTCGCGGACAAGTTGTCCCGTCAGGTGGACAAGGAGTTCGTGTCCCGGACCGTGACCGATTACATGAACCAGCACTTCGGCGAAGATGCGACGGAGCGCGTCGCGGAGATGCAGGACTGGTGGTGCGACTTCCAGCGAGAGGGCGGTGAGGACCCGGAGACGGGAGAGGAAGTCCCGGCGCCGAAGGTGTACGAGCCGATGCAGAGCATGGAGTTCGTCCGCATGAAGGCCTACGAGTACCTGAAGCGGTTCAACGAAACGTTCCCCGCGGCGGCCATGAACCTGGTGCTGTTCGACGACGCCATGCGGTACATGATGCGCATCAACCGCACGATCCAGTTCCCGCGCGGGTCCGCGATGCTGGTCGGTGTCGGTGGTTCCGGGAAACAGTCCCTGACCCGGCTGTCCGCGAGCACGTCCCGCCAGAAGTGCTTTCAGATCACTATCACGAAGACCTACAACGACAACGCTCTGTTCGAGGACCTCCGCGGACTGTACGTCGCCGCGGGTGCGAAGGGCGAAAAGGTGACCTTCGTCTTCACCGACGCGGAGGTGAAGAACGAGGGCTTTCTGGAGTACTTGAACAGCATCCTCGCAACGGGTGAGGTCGTCGGCCTGTTCCAGAAGGACGAGCGTGACGGCATGGCCGCGGAGTGCCGCAACGACTTCGTGCGCGATTACCCGGGCGCCGAGGAGACCATGGCCAACTTCTACCGCTATTTTATGGACCGCCTGCGCGACAACCTGCACTTGGTCCTGTGCTTCTCGCCGATGAACGAGAAGTTCCCGGTGCGCGCGCAGAAGTTCCCGGCCCTGTTCTCCGCCGTGGCCATCACGTGGTTCCTGCCCTGGCCGGCAGAGGCGCTGGTCGCTGTGGCCTCCGCCTTCCTCGGGCCGTACGAGATCGATACCCCGAAGGACAAGAAGCAGCTCTTGTACGAGTTGCTGGGTTCCATGCAGGCAATGGTGGGCGAGGTGTGCGGGGAGTACTTCACGCGCATGCGAAAGCACGTGTACGTGACCCCGAAGACGTTCTTGTGCCTCATCGACTTCTACAAGGGTCTGTACCGCGTCAAGTACGACAATGTGAACGAGCAGGAGAAGGCCGTGAACACGGGGCTGGAAAAGCTGGCCGAGGCCTCCGCCCAGGTCGAGGAGATGAAGATCGAGCTCCGCGAACAGGAGAAGGTGCTGAAGATCGAGGAGGAAAAGACCAACAAGCTGTTGACCAAAGTGCAGTACGAAAAGGGTAAGGCTGAGAAGAAGGCCGAGGAGGTCGGTGTGCAGAAGGCGGGCTGCCTGGAGACCGCGGCCACCATTCAGAAGGACAAGGAGGAGGCCAACATCGAGCTCCAGAAGGCGATGCCCTTCCTGCACGAGGCCGAGGCAGCGTGCAAGTCCATCACGCCCAAGGATATCACGGAGTTGAAGACCAACAAGAACCCAACGGACGTGATTAAGCTGACCTTCGATGGGCTCGCGATTCTGATGATTCAAGCCGTGATCCCGCCGGCCAAGAAGACCTTCAACATTTCGAAGGTGGACGCCGATTTCATCGCGGATTCCTTCCAAGAGTACACGAAGTTCACGCTGTCCGATATGCGTTTCCTGCCCTCGCTGCTCGACTTCGCGGCGAACGAGAAGGATAACATGAACGACGAGACGTGCGAACTGTTGGAGCCCTACCTGCGATACAACGCGGACCCGGCGAAGAACTGGTCACCGTGGGCGCAGTTCCCGGTTCTGGACCCGGCCATCGCCAAGAAGGCCTCCGGTGCCGCGGAGGGTCTGTGTAAGTTCGTCGGTGCGATGGTGCAGTACCACGGAGCGGCCAAGATCGTGAAGCCCAAGATGGACTTTCTGAAGGTCCAGGAGGCGAAACTGGACAAGGCCATGAAGGAACTGGGCGCCGCGGAGGCGGAGCTGGCCCGGGTGATGTCGGAGGTCGCCGAGTTGGACAAGGCTCTGAATGAAGCGCTCGAGAAGAAGGCGGCCCTGGAGGCCAACGCCAACGCGATGAAGCGTAAGATGAACGCCGCGAACGCGCTGTTGTCTGGTCTGGCCGGCGAGAACGCCCGTTGGACGGAGGACAGTAAGAACTTCGCGCTGCGCCGCAAAGCCCTAGTCGGCGATATCGCGCTGTGCTGCGCGTTCGTCACGTACTGCGGTCCCTTCAACAGCGAGTTCCGCGAGAAGCTCAACATCGACTACTTCCTCGCGGACACGCACCGGCGCGGCGTGCCGGCCAGCCAGAAGGTCAACCTCGTCGAGTCTCTGGTCGAGGGCGCCGTCGTCGCCGAGTGGGCGCTCGAGGGCTTGCCGTCTGATGACCTGTCCGTGCAGAACGGTATCATGGTGACCCGATCCTCCCGCTACCCACTGATGGTCGACCCGCAGGGCCAGGCCAACCGCTGGATCAAGAGTCGCGAGGCGGAACGCATTGCCGCGTCCAACGGCATGGCGATCACCACGCTGAACAATTCGCGTCTGAAAGATTTCATCGAGTTCACTATGGGCGAGGGCTTGGTCATGCTGATCGAGAACGTGGAGAACGAGCTGGACCCGATGTTGGATCCGCTGCTTGATAAGGCGATCATCAAGAAGGGTAAGAACCTGTACATCAACATCTCCGATCAGAACATGGACTACAACCCGAAGTTCTACCTGTTCATGACCTCCCGTCTGCCCAACCCCCACTTCTCGCCCGAGTTGTCCGCGAAGTGCACGGTGATCGACTTCACGGTCACCTTGAAGGGTCTGGAACAACAGCTGCTCGGTCGTGTGTTGGGCATGGAACAGAAATCGCTGGAGGAGTCGCTCGCGCAGCTGAAGGAGGAGGTGACAAACAACTTGAAGGCGCTGGCTCTGTTGAACGACCAGCTGCTGTTCAAGTTGTCGAATTCCACGGGTTCTTTACTCGACGACACCGAGCTGATTGAGGTGCTGGCGAACACCAAGGCGAAGGCCACCGAGGTGTCCGAGAAGCTGGCCACCGCGGCGGAGAAGGAGATCGATATCAACGAGAAGCGCGAACAGTTCCGTTCGGTCGCGACCCGCGGGTCCCTGATGTACTTCAATATGACGGACATGACCCTGGTGATGAACCCCATCACGCTGCAGCCCACCGGTTGGATGTACAATTGTTCGCTGATCCAGTTCCTGGAACAGTTCGACAAGTCCATCACCAACTCCGAGAAGGTGCAGCCCACGTCCAAGCGTGTCGACAAGATCATTGACTACCTGACCTACCAGGTGTACCGGTACATGAACCGCGGCCTGTTCGAGCGCGATAAAATGACCTTCAAGTTGATGGTCACGCTGAAGGTCTTGACGGTGGCCGGCGACATCACCGGAGCGGACGTGTCCTGCTTCTTGAAGGCGGGTTCCGCGCTAGACGTGAAATCCGAGCGCCCCTGCCCCTTCCGGTGGTTGAGTGACAAGATCTGGCTCAATCTGCTCAACTTGTCTCGCCACCCCTTCGGATCGGGAGTGATCTTCTACCGGGAAATCGTGGACAATATTTCGAAAAATGAAGCTGCCTGGAAGCGGTGGTTCGACGAGAACGAACCGGAAGGCTGCCCGGTGCCAGACTACGAGGAACGGTTGACCATGGAGCGCGCCCTCGGTATTTTAGACAGTTTTTTTTTCTGAATGAGCCTCGTATTTTTTGTCCGAAAGTTAGTAGAGAAAGGGTATATAATAAAACTAAAACATAGTAGGATACTGATCGAAAACTTAACGGGCATGTTGCTGCAGCGCTGCAGTAAGTACTTAAAACGAAAATAAAGACCTGCTCATATTCACTATCACAGGGCCCATCATGCGCATGGTTCTGGTGCGCTCGATGCGTGAGGATCGTACCACGGTTGCGTGCGCGCAGTTCGTGAATGCACACCTGGGTGCCCGGTTCACCGCTCCGGTGACCGACCCGGTGAGCGACATCTTCGATGAGTCCGCGTGCCGAAAGCCGGTGTTGTACTTGCTGACCACGGGTTCCGATCCGTCCGCATCGATCGATGAGCTGGCCAAGAAAAAGAAGAAGTTCCCGACCGACAAGGTGTCCATGGGCGAAGGTCAGGAGGTCGTCGCCTGGGAAAAGATGAAAAACGGGTATAGTCTTTTTGTGAATGGTTAAGAAAGCAGCACTGCTGCTTTGACTTTGAGTGCAGTGAAATAAGTACTTGAAAATGCTGAGCCACTTACAACATCATACTTACATCGATTATTTCACTTTCGTTCAAACAGGTTTCTGATCGGTTCGTGGGTGATCCTCCAAAACTGCCACTTGGGTATCGGTTTCATGAACCAGCAGGAGGATATTTTGACGAAGACGCCGGAAATCCACGAGGACTTCCGTCTGTGGCTGACCGTCGAGATCACCCGCGCGTTCCCGATCGGGCTGCTGCAGATGTATTACAATGAAAAATGCCCCCTCCCCATATCAAAACGGAAATCTGTGATGCAGATTTGTGGTCACAAATCAGCTTTGTGATGCTAGAAGACAAAAGATGCGGACTGTAGTGCTGCTGCCTAGCGTGGGAAAGCCTTGCAGCTCCAAGATGACAGGAGGCAACTGGAAGTGGGAAACAGCATGACAGATTACCTGCAATTTAGGCCGCAGCTTCGTCTCTTGGCCTTCTAGCAATACAAGTCGATTTGTGTACTCAAATACAGCATCACAAATTCGCGCATCTTCCGTTTCCGATGTGGGGTGGGAGCTTTTTTCACTTTGATAAGATGTCCATCAAGGTCACTGCCGAGCCGCCGGCGGGTCTGAAGGCCGGTTTGTTCCGTACCTACACGACCATCATGTCGCAGGAGGCGCTCGAAAAGATCGACCACGAGAAGTGGCGGCAGATCACCTTCGTGCAGTCCTTCCTGCACTCCGTGGTGCAGGAGCGCCGCAAGTTCGGACCGATCGGCTGGTGCGTCCCGTACGAGTACAACAACAGTGACCTGGAGGCCTGCCTGATGTTCCTCGAAAAGCACTTGTCGACCACGATCACAGTCGGACAGCCACTGTCCTGGGTTACCATCCAGTACATGGTCGCCGAGGTGCAGTACGGTGGCAGGATCACGGACGACTTGGATCGCGAGCTGTTCAGTAATGAATCTTTTTTTATGATCTTCTTGACTATGTGTTGTGCCGCTTTTCTGCTCTTTATTCAGCCTAATTTTCAGAAGTGGAACTACTAGAATGATGTGAACGAGTTCGACACATGAAAATGCAAAAATCTGGTAGAAGTGAGCAAATCCTTCCCGCGACACCAAAACACAGTTACCTACACGGAGAAGTGGATGAACGAGGACATGTTCAAGCCGGGCTTTTTGTTTAACAACTACGCCTCGGAGTTCAACTACAAGCTGCCGTCCGGACTGGAAATCCAGGACTACCGCGACTACATCGACACCATGCCGCCGGTGGACTCCCCGATGATCTTCGGGCTGCACACCAACGCCGATTTGACCTACCGGCTGAAGGAGGCCGCGGAGATGCTGCAGTCGATCATGGAGACGCAGCCGAAGGACAGCGGCGGTGGCGCCGGCAAGTCCATGGATGAGATCGTGAAGGACATCGCCAACGACTACAAGGCCAAGTGCCCGCCGGACTTCGTCGAGGAGGTGTTCCGTGCGCAGATCGCGAAGCTGAAGGGACCGCCGAACACGCCCGATAAGGGATTTGGGGCCCCGCTGAACATCTTCTTGTTCCAGGAGTTGCAGCGACTGCAGAACATCATCGCCATCGTGCGCTCCAACCTGGAGAACTTGGTGATGGCCATCGACGGTACCGTGGTGATGACGCCGGAACTGCTGCAGGACCTGAACTCCGTGTTCGACGCCAAGGTGCCGGGGCGGTGGACCCACGACCCGTCTGGCGCGGAGATCTCGTGGTTGTCGCCGTCCATCGGTACCTGGTACACGGGCTTGGTCGAGCGCCACAGCCTCCTCTACAACTGGCTCGAGAACGGCCGCGGCTTCATGAAATCCTACTGGTTGACCGGGTTCACGAACGCGCAAGGTAAATTGAAATGATCATCATGCGTTTCATTCATTTCACTTCTTGCACAGAAACAGAAAGAGTACTGGCGCGAGGGCGAGCGTGACGATGATGTTTGTAGAACCTCGGCGTATGCATTTTGTTTCGTGAGACGATCTGCAAATTTGAATCACTTTTTCACAAATAATTTTACACAGGTTTTCTGACCGGTGTGCGTCAAGAGGTGACCCGTCAGCACAAGAAGGATCAGTGGGCATTGGATGACGTGATGAATCACACCGAGGTGCAAACCTACGACCCGGAGAAGGCCAAGGACGTGCCGGAGGAGGGGCAGCACTTCCACGGGCTCTTCATGGAGGGCAGCCGGTGGAATCGACAGGAGGGTAAGATCGACGAGTCCGAGCCCAAGAAACTGTTCACCAACATGCCGGTGATCTACCTCACCGCGGTCACGATCAAGGAAAAGAAGGCGTTAGCGGGTATGTACGGGTCGGTCACGCCCTACAACTGCGCCGTCTACAAATACCCCAAGCGCAACGACAGGTACCTCATCTTCCGCCTGCTCCTGAAGACCGATATTCACGCCTCGCACTGGAAGCTGCGTGGAACCTGTCTGCTGGCGCAGACCGAGTAAGCAGAAAATTATACAGGCGAAAGTGGAAAGAAAGGAAGTTATTATACCAAGTATAGGGGTTTAGGAGGGTTTAGGAAAAAAATTATCTTGTTATCAGTTTCGAAGAAATCAGAATTTCTAGTCAGACAAAATCAGACTGCTGTACTCGTTCAAAGCGTTTACAGCGACAAAATAAAATTATTTTCTCATTGTTTCGTTACTCTCTTGTTAATGTTTCCTTGATAGTTCAGAATCAGACAAAAAAGTGCTTTTATGTACTTGAAATTTCGTTAAGACAGAATCAATACAATAACTTGCACAGAATTATGATAAATCATCACTACCGGGTCCTGACTTTCCTGGGGAGAGTCAGTAGGTTGAATTATGAATTTTGGTACGCTAACCACTTCTAGCCTACTCCTATCTGCCCTGAGTTCGCTAGTAGTGATTCCAAGAATTTTCTAAACTAGATTAGAAGGTAAACTCGAAATTGTATTTCTTCCTCCGAAAAAATATAAGTTTCTACTGCCTTTACAACGATCTAATGACGAAGTATTCAGAACACGCAGACTGGAAAAAAAATTCACAATTCGACCTGTTTCACAACAGCGAAAACAACTAACTCCACCACCAGCGCACGAGGAATTTGTATTGAATCTGCACCGATAGCCGCCGCGATGACTAGAGAAAACATTATCGGAAGATGAGTTACGTTGCAATGAAAAGCTACTGAGTTTCAAAGAAAAAAAATATCTACAGTTACAGATACGATGCACGAGAAAACACGGAACGCCGCCACTAGAAAAAGTACGCTTTTAGTAGTGCTTATGTGAAGACGAAGTACAAAAATCTGCTAACTTGTAACAACCAGTTTACCAGAGCTTGTTTCACCAGTTCTGAATACTTTTGAATATCGAGCTTCCTTTGCAAGAATTTATCGCCCTATTCTTGGCACCGCACATGGTAAAACAATCGCCGCTACTGCTGGAAGTGCTAGGAGGATAAATATCCGAGAAGATGAGCACCACCTACAATAGTTGTTAATATGGTTTCGATTCTAATCGTTTCGATTCCCAGAAATACAAATAAAATCTTTATTGTGAATAGGAAAGTAGGAATCTGGGAGCGCGCACAAATTTTCCAGGAGTCTTGAATGGAGTCGCTCTAATGTGGATTTGTGAAAAAAATTGCCGCTGCCGTAGCCACCTATGAAGGTTTTTGCCACATTTTCAACTGTTGTTCAGATCAAGCGTTTTTTCCCCGCTTAAAGCAGCGATAACCCGTCCTCGGTGAAAAATACAATCGCGTAATTTTTTTCTCGTTTCGGTAGCAGTGGTCGGTGTCGGGGTGCTTTCTTCTTCCGTTTTTTTTCCAGTGAGCGATTCAGGCCTTCGGTTTTTAGTCCGCTCTTTGTACTTTAGGTTTCTAGTTCTACTCCGCTAGCAAAGATACGAAATTCCATCGAACCGTTAGGGTCAAAGGAGCTGTAGAAGTACGAAGTAGTCTGAGCTGCTGTGTGTTGTTTCGTAAACTATCCTAGCTAAAGCTTAAAAAAACAACGTGAACTGCTGGATCGTTGAAGGGAAACCGCGTTTCATCAGCACCGCCGCCCGCGTCGCCGACCATGTCGCTGCATAGTCGGCATCGTTGGATGGCCGAGACAGCGGCGCTGTCCATCTTTCAGGGGAACAATGGGCCAAAAACGTACGATGAAAAGGTGCGGAAAATGGAGGAGTCGTTCCGGGAGCCCCAGAACTTCAAGAAACTGACGGAATTTTTGGAAGGTAAGTCCAAGCGCCAGCACCTGTTCCTCTACTTCCAGAAACCAGACATGCTGAACGAGGCCGGGGAGTACGTGGACGGGCCCGGCGAGGCCCGCGTGCTGCTGTCCCACGGTGAGACGGAGCGGCTGAAATCGAAAGCCTGCTACTTTCTGCGGGGTGCCGGTGCGGTGGACAAGCCCATCAAGGTGGATGTCAGCACCGATGGCGACTTGCTCTTTGGGGAGATCGCTGCGCAACCGCTAGAATCGCTGCACACGAGTTTGAAGAACATCTTTTTGCCCTGCGTGAAGAAGTACATGGACTACGGGGGCGCCGACGCTGCCGCGCAGCCGGGAAGTAATGCGAGCGCGGAGCAAAACAAGGAGAAGGTGCTGAAGCAGGTCTTCGGGGCCGTGGACGCGGAGCACCGGGCGGAGTTTTCGTCGACGTTCACAAAATTTACCTCCGAGCTCACCGAAGCGATCAAGAGTCTGTCGGGCGGGATTGAGCTGAAAAAGCTGGATCCGCAGTACCAGATCGATCCCCGGGTTACCACCTACCACGACATTGTCAAGGAGCACCCCGACATTGTCACGCACTTCGAGCAGGTGCTGGAGGAGTGGTGCCGGCAGATCGAGCGGTATTTGCCGATGCAGGCATTATCATCTTGCGGTAGCAGATCTTCCTCGAAGGGATTGGGATGTGTTTCTGCCTCTTCTTTTCATGCAGCTCTGTTGAATTGAGTTAAATCGTAAAATTACTGTGGGGTTTGTTTATTGAACAACAAAGGTACCTCGAAGAAACCCTCGATTCGGACGATCCGGGGGGCAGCGCGGGCGGTATGACGCTGACGAGCGGCAGTGGCGACGGGCTCGGCCCTAGGTCCGAGCTTGAGTATTGGCGCTACCGCATGCAGCAAATTACCTCTATCACGGAGCATCTGAAATCTAGGGAGTGCAAAAACGTGTTCGGAGTTCTGCACGCTGTCACGCGCATGAACGCCGAATCGAAAGCGCGGCAGCCGGTTTTCAACACGTTGCGTCGCTGGAAGGCGATCGATATTCAGATCACGGAGTCCTACAACGAAGCGAAGGACAATGTCAAGTATCTGACCACGCTGGAAAAGTTCTTGGAACCTCTCTACACCGGTACACCGAACAACGTGATTGACTGCCTCCCCGCGTTGATGAATGCTTGCAAGATGATCCACACGATCGCGCGCTACTACAACACGACGGAGCGGATGACGAACTTGCTGACGAAGGTGACCAACCAGATGATTCTGAACTGCAAAACCTGCATTCTGGGCGTCGACCCAGAGACCGGCGAGCAGAACACCGGCCCCGAGGCGCTGTGGGACCAAGATCCGATCACGCTGATTCGCAATCTCGAGTGCTGTTTGCGGATGGAAATTTCCTACATGGAAGAGTTCCGCCGCGTGAAGGACAAACTGGCAACGCTGCCGAAGGGCAAGCAGTTCGACTTCTCCGAGACGCTGATTTTCGGCCGGTTGCAGCTGTTCTGCCGCAGGGTGGTGAAGTTGATCGACATGTTTTCCACGATTTACCAGTTCCAGTCCCTAGGGGCCTACAAATTCGACGGCATGGACCAACTGGTAGAATCGTTCAAGACGATCCTCGAGGAGTTTAAGAACAAAAATCACAACTTACTCGATTTTCACAACAACAAATTTGACCGCGACTACGTCGAGTTCAACGTCCGAATTGCGGATCTGGAGGCCGCGCTGCAGCAGTTTATCAACCACTCCTTCGAGTCCATTACCTCGATCACGACATCGCTGAACCTGCTGAAGAAGTTCCAATCGATTCTGCAGCGAGAGACCCTGCGTGCGGACCTGGACTCCAAGTTTACCGTGATCTTCCACAATTACGGCCTGGAGCTGACGCAAGTGCAGACCACGTACGAAGACAACAAAGGCGCGCCGCCGCTGGTGCGCAACCTGCCGCCGGTTGCGGGTAACATCACCTGGTCGCGGCACTTGCTGAAGCGCATCGAGGAGCCGATGAAGAAATTTCAGACGAACCCGTCCGTTTTGGCGGGCAAGGACGCGAAGAAGATCATCCGGATGTACAACAAGATGGCGAAAACGTTGGTCGAGTTCGAAACCCTGTGGTACCAGGCCTGGGTGCACTCGGTCGAGGTTGCGAAGTCCGGGCTGCAGGCCACGCTGATCGTCCGGCACCCGGACGACGGGAAGCTCCACGTCAACTTCGACTGGGAGATTCTGCAATTGATCCGCGAGACGAAGTGCCTCGACCGCATGGGGATCGAGATCCCGGAGTCCGCGAAGATGGTTCTGCTGCAAGAATCGAAGTTCAAGGGCTACTACAACGAGTTGTCTTTCATCCTGCGCGAGTACCGACGCGTGGTCCAGATGGTGCGCCCGATCGCATCGAACTTGCTGAAGCCGCATTTGGACAACTTGGAATTCCAGCTACGACCCGGCATGGTGACGCTGACTTGGACCAGTATGAACATCGAGTCGTACTTGGCGAACGTGTGGCGGGAACTGAAGAAGCTGGAGCAACTTGTATCATGTGCAAAAACGTCCCCACCCCAGAGTTGTCATGCAAAGTGGCATGCCTAAAATGTTTCTCATGCGCAGCCGCATGAGAGCCATTTTCTAATGCTGTCTGAAGGTTTGTGATGGTGGAATCGCGACGAGATAGTCGATTTGTGATGCGTATGCACTACCTCTAACAGGACTACACTACGAGTCCAAACTTGTCATGCGAAACAGCCAAAACTTCTAGGTTTGTGTTGCGAAGTCCCCATCTTGACTCTGGTGTGGGGACGTTTTTACTCAGGATAACTCGTTTTGACCGCAAACGACATCATGGAAAACCGCGTGGACGCGAATCTGAAGCACGTCGCGAGAATTTTGCTGGTCCAGATGCCGGAGGAGGGCGAGGCCATCCATCTCGACGACTTCATCGAGTCGCAAGAAAGGCACGTGCGGGAAATGACACACTATCTCATGGCGAAGAGCATCGAGATCGAGGCTTCGGTGGACGATTTGCTGGGCCAGATTGTCGGGTTCCCGATCGACCCGCACGTCCGGGGGGTCAGCGAATCCGAGATCATCAAGGTGAAGGCGCACTACAACTGGTCCATGTACCAGGCAATCTTGAACGCGACGCGAAGAAGCTTGTCCGCGATCAAAACGCGGTTGGCGGTCGCGCGGGTCGCCGACCACGCGTCTTCCGCAGCGGGAAACGCCGCGTCGAAATTGATGGCCCTTGCCGGTCCGACCACAATCGAGAGTCCCATCACGCCAGCGGGGGGGAAAGCCGACTCTCCGGACAGTGACGGAGGTGATTATGGTAAGAAGCATATTTTTATTGCAGTTTTTGCTATGTGCTGTTTTTCATGCTTTAGTCTTCGTGTTCGTTGCTTCATCTTTTGACAACTTTGCGGTTCAAATTTGATTCTTAATTTTGTGAAAATGCTATCAAAATACTCAAGGCGGTAGTCTCGGCGGTTACGGCAAGCACAGCCTGCTGCCGCCGTTTTTCGAGGTTGAGTTGCAACTGGACGGCATCTATCAAGAGTAAAAATGTCTGGGTCTGGAAGGGTTGGAACTTGTGATGCAAACTCTGGAACATACAAATATTTGTGTTGCATGAGCGCCAAAAGCTGTCCATTTCTTGGCACGCAAGTAGGAAGTTTCTCATGCGGGACAGGCATCATGAGACGTGCTCAAAACCTGTGATGCTTTTGCCTGCATCAGACGCCATTTGCGTGATCCGAAATATGCATGACAAATCTCACAATCTTCCAGACCCGGACATTTTTACATTTGATAGCATCGGCGTGCGACTGAAGCCGTCCGTGGCGGACATCCAGAACGCGGTGAACCAGGGCGCGGTTGCCGTGCTGAAGTGCAGCAAGATGATCGACGCGTGGGACACGGTGACCATCCCGAAGAATGTGCAGCTGGTGATCAATCCGAATCTGCCCCCGGTGGTGGGCAGCGGCGTGCAGGGCACCTACTACGACCGCATCGCGCAGGACAAGGAAATTTTGAAGGTCATCCTTCTCCTCACCGGGAGCGTTAACGGCGCGAGGAAGGAGTGCGACAAGTTTGTGGCGAAGTTTGCGCGGTTTAGCTCTCTGTGGACGAAGAACGTCGAGGAAGACTACGACGAGTTCCAGAAGGGCAGCCCGTCGCTGCAGGAGTTCGAGGGCAAGCTGAAGGAATTCCTCCGCCACGCGGAAGACGCCAATAGTGTGGAGAAGGCGACGCAAATCGGGGCGTTGTCGCTGAAGACGGAGAACCTGATGCAGAACCTGGGGGAGCTCGCCGAGAAGTGGAAGACCTCGTTTGCGAGAAAACTGCACCATAACGCGCGAGTGAGGCTAGACACCGTCGGCGAGATGGTGAAGCACACGACAAAGCGGTTGCACCGTGAGGTCGCCGAGGGTGACATCGACGCGCTGGGGTACGTGATGCAGACCCTGCAAGAGGTGCGGGCGAAGCAGTCCGAGATCGAGCTGGAGTTCGGGCCGATCACCCACATGTACCAGATTTTGGACCAGTACGTGCCCAACATGATTGACAAGGACGAGCAGGACCAGCGCTCCATGCTCCGTAACAACTGGGACAAGTTGCTCCAGGACAGCGAGTCCCGGCAGGAACACTTGTCCAAGCAGCAGGCCGAGCACAAGCGTATGCTGATCACGACCGTGAACACGTTTAAGAAGGATGTGCGTGTCTTCCGGGAGCACTACGAGCGCAACGGGCCCATGGTGCGCGGCATCCCGCCGGCCAAGGCCGTGGAGCGGCTGCGCCGGTTCCAGGAGGAATTTGATATTCGCAACCGGAAGCGGCAGATCTACCGGTTGGGCGAGGACCTGTTCGGGTTGCCGCACCAACAGTACCCGCAACTCGAGAAGACCGAGTCGGAATTAGCGTACCTGTCGCAGCTGTACGACTTGTACGTGGTTGTGCTGGACACAATCCGTGACTGGAAGGAGCTCCTGTGGCAGGATGTGCCGGAGCACATGGAAAAAATGAGCGCGACGACGGAAAAGTTTCAGGCCCGTTGCAAGCGCATGCCGAAGGTAGAGAGTTGTGGCGTAGAACAAGAGAAATGCAGTTGTTTCCGTGTCGTGCGTGGCATCGAAATAGGAACAGCGAGATATTTTGTTAAGCGGGAATCGTATTTCGAATTTCTTTTTCACACTCACGTGACATCAGGTTCTCCGCGACTGGGAGGCATACCACGAGCTGAAGAAGCAGATTGATGATTTCAGTGAAGTTCTTCCGCTGTTTTTGGAGCTGTCCAAGAAATCCATCATGTCGCGACACTGGAAGCAGGTAATGGACCTGACTGGCAAGGACCTTCCGATTGACAGCGAGAATTTTAAACTTCAGAGCTTGATTGACGCGAATTTGAACGAGTACGCCGATGAGGTGAACGACATCTGCGAAAGCGCCGACAAGCAGCTGGTGATCGAGCGGAAGCTCGCGGAAATCAGCCAGCAGTGGAGCGAATACTGCTTCGAGTTCTCCACCTGGAAAGCGCGGGACTACCCCTGTTGCTTGGCGGGCGGGAAAGTGGTGGAGATCCAGGAACTGCTGGAAGAGACCATCATGGCCCTGAACACCATGAACGCGCAAAGGTACAACTTGTTCCGAGCCTTCGCTCTGAATTTTTTGTTCCTTTAGTGCGTGAAGCTATTTGTGTTTTTGATTGTACAACTACTAGGCGCCGGCCTTATCAGCTCACGAAAATTTCTGTCGGCATAAATGAAAAAAACTTTCCCAAAAATAACGTGACTCATATCAGGCACTCCATGCCGTTCAAGGAGGAGCTCGGTGCGATCACGACGACTTTGTCCGACACCGCGGACACGATCGAGAAGTGGTTCAAGGTGCAGCAGCTGTGGACCAGTTTGGAGAGTGTGTTTCTTGCCGGAGATATCATGAAGCAGATGCCGATGGAGGCGAAGAAGTTTCAGCAAATCGACAAGGACTGGGTGAAGATCATGGGTAAATCCGCGGAGTTGAGGAACGTGGTCCAGTGCTGCCAGAACGACATGCTGAAGCAGATGCTGCCGGTTCTCTCCCAAGGACTGGAAGCGTGCCAAAAGTCGCTGGAGTCGTACCTGGAGGGGAAGCGGAACAAGTTCCCGCGGTTCTACTTCACGAGTGACCCGGCGCTGCTAAAAATTTTATCCCAAGGGTCCGACCCGGAGCAGATCCAGGACGACTTCGAGAAGTTGTTCGATTCGATCTCGAAGGTCACGTTCGACCCGAAGGACAAGAAGAAGATCATCCAGATCAAGTCCGTCGCCGGCATGGCCGAGGAGACCGTGAAACTGGTGCAGCCGACCATATGTGTGGGCAACATCGAGGACTGGTTGAACGCCTTGGAGGCGGAAATGCAGCGGTCCGTCCGCAAGGAGTGCAAGATCGCCTGTGTGGACTGCGGCAACATTCTGCAGGGGCTCTCCGTGAAGGACTTCTCCGACCGCTACATCGCGCAGGTGGCTTTGCTCGGGATCCAGGTGATCTGGACCTTCGACTTCCAGGAGGCGCTGATGAAGATGAGCAAGGAGCGGGACAAAACCATCATGGCCACGACGAACAAGAAATTTTGCCAGATGATGCAGGATCTGGTCGGGATTTGCTTGACGGACCTGGGATCGACGATGAACCGCACGAAGTTCGAAACCTTGGTTACCGTGCACGTCCACCAGAAGGACTTGTACCAGGAAGTGTGGAAGAAGGTCAAGGAGCACAAGGTGAAGGACGAGAACGACTTCGAGTGGCTGAAACAGACCCGGCTGTACTGGAAGGCGGACATGGAGCACGTGCGCATCTCGATCGCCGACGTGGACTTCACCTACAGCTACGAGTACCTGGGCTGCAAAGAGCGGTTGTGCATCACCGCGCTGACGGACAGGTGCTACGTGACTTTGTCGCAGGCGCTCGGGATGTTCCTTGGTGGCGCGCCGGCCGGCCCGGCGGGGACCGGGAAGACGGAGACGGTGAAGGATATGGGCCGAACGCTGGGTGTCTTTGTCGTCGTGACCAACTGCAGCGACCAGCACCGGTTTCGCGACATGGCGAAGATCTTCAAGGGCTTGTGCATGTCCGGCCTCTGGGGCTGCTTCGACGAGTTCAACCGCATTGAACTGGAAGTGCTGTCCGTTGTGGCGATGCAGGTCGAGTCCATCACCCAGGCGAAGCGCCAGAACGTGAAGTCCTTCATGTTCCCGGGCGAACGGGAGCCGATCAAACTTGTCCCCGCGGTGGGTTACTTCATCACCATGAACCCGGGTTACGCCGGGCGCCAGGAACTACCGGAAAACTTGAAAGTGCTGTTCCGCTCCGTTTCCATGATGATGCCGAACCGCGAGACGATCATGAAAGTGAAACTGGCCTCCGTGGGGTACAGTTTGATGGACATTCTGGGGAAGAAGTTCTGCATCTTGTACGCGCTGTGCGAGCAGCAGCTGTCCAAGCAGCGCCACTACGATTTCGGTTTGCGGAACATTCTCTCCGTGCTGCGAACCTCCGGTACCGTGAAGCGATCCGAGCCGGCCGACGCCGACGAGGAAATGTTGTTTATGCGCACCGCTCGCGATATGAACTTGTCCAAGCTCGTCGCGGATGACGTGCCGCTGTTTTTGGCCCTGCTAAAGGATTTGTTCCCGAAGACGCAGGAGCCACCGAAGAAGGTCTATCCCGAAGTGGAGTCCGGCTCGCAGAAGATTGTGAAGCGGAAAAAGCTTTCTCTTTTCGGTCCCTGGATGCTGAAGATCGTCCAGCTGTACGAAACCTCGCTTGTCCGCCACGGGTTCATGCTTGTGGGGCCGACTTTGTGCGGGAAAACCGAGATTATGACCACTCTGACGACGTGCCACACAGAAAACAACAACGCGCACCGAGTGCAGGTGATGAACCCCAAGGCGATCACGGATTCTCAGATGTACGGGATCAAGGATCCGATCTCCGAGGAGTGGACGCCCGGCGTGTTTGCCTCGATTTGGCAAAAGTATAACAATCGAACGTTGAAGTACACGACCTGGATCGTCTGCGACGGGCCGGTCGACGCGATCTGGATCGAGAACTTGAACACGGTGTTGGACGACAACAAGATTCTCACTTTGGCCAACAACGATCGCATTCCGATGACCGACAACTGCCGCATTGTGTTCGAGGTGGAGAACTTGCGGAACGCCTCGCCCGCGACAGTCTCCCGAGCGGGGATTATCTACATCTCGGCCTCTGACCTCGGGTGGCGTCCGGTGGCAGATTCCTGGTTGGCCAAACGGGTGGAGCTCGGGCAAAACCGCACCGAGGAGGCAACCATCATGAAAGATTTGTTCGATAAGTGGCTCTCCACCCCGCCGCCCAACGCCGGGCCGGTGAACGACTTGTTCGATTACCAGACCCGGAACACGGTCACTGTGATGCCGGCGAACGACGCGATTATCATTACCAACGTGCTCAACTTGCTCTCCGCGATGTTGCATCCGCACTGCCAGTCCAACGAGGTTCTGGCCCCCGATGCGTACCGTCGCATCTTTTTCTTTTCCCTCTGCTGGGGCTTCGCCGGGTTGTGCGAGCCGGAGGAGCGGCAGAAGTTCTATGAAAAGATGTTGGAGGTGTTGAAGATGCACAAGCATTTAGACGCAGTCCCGCCCTGCGAGAACGGCGAAAATATCTTCGACTACGTGCCGGATCCCAGTACCAAGACCAAGCAATGGATGCTATCAAAAGGAGAAATTGACCCCAAAACTACATCACAGCCAAGTTCCACTTATCGACCATTCTCTCTTCAGCTTTTTTCATCGTTAGAACGTGGCTTGAGAGGGTCGTATACAGAAACTCTTCTTGTGATGTCTGATGTGTCACCGAAGCCAATCACTCTCGGTATTGCAGTTGTTGTACTTGCAGTCAAGCATGTATGAATCTACCGGGACAGATCATTAGAGACGGTTGTGGTACTACTAGGGGTTGATTTATGCAGTTCGTTTGGATAAGTGCGGTGGCAGACGGAGCAGTGGAAAGCCCCGAAGAAATTGGTGTTTTCCTCCTTGCTGATTCCGACACTGGACAGCACCCGAGCGGAATATCTGATCGACGTGATCGCCAACTACGACAAGGTCCGCACGCCGACCGTGTACAAATCCACCCTCTTGGTGGGTGCGGCCGGTACGGCGAAGACCAGCACTGCGCTGATGTACTGTGCCAGGTTCTCGATGGACACGATGCTGTCGAAGCGGATCAACTTCTCCTCCGCGACCACGCCCCTGAACTTCCAGCGCACCGTGGAAGCGGAAGTGGAGCGGAAGACCGGAAAGACGTTCTGCCCCCCAGGCGGGAAGCAGATGACTTTGTTTTTGGATGATCTGTCCATGCCGATCGTGAACAAGTGGGGCGATCAGGTGACCAACGAGCTGTCGCGGCAGCTGATGGAGTTCGGCGGGTTCTACTTCTTAGACAAAGACAAGCGGGGGGACTTCAAGGTCGTGGAGAGCCTTTCCTTTATCGGCGCCATGGGCCACCCGGGCGGGGGACGGAACGACATCCCGAATCGGCTGAAGTCCAAGTTCTTCTCTTTCAACATGGTGCTCCCGTCGGTCGTGTCCGTCGATAACATCTATGGGTCCATCATGCGCGCCCGCTTCACGCCGAAGAACGGGTTCGGGGAGCGGGTGATCGAGGTATCGAAGAAGCTGACTGCGATCACGATCGACGTGTGGAAGACGGTGGGGAAGAACTTGCTGCCGACGCCCGCCCGCTTCCACTACATCTTCAACATGCGCGAGCTGAGCCGGGTGTTTCAGGGCATCCTGGAAACGCCCTCTTCCGCGGTCGGGGCGGACGAGGTGAAGCTCGGTTCGCTCTGGCGGCACGAGACCACGCGCGTTTTTGCGGACAAACTGGCGCGGCAGCAGGACAAGGACTTCGTGGACAAAGTCGTCGGCGAGAACATGCAGCAGCACTTCGGCGAGGACATGAGCGACCGCGTGATGGACAGCGCCATGTGGTGGGCCGACTTCCAGCGCGACGGCGGGGAGGACCCGGAGACGGGGGAGGAGATCCCCGCGCCGAAGGTGTACGAACCGATGAAGTCCATGGAATTTGTCCGGAACAAGGCGTACGAGTACCTCACCAAGTTCAACGAACAGTTTCCGGCGAAGCAGATGAATCTCGTCTTGTTCGATGACGCCATGAAGTACATGATGCGGATCAATCGGATCATCCAGTTTCCGCGCGGGTCCGCGATGCTGGTCGGTGTCGGTGGTTCGGGCAAACAGTCGCTAACCCGACTCTCCTCCTACATCTCCCGCCAGAAGTCCTTTCAGATTACCATCACCAAAACCTACAACGACAACGCGCTCTTCGAGGACTTGCGGGCGCTCTACGTGGCGGCGGGGGCCAAGAACGAGCCGGTGGCGTTCCTCTTCACGGACGCGGAGGTGAAGAACGAGGGTTTCTTGGAGTACTTGAACAGCATCCTCGCCACCGGTGAGGTGGTCGGCCTGTTCCAGAAGGACGAGCGCGACGGCATGGCTGTATCAACTGTAAAAATGTCTGGGTCTGGAAAAGTGCATGTCTGTCATGCAGGTTTCCCATGACCCATGAGGTCTGGAATGCGGGACCTAGCATCACAGATTTTTAGAAGGCCTCCTGATGCCTATTCCGCATGACAAATGCCCTCCCCACGTAGCAAAAACTGGACTCCTCTTGCTGGTCATGCAATACAAATCTTTTTGGAGTCGAAACATAGCATGACAAGTTGCAACCTGCTTCCAGACCCAGACATTTTTACAATCCATAGGCTGCAGACTGCCGCAACGACTTCGTCCGCGATTGCCCTGGGGTAGAGTATCACATGTAAAAACGTCCCGAACCCAGAGTCAAGATGGGGATTTTGCAACACAAACCTTGAAGTTTTGGGAACCACGCATGACAAATTGCAGGCTGTATGATCGTAATGCAGTTTAGCAAGGGAAGTCGCATCACAAATCCATCTGCTTATCCTGTTTACCGCATTACAAGTTCCAAAACACGATCGGGAATGCCTATCATGGGGATGCGCATTACAAGTGCGCGTGTGCTGGCATTTCTGCAAGACAACTCTGGGGTGGGGATGTTTTTACACAGGATATGGAGGAGTCCGTCCCCAACCTCTACCGGTACTTCCTCGACCGGCTGCGCGACAACCTGCACATCATCCTCTGCTTCAGTCCGATGAACGAGAAGTTTCCCATCCGGGCGCAGAAGTTCCCCGCCGTGTTCTCCGCGGTGTCCATCAACTGGTTCCTGCCCTGGCCGCCGGAGGCGCTGGTCGCCGTGTCGTCCTCTTTCTTGTCCAAGTTTGACATCGACGCGACCAAAGAGCACAAACAGGGCTTGTACGCGCTTCTGGGGAGTTTTCAAGCGCAGGTGAACGACGTGTGCAGTCTGTATTTTCAGCGGATGCGGAAGCACGTGTATGTCACGCCGAAAACGTTCCTTTGCCTCATCGAGTTCTACAAGAAGCTGTACAAGGTGAAGTACGACGAGGTCAACACGCAGGAGAAGTCCGTGAACACGGGGTTGGAAAAGCTCGCCGGTGCGGCCAAGCAGGTGGAGGAGATGAAGGCGGAACTGAAAGAGGCGTCGAAAGTGCTGGCGGTCGAGGAGGAGAAGACCAACAAGCTGCTTGCCACGGTGCAGCGGGAAAAGGCGAAGGCGGAGAAGAAGGCCGGGGAGGTCGGCGTGCAGAAGGCGGCGTGCCAGGAGTCGGCGGACATGATTTCCGTCGAGAAGGCGTCGGCGGAGGAGGAATTGAAGAAGGCCATGCCGTTTTTGCACGAGGCAGAAGCGGCCTGCAAGTCCATCACCCCGAAGGACATCACGGAATTGAAGACGAACAAAAACCCCACGGACGTGATCAAGCTGACGTTCGACGGTCTTGCGATTTTGATGTTGCAAAAAGTGGTCGACCCCGCGCCAAAACAGTTCAACATCGCGAAGACGGACGGAACCTTCATCGCGGACTCCTTCCAAGAGTTCACCAAGTTCACGCTGTCCGACATGCGGTTTTTGCCGTCGCTGCTCGACTTCGCCGAGAACGAGAAGAACAACATCAACGACGAAACGTGTGAGCTTTTAGAGCCCTACTTGCGGCATTCCGACAATCCGGCGAAGAACTGGTGCCCGTGGGCGGCGCACCGGATTCTGGACCCGGCGGTCGCGAAGAAGGCGTCGGGCGCTGCGGAGGGTTTGTGCAAGTTTGTCGGCGCCATGGTGATGTACCACGGCGCGGCCAAGATCGTCACACCAAAACTGAACTTTTTGAAGGTCCAGGAAGCGAAACTTGACAAGGCTATGGCCGAGCTCGCCGAGGCGGAGGAGTCTTTGGCGAAGGTGATGGGCGAAGTGGCCGTCTTGGATGCGCAACTGCAGGAGGCGATGGACAAAAAGAACGTGTTGGAGCAGAACGCCACCGCCATGAAGAAGAAGATGGACGCCGCGAACGCGCTGCTGAACGGGTTGTCCGGCGAGAACGCACGGTGGACCGAGGACTCCAAGAACTTCGCGATCCGACGGGTTCGGCTCGTCGGCGACATTGCGCTCGCCTGCGCGTTCGTGACGTTTTGCGGACCCTTCAACGCGGAATTCAGGGAGAAGCTGAACACCGAGTACTTCTTCGCGGAAACGGTGCGGCGCCAGGTGCCGGCCAGCACGCAGATGGACCTGGTCGGGTTTCTGGTCGACCAGGGCACGGTTGGGGAGTGGACGCTGCAGGGATTGCCCGCGGATGATCTTTCCATTCAGAACGGGATCATGGTGACCCGGTCCTCCCGCTACCCCTTGATGGTCGACCCGCAGGGCCAGGCTAACCGCTGGATCAAGAGCCGGGAGGCGGAGCGCATCTCCATGAGCCACGGCATGAGCATCACCACGTTGGCGAACCCGCGGCTGAAAGACTTCATCGAGTTCACCATGGGCGAGGGGCTGGTCCTGCTCATCGAGAACGTCGAGAACGACATATTACAGTGAAAAATGCCCCCACCCCCAAAGTCGCAAAAATTTGTGATGCGAAGTTTCCAAATGAAAACTTTTTGTCATGCATGAAAGAAAGAAGTACGAATCTTTCTGATGCAGAGTCTGGGTGTGTATCGCATCGCTTGCATGAAAAGCGCCACTCTTGCTGGGGTCTTTTGCAATACAAATTTTTGCTATTCACGATGGGAAATCTGTGATGCTGATAGATGCAAGAGGGCGAATGCTTCATTTGGAAAGGTTTGCAGTACAAATGCTTCCAAGTTCGGGGGTGGGGGCATTTTTCACTTTGATACGACATTGACCCGATGTTGGACCCCCTGCTTGATCGCGCGATCATCAAGAAGGGAAAGATATGAAATGCAAAAGTGTCTGGGTCTGGAAACTTGTAATGCTGGGTTGGGAAGAGTGAATGCTCTGTAATTCACAGCCAAGCATGAGAAATATCCGCGCTGCTTAGTATTGCGCTTTCCGCATGACAAAGTGGGTTTGTGCATGAAAAGTAAACGGGTCTCATCTTGGACACGCATCACAAACTTTTCAGTCATGCCAGACACGCATGACAGACCTCGCATTCTTCCAGACCAGACATTTTTGCAGTTGATAAAAGAACTTCTACATCAACATTTCGGACCAGAATATGGACTACAACGTGAACTTCTACCTGTTCATGACCTCCCGTCTGCCCAACCCTCACTTCTCGCCGGAGTTGTCCGCGAAGTGTACGGTGATCGACTTCACGGTCACGCTGAAGGGGTTGGAGCAGCAGTTGCTTGGCCGCGTGCTGTCGATGGAACAGAAATCGCTGGAGGAATCGCTATCCGCTTTGAAAGAGGAAGTCACGTCCAACACGAAGGCGCTGCAACTTCTCGATGCGCAGCTGCTCGAGCGGCTGTCGAATTCCACGGGGAATCTCCTCGACGACACGGAGCTGATTGCGGTTCTCGCGAACACGAAGGCGAAAGCGACAGAGGTGTCGCAGAAGCTGAAAGACGCGGCTGAGAAGGAGGTCGAGATCAACGAAAAACGCGAGCAGTTCCGACCAGTGGCCACACGCGGGTCCATTATGTACTTCCAGATGACGGACATGACGCTGGTTTCGAACCCGATCACCATGCAGCCGACTGGGTGGATGTACAACTGCAGTCTGATGCAGTTTCTCGAGCAGTTCGACATTTCCGTGCAGCGGTCGGAGAAGGTGCAGCCAACGTCGAAACGCGTGGAGAAAATCATCGACTACCTCACCTACCAGGTCTACCGGTACATGAACCGCGGCCTGTTCGAGCGCGATAAAATGACGTTCAAGCTGATGGTGACGCTGAAGATCCTGGTGATTGCGGGCGTCTTAACCAGTGCGGACGTCTCGGTCTTCTTGAAAGCGGGGTCCGCGCTCGACGTGAAGGCGGAACGGCCGAACCCCTTCCGGTGGTTGAGCGACAAGATCTGGCTGAATATTCTGCAGTTGTCCAGGCACCAGTTCGGCACGGAGAATTTGCTGTTTTTCCGCGAAATTGTTGATCTGATTTCCCGCAACGAGACCGCGTGGAAGCGGTGGTTCGACGAGAACGAGCCGGAAACCTGCCCCGTGCCTGACTTCGAGGAGCGCATCGTGATGGAGCGGACCCTGGGGTACTTCCTCCGCCTGACCCTGGTGCGGTGCGTGCGGGAGGACCGCACGTCCGTCGCCTGTGCGCAGTTCATCAACGCGCAGCTGGGTTCGCGCTTCACCGACCCGGTCACGGATCCGGTGTCGGAAATCTTTGAGGAGTCCGGTCCGCGCAAGCCGATCCTGTACTTGCTGACTGCGGGCAGCGACCCCACGAGCAGCATCGACGAATTGGCGAAGAAGCGGAAGAGGTTCCCGACCGACAAAGTGTCCATGGGTGAAGGACAGGAGATCGTCGCCATGGAAAAGATGAAGAACGGGTAACCTAGTTTTGCTTTTGCGTAAGGATTTTTGCAGAGAAAAATGATAAAGTGAAATGTTATACCTGCAACATCTCAAAAATTGCATGAAAAAGCGAAATTCAAATTTTTCTTCTCCTGCAACAGCTTCCTGAACGGCTCGTGGGTGATTTTGCAGAACTGCCATCTTGGTATCGGCTTCATGTCTCAGCAGGAAGATATTTTGGGCAAAACCCCCGAGATCAGCGAGGACTTCCGGCTCTGGATCACGTGCGAGATCACGAAAGCCTTCCCGATCGGTTTGCTCCAGATGGCGATCAAGGTGACGCTAGAACCCCCAGCGGGTCTGAAAGCCGGTCTGTATCGCACGTACACGACGATCATGTCCCAGGAGACGCTAGACAAGATCGACCACGAAAAGTGGCGCATTATCACGTTCGTCCAGGCCTTCCTGCACTCCACCGTGCAGGAACGGCGGAAGTTCGGCGCCATCGTATTACAATGAAAAATGCCCCCACCCCCGAACTTGAAAGCATTTGCATTGCAAACCTTTCCACATGAAACATTCGCCCTTTTGCATCTATCAGCATCACAGATTGGCGACCGTGAATAGCAAAAACTTGTATTGCAAAAGATCCCAGCAAGAGCGGCGTTTGTCATGCAAGCGATACAAAACAGAAACATACCTACACTCTGCATCAGAAAGATTCATACTCCTGTCATGCATAACAAAAAGTTTTCATTTGGAAACTTCGCATCACACATTTTTGCAACTTTGGGGGTGGGGGCAATTTTCCTCGCGATACATCGGGTGGTGCATCCCGTACGAGTACAACAACAGTGATCTGGAAGCGTATTACCATGAAAAGTGCCCCCACCCCCGAACTTGGGAGCATTTGTATTGCAAACCTTTGCAAATGAAACATTCGCCATCTTGCATCTATCTGCATCACAGATTCACAACCGTGAAGAGCAAAAATCTGTATTGCAAGAGACTCCAGCAAGAGCGGCGCTTGTCATGCAAGCGATGCGATATACGCCTCGACCCTGCATCACAAAGATTCGTACTCCTTTCATGCATGACAAAAAGATTTCATTTGGAAACTTCGCATCACAAACGTTGGGGGTGAGGGCATTTTTCACTGTCATAAAGCGTGCCTGAACTTTTTGGAGAAGCACTTGTCTTCCACCGTGACCGTCGGGCAGCCGCTTTCGTGGAACACGATCCAGTACATGGTGGCGGAGGTGTATGCAACGAAAAAACTGTTTCACTGTAAACTTGTGATGCAGAAAATGTATCTGAGAAGTGTTTGTCTTGCTACACATGCAAGACAATGGATTTTTAGCTGTGTTTTCCCTGAGGAATCTCGCATGGCAAATTTTCTCTGTGATGTACAATAAACTTGTGATGCAAAACTTGCAACATCGTGAAGCACTTTTTTCGTACGATAAGGTGCAGTACGGGGGCAGGATCACGGACGATATCAACTGTAAAAATGTCTGGGTCTGGAAGAATCTAAACTTGTGATGCGGTCTCTGGACGATTCGAAAAAGATTTGTATTGCATGACCAGTAAGAGGAGTAGACTTTGTGCTCCGCGGAGATGGCATTTGTCATGCGGAATAGGCATGAGGAAGCGCTCTAAAAATCTGTGATGCTACGGCATGCATCACAGACATCATGCGTCATGGAAAATGCGCATGACAAATCTAGAAATCTTCCAGACCCAGACATTTTTACACTTGATAGACGACCTGGACCGCGAACTCTTCGCGACGTACACACTGAAGTGGTTCAACGAGGTATTCCGAGTAAAAACATCCCCACCCCAGAGTTGTCATGCAAATTTGCATGCCAAAAAAGTTTCTCATGCGAAGCCCCATGAGAAGCTTTTTCTAGTCGTGTTTTGGGATTTGTGATGCTAGAAATAGCATGATATGCTAGATCTGTGATGCTGCTGAACTAGCTCAACAGGATTACACTACGAGGACAAATTTGTCATGCGAGACAACCAAATTTGGCTGATTTGTCTAGCAGATTTTCCACGTTGACTCCGGTCGTGTGGGTACGTTTTTACTCAGGATACGAGGAGATTTTCAAGCCGGGCTTCAAGTTCAACCAGTACGTGTCCGAGTTCGACTACAAGGTCCCGGAGGGGTTGGAGATCTCCACCTACAAGGACTACATCGACCAGGTGCCCGCGATCGACTCGCCCATGATCTTCGGCCTGCACACGAACGCGGACCTGACCTACCGCCTGAAGGAAGCCAGCGAGATGCTGACGACCATTCTGGAAACGCAGCCGAAAGACAGCGGCGGCGGTTCCGGGAAGTCCACCGACGAGATTGTGAAGGACATCTGCGCCGACTACCTGGCGAAAATGCCGCCGGACTTCGTCGAGGAAATCTTCCGCGCGGCTATCACGAAGCTGAAGGGCCCGCCGGGCGTGGCGGACAAGGGGTTCGGGGCGCCGCTGAACATCTTCCTGTTCCAGGAGCTGCAACGGTTGCAGAACATTATCGGGATCGTGCGGCAGAATCTGCAGGCCCTGATCATGGCGATCGACGGGACGGTGGTCATGACCCCGGAACTGTTGCAGGACCTGAACTCCTATCAAATGCAAAAATGTCTGGGTCTGGAAAAGTGTAAACTTGCCATGCAGGTTTTTCATGACCCGTGAGGTCTGGAATGCGGGACCTAGCATGACAGAGTCTGCGAGGTCTCTGCCATGCCTATCCTGCATGAGAAACTCCCTCCAAACTTGGTCGAAAGTGGACAGCTTTTGGCACTCATGCAACACAGATTTCTGCATGATTCGGATTTAGTATGACAAGTTGCAATCTTGTTCCAGACCCAGACACTTTTGCAATCCATAACTCCGTGTTCGACGCCAAGGTGCCGAGTCGCTGGACGCACGATCCGTCCTATTGAAAGGAAAAATCCCCCCTCCCCACATTGAAAAGGCACGACTTCGAAAATTTGTGTTGCTGATTTGAGGTCACAAATCCTTTTTGTCTTGCAAGAAGACAAGGGCAGGAGCTTTAGCCCCATTCTGGAAGCGGTTTGTGATGCTGTTGGGCCTAAAGGGGAGCCGTTTGCCATGCTAAACAACTAGACACGCCCGCCCCTATCTAGCCTGGAGATCTGTCCGCAATGCCTCTCTGCAATACAAAGCTGATTTGTGTACCCAAATCCAGCATCAGAAACTTCGTTTTGATATGGGGAGGGGGGGTTTTTCCTTTTGATACGTCCGGGGCCGAGATCTCGTGGTTGATGCCCAACATCGGTGGCTGGTTCACGGGGCTATTGGACCGACAAATTTTGCTGAACACCTGGCTGGAGAACGGCCGCCAGTACATGAAAGCCTACTGGTTGACCGGATTCACGAACGCGCAAGGTACTATGTGGCCGCTTGCTTTGAAAGTGTTGCTTATTTGTGTCCCAACATCGAGACGAGACTCCTTGTGTGGTCTACGCTCGGTGATGCTGCAGCCCATAATGCATACTTGTTATTTCGTTCTGGATCATCATCGTTATTGTAACTGCTTCTAGGTTTCCTGACTGGCGTCCGGCAAGAGGTGACGCGGCAACACAAAAAAGACCAGTGGGCGTTGGACGATGTGATGACGCACACGGAGATCTTGATGTACGACGTGGAACGCGTCAAAGACGTTCCCGACGAGGGTCAGAACATCCACGGTCTTTTCATGGAGGGCGCTCGCTGGAACCGGCAGGAGGGCAAGATCGATGAATCGGAGCCGAAGAAGCTGTTTATCCAGGTACCGAGGGATTATTATTATGTTTACTTTTGGTGCGGCTACTATAATGAATCTTTTTTGCATCGCTCTCCTGTCCCTCATCGGCGGCATAGTTGGTGCAGATTGGTTTCTACTGAAACGTGTCCAAGTGGAATAAACTTTTGATCAATACCAGATGCCTGTCATTTACGTCACCGCTGTCACCGCGAAGGAGCAGAAGCAAAAGCGGGGTGACTACGGCCACCAGACCCCGTATGATTGTGCGGTCTACAAATACCCACGGCGAAACGACAAATACCTGATCTTTCGTTTGTTGTTAAAAACGGACACACACAACTCCCACTGGCGTCTGCGCGGCGTGTGCCTTTTGGCGCAGATTGAGTAAATCTGAATCACATGAGGATGATGTGCCGGTCTGCTCAGCGTGAGCACGGTCATAGACATTCATAAACGCGTTACCCATGATTATTTCCGTTTGCTAAAAATGAGAATTAGTTGAGTATTTAGATGATCGGGTTGGCACGTTTATCTTTAGTGGATTACAGAAGAAAGCTACACGAGAGTGAAACAAGTGCATGATGATGCAAGTCAGTTCTATCAAGATTCTCTCCGTTTCGTTTCCAGCACAGAAAAGGGTAAACAAAGGAAGGTGTTTAGCTTCTTGAGCAGGAACAATAGAAAAGAAATCGGCAAATACCATAAAGTATAGTTCGTGAACTTTAGCGAAAAAAAGTATCTATCATCTGGAAAAGAAGAAAACCGAATTCAAAAGTAGTTTGTTGGATGCACAGTAGAATCTATCCATGTGGATTTCGTTCGCGTTTCGTCCAGAAAGAAATTACAAAAATAAACTGCATACGAGTGTTGAGGAAACTCAAGAATTGAATCGGACTTAGGAATTTAGTGAGTTGTCACGAAACAACTCTACTTCCTATGTTTCATGCTTCTTGACGTTGGTCAAAATGATTGATCCATCGCCCTGCATTTGCCTGAGGAAACAGATTAAACAGCCACGTGTGTCTGTTGGCTGCTGATTTGTGCTGTTCATAGCGCGCGCTCATGGATGAACAGGAATCCATTAGAGTGCCTTTAGGCTGTCCCATGATACATCAACTAGAACACAGAGCCGCTAACAGCGTTTTCGCCAGGTCGGTCCGCGGCTTCTTCAGGATGGGTAGCTTTACCAACAGAATTCGTTATCGACCAGATTCAGAAGTATAGGGAAGTTTTCGACGATTTCTTCGTGACCTCTAAAACACGTCGTCGAAATCGATGACTGAGCGCGTTTGCGTCAACCTGTATCAACAAGATGGAACTACTAGCAACACACCCCTAGCTTTGAAATTTTTCCGTTAGGTGTGGCATCATGATGCACCGTCACGAATCTGCGTTGCGAAATGTGCAACCCGGCCAGGCGCCCGGACCAGACCGACACGGGCTCACGGTACTGCGCACACCCAATGCGCACGTTTCCAACCACGCTGTTGCTCCTCGTAAAGCGAGGCCATGGTGGGAGAATCTTTCCGAGAAAGATTTCGTGCTGCCATCGCCCAGCACCGGCGCCAGCAGCAGGGTTTCGGAAGCGAATTCGTCCCCGTGCAGCAGCCCCAGTCGATACTGTTACTTTGACCGGGTGTGTTTACCGCCAGTAGGAGCAGACGTCGGGAGCCGCACAAGCGCCGCAGAACATAGATACGCCGCCTGGAGGACAGTGAGGCACGGAGAGCAGCTCTGCGAAAAGTTGTTGCAGATTTCTAACGACAATCTGCTCGCATCGCGAAACCTGATCACTCGCTACTTGGACGTGTTTGTCGGGCCAACTGCTTTTGCGGAGGAGTACTTTTAACTCATTTTTGCTTTTTTTCTACAGGAGTGTTTGGTTTGCACATCCGATCATCTACTTCCGTCAGGAATGAAACTTTTTTCTAAACAACTCAGTGCTTTTTTTTTTTCAGACGGCCAACGCAGCAAATGCAATGAATTCGCAGGTATCTCAATTGGAAAGTGCTCGTGCTTTGTCGCGCGAATGATATTGAACAGATGCAGATCTGTGCCGAGAAGAGCCGGCTCGTGCATCATTTGAAGGTGATTTACGACAATGAAAGTTGCGGTACGGAAAGCATCGCCGCTAGTCCACCGTCCGCTTCCTCTAGTTCTTCAGCAGATGCGCCGCAGACCCATTTCGTGCCTATAGCGACCGCCCGCCACACTCCATCGCAAGACGGATCAGTGCCGAACGTGCAGAATAATGCTGCCGTCAGGAAGAACAATCCAGCAATTCTTGCCATGTACAAGTGGCTTTTTTCACTCGACACGAACGTACCCCTGCGTTACCAATTCGAAGAAGACGGGAAGAAGCTGGTGCAGCACATGTCGCAGGTTTTACGGGACGCTATGGACGCACAGAAATGCGAGCTGTCGGAAATCGATTTGGCCAAGGTTCGTGCAGTAGAGCAAACGTCGAGAATCGCCGAGCCTCAGAACTCCTGTAATGCGCCGCGTTCGTCGAAGAAAACGAAAACCATGAGCGCAATTGTTTCGCCGCCGCTCGTCCCTGCTGTCGCTGTTGAAGCAGAGAGGCGGCAGGAGCCATGCAACCCAAGCGTTTTGACTGACCTTTCTTCGCCTGAGCCGGCGGATTCAAAGCCAAACGTAAAGTGTGGCGACGGCGATTGCAGCTCCCTATTCTCGACGCCTGCGCTTCCAAATAGCACTGAGCAAAGCAGCCAAGAAGTTCCGAACTCGCTTGTGACCTGTGAGAGTCCGCCGGTGTCGGTGTGCAGTCCGAGTATGGTCCGCACGGAGAGCACTTCCTCGCCAATTAAAAGAACAGCATCGACATCGGAATCCACCACGACGAAATCGACCAACACGGGCACAACTACTCAGAGTGCATCGATTGCAAATGCCCCGGGGACCATGGGTTCAAATTATGAGGAGGGCGGGTCCTCCTCATCGACATCTCGTCGGGCTAGCACCAACATGGAGCAGCAGGCGAGAAGTGTTGAATCAAGCACAGGAGCTGGTATAACACCAAACTCCTCTAAAACAAGTCGCGCCTCCCCTCCGGCAAAAGCAAAAAAGTGGAAACTTCCACCAGGCATGACCCCCCAGAAATTCGCGATGCGGATGAATCAGCAATTGGATGCGGACTTTGCCGAGCTGGTGCACGAATATCTTCACCACCCGCGCAACTTCCACCGCAAGCCGATCCGGAGCATCGGCCAGATCGGCTTAGATTACGCAAAACACTTGGAGACATACTGGAACGACGAGGACGGGCTGGCAGGACGGTTTTTCCAGCACTTTGCACCGAAGGGACGAGGTAGAAATAAAATACGAGCCAGTACTAGAAGCCCCATGATGTCGACGTCAAAATCCACCGCCAGCAAGTCTAGCACGAAGGATGAAAATTCTGCCACGGGAGGAACTACAGATTCCTCGCAAGACGAATCCGACGGGGCGCCCAAATCGCAGAATGTAGAGCACGATCCCGAGTTCCCGCCGAAAGTCGAGGATTGGATCCACGACCGGCTGCCGATCGACGACTACCTCCGTCTGATCGCCAGCTACAGACAGAAACAGCAACCCATTCCCGGGCCGCTCATGGACCCTTTTCCGCTTTTTTTCTTCGCGGAAATCCTGCGCCTTGCTGACGAGTGGAGTTGTTCGTTTGCGAAGTCCGTGATTGACTTGCGGAAATGGTGGATCCATCCGATGGGTTTTCGTCCGCGCATTCCACACAACCTCCCGGACTGGGCGGGGATCATGACGCACTATTTGAAGGACCGCATCCTGCGGTTCTGCACACTTGCCAAAATCACGATCGGCACCGACTGCAGCGGTGCCGAAGCGCCCATGTTTGCGCTGAAAGCAATCCAGAAGTCGCTCCGAGACCACTGCAGCATGGAGGTTTCTGTCGACCACAAGTTTGCCTGCGACATCGAGAAGCACAGCCGCAGGTTCATCGAGCTGAACTTCCCGGACTGCCCGGTGCTCTTCGGCGACCTCACCGCGCGACTCCCTCCGTCCTTGGCCGGATTCTGTCATCGCCAGCAGAAGGTGGTCCCCTGCCCGGGCAATCTGGATTTCTACTGCGCCGGCTTCCCTTGCAAAGACTTTTCCTTCCTCAACAATAATCGCCCCTGCCTGGACGGCCCGCATGCGAAGGTGTTTCACGGCGTGTGCAGCTACATCAAATACAAAGAGCCAGCGGTCTTCATCCTGGAAAACGTGGACGGCATCACCAAGACGGCGGCGGGCAGCGGGGGGAAGAGGCCGATCAACGACGTGATGGCTTACTTGCGTTCGATCGGGCCCTACAAGGTCCGGTGGTACCGGTTGCCCACGCAAAACTACTATCTACCCCAGTGCCGGTGCCGGATCTACTTCATCGGGGTGCACATGGACAAAGTTTCCCTCCAAATTGACATGGATTTGTGGAACGAGGATTTCATGCGGATGCACCAGGACCGGGACATGCGAAAGAAGCTGTCCGTGCTGCACTGCATGTATGACGAGGACGCGCATCCGGTCAAGAAGGAGTGGTATCTGACGCGGAGCGGCGGCCCGCGCATCGGGCACCGGAACCTGTGGGAGTGCCAGTCCTTCAAGTACCGGCAAGCGATGGGCTGGTCCTTGACGGAAACCCCGGTGGACGAGCTGCCAAGCCGGGCGTGGATCACTAAACTGAACATGCGGGAGGTGGAAGTGCTGAACCTGCGCGCGCTGGCCCTCAAGAACGCCAAGCGGAAAGCGGTGAACCAGCAGTGGTGGGACTCGCTGTGGACGCAGGATTTGGGCCAGAATTTCCGTTTAGGGACGTTTCTGCACAACTACGCTCCGACGGTGCTGCCCACGGGGCGGGTGTGGGTGTCGCAGAAAATGCGGTACCTGATTGCGGAGGAGTTCATGGCGCTGCAGGGCTTCCCGGTGCACGAGATCTGCTTCGGCGGGTTGACCCGGCAGAAAATCCAGTCGCTCGCCGGGAACGCCATGAGCGTGCCGGTGATGGGGGTTTGCATCTTGCAGGTGCTCGCGTCGTGCGTCTTCCGGAAGCCGGAGATGGTGGCGCAAGCCCGGTTGAAGCGGCTACACATGGAAGCGGGTAGGCGTGAGGAATTTGCGGAACTGCGGAAGTGCGCGCTGCGACGGGGTCTCATCAAGCTCACGGACCGCGTGGGGGTCGTGGAGGAGGAAAAAAGAGAAAACGACGCAGAAGACGACGTGGCGAACTTCGACAAGAATCTGGACAGGAAGCGGAACCGCGTCTGGCTACCGGCGACGTCGGTCGGATACCGTCCGCAGTCGGAATTAATGGAAAATGATGTTGACAGGTCGTGTCAGGAGAAAGTTGCTCCCGCGGAACTTGCGGTTGGAAATCAAAGTACAACAAAGCGCAGCAGCACTGCTGATCAGCACAACCCGGCCGCGTTGTCGCCTAGAAGCCGACAAGCAAGAGCTGAGAAGCTAATTGCCGACTGCGACAGGGATACGATCGAGACGGCACTGAGTCTCCAGAAGCCCCGCGGCCGGTGTGTCCCCCCAGATGTCGCCGCGGTGGTGCAGAAATACTATCAGCCCGGCGTTGGGCCGTCTCACGCCGCTTCCGATCGGTTCAACAAAGAGATCGGCCGTGTGATAGGAGAGCTGACTACTTCTCGGAAAAAGAAGTCGCGCGGTCAAGGAGAGAAATATACGAAGAAAAAGCTTCAAACCGGGAGCGGCAAGAACGCCGGTGAAGGAGACAACTCATCGGAAGCAGTAGAGTCGACAGATGCGGAGCCAACGCTTGTGGTCCGCAAGACGTTGATTAGCCTAGACAGCAAGCTGAGTCCAGAGTTCGTGTCCTGGTTTGGGAAGCAGTACAGGCGAGGACGCAGCATGGGTGTTGAGCCGCACGAAGTGATTCCGGTATTGCTGGAACAGATCCCGCCCGGTGAAGACGATCTGGATATCGTCGCGGAAGTTCTTGCCCCGCCCGCACATCCAGATAGCGATACTGTCGGCGGTGAGTCCGCCAGCGCGTTGCGGACGCGATTCTTATTTTCAGGGCAAGAGCGGTCCGAAATTGCAGCGTGGCATCGCAAGAATTGCGTACCACCAACGTTGCAGTCTCAGTCACGCCAGGAGCAGGATGTTGCAGCTCCAGGTGGGAAGTCATCGCCCGAAGATGGTGCTGATGCAGACGATCTTGCTGGCAAGAGCGTCTTGAAGACCACAGAAGTAGCCCCTGGTAACAGTTGGAACGGTGCCACGTCAAACTTAAGTCAGGCAGGCACTCCTTCGACATTTGCACAGACCGCGCGGAGGAGGGCGAAGATGCAGACCAAGAGGAAGGAAATCCAGCGTTTTTTTGCGCAGAAGCGTGCCGCAGTTGCTGATATGGCGAGGTTGGGTATGATCAAACAAAAAGACAAACCCGGAAGAAGCGGACCCCCTCCACCTGGTCAGAGCAGCGATTCGGAAGAGAAGTCCGCTGACAGCAGTGAGGACGCCTCGTGGATCGGGAAAAATAAGAAAAACTTCGTTGGCAAAAGAGGCGATCATGTTGCGAGAATCGCGCTCGCGGAGGCACAAAAGGAGTGCACAAATCAGCCCGTGATGCGGCCCTCGGGGGCGCCAGACCGCCTCGGCGATGAGATTCGGAACGAGATTTTGAAGATCCTGAGCTGAGTCTGGATGGAACTTTTCAACATTTTTGCCTGAAGGCTCAAAATCTCTGCATCAACGGAATCTCGTGGTGTATCAATACATAGGTACGTCATAATTTCCACGCATAGCACACCGGTTGACTAAATGTTGACAGAGCTGCAAAGTTTTTCCTTTTCTGTTCTTGGCGAATCATGAAGAAGCATGTTGTTGCAATATCCCCGTATGTGGAACGCGTGAACCTTTGAGTCTCAAGTCCGTCGATAGGCTCCCAAAGAACAGATCGGAGATCATTCACAAAGTTTTTTGCGTAGGTTTTGGATTGTTTGCCAGGAGCAGTTTTTTGACAGAAGCTTAAGGAACAAAACAAGGAAATTAACAAGATACAATTTTTCCAAACCGACGCATTAGGTAAACGAATTAGTATTAAGTCGAAATTACTATCATGGTTTGAATACGTAGACGTTCTCGGTACTTGATGCAATGACAGCAATGTAAGATAGACTTACTTTTTATGTAGGCAAGTGCTGATTTTGGCACTCGAAAAAAAATGGGAAGTTCAACTTGAAACATGGATGCATACGACAACAACTCGGGTGAGCAAGCGGTTGGCATCTGCACCAAATGAGTCGTTTGACACTTCCGTTGAGATAAAAAGAATCAGTGTCCGGGAATTCTTAACCTCTAGATGCTTACGAAGCAGAATTTTTATACGACCGTTCTCTCTTTTCCGCCCGGTAAGTATGCGACGGCGGGAAAAAAATGCCTGGCTGCTTTGCAGCACTCTGGCTGTGCAGGCGACCGGTCTGTTGACGGGGGCAAAAGTTCACCGCAGCGTGCAGCACGTGGCAGAGCGTCAAAAAGATCAGTGGGCACCGTATTTTGGGGGACAACCTGACGGCGAGCCGCCGCCTACCTGGATCGCCACGATGCTGCTGGCGTATCGCATCGCAGCGTGCGACGCGAGCGAAGTCAATCGGCAAGCGGATGGAGGCGGGGACACGGCCAACCAGGAAAGCTGCGCGACAGGAGGAGCTACGCGGGGAAGAGAAACAAAAGCGCCACCTACAAGGTGGTACACGGACAACACTGGTCTGAGTTTTAAACCCGTCGGCGTTGTTGGGGACGATGTAGTGGCAACAAGGGCGCGACGAGATTTTTCAGAGGAAGATCCGTTGCAGCAGATGCCACAAGCGGTAGAGCCGGAGCGACAACAAAAGAACGGAGGGCGATCCTCCCCTACACGGATCCCTGACCGCTCGCAAGATATTAATGTCGCCACAGAAAATAAGCAAAACGGGGCGCTTTATGGAGCACCTTCAAGTACAGTGACAGCTCCACGGCGGTACTTGTGCCAGCTTGACCAGCTGGCTACGTTGACGGGCGTGACGTGCAACGTCGAAGACGCGCACCTCGACGCGCTGCGTGCTTCCGTCCGGCGGTACGAACAGGCGGCGGAGAAGGAGGAAGAGCACCCACACCAGCCGGAACAACATACGGAGCACGGTGACCGGGACCAGACGGCAGAAACTACAGCACTTTTTCACAGTGGTGCTCCGCCTCAGCAGGAGGAGCAGCCCGTCGGGCTTGTTGAATCTATGTCGCGCGCGAATGAGGCTGCCTTGGCGCGTCTTTCGTGCGGCGGCGAATCAGATTCCTCGGAGGAAGAATTGGACAACATGAAGGTAGAGGAGCAAGCGCCGTACTGCCTTGCACCGTCGGACGTGTTTCCTGTGGGCCTGGGAAGGACGCCGGAGGGAAGTAGTTTTAACAGCTCTGCTAGCTGCGTTCCTGCTTCAAGTTCTTCATCCTCATCCCCGTTTCAACCAGCACGCCTCGTAGATTCTAACAGCACGACACACGAGGAAAACAAGAACGCTACTACTTCTGCGGCTCTAGCACACCAGCCGAAAACGCGCCCTGCAAATATTGTTGTGGAGCAGGGCCGGAGATTCTCATTTTTCGGTGAAGCGTACAGCCGCCTCGCAATTCCCTGGACGCGGGACACAACTCCGGAAACGTCGGCTCCGGCGTCGCCTCGTTCTCCGGCCAAAACAAGTCGCGTTCCCTTTGCCTCGGGCGGCACAACGACCGGAGGTGGAGCAGCCTCCTCGGGCTTATCCTCTTCGGGGTCGGAAGATTCCATGCAGTCGTGCTGGTACACCACATCCGGCAGCGACGGCCCCATTCCGAGAAAGTTTCTGAGTGCAGCGAGTAGTAATTTTCCTCAATCCAAACCCGCCGGACTGTGGTCAGCTGCTGGTCCGGCGGTGCCTGCTACCAGAGAAGCTCTGCCAGCGCAACCCCTCTCCGTTCCTGTTCCAGCAAAGCGAACATCTTCCTGTGTTAGCGAGGGCGCAGCGCAAGTAGTTCCGCGCATCATTTCACCTTACCAGGGATCGACGGCGAGTGTCGCAGCCTCGGCATCTTCGTCCGGCGCAACAAGAAGTACGGGTGGAGCTGCGGCTACTGGAATGACTCGTGCGCACCTTTGCGCCGACGCCGCACTTGCAACGGTGTCGGCCGGCTTCGGACGCTCTCTCTCCGGGCAGTCGACGAATTCATCTCGTTTATCGTCCGACGGTGGATCCGCCGACAGCCAAAGTACGGCGTTCGAGCGCTTGTCGTCCGAGCGCCCGTCGAGCCGGCAGATTACCGCCAACACAGAAAGCAGTACGACAAGTAACAGCTCCTGCGTGACGGGTTCCACCAGTGCAAGCACCGCTTGTTCAGGGAGAGACCTGCATTTGCACGAGAGAGGCAGCGCTTATTCTTGCAAGGACCTATTGTACCAAGCCAGAAGTAGAAAATTTCAGCCACTGTCGCCGATCCCATCCCAAGATCTGGAAAAATTGGAATGGCGCCGGAGAGGCCAGTCGAGAATAAACAAGGAACGTTCCGAGGGAGCTAGCTCCACAGGTAGCGACGCAGGTAGCGGCTCGACGCGCGAAGTTTTACTGTCCGTAGGGGAACATGGAGTGCGGAGAAATATTTCAGTGTCGTCCGCGGATCATCCTGACACAGCCTCCGTCGGTACGGTCTCGTCGCGTGCAAGGTCCGCGGATCGCGGATGCGCAGGGGAGGATCACCGCGTCGCCGGAATTACCATGCCGAGCTGGATTACCCTGCGTTTCAAGGGCGTGATGCAAGCGACAGGCTTTTCTTCTTTGCTTTTTAGCAATTTGGTCCGATTCTACGCTAAGACAAGGGAGCGACTGGCTATCGGCCTATACCGCAGACAGAAACGCGCTTGGCGCGTCTTAGCTGCGCTGCAACGCGGCGCACTGCAAGTTCGCTATTCGCCACTTCAGCAGTCTGTCTTTCCGGTTTCCCGAAGCGGTAGCGATACCGGCTTTAGTGTTCCCCATTCGACGGGCGCGTCGGACGTGGGGCGGTCTTCAGGAGAATCTGTCAGAGCAATAAAGAAGGATGCATCGCAGGAGCAACCACTGTCAGGCGTTGGTTTGCGCAGTGCGTTAGAGGGATGGGCGCCGATCGCGACGGGTGCAAGGCCGATGCAGTCATTGGCCCAAAGTAGCCACAGGAGCGGCATTCCTCCTCCGGGAGCAATTCAAACATCGTCGTATGTCGCAGGCGCCGTGGTATCATCCTCGTCAGGACTTTTCTCTTCCCACAGCAGCTGGCGAAGGCCGGAAGTGCAACAGCGAGATCAAGTTAGACAGCGGTCCTGGCCATCTCCTCCGTACTTGCCGACTACTTTGTCGGTGTCCACCAACATTCCCCCTGGAACAGGCGCATCGAGCGATCGGCACAACTTGCTTCTGGCGGCGCAGCACCGCGGCTCCGTAAGTGCCAACGCATTGCAGCAACCGCAGCACCAGAAACAGGACTCTGCCCCCTCTCACCTTCAGGATTTTGCTCTGAACCGTAACGGAAAAATTCCGCTGTGTGTGCCGGACGTTATCCTTCTGTACAACGACGTCTTTGTCTTTCCCCCCGCCGACGCGCCGTTCGTGCGCTTTTTTGCACAAGAAGACAAGCCGTTCGGACAAGTCACCATTGAAGAGGATTGCGCTACGAAGTTCCCCGCGTCGGATGACTGGCAACGCGTATTCGGCGGTCGCGATATTTTGGACGTACATCTGCGAGCAGTGCGGCTGCGCGAGCTGTTTCCTTGCGGGCGCGAAGCTCCCGAAACGAAGCCATCCGGGGGTGGAACGCAGCCGGAGTCCACGACTTCATCAGCTTCGGCGTCCAGTTTGTATAGTGCACCTTTTGGCGGTCAGCTGGAGGCAGTGGCGCTATGGGAGGCTTTTTCGCAGGCCGTGACGATGCTTGCGCGGTTCGTAGTGCGCTATGTGCAGTACCGCCCCCGAGCGCTCGTGTACACGCATGGGCGAGGGTGCGCCGCCCGGTCGGCTGTTGTCCGGGGGAATTTCGAAATTTACGTCCAGCCGGCGAGACAGGACGTGCAAATCAGTCTGTTTCAGCATCCGGAAGATTTTGCTGACGATGTTTCGCACCTCACCGACGGGGAACTTGATGGCGGTGACGACACGTTGACAGGCGGAGAAGACGAGGTGCTCTCTCCTAGCGCCGGAAGGAGCCGCCCCGATCGGTCTGTTCGGGAGGATCATGGCGGCAAGAGTGCAGTGCCGTCTCAACTGTTTCGGAACAAGGCTGGCAGTAATAAAGACGACATTTCATCGACGGATGACACCCTTTTCCGCGCGCCCCGCATATTACGCCCTCTGACGGGGACGGAGGAGCGTTGGAATGCCTTTTTCTTCGGCCGGAGCACAAGTGATTCAGTTCCATCCGACCCGGGCTTCGTCGACGGTGCGAATTCGGCTGGAGTGACGACTGGAAAAACAAGCACAAGTGGGGGACGAGACAGAAGCGGCTCGGTTGTGTGGTCGGAAAATGGCACCCGGCGCAAAGGCATCATGAATCTAATGAAGCACGAACCAGTAACGGCTCGCGCATCAAATTCAGGACCTGATGAGCATCATGACCGCAAGAGTAGTTGCCCATGCACCGGCACAACGCGCTTACGAATCGACCGCGCAGTTGCATTTCGAACACCTGAGGCAGCTGGAAGCTCGGCATGTGGTGCAAGTGAATCTCATCTTGACCAGGAGCAGCAGGAGGGACTGCGCACTGGGCAAGAACATCGGTATTCGTCAATAGTCCCAGAAAAATTGGAAATTGTCGACGGCTTTATTGATATCATGCAGGTTCTTGCAAATGAGATGCCATGCCCCGAGTGGACCGATCGCATGCGGGAACTCACCAACCGCCTGCGACTTGAGATGTACAGGAAGTATGTGTCTCAAAGTGTTGCGCCGCTATTTTAGGGTCATGATCCATTTAAGAAAGGCACCGCTTACAAGATCGAGATCGCTTTTCGTTTCGCAGTACTGTGATTTTTGATTGCAGGAAAGAGGTCAGGTATGTATAGTACCACAGCCTAGACGACATTTTGATAAGCTTCTGATTGTCTAAATTGCAAAGATGCTGCTCTTGAAAATTCCTGTATTGTGTTAAGGTGGTTCCGAAGATGTATTTTGCGGGATGTGCTGCACTACCTAGAAGTTATGCAATCGATAGTTGGAAGCACAAGCAGAGATGCAGATGCGCGATCATGTAGTTTTCGTCAATGCTCTCATTAAATGACGGCGCAACGAGGGTCGTGCTGTTGGTACATACATTTGTGCAGTAATGTAGACGAATTTCATCGATGTTCTTTCCGTGACATATCGGTTTTTTCTCTTCTCAGTGTGGTGGAGATTTGTTTCTGCGAATCTCCGGCTGAGCTGTAGTATTCATTTGATTAAGTGAAAAAGATTGAAGATTTTGATTTTCAGAATTACTTACAGAGCAAGCATTCCGTCGCTGTACGTGCGTCTAAAATTAAGTTGCGGAATCCATTTGGTGCGGAATCCACTTGGCGTGTTTGAGCGCTAGCACTTTTCCGCCAATTTATTTCCATTCTACTTTCTCTGCATGTGCTAGACAAGGCTAATATAGATGTTCGTTTTTTGGCTCTTTACACCGACCGAAGCTGCAAAACGCGTTAAGCTTGCATATTTTATTGCTGTACTGTTGAAAAGTTACTTACATGTTTACATGCTTTTGACAAAACTCTGTGCCCAAGAGGAACTTACATGACAAAAAAAACGCACGAAATGACTGACGGGATTGAATTTGATGCAAATTTTTCCGTATCGACGCGATTCGCCAGTACAGCGCTGGCGAGTTGCAGCGTCAAACCGTGTCGCAGAACGATAGAGGACGAAAGCTGTCTGACACGTCGCTTGCGAAGATCTCCTAAATGCAAATCGATCGGCCAATTAGAAACTTTTATCAGTGGAAGCACAGCAAGGAAAATTTTGACTGGAAGATCCACAACAGGAGCAGACACAGGTTCATTTTGTAAGGTAGCGTTTCTTGATGATCACACGGCGTTCCAAAGTGAAAATTTCACTCGAAGTGAATGCCTACAAATGATCCATCGCAAAGAAAAAAAGAGGAACGGTGTAGAATACTTTTGGATCATAATCCGGAACCACGCTATCCGAACAACTCAGAAGATCTGCAAGACATTCTGATTCCGTTTAAGTAGCTAGGATCGCTCTTCAGAAAGATGTTTTCCGTTTCTGAAACTAAACACAGGTTTGGACGTGCGGCGTCCGATTTTCCGGAGAAGGAGGTTGTAGTGGTCACAGTTACAATTAGAGTCAAGTTTCCGATGAATCACGTTGAAGAGAAGTAGAGTAAAAATCCGAAAAAAAAAACAAGAGTAAAAACTACTACCACGACTTTCGTAGACAAAAAATATTCGCCCTCATCACCGAAGAAAGTCCATCAGAATGAAGCGAACCGAAGAGCAAGCCCTACTGTGTTCCACGACTTCGGACCACACAATGGCCAACAACATCGCTGCTTCCGTCGAGCCGGCGTTGAAGCGGTCTCGCATTCTCTGTTGCAACTGCGGTATGCAGATGGAGAGCAACAGCACGGGGATGTGTCTGAACTGCATGCAGAGTACGATGGACATCACCGACCACCTGTCCCGGTCTATCGTGCTCCCCCACTGTCGCGAGTGCAACCGGTACCTCGGCGATTCCCGGTGGATGACATGCGATCGGGAGTCCAAGGAGCTGCTCGCACTGTGCTTGAAGAAGATCAAGGGCTTGAAGAAGGTCAAGCTGACAGACGCGGCCTTCATCTGGACCGAAGAGCACAGCAAGCGGTTGAAGGTGAAGCTGACTTTGCAGAAAGAAATCGACGGATGCAACGGCGCGGCGTTGCAACAGGAGCTAGTGATCGAGTTCGTGATTCACAATCATCAGTGCGAGGACTGTAAGCGAAGTTACACGCCACACACGTGGAAGGCGGCAGTGCAGGTACTGATCATGTAGATGACTTTTAGTACGTTTTTTTCTGTTGGTATCTACTTATCCACTATTCCTATTGTTGCATTGGATTTGCGCCCGTAGCGGGGGCGATGAATGTGCCGCTACTTCGGTGTGCCTCGCTGGACCTGGTTTGATCACCACTGAACTTACTTTGAAAATAAACTTCAGGTGCGACAACGAGTGGACCACCGGCGCACCTTGATGCACCTGGAACAGCTGATTTTAAAGCACGACGCCCATGAGAAGCTTCTCTTTCTTCAGCAATCGCCCGAGGGGCTGGATTTTCACTTTCTTAGTCAGTCTCACGCGCACCGGTTTGCGGACTTTGTGCGGCAGTGGGCCCCCTGCAGACACGAGAACAGTCGGACGCTGGTTTCCCACGACACGAAAAATAACAAGTACAACTACAAGTACACCATTATGGTGTACTTGGCGCCCATCTGCAAGGACGACTTAGTGTTTTTGCCGAAGAAATTGGCAGCGAATTACGGACTCGCTGGTCAGCTTCTGCTCGTGCACAAGGTATAACAATTCTGCTCTGGGTCATTGCGCTTCGCATAAATAGAAGTTGTAGAGTGTCTGTCTAGTGAGCAAGACTTTTGAATTATGAGGCTCTTTGTGTTTTTCTCACACCAGGGAGACAAATGAATCGCTCACTACTCTATCACAACTACCAGGTCGGCACCCAAATTTCTCTGGTGGATCCGACCTCTCTCCTGGGTTGTGATGTTGCGGGCGTGAAGTACTGGGAAAACCCCTGCGAGACGGTGATGACGAGAAAGCATTTGACGGAGTTCGTTGTGCTGGACAAGGAGCCGCTGGATTACTCGCAAAGAAATGTGTCCGTGAAGAACCGGGGCCCGCGGGCACACATGCAACTTGCCGACATCGAGGTTGCCCGCGTCTGCGACCTCGGCGTGAATGACGAACGAATCCGGGTCAGGTCGCATTTGGGTCACTTGGTGGAGGCCGGCGACCACGTGCTCGGGTATGACATGCGCACTGTGAACGTGAGTGGCGAGGACGACGACAAGATCGGCAGTGTCAAGCCCGAGAACCTCCCGGATGTTATTCTCGTCAAGAAAAAGTACCTCGCCTCCACGGCCCGTCGGACCGCGAAGCGAAAATTTCAGCTGCGTCGTCTTGCCGTGCAGGACCAGGACATGGCAAGAGGGGCCCGGGCTGCGAAGATGGCAACCGAAGAACGGGACTTCGAGCAGTTCCAGCAAGACATCGAGGAAGACGAAGATTTGAGAAAAGACGTGAAACTCTACCGCCGGGGCAAATTACTGAAAAACCAGCAGGACAGTGGGAGGAACAAATTTGATGCCCTTGGGGAACAAGCGAATTCGGGCGAGACAGGAGAGGAGAACGACGATACGGAGAAACAGACCGCGGCAGACAGCGACGAGGACGACGAGCTGCCGGACGTGCCAATAGACGAGCTCAACGAACTGATGGGAGCCTTGTGCGTCACCGGCGGTGGGGCAGCGAACGATGACGAAGAAGGAGATGAGCTGTCCGACGACCCGGACTTGTGAGAGCGAAACTAGCATTGCATTTGCAGCATTGACGCATTCGAATACCAAATACATGATTTCTACAAGCGCGATACAAGAACATCAGCAAGCGTTCACTTTTTCTGCCCGATTTAATTGAAGCTCTCTATGAAAGATGTTCGTTGTCGCTCTTGGTGTTTCTCGTCCAGCAGAGGTGTGAGTTCGGACAGCAAAGAGCGACGAGTGAGTTGTTGGAGCGAAGCGCGTAGTGGAGACTCGTGGTACAACGAGATTGATACATGCGTAGTCATAGAACTCCTTCAGAGTGTTTTCGACACCGCGATGAATCACCTCGACCGTGAAAAAATAAAGTAACAGGAACCGTACCAAGTTCATTTACGCGACTGCATCAATGCCTGCGAGTTTTATATCGGACCTAGAACTCTATATACGAGTCCCAACATGTACATGTGTATAAAGTTCTGAGGCAAATAACTTCCTTTTGCGTTGGAAGGCTCCGATGTCTCCGCAACGGCCGTCCCCGGTCCCTCTCGACCGGATGGGTACGGGCAACACGGCCCAGGCCAACATGCAGAGCCGCGTCGAGTACGGCCACGACGCCGAACCGCTCGCCAGCGAGGTACGGGTGGAGAGCTCAAGTGACATGCAGGTGTTGGTGCACAGTCTACCATTTCTACGGGGCAATCACGATGTGTGCGGCCGATTTTTCGCCACGACCCAGGGCAAGAAGTTTACGGTGAAGAGCGGGCTAGACTTTGTGCCGCCACCGAACATGCAGAAGGGCGGATCCTCGAGCTCCACCGCAAGAAGGGCAATATCACCCGGTACAAAATCGCCGACGAGATCTGGGACAGGAATATTGGCAGCTGGGACATCCTCGTCATCCGCGACTGGTACAACCACGGGAGGCACTACCGCACCGGTGTTGCGACCCATCATCTTTACGCCCACACGGAAAGCGCTCGCGCCGGACATCATGCAACGGGAGGGCTGGCTTGACACGTGGCATCTCGGGGTGCTGGAGGCGCCACAGGGTTTTCAGGGCATCGCATACCCGCCGCATTTGTTCGCTTTTTTCCACAAATTGAAGGACGGGGCCGCCAAAAGGCTGGCCGACGACAAAACCAACCGTCCATGGCTGTACAAGATGAAGACAACGGTATAGACATAATTTTGCTGCAGAATTCCTGATGTTTTCGTTCACGAATCGTGGTACGATAGCATCCGGAGTTCAAACCACTACAGAGAGATTGATGTTGAAATGCATCTATATGTATTTTCTCTTGCTAGTGGTTAGTATCTGTGTACTTTGATGATTAATAATGACGATCGATGCGCTTGCGACGACGTACCAAATTTTTTCGTTTCAATTCAGAACATCGAGGGACTCGATCTTTCGGATGCGGACATCAGCGATCTGTCTGCGTTGGAGTACATCCAGAAGCTGATGCCCCAATTCTGCAGTTGGGGTCCCTCCCTCGGCGTAGCGCGGCCACTTCTGAAGCACCACTACGGTGCCATGGATCCGCACTGCACGACCGGATGCTTGCGCTTCGGCCGCACGCCGGAGAACCACGGGCTGCAGATGTCGTTCGTGTCGATGCGCCTTTACCCTATGAAGTTCCGCATTCCGTGCAAGCGGCGCAAAGACCACACGCTGTTTTTCACGTGCTATTTTGCCGTGGCCGACACAGTACAGTTCGTTGCGCGCACCATTTTCCGCAACGCCTGCGACTATTGGGAGGAGGAGAAACGGAAGGAACTCGAGGGCAAAACATCGCGCTACGGCGAAGAGGACAAGCCGGTCGGGAACATGAAAAAGTCCGTGCACGTAGACCCCGTGCGCCTACTGTGGAAAGACGTGCGCAATGGCGTCGTCGGGGTCCTCGCGTCTGCGGACAATGGCGAAGGAGGTGAGTCCAGTGACGGCGAGGGAGGCATTGGTGGGAGATCCTCGTCCACTTCCTCGACATTGCCTCGAGGAGTGGAACCGTTAGACGGCAAGACCGTTGCGATCCTGAACATTGACGTGTTCCGGCCTCTCGGCCTGACGCTTCTCACAGCCTCGCTCATGGAGGACTTCGACTTCGATCAGCCCCTGCTGTCCGATTCGTTTTTGAAGGAAAAAGTCGGTACCGCCGCACAGGCCATCGCGGCTACCTCTTCCTCCCATAACGCCACCTCTGCCGCCGTCGCCGGAGACCACAAAAACATCACGCGCGTGTCCCCCGTGTCGCCGGAGAAGCAACAGGGGTCGAAGGTGGAGAGTCTCAAGACCTACGAGTATTTCGCTGAAGATCACGAGGTAAATCTGGAAAAACTGGAGCAGGACCTGAAGACCGGCTTGGGCACCAGTCCGATTCAACCGGGAAAGAAGATCAAGCGGAAGGACTCGGGTTCGTCCGGCGGAGGCAACAGCACGGGCAGCGACACCAAGCCGCCGCCGCAGATTCCGAACCGCGAGTTGCAGGTCGTGGTTCCGAACTTGCGCAACAAGCTGATTGACGACGAAGGGAGACAAACGAAGCTGTTCGAGCAGCGCGCGGAACTGCTGCAGCGGAAGTACGAGGACCTGGTTTGCCGGCATTGGCAAAAGGAAGCAGAGTTGGAGTCGTCGTTTGGCCTCATGGGCGCGACGGAATCGTGGAAGCAAGGCGGACGGCCCGCGGGCTCGCCCATCGAGTATCTGCGCGAGATGACGCAAAAGCAGGTGCAGGACAGTGCGGCGAACGTGCGGCTCTTGCTCCGGGTGTGCGTGGAGTACGAGCAGATTCGGGAAAAGGCACGACTGCAGGAATACCAGGGGGTCAACCAGAAACTGACCTTCGATCCAGGAGCAGCGTTCGGCAATCACGAAGCGGAGGATGAGGACACGGAGGTGGGCATCTACGCGATCTACAACACCAATGTGGACAAGCGCGTTTTGGGTGCGACCCGCGCCACCGGCTCGGTGCCGGTGTCCACGTCGGATTTCTTTATGGGCGGCAGCACCGCCTACGGAGTAGTCGAGGGAAAAATCAGCAAGCCGCTCATGGACATACATTCTTTTCAAGGTAGTGCATTGTTTGTTTTCTATTTGATGTGATTTTTTGACACCAAGGGCGTACTGGTTGCTTCCTTGCTTGGCATACATAAAGTTAGTACCTGAAGCAGAACGACAAATCATCACAGAGCTCCCGGTGAAGCAGTGCCCACTAGTGCTTCAATGGATGCAGCCCGGTCCCACCACTGCTGTCGTCATCGATGACACGCTGAAGATGCTGACGCGACTGATTGCGGACTCCCGGCTGTTCACCGTAGTCTTTGAAAACGACAAATCGGTGTTCTACCGTGCGGTTTCCAGTGCGGGCGTGCTCACCGGCGCGGTCGACTTGTCCAGCTGGAAGCTGAACGTGCAGCAGATCATGCAGGGGCGGGCGGAGCGGACGAAGCGGGCGGATTTGTCTTTTCTGATGGACGAAACGACGACTGCAGAGAACTACCGCGGGAAGTACGAGAGTTTGTTCAGCAAAAAGCGCGTGATCCGCCGACAGTTTTTCCACAGGATCAAGCTCGCGTACATTATTTTTGGTGGCGATTTATCCGTTTCCGGGGATGATGTACCGCAGAAAAAATCTGCGTCCACCATGACAGCCTTGGACAAAACGGAGGAGGACGATTTCATGCCGGCGACCCTGCCAAATTCCCCTTCGTCGCCGAGTAAATTGTCAAGATCTGGCACGCTCGCGTCGATCGAGGCCATGGAGAAATTGAGCCCGCAGCGCTCCATTTTCCTCTTGCAGAGGACGCAGCGTGTGCTCAGCTTCGAGTTCCGGCTGCGGACGCTGGATATGATATCCTGAGTAAAAACGTACCCACACCAGAGTCAGGATGGGGATTTTGCAACACAAACCTAGGAGTTTTGTGAGTCACGCGTGACAAGTTGCACTCTGCAGTGTAGTGCAGGTTAGCAAGTGCAGCCGCATCACAGATTCATCTGCTCATCCTGTTCACAGCATCACAAATCCCAAAACACGATTAGAAATGGCTCTCATGCGGATGCGCGTTACAAGTCTTCCTGTCTTTGCAAATCTGCATTACAACTCTGGCGTGGGTACGTTTTTACTCAGGATATATGATGGTTGTCACTCTGTCCGCCGAGATCCTCGTCCATTTATTCGACCCCGTCCGCTTCATCTACTGTTGCTGTGTCGACACTCTGCCGAACTTGGTGTTTTCGCTCGCGCAGAACTACCTGGCCAGCAAGGTGAAGGCAGCCGACTACGTGTCGGTGCACGGGTGTTTCTTCCGCGACCTGATTGTCCAGGAGGCCACCCCGAAAGCGGAAGAGCAGCACGGTCTTAATATCTTGGACGAGGACGTCGTGGCAGAAGATGATGCGGAAAATCTCCATGACCAGCAGGAAGGCCCTGAAACTGCAGAAAATGGCCAGAAAGAAGCAAGTAAGAAGATCTTCGAGCAGCAACTAAACTACGAGCAGGAGAACAAGTACCTCACGGAGTACCTGGACAACAGTTTAAAGAACCTGCGGCACGCGCACAGTCACGTCGCTGCGCGGAAATCAACGAATAAACTGGTCCGGGAGATCATTGCGGATATGACAAAAAAGATCTCAGACTACGACGAACCCGAGGAGGAGATGCCGACGGGTGCGGGATGTCTCGGCTGCCGTGTGGTGCTGCGACACCCGGTCGCAGTGTCTGCTTTGGAGACCACGGCGTTCTACAAGAACGCCATCCGCGACGAGCACCGGGAGCACGCGAAGCGACTGCGGGAAATCGAGATGAAACGCAGTACCACGATTGTTAAGTCGCCTGGGAATTCACCCGTGCTTTCGTCGTCCCAGAGGAACAGCCCAGTCTGAGCACGTCGCGTCGGAAAACCGGAATTTGGAAAAAATCCAAGATTGATAAAGAGGGAGGGAGGCCTGCATGCATCCGAACGCGTTCAATTATAGTTGAACTCGTTTAATACAACGACTCGTACACTACACAGCGCGGAAGCGCGTTGCTGAGATAACAGCGCCTGGAAAAGAACGAATTCATGAAAGCAGGATGAGCCGAACTGGCACAGGCACAATGAATGTTTGTGCTACGTGGTCGTGGCGAATCTTCGAGGATGTTCCTGCTAAGACGGACCTCTGAGAACGAGGGCCTGCAATTTGAGCGTTGCGAGAAGTGAGCACGACGAGATCATTGCTTGTACATCTTACAAAGGAGAGTGCGCAAGATAGAACGTGCGACACACGGTATCCGCCCTTGTTGTTTTCTGCATTGTTGTGTTTCTGTCCTCGCGTGGTCGCTTGCCTTTAAAAAAAAAAGTTGTTTGATGGTGAGAGGACGGAGCGGATAGAAACAGCAAGAAAATGTTATCCCTAGCCGCCCGACGTGGATTCGGGCGGGCTGTGGGTGTTCAGCAGCAGCACCAGTTTCGGGCTTTCTCGTGGGGTGTGGTGCCCGCAACGATTCCAAAGAACAACGCAATGAAGGTAACCAACTTCAAAGTGGCAAATCTGGACGCTTCGGGCTTGAACCACCCCTCATTTGGCAACGGGCAGAGGATGATCAGTAAGCATGGTTTCAAGTACTAGGTTCTTGTCATGTTTGTCGGTTTCAGACTTCTTTGGTTCAGGGACAGAAGAAGAAGCGAAATGCGAGGAAAGTTTTTTATTTGTAAAGTCACAGCAACGAGTCTTAACGTACGAAATCACGAAAACCAAATCACAGAACCGGATTCCGCGCTAGGTTGGGGCCTACTGGGTCTCTGGATTACGAGCTTGTACTATGGATTTTGGTGTTTGAAATGGCACCACCCAGGAAACTATCAAATGTAAAAATGTCTGGGTCTGGAAGAATTCGAGACTTATCATATCATGCAGCTTTTGCATGACCGATGAGGTCTGGAATGCAGGACCTAGCATGACAGATTCTGTACGATCTTTCTCATGCCTATCCTGCATGAGAAACTGCCTCCCGACTTGGTCAAAACTGGGAGACTTTTGGCAATCATGCAACACAGATTTTTGCATGCTTCAGATTTGGCATGACAAGTTGCATTCTTCCAGACCCAGACACTTTTGCATTTGATAGAAACTTTCCACCGGAATGGACAAACTACGAGCGCGGGTGGTTGTAGGGTGCTATCCTGTGCAAAAGCATTGTATTCGTATAAATGCAAGTCTTGCATTACAAATCTTTCTTTTAAGGCAAATCAGCATTACAAATTTTATTTCTCATGCTGAGAAAATTTGTAATGCATTTATACGAGTACGATACTTTTGCAGTTCATAGGTGCTTCACAGTGGCAATCTTCCTCGTCCGAAAAACGCATTCACAATACCGCCTTTCAAAGATTGCAATTACTACTGCCCTCCGGCGCTAATGACTGAATCTGACCTGATAATTGATTCATCCGCCGAGCACACCGAGTCCGAGAAACAAAAATGTTACAGACAAGCATATAATCGATGGTGCTTATGATCTACGTCCGCTGTCGCTGTGATCGCGCAGATTGACACAAGCGAAACGAGACGACTAATCTAACAGTTTTGAGCAGGGGTTCGTCATCCTTTGATAGAAAAGCTTTGGAAATGATCTCCACGCTCTTGAACACTGTTTGTAAGAAGAACAGGTGAGGTCGTATGCCGAGCCCGATTCCGAGACACAGAACGGCTTGCGTTCCTATTTTGTCGACGAGTTTCATTTTTTCTCTTCCCGCTGACGAGTTTCATTTTTTCTCTTCCCGCTCACCTTAAGAAGCGCACACGCAATTCATTTTTTCTCTTCGTACTCTGGCACTTCTACCTTTGTGTACCTGGAAGGCGTCCTTCCACAAATTTTTACATTTGTGAAACCAAACGTACGAAAAAGACAACATCCTCCGTCGGTTTCGTTTTTTGTTTGTGTGAAAGAAAGAAAGAAGGTGAACTTCCGGAAAAGATGAAAGAGCTTCGTACGTTCCGCTTTCGTTCATCCCGTAGAATTGATCGATGAAATTGCTCGTTTTTGCCGTCCAATCCCATCGCACAACGAGATCACTTGTGAAAGTTTTCAGCCCACAAGGAACGGCACAGACCCAGTTTTTTTTTGTAAGAAAGTTGTAGGCTCCCCCGGGAAATTTACACATTGGACTTTTTTTGAATCCCATAATCATGTTGCGCCTCACAGCGAGGAGGCTGAATGCCAACAACCGCAGTGCAAGTACTTCCTCGTCCTCTAACTTGCTACGGCAAACCAGCGCAAACATCACGACCCGCGTGCACCGGGCTAATGCGCTGCTTTCTTCAAAACTCGAGCAGATCGTCCGAGGACATGAGCAAACGCACCGACTGCGCGATGCCTTCCAACGCCAGTACGCGGCTCTGACGGGGAGCGCTGCGGAAAAAGTGCATAATTCCGCGACTGTGGAACAAGCTCCGACACTGCAGTGCGCAAAAGAAGCCGCGGCCGCCAGCCAGAAAACAGAGCACCAGAACGAGCAGAAATCTTCTTCGGGCAGTAACAAAACCGCAGCAGCCAGCGTGTCCGTCCTCCTGGGTGGCGTTTTTGTCGGAAACTATTTACTGTTCGACGAGATGGACGCGGATGAACCCGTGCCGGCGTTTGATCCGAAAAAAACCAGGTACGACGTCAGCACCTACTGGGGCCGCGTGAAGCTGATGCGCGACATGACGGACCCGAGTTCGTTGCTCTGCACCGAGGAAGAACTGGTCGCGTACCAGAACCTTTTGAAGTCCTGGTCGGCGCGCAAGAAGTACTCCGAGGAGGAAAATTTGAAGTTCTGGGAAGCGAAAAAGGTCGTCGACGCCACCATCCACCCGGTCACCGGGGAAGTCATGTTCCTGCCCGGCCGCATGTCCGCCTACGTACCTGCAAACTTGCCGGTCACCAGTGGTATACTACATGCCTTTGCTTCATTCTGGTCAAAGACGAGAGCGATCTTCGATGAAGATGAATATAAAATTTTTCCAGCTTGTTCTCTGAATGTCTGTGTTGAGCAGTGCTTTTGCTACGCATGACCTTCAATCAATCTACTCTGAAAACCACAGGTATGGTGATTCTCAGTCAGCGCTCATTGGGACAAACGGTTTTTTGGCAGTGGTTGAATCAGACGATCAACGTCGCGTGCAACTACGTCAACCGCTCCGGCGCGGCGATCGACGATAACAAGCTTCTCTTCAGCTACGTGCTTGCGTGCTCTTCGGCCGTCGGAATCGCGGTCGGGTTAAACAGATTATCCAAGAGGTACTGAGTATAAAAAGGTGTTTTTTCAGTTGCGTTTTCTTTTTTTTCTGCGCTCGTATCCTTGTGGAAAAGGAAAAGCCAGCGAAGTATGGTGTGACTAGAACGCTTACAATAGCTGCCTGATTTTCATCGCAAACATTCAACACAGCGTCGTCCTTCTCCAGCGTCTCGGGCTCTTAACGCCATACCTTGCCGTGTGTGCGGCTAACGCTGCGAATATGATCTCGACGCGGATGGAGGAGTGGCAGACAGGTGTCCCGGTTTTTGACCAGGACGGCCGGCGGCTCGGGATTTCGGCAAAAGCGGGGTGGGAGGGCGTGTGGCAGACCTTGGTGAACCGCGGGTGGATTACCCCGCTGCCGTTTCTCGCGGTTCCGCCAGTGGTGCTCGCAGGTTTGCGTCCCTTCATCCCGGCTGGCCCCATGATGATCGCCACGGAGATCGCGGTGGTCGGTGCTGCGATGTACTACTCCTTGCCGTTCACCCTCGCGTTGAGTCAGCAAACTTTGGAGCTGGACCCGAAATCTTTGGAGCCGGAGTTTCACAACTTGAAACTCAAAAACGGGCAACCGGTGGAAAAAATCTTTTGTAACAAAGGATTGTAAAAAATTTGGAATGTGGTTCTGGTTGTAGATTTTTTTGAACAAAAATCACTTTCGGATTTATTGCTTTTTGTCATAAAAACAAAGGGTCGCGCCTCGAAATGTACAGTGTAGAAAATAACCTCAAAATATGAAACTGTTTCGATATTTTTTTTGTAGTGTGGGACACACTTTAGCAGGCTTTGTTTGTCACCTTCCGTCATTTGTACCAAAAGTTGTAGGATTTTTTGTTTCATTCATTGGCGGCGACCGCTGCTCGTGGCAGCGACGCTCCTGAAGTAAGTACAAGGGAGTCGGGACCGGAAGATTCAGATTCTGGCTTGAACTTTTCTTTTTTGCGTGGAGTAGTAAAACCCTTCTCTGATGCATGTTACTAATAGTTCTATCGTGTGGCCGCCAGACGGGACCGCGTCGATTTGTATTCTAGGATTGTGTCAATACCAATAGTGGTTTGCGTTTTTGTTTTATCTGCGGCAAGGCTTCGGGTAAGCATTTGCATTGCATCCTTTCAACAAAAATCAAATATCAGAACGTTGGAACCCTTCAGGACAGACTGTATAATTTTTTGGCGACTGCTGAATTGCTTTTGCAAGATGAACAAAAAAAATCAAATACGTGCTTCGATGTCGATGTCGAGGTAGACATCTTCACGTTATGTTCTCGGTCACCTCCTGCTCTCCGAAAAGGAAAACGCAAATGGATCTCTGTCCGATCGCTTTTTTACTGGTACGTCGCACGTGAACAAATCAATGTATAGTTGCGTCATGCTCTCTATGGAGCATGCGAAAAAGATCTCTTGTTGCTCGATCTATCACCGCAGAGTTCCCAACAAGATGGCGAAGAATGAACTGTGCCGCGTCGACACCATGTGAATTGGGAAACGACAGGGGCACGGTTGACGTTCTGGGCTTCTTTGTCGCTTTTAACGAATTTTTTCGAGTCTCGTCTACCACCCTCCTCTGAAAGAGTTTTCGCGCTACATTCCCGCTTAGTGCATGAGCGGCAGAAATAAGAAACCCATACCAGTACCACCGACGGGCCAGGACCTGGAGCTAGCTTCGTCGAGACACCTGCCGCATCCGCACATTGGGGCGAAGTCCTGGGCGTTCTATTCGTACTGGCAGGACCGGCAGCAGTTACCCTCGCAAACGCATCTTGGGAATCCGGCTGGAAGTGGTGCGCTTTCTTCTGCGTCTGTTACTGAAAGCACTGTGCAGAAGATCAAAATGTCTAAGCCTTTGGCCGACCCCCCACCAGCCGAGGACCACGTGGTCACGAGCTACTTGAAACGCTCTGCGCTTTTCATTCCGAAGGAACTGGAGCCGATACCGGGGTGCTTGACCGTGTCTGGCAGCTGCATCACTTTCGAACCAGACCCGAGGTTCGAACTAGTGCGGACGCAGGGGATCGGGAAATTCCAAATTTTTATCGACTTCTCCGATGTTTTGCAGTGCGGCAGCATCAGTTTACCAAAGGAAGGAGTGAACAGCAACGAGTACCTGTTCTACCTGCAGCTGCACCTGCGCACCTTCGACGGCCGGCGCGAGGTGCGAAACGTTTCCGGTTCCCCCTTGCTGAGTCGGTCGGCCTCCGGCCACAGCAAAGGCGCCGCGAGCTCGACGTCACTTGGTGGTGCTGCGGTTAGTGTGACAAGTGGTTTTTATCAGCATAATTCTCAGCCTTCAAAGCAGCTGTTTCCCTCTTCGCCGATCACACAGACGGACTTCAACTCCGGAGCCAGTAGCAGAGGCAACTTGATGAATAAAACCGCCACGACGACGACCGGCTCTAGCACTCCGAAGGAACTACAGGAGGAGCAGCTTCCGCAACAGGTCGTGAGATTGGAGAATTTCATCCGCCAGTCAACGAGGTCCAGCACGGAAAGCTCTACTTCGGGCTCGGATAGTGAGAACAAGAAAGGAGGCAAGGACAAGACCAAAGGTCGAAACTCCCAAGAACAGCCCAAAAACCTACTCTCCACCGCGCCGCTTGAATTACCGAACACGAGTCCACCGCCAGTTTCCCGGGACAACAGCGCCGATGAGAGTGTGCTGTTGAAGCAGCGCAATTTGAGTCGCGAGCTGACCGGCGACCCACATAAATCTGTGGTGTTTCAAGTTGACACCCGCGACACGTTGTATGATTTGACCCGCTTCTGTCTGGACCTCCTCGACACCTATCAGAACATGCTTGACTGGCAGAAGCCGCAGAAGACCCTGACGACCGTGGCTTTCGGCTCCGTCGATTCGCTTGAAGATTTGGTAACCGCGAATCAGGATCAGGCGGAGCGCGACGAGTGGCTGCGCAAAGCGGAGGAGAGCCGCCAAAAGCAGGGCGTTTTCGGGTCGATTCTGTCGAAGTCTGTCGGCGCGGGGCTGGGGAAGGTCGTGCGAGCCAGGAGTGACAAGAAGCAAGCAGCGTCCTCTGCTACCTACACCTACGGTGCCCCGCCACGGGCCAAGGAGCAGCTGCACACTAGCTCGAGTTCTTCTCGTGCCCCCTTGGCGCAGCTGGAATTCCAGGAAACCGGTGCTCGCGGAACCGGAGCGACGAGGCCGGTCGAGCCACAAGTACAACCTCCTGTCAACGAGCTCTACAAAGAGAAGAAGCGGAGCAAGCGACTGCTCTTTGGCGGTCCGGTGAGCGCTTCCTCCAGGACGTCGTCGAAGGAACAGGATTATCAAATGTAAAAATGTCTGGGTCTGGAAAAAAAGCACGTTTGTCTTGCTTGTCTGGCATGACTCTTAAATCTGTCATGCACGATACCCAAGAGCTCCGTTTTTCTGTGATGCAGGAGCGCAGTTGGTCATGCAGAATAGGCAAGACCTAGGTGCTCAGAAACTTGTCATGCTGAGCCAGCATTTGTAGCCTCATCATGAGACGCCACCCAGCATCACAAGTTTCCAGACCCAGACATTTTTACAATCCATAAGGATGCAGCGAGCTCCTCGTCATCCAGAGCCCCACGACGGGAACAAAACAGGGCGAGAAACTACGACCAACGCGGGCAAGAACTGCGTGAACACTACTTGCCGCCGGAGCCGCCATCGCTCATCTCATCGGTCTGGGAAACTTTTTTCGGGCCGTCGGACGAGCACGCAGTGAAGTTAGGAGGGCAGCAGTCGTCGTCTTATTCCGGCTCTTCCGGATCGGCGTCCTCATCGGCCAGAAGCGGTGGTAGCGGAACGCAGGACCGGAGACGCCGCGGCGGCGAAGACCGATTTAGTAGTGCGGGTGGTAGAAGTGCAGAGGAGGAGGTACTACAGCCTGGATCAACGGTGGACACAAGTGGCGGTGGCGTACTAGCGGCAGCGGCTTCTGGCGTTGCCGACAAGAATGTCAGGGCCACGTCGACGAATCCGGCTGCAGCAGTTCCATTTGCGCAGCAGCAGGAGCAGGGACGGATCGGGGGAAGCTACCGGCGGAAATTGGTGCAGGAAGATGACAACTTGTGGAGTGACAAAACCGCGGGGACAGAGAAACTGCAAGCATTTGAGCACAACAACGTCAGCACGGGTTCCATCAACCCTGCAAATCGACGGCCAGTTGGGAGTCAAGCTCCGACCGCCACGAGTGCAGCCGCGCAGCCAACCGGTCTCCAGACCTCCTCTGGCTCTTCGAACACGGAGGAAGAAAGTCTCCTCGCGCTGCCCAAGCCGCCGACCAACAGCCGGATCTGGGAGGCGGCGACGCTCGAAGACCAGGATTTGTTCGCTGAACTAGTTGCTTTCCTGCCACTCTCTGTCCGTTTCAGCAACTGGCAGTTGGCCTATTCCCCGTCGAGGCACGGCGTGTCGCTGCAGACGTTTCACAGGAATTTGCACGACAAGGGCCCGTCGGTGTTGTTCGTCAAGGACCAGTTTGGGGCGCGGTTCGGCGCGTTTCTGGCGCAAAGCTGGGAGTGCAAGGGAACCTACTACGGCAGCGGAGAAAGCTTCGTGTTCGCCGTACGGACGAGTGCGGAGAAGGGAGCGGAAAATGGGCAAAAGTTTCTCCGCGTGTATCCCTGGAGTGCGGCGAACTCCTCCATCCAGTACTCTGACGAGACCATGCTTGCGGTGGGTGGCGGGGGACGAGCGGCCATTGTGATCGAGTCCGACTTTTTGCGGGGCACGAGCTCGCCGAACTGCGCAACTTTCAATTCCACGACACTGTCGACGCAGGAAGAGTTCGTGATCGAAGAACTAGAGTTTTTCTCCTTTGACTCTTGGGATTGACAGATGCTGTTGACGAGCCGTTCAAGTAGATCGCCAGCCCGGCGACGAGCAATGGCACGAAAAAGATGCCACTACCGCACTTGCTCGCGATTTATATGCGAAAGGCATTACTTAAGTTTAACTGCTTCTGCTGGACGAGTCGCGGTCCGTCGTTTGAAAACATTTCGCTGTGTATGAGTTGTTCTGATGCGGTTACGTAGAAGAAGGCCCCCTGGATTTCTCGTTTCGTAGTCACTGCTGGGGATGAATTCTGGACTGGGCAGAAGAAAATGGCAGATCGGAAGAGGGGTAGACTCCTGCTTATTTGTTTTCGTACATATCGTTCGTGAAGAGCTGACGCTGTGGGTTATCGTAAAGATTGCAATTATCGAAGCGTACCAATAATACTGGGAGTATTTTTTTACGTTTAGATTTAGAATTTGAATTTTCAATTTTGAAAAATTAAAGTCGACCGGAATTTACTTGCTCTCCGAGACATGAAACGAGCCCAAACATGAACGTTGCGAAAAACCGCCGTCGATATGCTTTTCGAAAATTTAGCGTTTTATCTTTTGTTTGGTGGGATCTGCACAGGAGCAAGATCCAAGATCGTTATTTCAGATAAGAACCATTCGAATTAGTATTCAATTTCAAGATGAGCCTATCCGGCCAGCAGCAGCAGGGGGAGGAGCTGTCATACATGAAGCAATATTTTCTGGAGGAGGCTGCAGGGCTTTTTGGCGAATCTGTTTTCAATTCGTACATCTTGCCGCACCTCAAAGATTCCGCTCCGTTTCATTCTTTCGCTGAATTTGAGCAGCTGCTGAAGAAAAATCACGCGTGTCGTGGGCCTCCTTCCGATACCGACGAGAAGGAAGCGAAACACATTGCAGCAGCCTGCTGTGGAGCTTCAAGCTTGAGGCGACCTGCTTTTTTCGAGAAGAATTCGGTTTTGACCGTCACACACCGACTCGAGAATGTTCTCAATGAGGTCATAGAGCAGGTAGATTGTGACGTGAAGCATCTACTAAACATCGCCACGACCTCCACTGCTGAACAAAGCGAGGCAGCAAGCGACGAAGACTTCGCATCGCAACTGCTGAGGCGAGCGGATCAGGTGGAGGCGTTCGTTGAGGAGAGTGTCGTCCAGAAGTTGAAGTCCATCCATGACGAATGGGAGGCGCGTGCTGACGAGGCCGACAGAATCCACCGGGAGCAGTTGAAGGCCCTCGATTCGTATCCGGACCTGATGCGGGAAAAGTTTGGCCCGGTTATTGGTTCGGAAGAACAGACCAGAAGTTTCGCGAGTTTGCTCCCGATGGTCGATTTTCAGATCGTGAACTGCGCTGGCGACGTGATTGTCTCCGGGAGTACCCCCTGTGTTGCGCGGCTTCCGACTGGTGAGTGCTCTCCCGAGTTCGACGAGCTTACTTGCCAGTTCGTTGGCCTCTTTGGGACCACGGAGTGGCGCGAACTCGACCTCCTTGTTCCGGGACCGGAAGCGGAGTCCCACGAGTTCGGCGGTGTGCTCGACATGAACGTGCGCAACACCATTCTTTGCGCGATTGGTTTCAATACCACGCTACAAGCTTGCAACTTTGCTAAGGTGTGTACTGAAGAACTTGGCCGAGTGTTCCAGCTCCCACCTAATCTCGGCAGCTTCGTCCCCGCATGCTTGAGCTCATCTTCTTCGGATGGAGAACGCAGTTGTGCCAACATCGGGGAAAAGCTTCAGCAGCTTGCCAATGATAGCCAAGAAAGGACTTGCCGAGAGAATGAAGCCCAGATGAATGTGTGGAATGTGCCGAGATTACTGGACGAGATCCAAAGGCAACGCAGCGACCGCAGTCAAGGTGGATGGACCGAAGAGAAGAAGTGGAAAAAGAGCCATCCGGGCAGCTTCAATCTGATCTATCGACTTTCAGGGGAGTACAGAATGAGGACGTTCGATAGAAGGGGTGCGTCACGCCATCTGTCCCAGACACGCCGCTTTGAGACCAGAACAGACAGTCGTTTGGTGGAGTACAAAATGGTGCGCTGTCTCGCCTTCACACTCGACCCCTTCACGGGCGATGTCGTTGACTTTGGAGTGTGTCGTTTAGGAATGGGGACCTTCAGCATGAACACGACTCGGGAGCTAGAACGCTTCGCGTTCGAGCACTCCCCTAGCTTACCCACACACATGCAGTGTCGGCGTCCAGTGGACTTTTTTTTCTTTTCTGTGGAGCAGCGACAGAGGAGCTTTGCTGAAGGAAAAAAAAGATGGGCTACAGGCAGCCAAATCACAGTTATTTCCCCGGAGGATTGGCGCGTCCAGAATTACAAAGTACTGGTGCGGTACATCAATCCGTTTTGGGACGCGGCGGAAGATCGCGTCAACGAGTCACTGGCGCGGGCCGCCACACCGAGCCGACTACTGGAAAAAATCGGTATTTCTTCGGACCAGATCTTGGAAGACTTTTACTTCTTCGAAACCGAGGATGAGGCGCTCGCATTTGTCGCGGACTACAACACTCTCTCAAAGATTTGCTTGGAGCATGCGCAAACTGCTACATTCAAGCAAGTCACCTCCTTCACATCGGATTTTGGCCGGCCACACTGTCCTGGCTTCGAGTATCTTTTTCCGAAGAAAAACAAGCAGATTCAATTCGATTGCGTCCGGCTTTTTGTGGATGAGCTGCCCGACGCCAATAGCTATGACGAAGAGAAGGACAGCAGCCACGCCCCGATCGTTCCGGAAGACCTCCGCGACCCCAAGAATTTTGGCGAGGCCGCCACGTGGAAAGATTTGGTCGCAGCCGTGTTCGCGTACCGCTTGCAAAATCCAGACGGCCACTCCGTCCGTGACCCTATCCGAATTACCTGCACCTTCGCCGAGCCGGAGGAAGATCACGAGCCGGGTGACACTGATGGCGCGGAAGGCGATCAAAGCGCGGGCGAGGACCGTGACTCTTCCGATGAGGAGCTCGATGAGTTGGACGAGGAGGCATAAAGATTTCTCCGAAGACGTCGATGGAGGCACGGCAAGCGAGGCGTGGGCAGCCGGCTGCACCTAAGTGCCTTCAACTCAGCTGCACTTTCTTCGCTTGGCAAGGACCATATTAGCTTTGTGTATTTTATCATGGCCAGGGATGAAGCTGCAGCTACGAAAAGACGCTTTCGAATTCTGTTTCAGATTTTCCCAACTTCTGAGGAGTTTTCTGCCTTGATGATTTTTTGGAAGACCAAACCCACAAAGAAATGCAAGACAAGAATGTAATAAAATGCGTATGTTGTTCTTGTTGTGTATGGTAATGAATATCATCCATTTAATTGGTCGAGAAGAAAACAGAAAAAGCCAGTAGACGCACTAGCGTTGTTGCGCAAAGAACCATACGTGTTTCGTTCCTGTACAATTGCGCTCCTCATTGGACTTGTTTTTTTCATAATTGAATAAAATCGACGCGATTCCAGTAAAGATCCCGTCTGACGGAGCTCTGCTGATGGGTTCTTCAATTGGTGTTCGTACTTCTAGATGCAGCTGTCCCTGCGCGATGATGTATGATGCGTTCGTGCCTGTTTTTTCTGTACGTATCATGCGCCTGCCGCAAAGAAAAGAAATTGGTGTTGTCAGCAATTACATTTTGTAGAGGAGTTCGCTTTGGGATTTTTTCTTTCTGGCTTTTATTTGAGATGGATTCGTGGGAAACCGCACGTCGGTTTTTGCTTTTCTTTTTTGCTATGCGCAGCATCTTCTGAAGTATACTTGGTCGAGGTTTTTTTATATAGGGCAGAGGCTTCGCCTTCGTTCTTAATGGTTCTAAATCTAATCGCTATGGCACATCGTTGCAAGTCGTGTATAAACGTAGATACGAATCAGATTTCTTTGTGTCTTTTCTTCGGCCTTGGATTCGTTTTGACTTTTGAGCGATTGCAGTCTCATCTCGAGACCGGAGACAAAAAGTAGAACGGCGGACGCAAGCATGTTCTCTAGGAAAACAAATTTCTTCATATCACACCCATGTGTCCTCGCTTGTGCTTTTTACCACTAGTACAGGGCCTTGAGTCGCTACCCTTCGTTGCTTCTTTTACAGAATAAAACCTACCTTTCGTTGCTTCTTTTACAGATTTACATTTTAGAACAGATAGAAGATTATTTGGCTAAAGTTGCATGCATCTGTTGTCTAGCTAACACCTCGATCTACTTTATTTTTGTCCCCCTGCTATTGGAGCGGAGGCGGACGGGTTTTGAAACGAAACACGAAACAGGTCAGACATCCCACCCTGTCTGAAGTGTTTGTAGAGAGTTCTGAAATATTAAGGCATTTCGCCTACACTACAATCTGTTTCCGGCTCGCAAGTTGTCAATAATCAAATCGCATCAACAAAAACAAGTGAAAGCTCTTGACATAAAGAGCAGTACAACTTCAATTGGAGTAACGAAATGGTCCATTTCGAGGAGGCGAGAACGATCTGGGAAAACCGGCAGTCGGACTGTCGGGCCCTCCTGGAGTCCGTCTTGAAGAACACCAGGTTGGTGCTCCGCGGCACGATACTGGCCCACTGGAAGGAGCAAGACTTGCTCCACTCCTTTGAGAACGTACACAATTACTTGGAGGGGAACAGCCAGGCGATGGAAGACTTTTTGGCGCAGAACAAAAACGCAAGGTGGGTCTACAAGAAATTGGCCCCGCTTGTGAAGGAACAGGTGGAAAAGAAAAAAGGTAAACAAGTAGCTGGGAGTGCGGCAGGTGGTTCGTCCTCTTCCTCGTCCTCTTTTGCGAATAATAGTAAGAATGTGCCTGCCGCAGAGATTAAAACTAAAAACTCCAATGCCCCCGCGGCCCTGGACCACCTGAACATGAACATCTTCGCCACGGCGCTGCAATCAGGGGAGGAAGGAGGTCCTTTTGCTTCTGAAAGAAGATCCGATGATCCAGTGGCTTTAGAAGTAGAAGCACAACAAGCAGGAGAATTTATTTCGGCGAGTACTAGAACCTCTTCTACCGGGCAGCTGGTGCTGTCCTCGTCGAGAGGTGCAGCACCACCTCCTGCTGGAGTTATTCCTGGAAGCGAAGCTCCACCCGGGGACAAACAAGAGAATGCTGTAGTTCTTGCAAGAACTACAACGACCGAAGAGCAGCGTCTGATCGAGGACGAATTTCCGCGCGACGTGGCAAAAATGCAAATGGGCAACATGCTGAAGACAAATAGCCTTGATCCACCACCACCAGTCCCTTTGTCCCATGCTGTGGACCACCTAGTACAACAGACGCACCAACAAGGCGGTGTTTCTGCCCCCCAGAACGCGGAGCAGGTGTTCGCTCTGTCAAATCCGGAGCAACAGCAGTACTTGCGAAAGGAAGCGACGAAGATCATTCTGCAGGAAAAGATCGCACAGAAACAGGAACAGAACAAGCCGCAGGTGTTCCACTCGGTGCAGGAGTTTCAGAATTTTTGTGCCAAGGAATGGGCCAGGGAAATCAAGAGGACGGAAGTGAAGATTAAGGAACAAAGTATGGAGCAGCTAGAAAGTGGTGGTGGTCAGCAATCGTCTAACTCTTCGAACGGCAAAAATTCCAAATCGAGCGGGAGCAAGATGAACCTGAACCACCAAAAAAATGAAATCGTTTCCATTCTGCAGCTGAAACAGACGAATCCGGAGGAGTACTACAAAAAGAAAACGAGGTTCGCGGAGTATCAGTTCGAAAAAGCGAAGAAAAAGTGCTGGTTTTCGAAGAGCTGTCCCGTGGAAGTGTACAGTGCGAAGTTCAACGGGGAAGGATTAGTGAAGAATACTTCTGGTAGTTGTACAGGCACAGAAGATGCAAAGAATCAGAAAGCCCCCTCGGAAGGAGCAGGAGCTGCGGCTCTCTCTAAAAACAACCGGTTGATGCCGAAGGCAGGGGGAATGAAGAACACCAAAACTTGTTCTAGCGAAGGACCGGCTAGTACTCTTGCTGTTAGTAAGAACCAAAACAGCACAAAACCACTGCTAGCGGGCGATACCGATGCCAAGAAAACCAAAGGCGGTGAAGAGGAACCTGAAAGTACAAACAAGAAGAAAGGCAACAAATCCTCTGACAAGTTTCTGAAATGTTTCAAAAACTACAACGCAGACGACGATAACTCGTCCCTGACCGACAAACTGCGGCGCTACTTGACGGGCGCGCCGCCGTCGCCTGCTGCGGGAGACCGGAGGATTGCGACCGAGAAAGCGAGGCCGGACAAGGATTTCTTCAAGATCGTCGACACAACATGTGAGAAGCACGGACAAGCGGGTCCTGCTCGTGGCTGTACAACGGGTGGCAATCCCAATGCAACCGTCAGGAAGAGCAATGCGAAACATCACGGAAAAAAGCACTTGTCTTCCGCTGCGAAGACGGTTTCATCTCGTAAGAATAAGATCGATCTTGACGAGGTGAATGTGAATCCTGAGAATAAAGAAGAAAAAATGCACGTGCTGCAAAGGGATAGGCGCAAGCTTCAGGGTCTGGACACCAACAGCTCTGACGACGACGGCTCTCAACCCGATCGGAACACCAGAATCCACGAGCACAATAAGAAAACACCTGGTCACCTCGGTCTTTCCACCTGTCGAGAAAAAAACACAAATGCATCCACGATTTCGTTGAAAGTGCAGCGACTAAGTGGTTCGGAAGAAGATTCTTTCACCGTGTCCATCGAGAACTACAAGTCAAAAAACAAAAAGGAGCGCTTTCGGGAGCTGCAAACCAAGATTGCAGCAAAAATCCCAAGCGATGACCCAGACAATAAGTTCCCGCCAGTGCTGATTCAGCTTCACCGGCTTCTGCAGGACAAAGAGGAACAGCCGGGTGTGGTTCGGTGCAGTGCAAACGCGGTGAAGATCGAGGAGGTTGCAGAGCCGCAACATGCGAGCGACGCTTCCGGCGCCACCGACCAGGAGCAGAGGGCGGAGCCACACCAGGACATTGAGGAGAGCCCCATGCACAGGAATACTAGTACACCGTCGCGCTCCATCACTGCGGAGGATGAGTTGCGGGATGGCGAGATGCTCCATGTTGGGGTCGAGGGTCCGGACTTGCGATTCTGTGCAGAAACCCCTACCGCTAACGCCGATCTGTTTTTCACGCTAGATGAGTACGAGCGTTCCGGCTGGTACTACCACAACGGCGAGATGGAAGCGGGCGGCGTGGACCCGGTGCAGTTTGTGTTGCGCGCACTCCGTCTGACCGACCCGAAGTGGTCTGTCTGCTTCGACTTTGGGGCGCCAAAATGTCTCAACTTGGCCATGGACTACGAAGACCCGCGCCGCTTCGTCCTCCAAGACGGGAAGGCGGTTCCCCACCCAATCCAGCGCGTCGACAATCGGAGACACGGCCTACGAGCAGAGGCTGAAAAAGTCAGGGAACAATGTCGGGGGAAGGAGAGGAGAATGAAAAAGTCTAGTTCCACCGACTACTTGGGAGCGGCGCTCGAACTAAGGATGTGGAACGGACGGGAAAACCCGAGACCGAGGATGGACCTTGAGTTTTTATTTCTCGGCCTGTTTGATCCTCTTGAACAATTAACCGTGGATGCGGAACTTCAACTTCCTGAGCTGGAAGACTTCGTCCAGATGTACACAACAGACGACTTCTGGATGCACATTTTGCGCGCAGATGGTTGCTCCGCCGCGAAGCCGCTTGCTCGGTGGCTTCGGAAATTCTTCCTCGCGAGTGTGATCAATTGCGCACAGATGCCGCTGTTTGCGCGCGCCAACGGATACACCAAACAGGGCCGCCGCGGTGTTGATCCCGCCGTGGAAAAGCAGGCCAAACAGTGTTGCGAGTTCTTCTTCTGGATTCGTGCGGGCATGATCGCATTCGATGACTGGACCGTGTCCGAGCGGTGGGAGGTGATTGAAGCTGTTGCCAACTGCCCCAGTGGAGCGGACGCAGTGCCGATCAATCGGCACTCTGACGACCGGACTCCGGAACCCCTCCTGCTGATTGCGGTCGACATGCTTGCTGCCCATTCGGAGGGAGGAAAGATCAAGAGGCAGAACTTGCTTGCAGCCGTTGACAGCAGAAGAGCGCGGCTGCTTCTCGTGCTTGACAAGAAGTTCGCGCAAGCAGATGAGGCACACTGCGAAATAACCAGAAGAATAGCGGGAATTAGCGCGAACGAAATATGTCCCGATCATCGGACGTTGTTAGACCCGTACACCGGCCGGGGCACCGTGTTCGGACCACTGAAGGAAATCTACTTCGCAGGGATAGACCTCGAAACACGACACTCGTACACGCTACTGACGCCATTCGGTGTTCCGTTCAGTCTTATCTACGGCCAGCACTTTCACCGCGACTACGAGGACCAGAGAGAGGTTGCAGTCGACGTGTACAGAGTGTCCTGGTCCCGCGCAAAACGGGTGATGCGCCAGTTTTTGCACGCGTTGACGAAGCGGCTACTTCCGGTGGCTACTGATAGCCGCGAGGAAGAAGAGAGCCAAGAGGAAGGTGATGACGAGGAGCCGGACTCTGAAGAGTCTCCGTGACGACAAAGATGATATTGTTCGGAAAAGTTGAAGTGGAATAACGTCGAGGATGAAGAAGTACTTCAGCTTTACCACAGAAACGAGTTCGAGTCGAAGCTTCACGAATCGACGTCCTCAAAAACGATCGAAATAGCCAATGTGTACAACTGAGTAAAAATAACTCGCTTCTGAAACAGAACAAATGAATTAATTTCATCACATACATTCCGGGAAAGATAAGCATAAAGCTCAGGAAAGTTATAGAAGATGCGCATGAGTAAGAGTAATATTTGAGTAAAGTGAAGTAATTGTGTCTCGCCCCTAATAAAGTAGAGTAATTTCAGTTTTTATAGTATGGAAAAGTCAGAATGTCATAAAACTTTTTGATGTTTTCAAAATAAATTTCACGTGGAACATGTCATGACCATGAGTAAGACTTCAGCTTTGATTTTGCGCATACGGAAAAATGTCATAAAATTTTCGATGTTACGTTGTACACGACGAATTATTTGAGTTTTTGCATGCTCCAAAAATAGCAAGATACCCTGTACAAAATGTATGTCGAATTTTGGTTTCCAGTGTGACATCAGTAAGAAAGAGTGAATGGCGACAATGGAGGGCTGCTCATATGTTGCCTGTCTTTCATGCAGTAGTTATGAATTTTTATCTTTGTTCGCGCTGGTTGGTTCGCTATTGTGTGCCCGTCGCAATGAAGAAGATTTCATGTGTCGTGATGTTATCTTGTGGAAAGGAAATGAAACTCGTACTGTTGCAGTTGGTCTGCGTCGCGAAAAGTACAATATTTTTTTCGTTCACTGTAGAATACTGATCACGTCGTTCGAACAAATTAGCAGCAATCGTCCTGATTATACAGTTCGTCTTTGTACTCCCGATCGTGCTGTTGACCTCGTGCTTAAATGTTTTGCGCTTCGTGTCTTTTTCTTCGTCTTCTTGCTGTGATGTTTCCAATTCCATCTGAGATATTGGACAAAGCTCAATTAAGGCCTCTTCAACAAATCAGGGCGATCACCCGGAAGCTCGCGTGGCTTCCTTCGGTATTTTTCGGACTCAATTTAGGACAACGAACCTCCAGTTTTATCCGGCTGCCTCTCAACACGCTTTTTTTGAATTATTCATAAATTCAATACAGTACAACCCCGCTGTAATATCTAAGTATCATCTTCATCATTTTTCGTCCCCGGATAATGGTGGTCAAGTTTAGTTTCATGGCGGTTGCCACTGCCGCCGTCGGAGCCAGCGGCAGGAGCGCCCAGCAGAGCGCAGTGGCGAACAGGCAAAAATTGGTCGCGAGCAAGAAGACGACCAAGAGTGCCACCGGCACACAGAACTACAAGAAGAATGCCCGAGCGACGACGCGGGTAGGACTGCCCCCCCACGGGTTTCCTTTATCCGACAAGCCCCTGGATCCGTATGAGTTGTACAGTGCGCAGCTTCGCCGCAGTGTCGGGGAAAAGGTTGCCTGCTACACCGTTGCCGACCGCGCAGCGCAGCAGGCACAGTCGCGGATCAACACGATTGTAGTGTATTTTGATGACCTGCTCTACGGCACCACGGAGCCTATGCACGCCAGCCACCTGTACCCACTGTCCCAGGACGGGGCGCACAAAATGCGGTTTTTTCGCTTCGAAAAGTTGCCCGCCAACGTTTTTGCCGATCTGGTCCACGACATGCGCGACAGCCAAACCGTGGATCTGCACGTTTCGCAGACAAATGTCGCCTGCTTGAACTCGCAAACCGGCACCTGGGAACCGATCGACGAAGCCAGCGAGTACCACGTGATGCTGCCGAAAATGTACGTTCCGGTGGACATGTACACTCCGTCTTCCTCGATCGACCACAAAATGCCGACCCTCGACGTCGTCTTCGTCTTCAAGGGGGACCCGAAAGCTTGCTCGGCGGGAGGTACTATCAGTTTTGAGATGTAGAAGTAATCTATGCAAGTGCAAGACGGACACAGAAGTTTCGGCTTCAAGTTGTAGAAGCTAATTCACTTCTCGCCGCGCTTTTTTTTCAGGTGCTCAAGCTGAAAAATGAAATTATGGTACAGAATTCATTGCCACCTTTACTATAATCTTTTCCAAAAAAAACAGCCAACGACGAGTCTGGGATGGAGGAGCACATCGGGCGGCTGGTGAAGATGAAAGAGTCCCAAGGCCAGCAGACTCCCGGCGCGGGCCGCACTTGCCTGCACGAAGTAGGGCATCCGCTCCGTGACGCCGTTGTGATGCCGCAGAGCCTCGGTCCGCTGTGGCCATCTATGCGAATGCTGGCGACGCAGCCATCCTTGTTGCCGCCCCCGGAAGAGCCATTCAAGGACAAACTGTACAGACATTTTTTTGGATCTTGGTTCTCGGTGTATGAGAGACATACTGAGGATGGTTCTTTTGCTTTTATTCTAGCTGTTGCTTTGGTAGTTGCCGATGCCGGTCCATCGTCGCGCACTAACGATATTGACATTTAATGTAAAAAACACAGGATGCAACTGCCGACCTTGGGGGAAAACTGCCAGAAGACGGACCACTACGACAGGAATGCGGTGACGGAGGAACAGAGACTGCAGCAGTGGGAAACGTTGTCAAACCCGGCGCTGCTCAAGCAGTGGCGTAGTGACGGGGAGATGGCGTACGATGTTGGCGCAGCGTACGCGGTCATGGCGACGCAGTCCACGGGCGTTGGCATTGGGCACTTGAACTGCCGGAAGTTGGATCTTGCCTGGGGCGAAGGCAACAAAAACGGCGGCGTGGCGCAGTCCTACAAAGTCGGCGGCAACGACGTTTTCGTGGACTCGAGCGCGCCTTTCGTGCTGACCCCCGCGAACAGCGCGAGCCATTTGATCTCCGTATTGGAAAGTGAAGCGGCTGCAGAGGAGGAGAAGCGCACCCCGCACGGAGGATCCGCCAACACGCCTCGCCCGGGTGCGGGTGCAAATCCGCCCACTCCCGGTGCGGGTGCTGGCCGCCAAGGGGACGGCATCGCGGCGGCAGGCGGGGCAGCTGCAACCGGGGAGAAAGTGATTTCCCGGCATCAAGGGGAACAAGAATCAGAAGCGAAGGGCGGCTTTAAACAGGCGGCCGGCGACGTTGCGACGGATCTGGTCCGGTTGGGAGGCGGGTATCTGGCGGCGCAAGCGGGAAACCGCATTCGGGAGAGCGTCCACGAGTCGGAAATGAGAATGATCGAGCACGAAAAGCATCTGCGCGGGCGGGACAATTATGGTGGCGGTGGCGGAGGGTGCTGCGGTGCGCAGGGCGGGGTCGATCATACCACCAAAAACGACCCCTGTACGTGCGGAAACAACAACAGTGCCGCCGGATGCTGCAGCGGGTTCTGCTGTTTCTGCTGGTTTGTGTGGATCGTCGTGATGGGCCTGTGCGTTGGGCTGATTTTCGGCGTGATGGGCGCACTCGGAGCGCCGAAGCCGAGCCGGACAGGCGCAGGCCGGGGGCAGGACAGCTACGGTACGGCGCGCGGAAGAGGCTTCACGGGGCCGGGAGGACCACCTCCGACCATGATGATGTACGATGACGAAGTGGCTATTTACCAGGTGGGACCGCCCGGGGTTCAGTTCGATGGGGACGACAACATGCAGCAGCCGCAGAGCACGTACCTGGCGCCGCGGCAGGAAACGACCGGGCGCGGACCGGGTGGGGTCTTTCCGTAGTAATCGCACGGTGCAGCTGCATTATCGAACAAATGCATGCTCTGCCTCTGTCTCTCGACCACTCTACTTACAAAGCAAATCTGTGGTTGTAACTAGTAGTTGTGCCATTCCTATTTCCACATGATTTTTTTCCGTTGATTGAAAACATTTTGCATATCATACCTTCTACTTTTTTTATACTTTGATTCTGCGATTCCAATTTCAGCTTTTTTTTTGTTTAGACATTCATTTTTCTTTACCAGTTGAGATTTTTTTCATTGTACGATTTGCTTACAAAATTTTTACATTAGAAATATTCAGCACCGCGAGCCGAAGCCCCTCGGACCGCACAGACGCACGATCTGTACACTAGCGCCACTCGGCACTACCACCACCTCCTGAAGATGTAGTGCCCCAGAAACATCTACATTTTCTGAACAGTAAGAGCATACGTAGAAAACCACTCCCCGCATGGCTACTTCCCCGTGTACTCAAATTGAATTTTTTTCTGCCACTCGGTTCCTGCTTATACATACGATTCTCGTACCCCAGAATCGAGTAAAGCAAATCAAATGCACTTCTTACCCGGAAGATGCACTGCTTCTTAACAACTGTGTCTGCATCCCAGACCCAATCCCACACCAGATATTGCATGCTTTCAGAATCACCCGAAGTATCCCTGTGACAACCAAGTTGACCCATCACTCCTCTTGCAGAAACTACGTCCACAAGATCCTCGCAGCGGCTCCGCCCCCGAACTGTCATGGCTGAGGTGGGCGCGGGTTGTTTCGCTGTACCTGTACAACAGTGATTTCGTGTTCAATCTAGTTGTTTTGAAATTTCCTTCTGCTCATGAAAATTGGAAGACATCGGGCAGAAAGTGGCGAAACGTGTTTGGGTGTCGTCTCGTACTGTCTCTGCACCCAGGTCTTTCGTATTCGTCCTGTATCAGGTAAGCACTGCAAGAAGTTTCGTGCGCAGTTCGTCGTGCAAGAAAAAGCATCCCACTGCTTTTTCGTTTTTCTGGTGTTTCGTGTCGTTCAAAACAAGTGTTGGACATGCCTCTTTTGCGGACGAGGACTCACCTGGAAAGCGATGTTTCGTCTATTAGGCTGCTCAGCAATCGAAGGTCTAGAATGTGAAGATTTCCGTGCTCGATCAAATGTACTGAGTAAAAACAGGTCATGCACTCACGTTTTCCAAGACGCACTTCTTTGACTTTTCTTTTTGTCGCAAGCGTTTGACAAGGAGGCTTTTCAGATTAAATGTGTACCACTGGAGACTTATTTCACCTCGAAAATCACAACTTACTCTGCGCAAGAAAATTTATCTTTTTGTTCTAACCGCGTCCACCTACTTACCCGAGAAGACAAATGCGACTTTTTCGCAGCACTCTCCTCAGTGGCGCCTCGGTGGCAACGCTCTCTGCTGAAAAAAGAGGGCACTTGCGGCAGAAAGCGTTGCTGGATCGGTTCATCGAGGGGCACGGAGATCTTGAAAACGGGAAGGGCCACGCTCGGCACTTGTCCGGCACGTTCTTGACGACCGGCCGGCAACCCGCCGGGGCCTCGGGGCACGAGGGGACGGGCGGTCATGGCGGATCTCAGGACGCTGCGGCAGAGGCTGGCGACACCTCCGCGAAGGGAGAGGGTAAAGGCACATCAGCCGAGGGTGGTCCCCCGACCGACGCAGGGCCCTCCGCGGGGAGTGGAGGGAAGTCGAGCGCGAGCAGCGGACCATTGCTCCCCTCGGGAGCAGGTGCGAGCGGCGATCAAACCGATGAGAGCGCAGAGGCGTCGTCGGGAAGCACACCCGATCTCTACACTGACGACGGTACCGCATCGTCAGGCAGTACCGGCGATGAAGCGCCAATATCAAGCGTAGACGCCGCCGACGCCGAATCACCGCTGGAAGTAGAAGAGCCCGCCGACGACGAAGATGAGGATGGTGAGACACGCTTGGAAGGAGCCATGGGCGACGAGCTGCCCACGTTGGGAAGGAATGTCGATCCAACCCAGCGCACCACGGAATCCGTGGTTAGCTCGGCAGCTCCAACTGCGACCGCTGCTCCTGCTCCTGCTCCTGCTAACCAGCTCCCCGTCTCCGACTTCATTTCGGGACAATCGAAGAAACCGCCCGAGGAAACTCCGCTCACTGGGGAGACTCTGCAGGAGCAGGCGGACGAGGCTGCGGCGGCAGCCGCTGCGAACGCCGTCCCGGGGAACCAGGGCGATTCGGCGAGTGTTGGCGCCGGCAAAAACAGTACCGATTCATCCTCCGGGAAAGGCGCGGGAAATGGTGCGGGATCCGGCGGTGGCGACGTCCAACATGGGGGAAAAGGCGCGGGAAAGAGTGCGACTCCGGTCGGCGCGGCAAAAAATCACACGGAAAACAAGCAGGGTGTTGTGCCCACGACGACGCCCAGTCCCTACAAACCGACGTACGCTGCGGCGGGGACCGGTGCTAACGCTGAGTTTTGCAAATTTTGCTGTCAGGGAACTGGCGTCTTTATCCTTCTGACTTTGATCATCGCTGTGATGTTGTACGGAATCAACCTCTGTCGCACTGCCGCTGCGTCCAACCGCGCGGGGCGGTCGCGGAGCCGCAGCCCGCGTCCCAGCCCAGGCCGTGCGATCGGTACGGCCACTGCAGCCCGGCCCGCAACTACGCAGCAGTCCCGCGTGCAAAGTCAGGCTGCGGGGGGAGCGAGCCAAGTGCAGCAACAGCAGCAGCAACAGCAGAGCCAAGTCATGCGACCCTCGCAACAAGCGCTGCTGGCCCAACAGCAGGAGAGCCGAGCCATGCGGGCCTCGCAACAACCGCCTCTCGCCCAACAGCAGGGCAGCCGAACCACGCGGGCCTCGCAGCAAGCGCTCTTGGCCCAGCAGCAAAGCGGGTTGCAACGCCCGGCTTCGCGCTACACGGGACAGCAGCCGCGGGTGTCCGACCAGCAGCAGCAGCTGATGTCAACCACGCACATTGCCGGCTACGAATAAAACTTTATTCGTCATTTTGGCCGCGAATCGAATGACTCACGCAATCAAGGCAGCAGAATCATTTTCAACTTGTGGAATTCTTTGGGTGTCCTTCACCGGGCATTTTACTTATTTTTCAACAACATTAATATTCTGTTACTGGTTTCAAATCTTTACGTTTTTTTTCGTCGTGTTTTTGGCATTGGCATAACATACATTTCCAAATTTTGATTCTACGAGTTTAAGCACTACCCGCAATCTTCTTACAAAAGAACAGTAAGTAAACACCCTCACCTACGCGACCCCAGACGCGAGAGAACACATAGCTTTGGAATTTCTCTTCACCCGAATTGAAATTAGAATTAAGAGATATCGTCCGCGCACTCCCACCCACACACTGTAGGAATACCGAGACTGGGAAGTTTTTCGGCCTATTCACGCCCCTGCTGTGTCCCCCACAATTACCGTATCCCGGTTACGCCCAAGCAGTCAAGTGGAAGCGCGTTTCGCGACTTCGACTTTCACTCCAAGAATGCTACTAGGTTGAACATACTCAAAAATCTTGATTTCCCGACTTTCCCCAGCGTATCTATTGTCCGGAGTTCTATGATAAACAACATCACTAGCGTAGTAAGTAAGTACTCAAATGGCCACCGTGGCGTAGCGAGAGAGGAAAGGCAACTAAAGGAGAACGCACTTTACACAAGGACGTCCCTACTTTTTTCTTCCGTGTAGCTAGGAACGATCGAACAAAACAGTTCGCAGCCTGTTGCATGAACGCCGCGAACAACCTCCGCTGTTGAGAAACGTATGTCAGTACCAACGGCCGCCGTTCTTCTGGCAGTGATGTGTCGAACAAACTTTTACGCCACTGATCGAGACGAGAACATCCCGGACAAAGAGTTTTCCTATAAAAGCAGTTTTTTCACTTTCAGTGGTGTGACCCGCGTCCACCCTTCTACCTCCCTGATTCTCAGTGTTCGCCGAACTCTGTCCGTAACCGTACAAAGATTTATTTTGTCGGTCACAGCAAGAGAACATTCATTTTGATTCGCGTTTGAAATTGTGTGTATCCACTGGTCCTGGTCCGGTCTTCGGGAAGAATAAATCGGAATCGATCTTCTCTGTCGCAATGAAGTCGCAGATATTGACATGGTATCGTTGTGTTGTCAATCAATCTTTCTGTGTCTCTGTGCTCGTGATTTTCGTGTCCAGAAGTTCCTCTGTTGTCTGTCTTTACGCAAGATCTACTTACCAGATCGCTCAAGCGACTCACAGTCTATCTCTATTCGGGTTCTGTTGGTCAGCCTGGTTGTCGTGTTTCTTATCCCAGGGGCGAAGCTGGGTCACCAAGGTCCACTACCGAAAATATGCATTGTCGCTCGGTTCAGAAAATTAGGAGCGCGGTTCGTGAAAAGACAGGTCAGAGGTCAGTCCGGAGTGCTTGTGTTAATAACAGGATCTCAAAACGAAGATTGTTACTAAGTAATGCTTACAGCCTCACATTTCCTTACAGATACAGATATCCCCATTCGCGTTACACCGACCTCCCTACCATCAGATTCATTGTGCAACAACCCGCCCAGGAGTAAACGTCAAAGTAATAAATCAGTCTGTCTTTCTTGTAAGTATTCGTATTCGCCGTGATAAGCAGTCGCTTTTTTAGCTAGTTGTATGTATGAATGTACTCTTTTTGCCTCCATACATAACATGGGCGCATATACACCAATTTCATCGCAGTGTTGACTCGCTTGTATCTATACGAAGAGTTTTTTGCTGTCTTTGGTTAGAGGCAGCTAGTTTTGCTCTTCACTTCCTCCCACTAAATTGCGAAACAATCCGGTCACACGATGTCCTAAATTTCGCTCGCACTTCATCCGAACGCACGCACCGACCATAATTTGCGAACATGTCATCGTCTAATCTGCCAATGCCGAAACGCGTGACGCAGCATGCCAACAACTCGCGGCACAACAACCGGGGACGGCAGAATGCGAAAGGTGGTCACCACCAGAATCAGCAAGGACACGCGGGCAAGGCCGCTGCATACAACCTTTTCAGTGGCGGAGGGCAGCAGGGTGCAGGAGGTTCGTCCGGGTCGTCCTCGTTTAATCAGCGACGGGGGGGTCAGAACTACGATCAAAATACCGGAGGGGGTGGTTCCTCTTCGAGCGGCAACAACCCTTTTCAACAAAACAACCCGTTTCAGAACGACCAATTCGAGCAGTCAGCACACTCGTCCAGAAGTGAGCGCAGCGGGCGCGGTGCTGCGACAAACAATCCCTTCCAGAATGACGACGTCATCGTGCTCGACGATGACGAAGAGCCAAATTATGGTATGGCGGATCATGATTTAGATAGTAGTTGCTATGGATTTAGAGCATAACTTATGCTCTAAGGTTACAACATTACACCAAGATAGAGATGTAAAAATGTAGCGTGTTTTGAGTACCTGTGCCCTCTCACCGTACCCAGCATGGAAAATAAAATGCTATGATTGCATTGTTTCAATATCACTTCACTCTTCTCAACCACTTTTCAGCTTCGTCCCCACGAGAGGAACAGCCGCAGCGTGACGAGCAGACTTATGGGCAGAAGAACGCCGCACCGCACGTTTCTCTTGCGGAAGACCACGACGACGGGGGGTACGGGGGCCAGCCCAGTGCCTACGGGTTTGACGAGGACGAGGAGGACGAGGCGGAGGAGCTAAACAACCTCCGAGCCGAAAACGAGGTGGATGACGATCCGTTGTACAAGGTGATTGAGGACCCCTTGCACACGTACACGAGTGATCAGCTCGCAGACTATGTTTGGCACCTGCTTGCCGAGATGGTCGCCCTCGGGGATGCGTCCCCGACATACGAGTTCCCCGCGTCGCTGAGCAACCAGCAGCGCAAGGATATCCACATCGTCGCCCAGCACCGCGAGTACCGCGAGCTGATCCAGCACGAATCCTTTGGACAGCGGGACGTGAACCGCTTCATGGTGATTTGGTACGGCCGCAAACAGTCGCGGGCCTCGAAGCTGCAGGAACTTCACCGTCGGTTTGAGGCCCGGGACAGAAATGTGTTTGTCCCCGGCAACGGTCGGATGTGGACGACGGAACTGCGGAACGCGGTAACGGGAAAAAGCCACACCGCAGGACAGGCTACGGGGAGTAAGCTCGTGCCGCTGCCTGGTGCAGCTGCGACCGCGAATAAGGACAAGCTCAGGCAGCATCTGGGGGGTTTGATAGGAGCCAAGACCGGGGGAAAAGTACAAACACTGCCCGGGGGAACACAGGTATGGCATTTGATCCCTACACCACCGTTGTGGTTTTTGTTCAAGAAGATGTTTTTTTGAATCAAATAAGTAGAGTGATGATCGACGGCAGCACTTTGTTTCTCTTTTGTTCAAGTGGGAGTTCGGCGCAACATGCTCGACCTCTTGTACGACAAGATGCCACATCAAAAGGCCATGTAGTTTCATCCATGCCCTTCTAGCAAGACTGTCACTATGATCTACAGGTTGTTCAGGAAAAAGACAATGAGGCAGCCCGCATCCCTGCTGTTGTTGGTAGCCAGGCTGAGGCCACGCAGGTGTTCCGCAATCAGCACCGCGCCGTCCGAAATGACGTTTACAACGTTTTCGCGTCGGAGTCGAACACGAAGGTGAAGAGCGTCAATGTGGGCCTCGTGAACCCGAAGAAAAAATCTGGAAATAAGGGCGACGGCGACCAGGGTTTCGCCTTTGAGGGCTTCGGACAAGACGGGAGCCAGGTGCGAGCGGAGATGAGTGAGCGGTTGGACCAGACCCAGGTCGACTTCACCGCCGAGGCGATGCAAGCGGACGGAGAACCAGGAGCAAGTCCTGGGACCACCACGGGCGGCGCGGCACAGAACAATCAGCAACTGGAGCTGCAAGTCAAGGCACCCAGGAAGCACTCCCTCGCCGAAGCGCGGACGTTTCTGAACGCGGAGAACACCATGGAGATCACGCACGCAGCGGAACTGGACCTGGACGACGACGACGGTCATTTGGACATCTACTGCATCCCAAACCTGATTGAGCACAGTTTTGCCAAGGTGCTGGCCTACTACAACATGTCCTACGTGGAAGAGTACAAGCGCGAGGAGGCGCGCGTCGCGTACGCGATCTCCCGCAACATCGACCCCTGGGCCAACACGAACAATCGCAAGGGGCAGGGGAAGAATCAGAGATTGAGCGAGGCCGACTTTCAGCAGATGAAACAAACGGTGACCTCCGTTTTCGAGCGGTTCATCAAGACCCACGGGTTCCTCACCATCGCGCACATCCAGGGACAGCTGGACAACCTGGCCTGGGCGCAGCAGATGCACCCCTCGCAGATTTTGAACCTGCCCCAGGTGGGCGCGCTGCTCAAGGGACTGATCCAGGTCTCCTTCGTCGTGGACACGACCTGCCAAGTGGCGTTTTCCTGCATGGCGTTGATGACGCTGCACGACTTGCGGATCATGATTGAACGCAACCCCGTGATCAAGTCGCAGGAGTCGCTGAACGCCCTGGGTCGACTTGAATACCACCCGTTGGTGCGGCGGAACTTCCAACTGAATCTCCTCCCGACGATCAACAACAGCTCTGCGTCGAAAATCAAAAAGGAGACCGACGCGTCCCTGCAGCCCGTGGTGAAGTTCCCGGAACTCTCCACCGAGCGGCTGATGGGGTACCTGATCGCCACGATCCCGGCGGAGAACTGGGACGAGCACCAGGGGGACACCGACTGGACCATCGAGACGGGGCTGAAGAAGGTGGCGCAGATCTACAAAAAGGCGAACTACTTGGACCTGGGCGTCTTCGTGCAGCGCCAGGGGCTGGTGCGGACTATCATGCGGAAGATGAAGAAGAAGTTCGACCGCGAACAGAAAGTGTTGGAGGAAGCTATAACCCGCTCAGGTGTTACAATCTCAAGCGTTACAATAGAATCTGGAATTTGTGTTGCAAGAAGTGCATGAACATGATCTACCCTACTCCCACAGGATTGCGCATGACAAGTTCTGGAGTTCCAATCCGCACTACAATCTGGCGAAATTTGCATTGCAAAAAGTGGAACGCTGTCCGAGTCTGTCATGTTGATCATGCAAGACAAATCTCAGATTCTATTGTAACGTTTGAGATTGTAACGTTTGAGCAGGTCATAGAAGCCATCAACACGCGGCCGTGGAAGCTGGCGAAACTGCAGCGGTCGAACTTCAACCACGCCGGGAAGGAGAACCAGTTGATGCTGAGCACGAACGTGAAGCAGTTGCACGACCGCGTGAAGGAGGAGCAGGTGCACGTGTCCCACGTGATGCGGTGGGAGCACGTGTTCCGCGCGTTCGAGAAGTGCCAGACCTACGGACTGCGTTTGGAGTTCTGCGAGGCGCTCTGCGCCCGGGACCTGGGTTTGGATTTTCGCCGCTCGTTCAAGTCCATGCACAGTGTGTTGGCAAACTTCGAGAAGTCGGCGAAAGCCGGAACCGACCAAGTAGCGGAGCTCGTGAACAAGGTGCAAATCGTGTTGGCGCAAAAGGAGCAGGACCTGGACACTTTGGTCGACCGGTTCGTGAAGCACTCGGTGTCTCCGCTGTTGTTCATGACCTTGGCGAACATCATTCCTCTGACAAAGGCGGCGGCGAAGATGAAGAAACAAAGTAGCGAGGTGTGGAACAAGAGCTCGGTGCAGAAAGCGGACAACCTGCGGAAGCTGTACCTGAACAACGAGCTGAAGCGCCGAGTTTTGGCCTCGTTGGACAAATTCCCGAAGCAAAATGCGGACTTGCTCGAAATTCTGGCGGAGGCGGAGCAAGCGTATCTGGAATTCCTTCGTTGTTCCGCGAACTCCGAAGCGCCGGTTTCTGTACTGGAGTACCTGGTCCACGCGGGGCCGGTTATCGTGCTTTCCGATCACAGTGGCGACGTTGCTGGGGAGCAACACGAGGCGAAAACGTTGCGGGAGATCTTGAGTGAGAAATTGCTGGAGCAACAAAGCACTGGTGGAGTCAATGGCAGCGCTGGTACTATGCTTGCGATCGGCGGGAGTGGTTCGAATGCAGTACTTGCTACGAAGCAAGAGCAGAGGAAAAGCGTCCCGACCGCAACGTCAAAAGCGTCCGGACTGCTCGTAAAATCTTCTTCTTCTGGCCTCAACGCAGGAGTTACATCTACTTCCAGCCAGAGCAAAACTGGACCGCCTGGTGCGAAGGGCGTGACCGCCGTATCCGAAACGGCCTTCGCGGACCACTTGATACAGCTGCTCACGGAGCGCGTGGATAGCTGCGTCGTGGCAGTCGCGAAAGCGAAAGTGGAGTCCGGTGTTAATGCGGCAATAGGCGAAGAATTGGAACTACACGGTGCAGCAACCGAGTCGACGTTCGGGCTTTCAGAATTCCTGGAGTGGGTCTCTGACTGCGAGTCGCTGCTGCAAGATCAGTACGGCCACGAGGCCGTGAAGGCGCATTCCGTCGTGGCTCTGCTGGCAGAGCAGTACGGCTACAAACTTGCGGATTTGCTCGTGGAGAAAAATTGCCTCATTGCTGGCCCGAATCAGCTCTGCGACGTCCGAGGTATCACAAATGGGAAGAGCAAAGAGGGCGGTGCAGGAAAAGCCGCAAAGACTGCGGAAAATAACTTTTCCAATAACGACCTGAAGTGGTGGAAGAACATCGGTCTCTTGCTCGCCGCGCAGGAAGAAAAAATGCCGGAACCGTCGAAGGAAAGAGTGGAGGGCCGGCTTCGGGCTGCGATGCAGCGGCACTACTTTGGGGGCTCTGGAACTTCAAATGCGAGTTCAACCTCGAGTAATGGACTAGATTTGCTGCTGAAGAAGTGCATGCCGGATCTCTCGGGGCGTGCAGTCGACGTTGCTAGGCTGGAAGAAGCGCGGTTTGCTGCATCGACCGACGCGGTTCCACGGCTAGCCATGATGCTTACGGGACGAAATTCTGACAGCCAAACCTCGGAGAAGCAAGACGCGACAGCACTGAAAAAAATGAGGACCGACGCCCTTACCCGGCTCTGGAACACTCCTCTCATGATGGATGTGGCCGCTGCGAATCCGGATTGGAGCGAGGTTTTTGCGCCATTCGTGGGGTCAATCGCGGAATTTTGCGCCACTCTGCAAAGCGAAGACTTGAAGAAGTTTCAGACCGAATTTCTCGAGGTCAAAGCGGGCGTCTACTTCAAAATCGGCGACTACCGTACGGCGACGGGTAGTGACGAGCTGCGGCGATCTCTCTTCGAGGATGACAACCTGCGCAGCGCCGTCGCTGTCGTGGTGCGCAGGTTCGTGCGCGAAAACATAGAAAGCCACTATGCCTCTGACAACATCACAGCTGGTGGATCGAGTAGCACCGTCGAGATGTTTGGCGTGTACGAAAAGGAAGTTGCAGAATACTATGCGAGTATAGCGTCTGTCTCGTCGAAGTTTTCCAATCCGGAATCTGTTGCATTGCGGTTTGCGAACTTGATTCCGTACGAGCTGCTTGCAGTGTCTTCCGAATTGGATGCGGCAGCCGTGGCGGACGTGTTTCTGCGTCCCTACGTGAAGCTGCGGCGGCCCAGAACGCTGCTGCTCGCGGAAACTGCGGGGTCGCCGAACGATCGGGTTTTGGTGTTGGAACTCGGAAAGAAATTCGGGATTACCGAGTGGACACTGCCAAAGGAAGACTTTTCAAAATCCTTTGTAGATAGCCGTGCTCGGGAGGGTTTTCTGGTCAAGCATAGACTAGTCTCTGCAACGACTGACGACGGCCCACCTTCGAAGAAGCGGAAACTTGCGGAAGTACAAGGTAGTGCGATAGCAGCGCCTGCGCTTTCAAAAGAGGAGCAACTTCTCGCAGCACAGGCGGCGAAAGAACAAGCAGAAACGTCGAAAACGGCCAAACCGACAGAGCTGCCGGAACAAGCCGGAAAGACCGACGAGCGAACACCAGGAAGCGAACAAGCCCCGCCGAGTAATCTTTCCAACGAGACGCTGTGCACGGAGATCGCGCGGGTCAAAGGGGTCCCCCTGCAGGACGTCGATCCGGTCTCGAGACACTGGCTTCGCGAGCCGCAGGACGAGCGGATTCGCAGTCTGCAGAAGACGCTGCAGGGCGCGGTGAGTCGGCTGGCCGCGGATCTGTACTCCGGGGAATCTCACTTCGTCCTGGAACTGCTGCAGAACGCCGATGATTGCTCCTTTTCCGACGAGGTGGTGCCTGCTTTGTGCATCACCGTAGCGGACATCGACCAGCAGAAGCAGGAAAACAAGTGGACCACTTTCCCGCTGCACAAAGTTCCGGGAAAGAACAAGGCGAAGGCGCTGTTGATCGCGGAGCACTGCGAGGAGGGGTTTCAGGCTAAAGACGTCCGCGCGTTGTGCGACATTGCACAATCCACGAAGACGAACAAAAAGTTCATTGGGCACAAGGGTGTGGGGTTCAAGTCCGTGTTCAAAGTGACAAAGACCCCGATCATCCACTCCGGCGCGTTCTCCTTTCACTTCGACTGCGATGCGCTGAACGGCCTGGGGTATTTGGTCCCCTTCCCGCTCGCGCGACCGGCGCAAAACCTGTCACCAGACGTGACAAGCCTGTCGCTGTCTTCGGCGAGCACATCGGGATCTGCAACTGCAGCTCTATCAAGTTTTAAAAATCGCGGGACGCGGACCGTTTTGCCGCTGCTGAACTCGCTCTCCTCGGTGCAGCTCGTGGGCAGGTTGACCGAAGATCTGCAGCCCAGACTACTTCTGTTTCTGCGCAAGCTGCAGCGGTTGGTGCTCGCTCACGAGGGGTACTTCAAAATCAAGATGCAGAAGAACATCTTGTTTGACGATGCAAGCTCGAGCATCTTAGCGTTGGAAACCCTTTCTACTACTTCTGGCACTTCTTCTGCGATGAAGGATAATGTTCTCTACTCTTCCCCCGCTGCGGACCGGGAAACGTGGTTTGTGTACACGGAATCCTTGGTCTCGCCGACCGATCGCGGCAACGCGGATTCTGAACTGAAGATTGCCATTCCGGTTCCGGATGTGAACAGCTACTTGCAAAAGCTGCAAAGTTTGGAAGCCGTCGACTCAACCGTTCCAGATCACGATGCTATCATCGGCGGATTCATTTCCAGCCCGTTGAACAAGGGAGGATCTTCAAGTGGCGCCGAACCGGACTCGAGCAAATATCACGACTTGCAGAAGAACGCCTTGATTACGGAGCAGCAGCACGTCTTCGCCTGGCTGCCAACGCGGAGCTACGGCTTCCGCTTCGTGATCCAGGCGGACTTCGCAGTCGCGACCAGTCGCGAGGCTCTGACCTCGACCGACGCATTCAACCAGTTTTTGCGAGACCACGTGCCGGCGGCCTTTGCTAAGGCAGTGCGGAAATACATCGAGATTGTGGGGAAGAACTACTACGAGCTCGCAGTGAACCCCAGTAAGGACGAAGCGGCGTTTTTGGCCTTGCAAAGTCCGTGGGACGATGAAGACATCAGTCCTGCTGCGGGTACCAGGACTCTGCAGATTCCAGCAGAAGGAAAGTCTGCAAACTTCGACACCCACTTGCGAAAGAGGAAGCAGGTGCTCCATCTGATGCTGTCCCAGCTCTATCAGGTTATCCCGCTGCCGAACGAGGGTTTGGAGTTCTTCCAGCGCACTCCGCGCGCGGTCCTTGCCGCGCTGGAGAGCGTGCCCTTCCTGTTTGTCCGCAAAGCCGGAAAATCACCCTCAAGTACTAGTGCCTCCACACGCTTGTTTGCAGCGCCACACCAAGTGCTTCGGGCGCGGTTGCCGCCGACAATCGCCGCCGGGGCGCGTCAAGCGTTCGGCGGATTGTTGCGGAACGACGGGGGGTTTGGAGGTGTGATGGACAACGAGGAGTCGCGGATTATGCAGTTCGTGGAGCCGCTGGTGAATGCGTGCAACCTCTTCTATCTTGCCTGTGAGGTTCCCGAACCACTCGCACAGGCGGTCAATCTGAAGTCCCTTGACGGTGCCGTGGCCCTGCAGTGTCTCGAGCAGCTGAACATTCACAATAGCACGGAGGACATCTTGTTCCACACGACGAACGCAAGCGAGAGGAATAACACTTTGCTCCTCCACCGCGCCTTGCTGTTACTAATCGCCTTTGAGGACAAGCCGGACATCCAAAAACTGAAAACGTTGAAAATTATCCCGGTGAAACGACTGCAGGACGAAATCATGCACACGGACCCGCGGAGCTCCCCTATACAGTACGTATCCATTCAGGAGGAGCAGCAGAGCGGGCGGTCCATTTACGACGCCGAGTTTTTAGTTTCTCTGGAAAAAGTGCGCGTGTTAGACACGGAATTTCGCGAATTCGTGAACCAGGAGCCGCGTTTGGGCGTTTTGCTGCAGCGCCTCGGCGTGCAGAAGCTAGATTCACAGCACTTTTGCGAGCAGCACGTGCTGCCAGTTTTGTTGGACAACAGTCCCGACGGCGGAGCGCCCGACAAGGAGAAACTTCTGGCCTGCACCCTGTATTTGAAGAAACTTTTGATTGAGGGGACCGCGGCGAGCGCAAGTACTTCCGATTCTACTAAGGCTCATGGTTCAAAAACCTCCCCCGCTACCGATGCAGGAAAAGCGACAACCTCAAGTACGAAAACTTCCTCGAAGATAACTGCTTCCTCGAGGCCCCGTGCCATGCCAGCGGCGAAGCGTGCGGATCTTGTGGAGAAGCTCCGAAAAGGCTCACCGTGGCTCTTCGCGCAGGACGACAAAAAAGGAGAGACCGTGGAAATCATTCGTTTGAAGAGTGCACAGTGTGTAGCTGCTTCCACAGCAGATAATACGCACGAAGAGCACAATGATCCCAAGGTGGTTCACGCGGTCCCTCTTCTTCCCGCACTGCGCACTTCATTCAACTCTTCCTCTTGGTGGCGGTGGTGCCCGGAAGTGTACGTGGATCACGAGGCCGAGCAGGGGGACCTGCTTGAGGTCGACGAAGCGACGGCTTCCTGGCGGTCGTTCTGGGTCGAGCTGGGTGTGTGGCCATCACTCGCAGTTGACGCAGATGATACCGGAAAGAGCTCGGAATTCGCCGAAATCGTGAACTGCCTCGAAAAGCTAGCGGAAAACCCGGCTGGCGCGACGGGGGCCGAAGCTGAAAGCAAGAAGGTAACCTCCATCACCAGCAGTGGTGTTCCGAAAGGAAAAATCTTCGAGAACACGTGGCTCTCCGTCATGGAAACGTACTTCGTGAATTCGGGGTCTAGTAGATCGCACCATGTTTTTTTGCAGACGCGAACCAGTTCCACAAAACAGCAAGAAGCTCCTGCTTCCAAAATAAGTTCGTATTATGCGGATGAGACGAGGTTTAGTAGATTCCACGAGCAGCTGCGAAAGGCGAAGTGGCTTCTGAACGTGACTGGGGACACGTTGCGGTCCTCCGAAGAGAGCTGGCTCAGCGTTCCCTTCGCCCCGCACGCGACTCCGGCGCGACAGCCCGCAGTGGTTGCTGCGGCTACAACCACGAGTGCGAACGCTGCAACCGCGTCGAAGAAGGCTGCGACAAGTACGACCTTGAAGCCTTTACCGAAGAAGCAGCAGCTTTTCGACGAGAAGCACCGCGCCTCGATCCTCGCCGACAACACCAATGCGCTGGAACGACCGTACATTCTGCACCCAGCCGTGAAATTGCTGCATCAACTTTGGCCGACCCTGTTTCTGCTGGAAAACCCGTCGGCCGAGCACTTGGTGCGGATCATCCAGGATTTGAACAAGGCCGGGCCGGGAGCCGAGGTCCGCCTTTCTATCCGAGACTGCACGAACCTGTATTCCCACCTGGCGCACTGTGTCGCGAGGGAAAAGATCAAAAAGGGCGACGAGCAGGAACAAAACGAAAATATTAAAGACACTACAGCGCAAATAAGTGCTTCGCCAGACAGTTCTTTCGTCAGCTCGTTCCTTGCCACCCACTCCTGGGTGTGGGTCCCGAACCACCCGCGATTGCTGAACCAGATTCGGTTTTCGTTTGACGACCGGGGCGTGGGGAAGAAAATGCCGGGAAAGTTTTACGCGCTCGACCAGCTCTGCTTTTACGACGAGGCACGACTGCTGGATTCGTACAACTCGTATGTGTCTGATTCGGCTTGCGACGTCGCGAGGAAGTACATGCGCAAGCGGTGCGTGGGCAACTACTATTGGGGCCCGAAGAGTGTGCTGCCAAAGCCGAAAAAGGAGAGGTTCCTGGCGTCGGACGAACAGAATCGGCTCCACCACATGCTCGCCGACTGGGGCGTTGTGGACGCTCCGCAGTGGCCGGATTTCTTCAAGGTCCTGCACGGCGTCGCGCACGAGATGACGCACGAGGAAGATGCAGTGTTGCTGGACAATGAGGCTACAACAGCACTTGGTGATGCGCCTCCAGACGATCCTGCGTCCAGTACTGCAGGGCACTCGTCCCAAGCTAAGATATCTTTCCCGGATCAAATCTCACGAGTCGTACTGGAAACGGAGGACGCGGTAGAAGTCGTCGAGCGCGTCGTCGAGCATTTGCGCATATGCGTGCGCATTGAAATTCAGGCGCTTGTTGATGAAAATAGGGTCGACGGAGAGATGGACCAAGATGATGACCACGGCATGTCAGCGCTAGCGAATAGTACAGGTAAAAATGCAACAAGCACTGTAGACTTGCGCCGCGCGCTCGATGCCCTGCTCTCGGAGAAGCCGCAAGAGTTGACGCCCGAGGTTCTGGAGATCATTCACAACGCGTCCGAGGTTCTGAAGGCCTTTGTGGAAAATGTGGTGGAGAAAAAAGTCAAAATCGCACCAACTATGACGGGGAGCTGGAAGAGTTTGGTGTTACCTGGTGGCAAGAGTGATAGTAGTCCACTTGAGGGGACGACGTCAACATCCCCCAGCGGGCTGTTCCTTCCCGCCGCGCCGTACTGGGCCGGGGGAAAGGAGGCAGACAAGAGTCGTCCCCACAAAAAGTTTAACTTTCGTTACGATCTCGTGGAGCCGTACGTGCTGGCCATTGCGGACCACAACAAGATGCGTGATCTGATTTTTAGCGCCTGGCGGCTGCTGCACGTGCCGCTTTTCCAAATCGAGTTCGAACGTCTTGCCACCGCGGGCGACCTGCTGTACCGATGGGATGGAAGGCAGATTCCGGCACCGTTGCTTGCCACCTTTGACGCAGCAAAAAAACAAAGTAACGAGAGTGGTCGTGTAGCAGATGACCAGAGCGCAGCAGAGGCAGCCATGTTGAGCACGATTGAAGCGGTGGGAACGCAGCAGTCAGGCCGACCAGTGTCGCTACAGGCCGTCGTGTTTGACTTGCGCACCACCAGAAGACGGCTGTTTCACGCCGACTTTTCCGTGCTCGAGGAGCCGGAGCGAGAGAAGCTTGCGGCAAAGGCTGCCACTGTTCTGTTGGCGAACTGTGACGCGCTTTACTTGAAGAGTGTGTTTTTGCGCGTTTTGCAGCTGAGCTTGGACCTTTTTGACCACGGATTGGCAAAGTTTTCGTATAATGCCGCGCTTCGATCTTTGAACCACGACGCAAAGGGGAAATTGCGGAAAATCGCGAAGGCGCTGTGGGAAAAGTTACAGGATTTGGAAGTTTACGTCTTGCAGCAGTCTTCTGGCGGGAAAAAGGAGAATGACATGATTACAGGCGAGGAACAATACAACTACAGCAGTGCAGGTACTGCTTCCGCAACGGGGGCGAAGAAAATCTCTAAACAGCGTTGCATTTGTCTTCCGGCTGTTGGGGCTGGCGGTCTGCTTGCAGATGCAGCAGAGACGAGCAAATCGTTTCTCTGCGCCCCGCTGTCGGGCGCGAACCACGTTGCAGCCGCGGATTCGTTTACGAGATTGCAAGAGATCATTCGCACTACGGATAGCAACGGCTTAGTGTCTCTTTACGACGTCGATAATTACACCGATACCGCAACACTTCCTCCCAGCACCGCGTTTGACCTCGAGCCCTTCGTTGGCGTCACTGCCACGGCTTCCGTGGAGTGCGCCTTGCCATTTCGCGGGAACCGCAGGGCCGTGGCTCAGAACCGAAGACGAGGTGGTGCCGCGACTAGTGCGCAATGGTCTCCGGAGTCGCTCCTGCTGGAAAAGTCGCAAGTTTTCGCTTCGAAAATCCTCCAGACGCAGCTCCAGCTGGTCGCGAACGAGTTCGGCCGCGATGGAAAGACGATCAGCGGCGAAACACTGGAAAACTTCTGGCACTATTTCTGTACGCGGTGCTTTGAACCCGTCGCAGCCGTCCTGGTTCCGGAGTTGTTGAAAAACGTCCCTGCGAGCGGTATTTCAGAGCCGACGGAAAAGATGCTGCGACACCCAGAGGCGTACGCGAAGGAGGTACTGATCCCCTCGTGGGTTCTGGAAGGTGTCCAACAGGAAGTGCGTCTGATGGAGGAGCGCATCGATACCTGCGTGCGGTCGTCAGTGTACGGAAAGGACGACAAATGCTACGATGTGCAGCACTCCCTCGCTGCGGCGATGAGGCAAGTGGACGGACAGAACGGTGCGGAGGAAGAAGGTGCTGCGCAGCACGAGGACGAGGGCATGGCTGAGGATGCCGCCTTGCCAGACGAGCTCGCGAGCTTTTTCGGTCGAGAAAGTACGACGGTATCTGCATTTCAAAGCAATAAAATCGGAGAGGAAAATGAACAAGAACAACAAAAGAATGAAACCGAGCGCGACAAGAACTTCTTCCAGCGCCTTATTTACGATGCCTACGAGCACGAACTCGCGCACCGTGCAAGACTCGACGCGGAACAGAAGGCGGCCCGGGAGCAGGCGCGGCAGCAAAACCGAGCGAAGCGGAGCGAAGGATTCGAGAGCTTTTCGCAGCTGCAACTGGGTGCTCCAGGGACTACAGCAGGGGCTTCTTCCTCGGTTCGCTTCGATGCAGTTGTGACGGAAAACGAGGCGAAGCGGCCTCGGCTCTCGTCTCTGGATGAGCCGGACACGCGGGCAGGAGTGGACTTCACCGAAATTTTGGAGGCCAAGAAGCAGGAAGAGGAGGCCCTGCGTCAGCTGAAGCTGCTCGGCAGCGAGGAGGATGCTGATGCCGTAGTCAAAGGTCCGCCAAGGAAAATGCAGAAAACGGAGGGGGCGCTGTCTCGAATCGCGGAAGACGCTTACGCGGCCCAGCAGCATTTTATCCAGTCGAGGCGAAACCAAGCCATGGGCCAGACCGGCGCGCAGAATGCACCCTTCCCCGCCCAGGCATCGCAGCGAGTGATGAAGCAAGAGGACCTGCGCGGTCCGGGGGACCACGATCACGGCGGCTCGCCCTCGTTCCAGCATAGCGGAGGCTCTGCAGGTCCAGAGGGACAGCTTGCCAAAAATAAGTCGGAGCAAACGGGACAAGAAGGTGATCGAAATGCTGCGGACAGCATGAGTTTGGCAAATGATGGCGGTACAACCACCAACCAGGACCGCCCTGTCGACCTGACGGGGCAGGACTTCCAGAAGCTGCTGACGAAAAAGGACAAGGACCTGATGTTCCGCATCAAGCACCAGAAAAAGGTGCCCGGGGAGCGGCACCCGCAGAACGCGGAGGTGCGACAAGAGCAGGCCAACCCGCAGGAAGAAGGGAAAAGGAAGCAGTTGGAAAAGAAAATACAGCAAAACCCTCAGAATGTCGATCCGGAAGTGCAGAACCTGATCGGTGAACTCGGGGAGCAGCAGGCTAAGACCGTGCTCATGAAGATGGGCTACGCGGTCTTGTGGCTGAACGAATTTGATGAGGCCGGTCTGCCGTTTGACTTCATCATTCGCAAAGCCGATCAAGCCGATTTCGCCTCCGAGGATCGGTTGTCCGACGTGCAACGATACTTTTCGGAACTGGTCTTGCCCGCAGCGGGCGGGGCCACGAAAAAATTCGAAATCAACGACAAGCGACTGCAGGAACTCTTCCTGATTAACGCCGCCGGGCCGGGAACTGGATCTGCGCCCGCGCAAAGAGCAGCGGCGGCCTACATTCTCGTGGAAGTGAAAGCCACGCCGAAGAAACAGCGCGATGTGTTTGAAGTAAGTCTCCAGGAGCTGGTCGCAGCCTGGCGCTGGTCAGACCGGTACTGGATTCTGCGGATCGAGAACGTGGTCGGGCAAATGCGCGACGTCAGGTTCATCAAAAATGTCCCGATCGCGTTACAGCAAGACGACTGCAAACTTTACATGATGTGCTCCTAGGGAAGATGAGAGATGAAAAATTGCTTCTCAGTCGCACGCAACCGCGACATGTCAAAGTTGACAATCCAATTATATCAACCGGAGCACGAACAAAGAACCCATTCGGAAGCATTAAGTACGGAAAACACGATATAAATGCTTCGAGGCAGGTGTGGTGTGCGACTGCGCCACAAGATGTGAGAATTTGTGGTTGTATTGCCTGTGCTGTTGTTCTCTTCCTCATTCCCGATCTGTTGGAAACTGGAATGCGATCGCTTATTAAATCAAACCGGAAGTTAATAGTAGAGCGCGATGATCGTGCCAGTCAGTCTTTTTGCACTTTAAGAAGTAGACAAGAGACCTCGACATTTGACCGACATCTGCACTCTTTCAGCTTGTACGTTTGTGCCATCTCAACAATATCGATCTATCACTATGCTTTCTGCAGGTCGCATGGTTTTCGTTTTTGTCATTTGGTCTTCCCCTTGCTTATGTAGGGCAGTAGGACTTCAGTTTTAGGTAGTAGAGTCGTAGACTTTGTGTTGCACAGCCGGGTACAACAGCACACGATCGTTTCAGATCGTAAAACTTCGTGTTGTCTAGTTTACTGTGTTGCGGCGCGGTTGACACGGAAGTAAAAGTAGCAGGCGTGCTTTAATATCGAGTTCGCTTTCGGTTCGCTGCACTAACGACACGTGACACTACTTACCGTGATGGTGACCACGCGGCTTAGTATGACGCAGCAACTTCGCAGTGTGTTGAGAGCAGCGATGGCATTTTCTGCACTCCTGCTGTTGCAGCTCACTGAGCCGCATTTTTTCGGCGCTTTTTCTGCCCCGCCGCCAACACCTGTATTAGCGTCTTCAGCGCTACCTATCGCCACGAATCTCGCGTCGACGACGACTACCACAACGAGCAGCACACCGCGGCGTCGTACCAATGCGGAGATCGACAGAATGCTACGCGGTCTAGCCAGTAGCGAGCGGCGGGGCAGCTACGACCGGGAGCCGGGGGAGCGCGAGGAAGGTGTTGACGATGAATATGATAGAGACCACGAGCTGTTTTACGAGTCTCTGGGACTCGGGCAGAACGAACTCGAGCTAGAGCAGTTGGTTGCACGGAGCCGCACACAAAACAATGACGAGGATCATCGTAGGAGCAGCCCCGAGGAGATACGGGACTGCGCTATTACCACAGATAGAAATTTTGCACAACCTCTCCCTATCCCAGAATTAAAAACTGTACCTCCGGTAGAAGGAAATGTTGACCGGATGAGCGCCACTGCTGCGACCCGTCCATCTTCTCTCGACCGCGAGGAGATTCCAGTGACTGATCGTGCTACGCCTGTGCGCTCTGCGACAGGGACTCCAGGAAGAGTGATAGGTGGTGAGCCAACCTCCGATCACGAGAAATCGGGTGCTCCTGCATCAAGCACACAAATGTTTAAGAGACGAGGGTACAACGACTTTCAGCGTCCCCCGGAGATAACCCCGGAGCCTCCTGGCGACGACAACATTGTCGGCGCAAGCCGTCCCGAGCAAATGCTGGCCCTTGACGACGCGGTGCGCCGTTGCAGCCAAGAAACGCTCCCAGAAATAGAAAGCAGAGATGCACGAACACGAAGCGCAGACCACACGAGAAATAACGTCACTATCGCACGACCACCAGAAGAACAAGTTCCATCGAAAGCTGACGAGAGTGGTCCCGTGTCGACTGGTAGTTCACCGGTTGCCTTGAAGTCTCGGGCCAAGCTGCGGGTGTGGTTCGCTTCGGATCAGCACTTGAACGAAGAGTGCCAGTACAGCCTGGAGGTCTCAAAGGCCCAGGAGCCAAGCGGTATTCCCGAAAAATGGCGGCACCATGCTATGCATGAGAGGTGGGCCGTGCCACCGCCCGGGTTCGAGGCCGTCGTACTACAGAAGAAAACGAGCGATGAAAGAGTAATAGTTAATCAAGATGCTGCTGCTGATGGCAGGAGTGAAACTGCTGGAGCCGAAGGTACAAGCTGCTCTCTCGTCTACGTCCGCAGCGGAGCCGAGCACACGGGGGATGCGGTCTTCTATCCGACCTTGGACGCCGCTTGGAACGCCTACCGCGCCAGTCAGCGCCTTCCCGTGATGGACAAGCATGAGCAAATGACCGAAGAGAAACGAGCCGAGCTCGTTCGGCGAGCCCAGCAGGCGAGAACAAAAAGGTTGGAGATCCTGGCGGAACTAAAAGCGAGGCAGACGCCGGAAAAAAACGAAATATCTGCATCTGCCCATCCACAGTAGGTAGGTGTCTTCGGGAGAGCCGTACTGTCGACCTCACTTACTGGAGGGACAAGGCGGTAGATGGAGTTCATCTTTCTCCAGCGACTCTTGACAAAACCACTTGCGCAGTGCATTGACCAACACATGCTGGCGGTCGATTTCGATACAACGAAAGGGATCCTGCCCCAGCTTTTTTTAGAAGATTCGTGTTGTTTGCGAGGCACGAATGCACCTTCGACAAATGAACCAAGTTGCAGTCAACTTGTAATGTATGATTTCATTCGAATTCGTAAACGCAATGGCGATGCAAGGATCAGTGCGTTAGACTCAGAGAAGCAAAGCTAAAATATTGACTACTTACTCTTTGCCAAGCTTTGTTGTGTGTAAAGAAAGGGCGCACGCAGATTGTAATTTAAAGATGAGGTAATGGTCGCGTATGCATCTTGTTCCAGTTCGTTCTGAGCAGCGTGGCGACTGATTTCTCGAGACGACAGCGTCGACGCGATGTTGGTTGGCAAACGATTACCACCACTTGTAGTACAGCTCATGTGTTGTATATCCGAACTGTCTTTGCCCAGATGATGCCACAGAGAAATCGCCTCAGGACTTGATTCCATCTTGTCCACCACCTTCATCGTGATAGTTCACTCGAGTCATTGCCATCGGCCACTCGACTAAGTATTGTGGCTGTTCGCAATGAAGATGAATGAATCTATATCTAGGTGAAGCTCGTCAAGAAAAGATCACAGATCTCGTGTCAAATGATGAAATCGATGCATGAAATTTACGATGCATGGATCATGCAAGCATAGACAGCTCGGTTCTTTTTCAAATGGAAAAAGCTACGTCCAGGCTCTTGATGACAAATCAAAGGATCACCAAAATCACCAGGAAAGAATATCGATCACCAAAAAGCCGCGAAAGTGAGACAGAGACAAAAATGCGCATGTTTTGATGAACATGAAAATCATTTGCTTCTACACTTACAGGACCAGGCGTGGCATATCAGTATCTGCGACGTCGAGGTCGACGACAGTATTGAAGTAATTCTAAGAAGTAGTATAAGTAACTGAGTTGATCTACAAACTTGAAGAAAAAAGTATCTCTACCATAGACTAGCTATCTGATATCATATGGAGACGGCATCGCCACTGCTTTGAACAAATTTGAACGGTACAAAAGCTGCAGATCTTGCCACTTTGATGATCGCGTAGGCCACTAGAAATAAATAAGTACATCGTCAAAAGAATGCGGGCCGGGTTAGTCTTGCTTCCTGCTCTGCTTGCAGAGCTCTCGTGGGGACTTCGTCTCCTCGAAAGCCAGCCAATCGCGGGAGGTGCGTTGACGAACCCCCTTTCTGCGGGGCTTGCAGCGCCCGTGCAGGGGAAAGTTAGTACTGACGAAGGCAAACACGTAGAGTGGAGTCCGCCACCGCGCGGGATTTTGAAGAAAGGCAAAGGCAGCGCCGATGCCAGCACCCAAACTGCGTGGAGTGACGATTGTTTTGACCATTTTGAACCAGTCTGTGAAGACGACGAGGATGCGGTTGGGGCTGCGAAAGAGCGAAAGTCAAAGTCGGGGAGCTGGCGCGAGCCCGTGGTAGAACAATTCCATGAGCTTCCGACGACGAAGGAGGGCTGGGCCGCACTGGGAGTCGAAAGCGAGGAGGAGTGGCTGCGGGCCACCAAAGGAGCAACAAAGGTTGGCGGAAAGCACCGCTGGGCTGTACCTCCACCGGGGTACGAGGGTTGCACGTTCACCTTCGACACGCCGGACGGTGAGCCAAAGTTTTCCTTCGGGATCGATGCCGCCGGGGAGCCGGTGGCCGGCAAGCGTCTTGCGGATGCTTGGAACGAGTTCAAAGGAGGCGATGATGCGGACCAGGAGGAAGAGGAACAGGAGGTGCCGAAGCGGAACAAATCGAAGCATTCTAAGACTAAGTGCGGACGAAGACGCCGAAAAGCCAAGGGTTCTTGGGGGCGAGGTGTATTTTATTCATCGAAAAATGAAAATGGGGAGCAGTGCGTAATACGCGTTATTCATTGTCAACCTGGCCACCCGCTTTTGTTACCCTTCCCGCAACACTTGATGGTGAGGAGCGAACACTGCCGGAAAAGTAAAATCGATAGTCTTCACGCACGACAACCAGCGAAACAGTGCGGGAAAAATATTATCGATGATGAAGACGCCGCGGTCGTGTTTCGGAACGAAGAAAGCGGCTACGATGCGGACGACGAGGAGGGCGATGACCACTAGAAAAGCATCGTAGACCACGCAGGTGGACGCGCGTCAAGGGATATATGTATGCGAATGAGGGCATAAGTTTAAGTTTTGTTTTCCTGGCAGAAATTTATGGGCATCTTCATTGCGGCAGAAACCACCACCACACTGTCATTGACTGTCCCGTTTCGCGATCATGATTCTATCTTTTCTCGGGAGCTCAGTCAAAAGCACTACTGTTGTACAAAGTTTGTTCATAAGTAATTTGTCGTTGAGCGGGTGGTAATGGTATAGGAACTGCGTGGGAGATGCAAGTATTTGAACTTTTTGAATACTTTAGCGAGCAGTAGGATGAAGTCGTGTGAGTTTTCGTTTTGCATCCGTGTATGATTGAGATTGAAGTAGAGGAACCCCCTCATGAAAATTGTAATCGCATCCACAACTAGAACTACAATCGCAAGCCAATGGTTTTTTGAATCTGGAGGTCAGAATTGCGTACAAGCAAACTATAAAAGAGCGGTTATAATCTTCCCCCAGAAATCCTTTAGCAATTCGCCCACCTCAAAAAGTTCTCAGGGAGTTTATGTCTGAGCACGACAATGAATGTCGGAAACAAATTATATCCGGAGTTGTGTCTCGACGAAACTTGCCCGGTCTAGTGTGTTTTATCAATTTGCGTCATTCAGCACGACAGTCTGAGTTTGACTGAAAACTGAAAGACAAAAATGAAAGCAACGTACCGAGACTGAGAAGGAATTGAACCCGCAGTGGAAATGCAGAGTGACTTCGATTGGACGGCGGAAACGCTGTGCTGTGGCTGTTCGTTGATGTGTTCGAGGCATGGACATACTTAGATGATACGATGATATTTGTTGTTCCGTGAATTCGAGAAAAGATAGATGAAGGTCGCTTCATTAGATGCACACATGGTCGATCGGAGTTCTGTCACTGGAGGTCTCCACCGGTTCGGTTTTTTGCGGGTGGTACTTGTGTGAGTCAGACAGTGTGGTCTATTGAAAATTGGCCGCATTCTCGGTTTTGATTGTGTCTGCTCCTGTTCGTGGTTATGCGGATTTCAATCAGAGCAGTGCGATGATAACATCGCGAGTGTGCGCAGGTCGCAGATTTTCGCAGGCTCGGGCTTTGATGTGAAATGCAGATCGAACAGACCCGCACACGTCCGCAGATCCAACTCAGTGCCAGCGCGAGTCGCGCACTACAATCGGTTTTGTCTTTGCTACTGTGGCACAAAATGTCACATTCAGATCCGATAGCCGAAACCAAATTAAGAAGCAAATGATTTGGGACAAGAAGATCATGTGACTCAGATCCATTATTTGACCGAAAGTAGAAGCTGGAGTTCAGCATTCACCAAAAATCCATAACTTGCTCAAGTTCATCATCTTCTCGGTTGGCGATGGCGATGGTGTCCTCAAATAATAAGGATTGCGCAACCTCTTCAAAAAAAGACCTATCGCCACAGTTTACGTAGCTAATCCTAGTCATTTTGTGCACCGTTTTGCTATTGACTCGGGTCCCTGGTTCTGTTGCGGAGGAGTTGTCTCTATCGCTGCCAGATTATTGACGTCTATTAAAACCCTAAGCTTTTAGCTACTTCCTTGCGAACAAGGAAAAGCGACTGCCCGACGCTCACAAATTTCTGGAAGACACACAATATTCAACTACTTTAGTTTAAGCCACTTAACTTTTGTGCGAGTGTTTTGCTTTTTTGGCGGCTTTTCCCGTATAGAATTGCGGAGATCAGTTTTTGAAGCATTTATAGTGTGGGCTTTGTGTACTTCATTTCCCCTGTCTCTCACATGATGGCCTCTCCTTCGCCTGCAACTGCGAGAAATTATTATGGTCTTTTCTCATGCGTTAGGCTTAGCCTGCTGCTCGCTTTTGCGTTGCAAACTTCCCAGATTGAAGGCGCAACCATTGACGTTCGCTACAAGGAAGCAGGTTCGACGCAATTTATGCCGCGCCGGCGCGAAGAAACAACTCCAGTCGTGGTGACGGCAGAGCCTGCCCCTGTTCGCCGAGATGCTGCATATGTGAATTTCGGTCCGCACCCGAAGAAGTTGGGACGCAAGAAACCACACGGTGCGATGCCGCGCCACGGGGCTGTGATAGCTTCGCGCAGCAATGAAACCGACGGGTCGGAGTCCGATTCCGATGAAGACTTCCTACACATCGTAAGTAAGCATTGCACTTGGATCACCGGGGTAGAGATGAACGTGAAGCCGACGAGCATTCTGAAAGGAGCCAGTAACTCGAAAGCGACGCCGTTGAAGTCGAGACAAAACCTCAGAGGCCTCGAGCAAGAAACGGTACATCTCCACGAAATCGGGAGCAGGGAAGCATTGACACAACTGGCACCGACGAAGCAGTACGTATTGAGGGGTTTTCCGCCGGTGGAAGAGAACGAGTGCATTGCGTGCTATTTCAAGGACGCAGAGACAGGCACATACGTGCTAGATGATGAGAAGCTTGATCATTGCTGGGCGACATACCGGGGTAAGGTTTGTCTCGACAAGGACAAAAGACCGAAGCCGTGTTTTCGACAAGATCAGAACGGGAACCGGATCACTCGCGAGGACCAATACCGGCAAATCGCAGAAAAGGGGGCTCATCATGGTGATTTTGTGCCGAGGAAGGAACCGCATTTGAGAGGAGAAGAGCACATCACGAGCAGGACCGCTGCAAAAGAGCGCTTCAACGAGCAGCAGCATGGGAATCCGCAAGACGGGGGCAGCAGCTAATTTAGTGTTCAGCGCAGAGGCTCTGGAGAGATAATTTGCGAACTATTACAAACAAAAGATTTGTGACTAAGTGCAGGATTTTCGACCAGGTGTAAAATTTTTCTTCGATGTTTCACGCAGAAGCTGACGGCTACTAGCGAATTCCGCGCCGTTTTGTTTGCTCTCAGTATATTTGCAACTGCTTTATTGCCCTAGACGCCCTCCCGACAAGGTCCGAGTCCACCTGTATGATGCAATCAATTAAACTTAATGAATAAATTTGACAATGAGTAAGGAGCACCTGCAGAGCAACCACACGCGAACCAAAAATGTATGATGGAGCAGGATAAGTGGTGGGATGTTTGGGTGGGGTTCAGACGAACTGAGTTCGGAACCACCGGCACAACGCCGTCGCCTGAACACCTCGGCCATGGACATCCTGCATGTCGCACCGGATGCAACCATGCTCAACCCCAACGCAAGTGCCCCAGCGGATTCCGGGATTACGACAACTCTGCATCCCAACAACATTCTCAACTACCACCCGGTCCAAATCAGACGACTGTCTTGGTCCGCGCCGCCCACTTTGTCGGAATATTCGCTTATGGCAAGGGGTGCACTTTAATGCAGTGCATGTTTCCCCAACGCATCAGTTCATCATCGACAAAACCTACACTTGCTGTTCTACGTTCTCACACGCTGCATCGAGTCCATCATGTTCATCTTTCTATCATACTGACTCGAGAACATCTTTTTCTCCAAAGAACATTTTCGGCATCACCACGTCACGCATCAAGCTTTTTTACAGCCAGTCCGCAGCGCAGCCAGTTGTCGGTGCAGCTTCTGGACTTCAACCAGTTTCTTCGGTGCAGTTGCTCGACGATAACACGATAATAGTACAACTACCAAGTACGGAGAAGCAGACGAAAAACAAGGATAACGAAAACGAGTTAATGAGCCAGTAAATGCAGATTAAACCGCAACAACATCAACGACAAACTGTACACTAAGGTCTTGGATTATGAAGAAACAAACACGACGATGGATTACAACGAACCGGCTTAGCTAGGAGCTGTGCTGGGGCCTCCTAGGGTATGTTCGGGCCCCCTAGGTTTTGTTGCCTTCTTTGCCATTCTCCACTCCTCCTAGTTCCCCTTCCCTTTACTCTTCTCTACCCAACAAGGATTATCCTGCTCCCCAGCCTCCTCCAGGATTTTCCTACTCCCTATCTTCATTTCCTTATTCACGCATAGGCGTCTCCTTACACTTGCGACCTACAACTTTTTCACAGATCCACCGGCCTCGCTGTAGCCTCTTCTAGGTATACATTTTTTTTAGGATTTAAGTCTCTGTTCTTTTCTAGAGCTAGTACCCGGCGCTTGGCGTACTAGATCAATTTCATCAAACTTCCTTTTTTCGTTTTACGGTTAGACCCCGTTTCTCGATTCGCGGTCTAGTAGCTAGATTTCTAGAAAATTTATAAATTTATTTCTACTTTGTGACAAAACTTAAAACTATGGGATGGATTGTTCTATGTGGTCGTTCCCCGTTTCAGAGGTAAGAAGCGGAGAAATACTAATAAAACACAAATCACAGGTGCACTAAAGAGTGAAAAGAAATATATTTCATAAACAAGTAGAAATGAAATTCTGTGCCAGTGGTACGTAAAATGAAAGTTTAAAAGTAAAAAGTCTCGTCCAGTCTGTAGTGGTTTTGGTAACTCGTTCGTCTACAAGCAGCATCCGAGGATTCATACGTCCACGCAACAGCAGCTTTCTTGTTTCCCATCGGTACACGATGGCACTTCGTAAAAAATCCCTTTCGGTATTGCATCGCCACGTAAAAAATCGGTATGACTTCGTAAACGAAAAACAAAATCGGTTCGTACGTCTGTGCTCGTGCTCGTAGTTTCGTACCATCGTCGGTAGGTTTTTTATCGCCAGTTGCTGGCGACGACAGTGTACATACCATCACGGTATGTAGACAGTCGTGCGTTTTTTGCCGCGCCCATGTGTTGCTGGGGCTGTCGACAGATCGAGGCCTCGAGTAGTAGTGAGCATGCACCCACGGTGTACTACTCGTTGACCTGGACTCGATCTGTGCGAGCACCCGCTTAGACCTCCAGGCCTTTGATGTACCACGGTCAGGTACCCTGTACTCGGTCTCTGCGGGACCCCGTGTGGCAGTAGCCGTCCCTGCTTCACTGTCCTAGGACGTCTCTCGTCACATCTCGTACGTTGCACTTCGTAAAGTTCACGTTTAGTTTTTGTCTAAGCTCATCGTGTTATACTCTCTACTGTATTTTCTAAGTAATTTATGGTGGCTGCTTCCACCGTCGGGGAGCATAAATACACTAAACATAAGCTGCTGACCACTGGGTCACCGCAGCGATGTGCCTGCACGCACCACCAGAAGTGCGACGAGGTGCCAATCGTGTTTCCACATGTGCCATCAGAAGTGCATCGAGTCACGAGGGTAGTGAATGAATGAATAATTTATTGGTTTTAGTAAGGCCTGATGCCACAAGGGACGAACTGCCCGTAGACCTCCGATATGATGGAGCAGGAGGTTTTTTTTCTGTATTCATGGGGAGACCTATTTATGAACTCACTTTTTTACCCGAGGGCCATCTTGAAGCACTCCAAGAGCCATCTTGGAGAAGTCACTTTTTTAACATCCAGATCCTTGTAGTAGTAGAGTATACTGTATGAATTCGAACTCAGGCTAAGCATGTGACTTGTCATGAGGCGGAACTCCACATTGAGATTTTCGGCTCCAGACTTGGGGTAGTCAACAACAGGCTGTCAATCTTGGAGGAGCCTACGCAAGTCGTTTGCAGCCGCTGGTGCATGCAATTGACGACTTGGAAACCCTAGTGAAATTAGAAGAGTTTTGGTATATGCAATTGCAACGAATTCGTGCACTGCACTGCTGCACCCGTGACACCCACACAGACTTTAGCGCCTAGCGCACGTATTGACATTGCCGCAACCTTGGGTTCGGTACATTGTACGAGGCAGAATTCATTGCGAATGCGAGTGAGATCGGGGGATTTCCCGCTCTGCATTCTAATTGCACAAAATCAAAAAATAATGCTCCGGGAAAAGGTTTGGATCGGAAGGCGGACCTTATTTAATTCATGTGGGCTTGATTGTTCGAGTCGTCGGCAAGTAGGTTCTGTCACTCGTCTCGATTTTGCGAATCGTGTTAGTTTGTTTTTGCTGTGTTGCAAGAGTATCTTTTTGCCCAGGTCAGGATGGCGTTTATGACTTCGAGGGCAAAGAAAGGCCGGGGACAGGCTCGCAACATGAAGGTAATTGTCGTCGTCTCTCTTATCCGTGAATAAGCATCAGGCGCTGCCAGTACAAGAACAAAGCGTTGAAAAAGAAGGAAAGACAAGACGCGTCAATTTATACTTAATATCGCAGTGCAGAGGACAGAAAAAAGTAAGCAGGTACATGAAAATAGTAGATGGTTTGCGGCTTGTATCCCTTAGTCTATGATAAGCAGTCGAACAGTCTTCCAACCCCGCCTCCGTCGCAATGGGTTGCTGAGTCAGAAGTTATACGCCATTGGTGCCACCAACATATCGATGCGGGAATCAATTGGAAGACGCGCAGGATCACCAGCACTAACCTTCTAGCATTGCCCCCTTAATAAAAATGCCCGTTTCATCTGCAACCGGTGGATCTGGTTCGTCGTCGAGTGTTAACAGCAGGCACAATGTCAATGAAAAACAGCAAAGCCTAAACCAGAACGGTGAACAAAGGCAGGACCAGGAGGGGATACGAAACACTGTCACGACCTCGACCTCCATTTTCACCAAGCGGAAGGAGACGATGGATGGAGCCCTTGGGACAAGTAAAGAACTTCCTGCGGACGGGTCCTGTAATTCAACGCATTGTTTTTCCTCAACCTCGTCCACGCTATCCTCGTCCCCCTCACTTTGCGGTACGCGCCACGCTGTTCTAAGTGAGGATTTCCGCTTGCAAGCGGCCACCGAGAAGATGAAGGTGCTGCAGAATATCGACACATTAGTGGGGCGGCGCATGAACCGCTTTTCGCTGAATGCCTTCGATGTGGTGTTCCGCAGGGTCATGAACAAGCGGAGGAACAAGCTGGCTGGCACGCTCTGGTCGGCCTTCGCGTTCGAGCGGAATCTAGGAAAGGGCGTTTTGCACATCATTTTCTCGTTCTTGGACCACGCAAAACTGGGGGACGCAATCTTGGGCGCAGCCCTGCCGGCGTTCCGAAGCAATGGATGGGGTGAGGGTTGCAGCAAAGTAGGCAAGAGAAGTTGTATCACTGCTGCGAACAAAAGTAGCTCAACAACAAAGCCCGCTGGTGAACAAGGCGCGACGTCGTCAAGGAACCTTACAGCAAGCCGCGCACCCCCGCTGGCAGCATCCGCGGCGACCAATCCTGCGTCCGGGGCAGGAGGAACAGCGGCAAAAGAGACCTCTTCCGGACGGGGCAGCCCTCAGCTGTTGATGGCGGATGCTAGACCAGCGCTAGCCCGCGGAACCAAAAGCACGACCTCGAGCACGGTCCTCTTGCCAAGGTTCCTGCCCGCCCTGGACCCAGGTTCATTTCTCGTCGTCCGTTTGTGGGATGAGAGTTGCAAACGGGTGGTGTTTCAGGACCGCTTGCACCGACAGCTTTTGTACTGCGAGTTTCGTGCGTTGCTGTTTCAGAAAGGCGTATTTTTACCCGAGCCGGTGCCGGACGAGCGCTTTCCAGGAGACGGCGTACCCTTCAAGATCACGGTGGCGCTCGGGTCGCATAAGTCCTCCGCGGACGGCGCCTCCACAGCATTCTCGTTCACGAAAAGGGCACCGGCGGCAGCGCACGTGAGCACTCTCTGCGCCGGGCTGCGGAGGTCGACCGCATTGCCCAAACTTTCCCTGGAACATCTCGCGGAAAGAGCAGCACTGTATTCTAACTATTTCAAATTTTTACTCCATCGGGCAGCAACATCGATTACAATTTGATCGTCGAATAACGCAGCTTTTCGTAGATCTAAAGGGATCGATTTGGTCCGCTCACAAAAGCTACAGCGCGTTATTGGATAAGTACTCACAAAATACAGGGCACAAGCAGCGCACGCGAAGCGGGGAGACTTGACACGACAGGAAATGTTGCAAAGCGTAGATTTGTCGGCCCTTCCGCCTCACGTCGAGAGAGGGCTCCACTGGGGAACAAGCGAGCAGTTCCCCGTGCAGACCGTGGTGGTGAACCTGCAGATAAACCAGAATCAGCCGAAAATCAAGTGCTTTCGATGCGGGTTTCCCTGCCGCCGCATGCAATTCGAGCAGGACATCGCCAATGCCTGCAGCAGTGAGCGGAACACGGCCTTTCTATTTCAGGAGCAGGTTCGGGAGGGCCTGCTGCTCTACAAGCTGCACGGGCGACACCAGTGCGGACGCTGTTGGCTAAAGTTGCTCGGCCTCAAAACCCATGCCTTGTGGCACGACCTGAGGTTGTTGCAAGCAGAGAAAAACAAGTCCAAGCTAGAGCGGAACAACGGCGAGGAGGACGGAGCCGCTGATGTGTCCAGCAACGACGAATCGCCCGGACCTCCGACCGGTGAGTTTGAGCGACGGCTGATCCGTGAAATAACGAGTGTGAGAGACGTCGCGAGGCCCAGTCGAGGCACTGGTACGAATCCTGTCCCCTTCGTTGCGGGAATAGATAATGCGGCAAGCTCGTCTTGTAGCAGCGGCGTTGAAAGAAGATAGAGGCTTTTCAATGAATCGGAAACAATCGTCGATGTGATGCTTACGCTGAAATTCTTGGCAGCGGGCGCATTAGTACGAAGGATTCTAAGCGCACTTTCTTGTTCTGTGTTGATCTGTGTCGTGTTCATCCAAGCTCGACAGAACAAGTACTCGACCGAGTAGCCTCTCGACAAGCACAATCATGGATGCACGTGCAAGTGCAACAGGAGTCAAAATTTAGCCGCTCATTGCGGCGATTTGCATTTGTCTTGCACCAAGATGCGCTGCATGAAAAAAACGATGCGTAACACTGTAGAGCCCTGCGATTGCGTTTGCCAAAAGTCTTAGGTGTCGACGGAGGTTGTGCAGCGCATAGTACTGTATTCAGAATTGCTATACTTTCTGCGGCGTTTTCCTTTTCGAGTAGGAATAAATATGGCGTTTGCGACATCTCCTGTTACTGCAGGAGACCATCGAGAAACGAGAAGAAGCAAGAAACCATTTACATCTTTGATGTCAGGAAGTAGTTCCTCCCGCTCTTTACCGTCGGTTTTTCGCACACCCGACACGCCGCCTGGGAGGGTTCCTGAAGATGACTGCCTCCACTGAGGAAGACGCCTTGCCTCCACTACTCGCGACGAGAGAGCCGTCCGACACTGGCTGCACGGATTCAGAGGCCATTTCAACAGTAGTTCCTGAAACACATACTGCGACAGGCGATGAATCGACGGAGCTGCAGGTTGAGAAAGAACACGAAGTAAGAAAAGCTCGACACGGTACTGCTGCCACCGAAGATTTACTGGAAGGTAGCGAAAGAAGCACCAAATCTGAGGCGAGCCAAACCACAAAAACCGAGAACACGACACCCGGCAAGCTGGAGGAAATTCGCGCAGTGACCAATCGAGTTGTGCACGAGACTCTGCAAGACTCGGTCTATGACCAGGAGAAAGTGAATGAGTGGTGCGAGACAATTGTGGATAGTTCCCTGCGGGGACTCAACGATCTCCGGAGGCCCTACAAGTACGTGGTCACGTGCGTGATCGTAGAAAAGGCGGAATCGGGAACGCACACCGCAGCTACGGCGTTTTGGGATCAAGAAAACGATGGCCTTTGGTCAGCTCACATCTGTAATTCCACGCTCGATTGCTTCACAACAGTGTTCTGGCTGAGAAACAAGAGCGAGTATGGCACAGCTAGATCTAGAAGGAGCTGAATTCATCGGGCGCACCGAACGTGCCGAAAAAGGACTGAACAGAAGAAGCATTGAAGTGGCGTCTTGTTCGGAAAAAACGTCTACTCACTCGACACCAGCGTGCGACTTTCAGGTTGCACGCGTTTCAAGAATTCGGATAACGTGGTAAGTAAGAACTTATCTTCCACTCTGAGTGCGTTCATTTTTTCTTGATCCAGGATCATGGTTTACGAGCACTGCTTCACGCGGTTCCCCAAAGTAAGGAACTGAAGACACCGGAGATCTGGCTTTGCAGCGAACTGTGCATCTTTGCGGTTTTAGAGCGATGGCTGTGGGGCCCACTGCTTTTGTGCAAAAAGGGACGAACAAAGTGTACACAGTGATCAACATACAGCACTTCAGATCCGTGTCACTTTTCTTGAAAGCGACCGGTATCGGCTTCGTGGCCTCAGAGACGTCCATGATCATACATCAGCATCTTCATCTGGACACTTCTCGAGCGGATCACTGATCATGGCAAAGTAGAAGTTTATGCTAAAATTAGTGGACGATCTCGTGGAAGATAGTGCACGATCTTCTACGACGAGCTATTACGCGGCATTCGATGCTTGTTTTATGTTTTTAGATCATCCACTTGATTACGCACGCGCACCGATAGAACGTTAGAACTGAATTCACTTTACGTCATTGTTTTTTGGTTTTTGTCACCCGAATGCATATGACAGTGCGATTTTTGGCACGCAATTTTGTATGTATGTGGTCCCCAATGAAGCGAGGTTGCAAGCTATGGTCGCGCGATTGACTGTAGAAATTTCGCGTGCAAATTTTGATATCAAGCGGACTCACTTCTCACGTGCACATCAGTCTTCCTCTGTGTTTGTGTAAGATTTTTCCGAAATGGAACTGATCTCAAGGTGAAAATCCATTTTTGCCAACGACCTTTTATTTCAGAGCGTAACCCGCTTCCGCCGATGTAATCATGATCGGTCTTCCTCCTGTCGGCAAACGGGAGGAAGGTTTAGGCCAGTGCTTAAGGCGTTAGTGAAGACGTTCACCACCAGCAGACCACAAGAACTCCATACAAATGAAAATCTCCGCTCGTTTCTTCTTTCTCTCTTCTTCATTTTCGCAAATCTGTCATGCGCATAGGATTTCCGCAAAGAACTGCCAACTCCTGCTTATCGCTCCTTTTTCGAATCCAAAGCCAGGAAATAAATCCCGATTGCAAGCTCCTTAAGCATGCTAGCTCAATTCTTTATCTCAGGCTATTTAATAGTTTTTCGATAGTATTAGGTTCGTTTACTCAAAATGCTTCTATTGTTGTAACTCTCTTAACATCTCGCCCCCGCACCGAACCCGATCTATCATCTCGACGATGGACTACTATGATTTTTCCTTTTCGAGGATCGGCCCCCTGTTTGGCCGGTCGAAGCGGTCCTGCGTCTGGTGGCCATGGTTTTTGAGCGACGACGACCCGGCGATCGAATGCGACGATTTACCGTCCCTCCCAGACCAAGACGCGCTACCCGACGCGCCGGTGACGGTCGGCCGAGCGGCGGAGGCTACTCCTGGTGACGAAAAGAACAAAGAATCCGCACCATTGGTGCTACTTTCATCTGGAGCCGAAACCTCCAAAGATGCACCTGCCGACCAACCTGAACAAAAAAGCGGCCTCGTGCTGCAGCGACCCTGTGTGAAAAAAGCGACTTCAAATATCAGTTCTCCGCGACAAGCTTCACGATCAACAGTAGAGGAGCAGACAAGTGAAAGTACGGCAATAAATGCTGGACTGACTGCGACCCCGAGTTTCGGCTTCTGGCTCGTCGTAAACGGGTGTACCGAGCACCGGCGGATATTTTTTCTCGCTGTGGCGTACCAATTTCTCGCGGTTGCCGCCGTGTTCTGGTTTCTGATTTCCTTCTACCACATCATCCAGTACCTCGACATGTGCCAGCACGACGAAGATGCGCCGCTAGATCCCACACTTCGAACGCAGCGCATGCAGAACGATCGGCTGTTTGTCGATTTCTACTTGCCGAAATTCGTGCGGACGCCGGATCACTGCCACGCGGGCGTGTACTGGAGCTACGGGGGGCTGCTGCTGTTCTTCACGTTCGTGAATTTGATCGCCACCAACCTGACGACCTACCTGATGTCCAACCTGGGGCAGCGACTGCGGGCCTACACCGTCGTGACCATCTACGAGAAGCTGCTCTCGCTCCCGACCGTGAACTCGGGGGAGGTGCTGAAGCTGGTCACCACCGACGCGGCACAGTGGCTCGAGTGTCTCCCGGGTTTCCACCAGCTCTGGGGTGTGCCGCTGCTGGTCTTCGGCGCCAGCTTGTTTCTCTTCCAGTTGCTGGGGTTCTGGATCGCGGCGATCGGGCTGGTTTTCCTGTTCGGCATGTGTGTCATCAACGTGTTTGTCTCCCGGCTGGGCGACGACGCGCGCAAAAAGCGGATGGAGAAGTCGGAAAAGCGCATTTTGGTTTGCAACGAACTGCTGTCCGGGATCCGCATTGTGAAGTTCTTTACCTGGGAAGAACCGTATTTGCAAAAAGTGCAGAGTCTGCGGCAGGAGGAGCTGGAGGACTGCGGCCGGGAACTGCTTCTTTTCGCGGTGAAAACGATTCTCCTGGCGGCCGTGCCTGGTCTGGTGTCGATTTTCTTCCTTCTGGCGCCCCGCTGGTTCGCCCTGTCCGACGAGGAGGGAGAGATGAGCACCGCCACCGCGTTTCTGGTCACCAACATCTGCTACAAGATTTCGCTGCCGATCTTGCACATGGCGAACGTCACGGGGAGCATGTTCAGTCTGCTCAATAGCCTTCGTCGCATCGAAGACTTTCTCCGGCGAGGGGATGACAAAAAGCGACTGGATTTCAGTACTGCATATGGTCTTCAGTGCAAGAACGAATTGGAAGACAATAAAGATCTGCCAAGCTCGTCTATACTCGCCGGCGCGGGAGGTGGAGGTATGTCTGGAGCTGCAGCAGCGGGCAGCCAGCCCTCAGCAACCGAAGATTTGACGAAGCCAATGCAACCGCATTTACTGCCACTGGAGTTCTTGCCTGAGCCTGACACGACGACAACGAAACAAGGGGATGAAGACGAAGATCCCGCTTTAACCACTGACGTGACAAAGAGTGGTGAGTCCACTTCAGAAGACGCAACCGAGGACCAGCGTCGGCCACTGCTGGGTCAAAGCGCGGAACAGGTGAAACAAGCGGGACAACAGCTTGCGCTGCCGCCCGGAAGCGTTGCAAGACCCCAGCCGAATGCAACGCCGCAGCAACAAACGCTGGACATAACCTGCTCGGTCTCTGCATCGACTTTCAAGTCTTGCTTCGCCGGAGATTCGACCACCAGTTACCTGTCGCAACGAAAAAGTAGTAGACGTCAGGAAGACGTTCTGCTGGATCTGAAAGACCTGTCAGTCGGCTGGGACAGTAATGGGACGGCAGCTCCCTCGCCTGCAAACCCACCAGGAGCAGGACACGAATCTGCTCCTGACGCCGCTACCGTGCTCGAGAAGGTGAATCTGCAACTCTGCCAGGGTGACACAATCGTCCTGATGGGTCGGGTCGGCAGTGGGAAGTCCACTTTACTGAAAAGCATTCTCGGGGAAGCGAGGATCTGCGATGGAGAGATGCGATTTGGGCCACCGGCAGCGGCTTCGTCTTTGCTAGAATCCAGTGCTGTAGATCTAGACGCGACCGCAGCCCCAGGAACTTCGGCAGCCAAGAAGATCTTAAAGGTAAGCTACGTCTCTCAGTCACCGTTCATCTTTGCGGGCACGGTTCGGGAAAACATTCTGTTCTACCGCGATTTTGATGCAGGGAAATATCAGCAGTGCATCCAGATGTCGCATCTCGATTCTGACATTCAGTTTCAGTTTTCCTACGGCGACCAGACCATCGTGGGGGAACGCGGCGGCAACCTGAGCGGCGGGCAGCGCATGCGCTTGGCGCTCGCACGGGCTCTGTACGATTTTGACCAGACAGACCTCTTCCTGTTCGACGACATCTTTGCTGCGCTCGACAACCGCACCGCGGTGCAGATTTGCGACAAGCTGACCTTCAACCAGAAGCCCTGGCAAGGGTTTCTCTTCACAGCGAACAAGGACTATTGGACCGCGACTGTCGGCGGGGCGGGTGCACATGCACCCGCAGCTGCCTCCTGCTATCCCCCTCCGGACTTCGTAGACCGGCCAGTGCGGGCACGCGTGCGGAAGTTTCGGGTCGATACTGCCGTTAAGCAGTTGTTTCCAATAGTCGAGGATGCAGACTACGCGCAGCTGGAGAAGGAGATGGAGGAGGAGTCTGCGATCGACCCCATCAGTCGGTCGGTGACCTGGCAGGCCGCGGCTGACGAGCTCTGTCTGTGTTCCCCTCCCGCTGGTGCGATTGCCACCGAGATCGCGGGGACTACTGCGGTACCCGACGATTTGATGCTGACGCGGACTTTCTCCAGTGCGGTTGCAGGGAGCAAGGCCGTGGGTGTGCTGTCTTCCGCGAACGCAACAGGGTTGAACAATTCGCCGGCAGATGCAGCAGCCTCCATTCCGGTCCTGTCCTCCACTCCTGGTGTTTTCCTGCGCCCACTGAATACGACAGTTGGCGGCGCGCCGCTGGACTCGGAGGAGCAACTGGTCGCAACCTCCAGCTATCCGCAGTTCGAGCTCGTGCCAGCGGGCAATTCGCTTGCAAGTATGTCGGCTTTTTTTTCCTCGCCGCACGCAGTTCCGCGGGAGGAAACGGCGCCACGTCTAATCGAAGACGTCCTCTCCGAGGTGGAGCAGAGTCGAACAGCGCTAGCGCCAACAATGTCGACAACTTCAGTCGGGTCGGCGTATTTCACACACAGCGCAACGTCGTCGACAACGGGCGCAGTTCATCTCGAATCGCCCACTGCCAGAAGTGACGAGCAAAAGCGGGACCTGCACCTCGTCCCGTGTGCGTCCGCATCCGCCACCGGATTGGCGAGAACAGTCAGCAGCACCAGCTCGCAGAATAACTGGTGCGGTGGAGGTCCTTTGGGGGACGGAGAAGCCGCGTTGCAGGACGGTATTCCGAGTCGCTTGGAGGAAAACAGCCATTCCCTGGCTGCGGTTCTCTTTGGCCGCCAGGCACAGGTTCGACCGCGCCAAGGTTTGCCCCAGACTTTGGATAGTCTATTCGGCACGGACTTACGAGCAAACCTGGACGACAATACCAATCTCAACAACGAGCAGGAGCCTCACCACAATTACCCGCCGCCCATTCCTGAGGGGGATGAGGAGGAGGAAGATACGGAAATGAGCTTGCCACTTGTGCGCACACGGACAACCGATGGACAACCAAGTCATGGGTGGTCACCCTCACGTTCACCACGAGTATTATCGCCCGAAGTCGTGATAGGCCCCCGGGGAAGCCCGATCGTTAAACCGATGGATCCGGCGCTTAGCTTCGGTCAGCTGCCTCCAGATCAACAAGTGCCGAATACTTCTGCAAATGAAGCTGATGTCGAGTGTTTGATCTCGGATCGCCTCGAAACTGCCTGTCTGCTCCGCGATACACTGGCACAGAACGTCGCTCTCGTGGAGGGATCCGCTACCGCGGGCCAGTACGTGGACGACGAGAACCAGCAGCACGCGTTTGAGAGTAGTAACGCACGGACCGACATGAACACACCCACACAGCAACCGCACCAGGTGATCGACCAGCAGGTCGCCGACAATTACGAACTCCGCACCGCCCCAGCCACCGACGGGCTGATGTGGGCTGCGGGGGGTCTGGTTGGCGGCGTGATCCATCCGATCGGGAACGCGGTTTCTGAATGCTCGCTGCTGATCCACGCCGCGCAGGAGCCCAGCACGGATGCCGCGAACATTCAGGAGCTGCAGCACCAGTTGCAGCTACGCGCGTATGGCGACTACGACCAAAGTCCGGGCTATACAACTTCCGGCGCCTCCTTAACCCCGCCCGCGACGCGGCAGCTGCAACTTCGCGATCCCGAGTCCCATCCGCTGGGTACCAGCACGTCCATGAACACGATCGAAAATCAGCACGACACGTACACGCGCAACTTGAAGTCGTCCGTCGGCGCGCTGCGGGACGAGCCAGCAGTAGCTGCCTCCGTGAGCAGAGCGACCTCGCGGAACGCTTCCCCGGTGAAAAGCATGCGACAGCTGGAGGCCTGTGTATTGCACTCGCCGGACCAATATGAAGTGCAAAAATGTCTGGGTCTGGAAGGTGCCAACTTGTCATGGTACATCTGAAGCACGCAACAATCTGTGTTGCATGAGTGCCAAAAGCTGTCCACTTTTGACCAAGTTGGAAGGGAGTTTCTCATGCAGGATAGGCATGGGAGAGACCTCGCAGAGTCTGTCATGCTAAGTCCCGCATTCCAGACCTTATGGGTCATGGAAAATCTGCATGACAAGTTTACACTTTTCCAGACCCACGGAGCAGTAGGCACTAGTGGTGTTTGTTGATCACGTGTACCGGCTCGGGGAGAGTCGGTAGGTGCCGCGGGGGTGGCTCAACGGCCAATCAGGGTTTCGTCCATGTACGCATGGCGTACTGGTTCACCCACAGGCGACACAGCGTGTGTCGTCGAAAACCGGAGTAAGAGGGGCCGTCGGACCGGGAAATCGCTTGCTGGTTAACATGTATGCGCGACAAGCTGGCTGCGTTTTGCATTCGTGGCAGTCCAGGAAAGAAGAAGAACTAGTGAAGCGATCGGATCGACGAGGTGCGTCAGGGGGCGTCACTCATTCATTCATTCAGACCCAGACATTTTTGCACTTGATAACCAAGACGACAATGGAATGTGCACGACGCCCGCTGCGATCAAGCGGCAGCCGCAAGACTCACCAGCACGACTACCAATATCCGAGCTCCCCGACCCAGACCCAGAGGACCCCAACAAGCCGTTTGACGTCGAAGGCGGAACAGCGACATTAAAGCGAAAGAAAGGCAGCTGTAGCACTTCTGTTGTAGACGGAAAGAGCGACGATCACGACGAGCCCGACGCGGCGGTTTTGGCGAAATTGAAAGATCTCGTGCCAGGAAAACTCTCCATGTACGCGACCTACCTGGCGGCCATGAGCCGGCAGGCGAAATTCGCCGCGACGAAGCTGCACCCGGTGTCCGCCGCGACGGTGTATCCGCTGCGGCTTTTCGTGCCCCTGATCGGTTGGGGCATCCTGATGACTGGCGAGCGGATTCTGGCGGTGTTCAGCGATCTCAGCATGTCCTGGTGGAGCCAGACCGACGTGCTTCACCCGGAGGACGACGACGTGACGCGGTTGCTGCATCGGAAGAGGTACCTGATCTTCTTTGGGGTGTTCATGGGACTGAACAAAGCGCTGCAGATTGCGCTCCGCGGAACCTTCCCGCGGCTCGCCCGCATGGCCTCGGAGAAACTGTTCGACGACATGTTGCGTTCGGTGCTCCGCGCCCCAATCCACTGGTTTGACACGATGAGCGTCGGCGCTTTGCTAACCCGCTTCTCCTTCGACGTGGAGCAGGTCGACGCCAGTCTCCCGGTTGCCTTGTTTCCCTTTTTCTTGTTCTTCAGCTGGAACATCACGGCGGTGGTGTTTTCCTCCTGGCTCTTGTGGCCGTGGTACCTGGTGCTCGTGTTGCCGGCGTTTCTCCTCCCGCTGTGCATCCTGCTCTCCACCGCCCGGCGTCGCCTGACGGAACTGAAACAGTTGGAGAATCTGCCGGCGCTCTTGTCGCTCTTCTCCGAAACGTGCCAAGGGGTCACGGTGATCCGGGTTTTCCAGCGGCAGCAGGTCTACAGTCAGCTCTGCCGGTTGTTGCTGAACAAGCAATCCCGCGTGACGTACGCGCAGAATTTGGCTCTCCGCTGGCTCGGGGTGCGGATCGAAGTGCTAGGGTTGCTGTACTGGTGCTTGGTGCTGGTGTTCTCCTCCCGCCTCGACGCCGGGATCGCCGGGGTGCTGCTCGGGTGGTGCATGAACTTCTCGGAGGCGTGTTTGTACTGCTACCTGTACTACGTACAGGCGGACGCGAGCGTTGCGTCGGTGGAAAATCTGCGGAAGTTGGGCCCGCACTTCGTGCCCAAAGACGGCGTGCACAGCGATCTGGACAACGCAAACAGTCGCGACGTGGAGGGCGACCACAGGGCCTTGCCCGGGGAAACGACGAAGCTAGAGATTCACGAGGAGCGCGGCTTCAAAGGCCAGAAGAGCGGCGCGCCTCCGACCAGCCAGCAAGTGTACCTCGGGAAGCGCGCTCGGTTGTCACAGACTTCACTCGAAGAAGCAGCTGTGAGCAACGAAGATGGGGGCGACGACAGTTGTCAACAGCCGCTTTTAGTACAGCGGTCCGCAGAACAACTGGAAGATGCAACAACTGCAGCGAAGGATGCTCTACTTCCAGATCGACTTGACAAACCGCAGCCTGGTTTGGTAATAGAGGACCTCTACCTTAAATACCGCAAGGATCTGCCAAACTACGTGTTGACCAAACTTTGGGTGACCATCGCGCCGGGCGAGCGCTGCGCGGTGGTCGGGCGGACGGGCGCGGGCAAGAGCTCCATCGCCGTCGCGATCTTCAACCTCGCTGAGGAGATTCACGGGCGCATTTTTCTGAACGGGAAGAGCTTGCTCTCGGACCCGACCCGGGGCGTGGTCGTGCCGGTCAACGAAAGCCGAAAGCGCCTGGGGATCATCACTCAAGATCCAGTATTGTTCAGCGGCACGGTCCGGGCAAATTTGGATCCTTTCGGTGAATACAGCGATCAGGAGTGCGAGGATGCGCTGGCCTCGGCTTGCTTGTTCCAACGTTCTAGATCAGACGGTGGTGACGAACGGGAAAAGGAGCAGCAGGAGGTTCTGAAACACTACGATTTGGTGACCAATCTTGAAGAATCGGGGAAAAACCTTAGTCTGGGCGAGCGGCAGCTGGTAACAACATTTTTCTACAAATCTTACTGCTTGTGGTTGAATGTTTTCTTGCGTCTTTTTCTTTCTTGATTCAGATTTCAGGGGAAAAAACGGTCCGCTGACGTAACTTTTATTATCTCTGCAGGTTTGCTTGGCGCGCGTGATGCTGCGGAAGCCAGAGCTTTTAGTCTGTGACGAGGCAACGGCGAGCTGCGACCTGGAGACCGACGCACTGGTGCAGCGCGCGATACGGACTTGGCTGAAGAAGCAGAAAGATTGCTGCGTGCTGACCATTGCACACCGTTTGGAAACGATTGCGGACTACGAGAAGGTGCTTTTTCTGGACCGCGGCTCCAAGGCCGAATTCGGGGCACCGAAGGATCTGCTTCGCGACGAGACAAGCAACTTTTCGCAGCTGGTCAAAGCAGCTGGAGCTGACACTGAGAAACGCGTTACGGAAATCGTTTTTACGTAAGGTTGTATCCATAAGGTGAAATGAAAAAACCATTCGTTCCGTTTTTGGCCCGATGTTATGATACGCGCAGAATTACGAGTTCGAGATTTTTTGACAATTGAGCAGTGAAATACGGAGCCAGTGCTGCATTTTTGCATCCTAATTGCGAAGCAATAAAGCACAGTGAAGAGATACTGTCGGTGCGTGTTCGACTCAAATTACCGAAGCCACTTTTCACGGCAAAGTTGTTCTCTTGACTGTTGGTGTGACACTACGAAAGAAATCCGCGTCGATCAGATACTTACAAAAGATGATCTTCGTGCGACAGCGAAGCTGGACTTATTTTTGTACTTTCCTTAGGATACAGTTCTCGCTTCCTGGGTGTGACCAGCGCTCTTTCGTTTTAACCCAAAGGAAAGTAGCCTCAGTGGCACAAGGTCAAGATGTTGCAGACGATCATTTTCTGTTCATTCTCAAAGATTGAATGGATCACTTCTTGTGTGTGGTTCGTTTTTTTTTAGCATGTATGGTTGTGGAAAAAAAAGAATATCTGTTGGTAAAACTACGGATCAACGCTCCTAGTCGTCGCTTGGTTGATAGATCCATCAGAAGTCTCACATGTATTGAAGAACAGACTCAAGATGAGCCCCTGGAATTCCTTGCCCTACGCCGTTTCGAGTGCTGGTAGCAGCGCATGTGAAGCAACATGATCAATGGAAAGAATTGTACTGAAAGCAGATACAAAATACTACACTATAGCCTCTTTGAAGAAATACAATATCTATCAGAATTCATTATGTTGTGCTAACTGACATCTAAAGGTAAAGTGTTTAGGCTCTGTACCGAAAAAGCAATGATACATAAAGACAAGAGCGGAGATCCGACGAACATGGTTGACAATCTCGGCTATTTCTTTTTGAGAAACAAGGGGCCTACATTCCGTCCAGAAACGGGACGAGAAGAACGCGCTTTCTGACTTCGGAAGAGTTTTCATTTTGGAAGACTTCTCACTCCGGTCCGTTTCCCGCAGGGCTTCGAACAGCGGAGTGAGAGGTCAGCGACCTCCCGCTTCTGAAGCATTTTCATTCTGGAAAAGTGAGAAATCAGAAAAGTGAGAAATCACTGATTTCTCACTTCTGAAAAGTTTCCATTTTGAAAAAAGTGCGAAGTCACTGACTTCTCACTTCTGAAAAATTTTCATTTGGGAAAAGTGAGAAATCACTGATTTCTCACTCTGTTTCTCGAACACCTTCGAGAAACGGAGTGAGAAATCAGTGATTTCTCACTTGTGAAAAATTCTCACTCCGGAGTCGGAGTCGCGTTCACTCTTTCCAGAGTGAGAATTTTTCAAAAGTGAGAAATCAGTGATTTCTCACTACTTTTCTCGAAGGTACTTCGAGCCCCGAAGACCTTCGAGCCCCGAAGTACCTTCGAGAAAAGTAGTGAGAAGTCACTGATTTCTCACTTTTGAAAAATTCTCACTCTGGAGTCGGACTCCAGAAAAGGTCTCCAGCCGTCAGGATTTCGCGAGAGTGAGAAATCACTGATTTCTCACTTCTTTTCCCTAAGCCTTTCGGAATGTGTAGTGACTTGTCACTCCGAGTGAAAACACCGCTGAGCTTTCACTTGGTTTTTTGAGTGTCTTCTGGAGGCAGACTGAAAGCTCGCTGCGTGCGAAAAGTTGGTGGAGTTTCACTCTCCCACTTTTCCAGCCTATTCGTAAAACGGAGCGAAAAAGCGCGGGCTTTTTATTTCCTTCCTGAGGGGTTCTTTAGGCGAGCCCGAAGTGCAAAGTCAACGCGTTTTCGCTTTTGTTGACAGCGCGCAAAGTCAGCCGGTTTTGATCGCCCGCCTAGGGAGATTTGTTTTGTGCCGCCGATCTTCGTGCTGCTGCAGATGTTTGCTAAGCTTCAAAAGAACTACACCAGCGCGCCAAACCGATCGACTTGGCATGAATTGCGTCCCCCGAGGGCGTTGGGAGAAGTTTTCCGGCGAAAAGGGGGGGGCTTTTGCGAGTCATGCAATGATACATAAAGACAAGAGCGGAGATCCGACGAACATGGTTGACAATCTCGGCTACAGAACTTGTTCCAGAACTTGGCCCAGAACTTGTCTCGGAAAGATCGAGGACGCAACTCGATCTTTCCTCAAGGTGAGACGCCCGCCAGCTAGACCCGAGTGAGAGGGGCAAGGCGCCGCTGGCTCGCCTGCCAGGCTGCGGCTACTTTCTTGGTTAGCGAGCAGCGCCCCTCCTCGCCTTCGTGCCCTATTAATAGAGGAGGCGCGCCACTCTGCCTGCCCTTGCTTCAAGCAGCTTCTGTTTTGTCTGTCATGTTGACGCCCCCCACGGAGAGGACTTCTTTTTCTTGTAGTTTGGGCCACGAGGGTGGTCCGGGCCTTGTCTTTGTCGGCGAGAGTGTTTCGCATCGTCGAACCGAAGTGCCGGCCTTCGGCACCGCCAGCCGCCGACGTGCTCTTTGATGGGAGCGCCGCTGTGGTTTGATCCGGTTCGGGGGCCTCGCAACCCTAAAGCGGCCAGAGGGCCACCCCGGGGGTTTTTGGGTTTCTGAAGGAGGGCAGGCTGCGAGGTGTCACGGCATCGGAGGCCGCCTGGGTGTTGGCTCGGCGCAGCCTGCCAAGCCTGCCCCCCTCTCGGCGCCCGGCGTGGATGGGCCGGCCCCAGTCGTCGGGCGGGCCCGCCGAGGATTATCTTGTTGTCATCGCGCGCGCTCCCGAAACGCTTTGTTTTATCGCATTCCAGCAAACGAAGCCGCATGCCATCGTGTAACGCGCGTTACACGATGGCGCTCTCCCTTCATCCTGTCTCCTGCTGCGCTGGTGTGGCATGCTCCCGGCCGTAGACGCGCTGTCTCGCCACAGGGCGACACTCGCTCTCGCGCCCCCCCTCCGGTGCAACACCTCAAAGAAAGGCCTCCCTTCTTGTCGTGCCCACAGCCGCGAGCACGGACGGGGGCTCGGCTGTGGGGGAAGTATGCTGCATCGTGCTCATCTTCGGTTGATGTGCAAGCGTGTTGCCGTAGCGTTTGGCCGTCGTTTAGGTGGTTCATCTTGGTGGGCTGCTGTCTCGCACCAACGTGCAGCCGGCATCCACTTGAGCAGTATAGACCGGCGGAAGGTTGGGCCCTCGTTGCCTGGAACCCCGGCGCCCTCTTGTATTGCCCCAACCGGAAACCGGTCCGACAAGTTCTGCGCAAGTTCTGGGCAAGTTCGGCACCCCATACATCTAGACCCATGCTTTCGGAGTAACATAAAGACAAGAGCGGAGATCCGACGAACATGGTTGACTCTCCCGCAAGATTGCGGAACGAGATCCGGAGGCAGAGCAGCCGGGCGCTCTGTCACTCGCCCCAAGTAACTTGCAAGGCCAGGCAGGTTGCCTGGGCACGATATGGGCGAACAAACCCGCCCAGAACAACTCCACACTTTCGGCGACAAAAAGGAGAGCAAAGCGAAAGCAAAAACTTATTTTATTAGCTCGGGGGAAGCTCCCGAAAAAAATAAGTTTTTGCTTCGATTGCGGTGAGCCTTTTCGGAGCAAAACCCTGACCAAAACCCTGCCGCTTTGGCGGCAGCCATCACAGGGACAGGCATATCCGTCGTTGGCCGTTAAGGTGCTCTGCCTCTGCCTCCTCCCGTTGTCCCGCAAGATTGTGGAACGAGATCCGGGGGCAGAGAAGCCGGGCGCCCTGCCAGTTGCTCCAGGTGGCTTGCACGACGAAGCAGGCCGCCTCGACACGATATGGGCGAGCATATCGGCGCAGCTCGGCTCCGCACTTTCGGCCACAAGATGAAGCACAAAGCGAAAGCAAAAGCGTATTTTTCCAGGTCGGGGGAAGCTTCCGGGAAAAGTAAGTCTTTGCGTCCATGTCCGTGAGCCTCTTCTGAGCAAAACCCTGGCCAACCTCTTGCCGCTTTGGCGGCAGCCACTACAGGGACAAGCATCCCTGTGGTTGGCCAGGATGAAGGTGCTCTACCTTTGCCTCCGGACGGCGTCCCGCAAGATTGCGGAACGGGATGCGGGGCCAGAGAAGCCGGGCGCCCTGCCATTTGCTCCAGGGAACTCGCAGGAAAAGGCAGGCCGCCAGGCCAAGATATGGGCGCCCGCGTCGGCCCACTTTAGGCCACCAAGTTCGGCCGAAAGGGGGGGGCCAGGGCAGGGGCAAAGGCGTAAGCGTTAGTCCGGGGAAAGCTCCCGGAAAAAATCAGAACCTGCTTCCATTTTGGTGCGCTTTTGTCATGAAAAGGCCTAGCCGAGAACTTGCCGCCTTGGCGGCAACCGGGACCCGGCCAAACCTCCAGCCGGGCAAGCCCGCAGCTGCTCAGCCTCTTCCCCCGGACCCCGATACGCGCCACCGCAGGATGAGATCTGGGGGCGGAGAAGCCGGGCCAGCAGCCCGGCGCCCCAAATACCTCGCGGCGGATGGCATGCGTCTGGGGTTCTTCTGGGGAGGTGCCGAGGCTAATATCTTGGCCAGCAGTCCGGGTCAGCAGAAGCCGAGAAAAATGCCGCCGCGGCTTCATCGTATTCACCCGGGGGGGAGGTTGGAAGCAGCAAGCGCGCGGCTTCCATTTTGCCCGGCTTCTGCTGGTCTGGATACCGGCCGAGATGTTGATATCGGCGCAGCGAGCTTTTTCGGCTGGATGGTCTGCGCTTTCCTTTTCCATTCAGAGCGAGGAGAAAAAAAATGAAAAATCGCAAATCAAAACCTTGACCAAAAACTTAATTCTTTCAACCCCTAATAAAGACAAGAGCGGAGATCCGACGAACATGGTTGACAATCTCGGCTATCGCACTGGCACAGGACAAGCCGTGCTGGAGGAAGACGAGCTATTGGAGAAGACGTTTCTTGTGAATCAGCATGGACCGAAGGTTCCCGTAACAGTACGCTTGAAGGTACGGGGAGGCACAGCCTTTCCGCGCAAGTTTCGGGTCGAGGTCTATGAGGCTGACCAGTTAGTCTGTCAGCAGCGTGGACACCTGCAGGGGCCGCAAAACTTGGCTTTACCGAATGGCGAGCGACAAACATCAAATCGAAGTCAAAGCATATCAGGCCTATTGCACCGAACTCCTGGCACGTCGGGTGTCACAGGCGTAAGAGAAGCCGCCACACCACAAGTCGCGGCCGTACAGCAGCACTACAAGGCGGAAGCAACGGAACCGAATCGAAGTACCGCTGCTGGAACGACCCTCCGAGATGAGGGCGGCGAGGATTTGCGTGGCACGGACCCTCGTCGTGTCTACGACGCTGCGGACTATCTCGATCTTCCTCCACCGGCTGACCCTCGCGTAACGTGTCAAGCCTGGCTAGGCATTTCAAACGTTGTGGGAACGCCTGGCATGAAAAGCTTTTGGCAAGACCAAGACCCTGAGGCGACGGTGGAGATCTACAATTTCGCGCAGCAGGGCGCGGATGTTGCCGCTGCGGCACATTCCGATATACTTGGAGAAGGAAATGAGCTGAATTTTGAGAAGGAGCGTGTACAATATGACGCTTCTTGTTCGGATAACGAGGAAGCCCAGGAGTCTTCCGAGGTGCCAGACGTGTCAGCGTCGTCTGATGATGAAGATCGGGAAGCGTCCCATGCCGGAGTAGGTGGAAGAGATTGCGATGCTTTCGACGCCGGAACTGGCGGTGCGGGCACAGGAGGCGTCCTGGAGGCCGCTCGTTCGCAAGTACAAAGCGAGTGCCTCCAGACCATGAACTACAAAGATTGGAATTACGGCCGTGCTACGGTGGAGCAGCAAGAAGATGATTCTTCGTGGGGACACTACGCCAAGTGGGCACCGGAAAAGGAGCAGGAGGGTAAGTGGTCTGATGATCAATATGAAGCTGCTGACGCAGATGCAATCTGGTGGCAAACGCAAAGCAGCAGCTCAAGGCCATGGTGGGAAGCAAATGACGAGGATAATGCTCAGCAAACAAAAAAAGAAGTGGCAGAGAGAGTACATGGCGAACAACAGGACACAGCAACACGTCAGGAATTTCAATCTTGGAACTGTAGCACGGACATGCGTGGTTGGTCTCCGCCTGGAGAACAAAAAAGCGTAAGCAACTATAACCCCGACGACACCGAGCAGCAGCAGATTTTGCATGCTCAAACTCAGAAATTGTCAGGTCGTGACCATCAATTCGCTGAGAGCGGTCGGGCAAGCGGTCAGCAGCAGGACGGCGGCTCGGAGGTGTGCGGCAGTTTCGGAACAAACCGCAGTACGGCGGGGCAGAAATACCCTCGCCAGAACGAAGGAAGAGCGCGCAGCTCTTCTGTTGTGACCGGTAACAGCCGTTGCGGAGCAGGCACATCACAGCCGTCTGCAAACCGGGCGCGCAATCTTGAGTCGTCGATGCCGCCGAAGAGTACAGGGACGCCACAGGGACTGCTGGGAGTAACCGGGCGTGACACGAAGAAAATGGAAAATAGGCGGCCCAGCACCAGCGTCGCACCACAATCGCACGCTCTGTACAACTCACTGCTTTTATTCTTGTTGTTTATTTCGCCGCGAAGACAAAAACATGACATGAAAATCAGCTTGTCTGCCAGTCACAGTCTCTGTATTCACATGAACTACATGTCCAGATCACCAATCCACATCATCATTCATCACACAGTCTGCAAGGACCGAACGGCGCCCAAGCTTTGCTAGAAGGATGCTCGGACCACGGGTACGATGAGGTTGAGTTGTACGCGAGTCACCCGCCAAGCATGCGACCTCCAGCATTTAAACTGGATTCGGTGCGATTCAACATATTCGGACAGAAGTCCAGTCTCTTCAAGGAGGTGTTCTATGAATGCCCCGACGCGCAAAGATCCGAGGAAAACATTACTTACGAGTACAAGTATCCACGAGAAAGTGATCCGGACTGCACGAAGCTCATCACGTTCCGGTCTTACCGATCGCTCTTCCTTCCGCTGCCGCCGGAGGAGAAAGTGCGCCAAAACGGAAAAAAGTAAGTAAATAGACTAATGCTATGCCTCTTGCATCAAAGCTGTAGTAGGAGGTCGCGACATGCCCAAGGTACTATGGGAAGCAAATACTTCGTAATCATGGATTCAGCATGACCTTGCGCTTTATAATACTGCTAATGCTTTTCAGGTATTTGCGAGACCAGATGTCTACACTGGGGGCAAAACTCAAGCAAATCGGACTGGGCCATCCGTATAAGGTGCAAAAATTCACCATTCCCTTCGTGATCCAGGGGTTCGACGTCGTTGGTGTGGCAAAAACCGGTTCCGGCAAAACGCTTGCCTTTCTCGTCCCCGCAATCATCCATTTGACTGCTAACCCGCATTCCCGGGCGCTCATCATGGGCCCGACACGAGAGCTCGTCATCCAGATCCACAGCGAGGCCCAGAAAATCGTCCCGCCGGCGCTTTCGGACAGGTGTAATTTCCCGGTGACCACGGGGATGTGCTACGGCGGCGAGAAAAAAGAGAAGCAGCTTTCGTATTCGTTACCTATATAGGATTTTTCTTTCCGCCGTACCTAATTCAGCGAAAAGCAACAAGACGTACAAGCATTGATTCATCGAAGAAGAAGACAACTTTTATGTAAATAAGTACATGAGCAGGAACAGGAAGACGAACGTATTTCGCTGAACGTGAATCGTTTTGTTGCGTTCATCTAGGTCAATGGTGTATGCGAACCTGTGGGTTGGAACGCCGGGACGCATGCGGGATTTCGTGGAAAACGGACAGTTAGGTTGCCATAACGTCACTTTTTTTGTTCTCGACGAGGCAGACCGGATGTTGGAAGAAAGCTCTTTTGAAGAGGACTTGGCGGTGATCATGTATTCTTTTCCGGAAAAATTTCAATCCTGCTTCTTCTCGGCCACCTGGGACCGCAGCGTGCAGCCCCTAGCCGATCAACTCACGCACATGCGAAACCGCGTGGTGATCAAGTGCGACCAGAGCGGAGATGGCGAACACCACTCCGCAAACGAGCGCGTGCGGCAAGAGATTTTGCTGGTGAGTTCACGGGCGAAGGAGGGAGACGACCGACCCATGGGGGCAAGCTCCAGGCGAGTACAGATCAAAACGCGCGCACTGGTATGGGGATCGTTTGTTTGCACGTTGACAGAGCAGCTGCGAGCAAAAAATGCGCGCCACGTAGTGTTTCTTTTTTTATGCTACTAGCTCGGTCGGTCGAGGAGCGAATTGATTGACCGCGCCAAAGCACTTTTCGAATTCCAACCCTGCAGGTTCGGTACGTGACTCTGGCATTTGGGGAAAATCCGGAGGCGAAGATCTTGATATTCGTGAACACCCGAGCAGAGTGCGAGACCTTGCGGGACCGTATACGCTTGAAACTGAGCAGCGTGATCACCGGCAGTCGCGTCGAGATCATGCACGGTGGTCTTTCGCAGCCGCAGCGAACGGGAATTGTGGACCAGTTTGGCAAGGGCAGAGTGAAGATTGTGATTGCCACCGACGTGCTTTCTCGCGGGCTGGACATCGATGGGGTCACACACGTCGTCAACTTCGAAATGCCCGAGGTGCAGGACTACGTTCACCGCATCGGCCGTACTGCCAGGGGCAGCGAGGGTGTGGGGCATGCGCTGACTTTCTTCGAGTTCAATCCCAAGTATGCTTCAACACCAGCAGAGCTGATTGACATTCTTGAGCGCGGGGACCAAACGGTGCCCGCAAAATTGCAGGAAATTGCTGACGGAGTCAATCAATGGGGAAAGAAGTTTTACACCTGCCCGGGATACACGGAGTACGCGGATTACATCACTCTGTAAAAATGAACCTTTGAAGACCAAGACGTCACGACCCGCGGATGCGGAGTCAGTTGCGTCAGCCGCATACCCGCGCGCCGCCAATTTGCGTCGGACGCGGGCGAGATCGCAGCGGCTCTGGAATCAAATAAAGAACAAGACAGTTGTGCCTCTGGCCTGGTTGATCGATCCCTGCAGGAGCTCATTCTCAGAAGTCGCCCTATATTCTCTGGTGCAGATGATGGTCGATCTTACATAGAGCATGCGCGTGGTCCTGGTGTCAGAGTCAGGTCGATCACGGTCAAGTTGCACCCACATTATCCTTCTCATTCATCTGCTCTGCGAAAATAGTAAATCGTCGAGCCTCAACATCTAATATCGCCTCGACTGCTCCAAGAAGACAGCCTCACGTCACCGCTTCAGCGTTTCTCGCTGTAAACTGTTAGCTGCGAGTAGGTAGCTTCTTCCGGAGGAGCATATACTTGCGAGATGCAGAGAGAGTGATTCATACAAGATCTGAGTGCTTCTACCGCAATTGCAGACCAACAAGCATTTGGAATCTTTATATCAGCGTACGAAAGAAACGCAGAGAGCGTATTTGTTTCATGTGCGAGTCAACATTTTAGCTACGACTAGCTCCTGCATCACTCGCGTCAGCGGGAAACCTGCCCCGCAATGAATATGATGAATCCTGGAGGTAATCCGCCCAACATGGCTCCAACGACAGCGGGGCCCGGAGCTCCAAGCGGTCAGCAGGTACAGGCAGCGACTGCGGGTGCGTCATGGCGGGTTTTTGCAAATGACGAAGCATTTGCAGCCGGAAACTCATTGTCGCAGACAAGAACGGAAAATTACCGCGCCAAGCAGCTGAGCACAGGGTCCTCGCAACAACCGCAGCAGCCCCAACCGCCGCACGGGCTTCTCAGCCTGCAGCTATTGTTGAGGTTCTCCGACAGTGTGCGCCACTTGTACGTTTTTGTGACGGTTATGTCCATGCTTTTCAAGTTCGCCGCTTTTCCAAACTCGAAAGACCTGCAGAGTACGCGGCTCGGGGAGGAAATACCGTGCATTGTCCTCTTCTGGCTAATCGAAGGCACCAGAATACAGGTATTGATCGACGACTTCTCGTCATCAAGTCGAAAATTTGTAATTTCGCCGATGGTTCGTGTCTTTTGGTTTCGGCCTAGTCTTGTTCGTTCAAATGTTGATGCACAGTTGGACCATTTTCGAGTTCATCGTTGATTGCACATGGTGAAAGCCAAAATGAAACTGACAGTTTGGGTATGACGGCAACAAGACAGAGCGGTGTTCGCGGCTGGCGGTGTTCAATCTCCTGAGCATTCCGCAAATTCTGTTCCTGGGTTTCTTCTTCACGGCGCAGGTTTACGTTTTGCGGATCGACGGCTTCATGAACCTGTCGCTGCTCATCGTGACGGCCGCACAAGTGGGACTCACCCTGCCCCTTGCTATTCGATCGGGCGGCCTTCGACAAATTGGCGGGGAGTTCGAAACGTTTGTGACAGCCGGGGGCGCCGGGTTTTTGCTCTTCGTCGTCTTTGTCTTGTTTGACGCTGGACAGACAGAGAACAGTGGGAAAACATGTCCAACCACGAGGTTGACAGACTGCACAGTCACAACCGTTTCCTAATTCACGGTAGATGATGATTGCTGGGTCCCCTCTGTGGTCTCAAGAGAGAGTGCGAAGGAAGAGCAACTGGGACGAACGCACCGAAGCCGGTGCAGCAGCAGCAAATTACGAAAAACAGAAACAATTTTTCGAAAGCGTGTCTTCATTGTTCGTTGCCGGTTCAGTTTTGAAAAGAGCAGTGAGTGCAAAAAGGAAAACAGAGCGAGGAGAACAGGTACTCCTATATCATGAATGCATGATCCCTTGTGAGCTGGATGTGGAACAAACCTACCTTCTCGTTGTAGAACAACTGGTTGTGCATGTGTCAGCCAGTTGTATGTGAGTTCTGCAGATTCACTATCATCGTTTTGATGATCTGAAAAGGATCAAGAGAAGAACTCTCTTGCCATCGCTTTCGCTGCATCAAGAATGATTACAGCGGTCCGTGAGTGGCTGCTGCGCAGTTGTTGCGGCCAGCAGCGCGCAGGGGAGGACGACCGCAGTTCCCAGGGGCAGGAAATGCGCGTGCGCCGTAGGCGGGAGCGACTGTCGTCGGCTGGCGGAGGTTTTCTCAATGACACGAACAATGGCTGTAGCGGGTTTACAAAACAGAACTCCGATGCGGACGACGACGTGGTTTCCGTCGTTGACTACTACACCGGTATGCCGCCCGCAGTTGATCCGGTCGTCGTTGCTCCGGTACCGCCCTACTACCAGGAAAAATTTCAGCTGCAGCAGCAGTCAAGATCGGTAACGCCTACAACCAGCACGACCGGCGGACCACCCAACTTGTCGGCACCAGCACACAGTGGGCACGGGCCGCAATACACCCCGGTTTCCACCTATGGAAACGTGTTGTGGCAGCCGGGGATGCCGACCGGCCTGCACAGCACAGGGCTGTCCGACTCGAAATTTTTGGCCGTGAACCCCTCGTCGCCCCGTCCCGCCTCCTCGAAGCAAAATGCCGATGTTGCGTACGGAAACAACTCGCCGCCGTCACCAAGTCCGCACACCACCCCGAACCGCCTCATTTATGCACCACCGGGTGGAGCTGCAGCTGCCGCGACAGCTTCTGCGGCAAACAGTAGCTACAGTAACCAACTGCAGCAAGAACAGAACTTACCGCCACAACCGCCGGTCTACAATCCGACGTTGAACTTCGGCGCGAATTCAAATCTGAACTTCGGCAGTCGCGGTCCTGTGCCCCTGAGCGAGCTGCCGCTTGGAGGGATCAATTCCGGGAGTTTCCCCCTCGGAGCACCATCAAGCGACATTCTGCGGCAAAAGAACTCGCTGCGCAGCGTGGAAAGCGAGAAGCAATTCCTTGCTGTGAACTACGCGCAGGACGGCCCTATCCCCGCTGTGGCAGAGCTTTACCGAGGTTCCGTGACCCCGCGACGCGCAGACTCCAAGAGTCCGCGCACCGGGGGTAACAGCTACTCGTACAACGGCGTCGTGAACCCAAGTTACCAAAACCCCTTGGCCAATGTGGAAGCGATGTCGCCCGAGCCGAACCCGCAGCTGAACGACCCAATCAACATCGTGCGCGATCCGAAACTGCTAACCCCGAGGCAAAAACAGGTGCTGAACTCCGTGACCTTGCCCTATGCCACGCGGGACCAGCCGCTACCGCAACTAGCACAGTTTGCGGAGGACAGCGGTATCGGTGGAGCCACCAACGAGGAAAGGCTGGAGCAGATGTTTCGCGGCTTCGTCTTCGATTTCTACTGCGGAACCTATTTGACGCAGCTGACGTCGCTGCAGGAAAAGCAGCTGATTCACGCCCAGCTGATCGACGACCACCGCATCCTCGCCCTCAGCCAGGGCAGCGGCCGTATCGTCGAGTTCCCGATTGCGAGCTTGAGCAAGATTTATCGCATCAGCAGTGCCCACTCCTCACAGATCAATCAGCAGTATAACCTGTCCAGTGAAAACCGGGGGGCAAATATTATTATCCTGGAGTTTCAGGAGCGCAAACTCGCTTTCCTGTTTCACGACGCAGAGAGCTCCCAGCGCTTTCTCATCTGCTTCGAACTGCTCGTCAGAAAAAAACAACAAGAAAAGAAAGCTATGAGGTAAGTTCCGATCTCGATGTACTTGCCAAAACCTCAACATGTAAGTCCCGACTGACGTAGATATGAAGGAATAGCTGTTGCGATGTGACGCAATAGCGATTCGTGTGATACACAGCAGTTGTTCGTTCTTCATGCAAACATCCCGAAGATCGTCATCGTGCTGTAGATGACAGCACGCAGAATGCATCACGTTGCCTAGTACGTTCACAATGAAAAGAAAAAAAACCAACTCGTGATGAAAAGTAATCAGCCTGCGTAACCTGCAGTGATATCTTCGGTCCACATGCAAGCTATTCTGTTATACTGTCGCAGCAACAAATCTCGTATTGAATTCGACGTGCCAAAATAATTTCGTTTTTTTTTACGCTTGGAGGCAGCAGCAAAGGGCTCGACATTGATTCGGTCAAACTCAAAGAGATTCGTAAAAGCTGTGGAGAAAAATGAAGCTGCAAGATTTCCTAGAGCTTTCTTTATCTTTGCATCGAGCGGCACCACATCCAAAACCACATTCGCTCCTACATTTCGATTTCATTCGTGAAAATATGTCGATATTGTTCTGACTTCCTTTAAACATTCGCAGGGAAAAGTGATCACACCCGGTGCCCCAGCTCGTACCCAAATTTGTGGTGCATCACCCAAATACAGATAGATCTTAGCGCTGTTGAACATTGAAACATTCTGCACTTGATTGTTCGACTTCCTGGACGTCGTTGAACTCACTACAACTGCTAAGTAGGAGCAAGAAATAGTTTCTATTTTTGCAACGTTTTCCACAGTAGAAATCAAAAAGAAAATCTACTTCTGGCTCTACAAGGAACACGATGTTAGCTGCGCGCAGTTTCTCGCAGCACTTAGTTGGCAGGCGAGCCTGCAACTACAGTCAGCTGGCGCCGCAAGCATCTATTTCCAGCGGCTCATCTCGGGGCTTTTCGACGCCGACCGGAAGAAATGAATCGGCAGTATTTTCATCTGCCAAAACCGACGCAGCTGAAGAATCATCGACGGTTCTCGTGAAGCGTAGAATGCCGTTTCACACCAGCTCTACTCCGCAGAACGTCGCGAAGAAAACCAAAAAGCCTTTTACCGACGTTCAGGACCCGCTGCACAGGAAGCGGTCAATACGACGCAAGATTTCGTTCAATGCCTCCTTGTACGGAAAGGCGGACCACGCGAAGTACAGCACCACGACGAGCAACATGCTGCCGCTGCAGTACTGCAATCCAGTGGCGCTGCAAGACCGACCGGGAAGACCCTACCTTCCACACAATGTGGACTTTGGCTCCATGGCGTTCAGCGGAAGTGCCAAAGCGATGGAGGCGAGTCAACCGGTATTGCCCGCTTTTTCTGTTGCACCGGTATCAGGAGAAGGTGTTTTCACAACGATGAAAGAAGACAGCGCTCGTACAACAGGCGCCAGTGAACAAGAACGACACGATGGAGCAGCGCAGCACGACGGAGTTCCTGTTTTTGACGTGCCTCGCATTCGGCGCGAGTTGGCAAATGTTTTCAAACTCGCGAAGGCTTCCGCAATGGTCGACGAGAAAGCGGTTTACGAAGACGCAGCGTCGCCGTGGCTGTACTTGGACAAGGAGATGAGCAGCAACCTGGCAGGAGAAACCGGCGCTGTGTCGATCTACAACGGCGCGATCTTTGCGGCACAGCAGCGTTTGAATCTCGTGAAACTGTTTTCGCGGCACACGACCAGTTCCATTAAGACGCAACAGCACTTCGAGAAGGTGCTGGCGTTCTCGCAGAAGCACTGCGAGGCCGAGAAGGTGCACTTGTCCGTGCTGACGCAAATTTACGCGGACTTGCCGGCAGCCAAGCACACGAAGCTCCTGCCCATGTGGCGGGTGTGCGGATTCACGCTCGGTTTTTTGCCAACGTTCTTCGGGGGCGGAGTTTGGCTGTACCACACCGTCGAAGCAGTCGAAACCTTCGTCGAAAAGCACTACCAGCACCAGCTTCGATATTTGCGGAAAATGGACCGTCAACTCATCGCCGCGGAGAACATTTTCGTCCGCCGAAACTCGAAGCCGGAAGTAGAACAGTGCGCAGCTACTTCTGAGAGTAAAGCATCAGGAGTTGACGGACTTGTTGCGATGAAAACAAGCGAAGATGACACGAATCCTGCGAAGGAAGTGATGGAGCAACCGACTGGTGCATCAACGAGTTCCTTCAGCCGCAAGCGATCGACGCGCAACCCGTACGAGATCGTGCCGGTGACGAAGACAACGAAGCTAACCCAGACGACGGAGGAGACGAAAGTGGTGCGTCCGTGCTACAACAGCTACTCGGACATGCCGATGGGATTGCTGTTGAACTCCACCACCTTCGCTTCCAACCGGGAGAACAAGTCCGCGCTGGCGGTGTTTCTGCGGTTGTCCGACGCGTTCCCGTTTTGCAAGGACATGCAATTCGAGGACGACAGCGGGAAAAACTTCAGCAAAAAGGAGCTAAAGCGACAGGAATCGCTACGCACGCCGATCTCGGAGTTACAGCACGTCCACGAGCTCGCCCGCTTCCTGGACCACTGTTGCGCCGACGAAGTCGACCACAAGAAGGACGCTGAAACGCATCTGCTGGAAGAGGTCCGGACGGCGCAAAATGGCCCGGATCGAGTGAAGAGCCAGTACTCGGTTACTGCCTTCGCGCACCACGTGTGGCGCACAGTGGTGTATACGGGGAGTGCCTGCGCCGCCAGTCTGGCTAAAGTGATTTGAACCGGCATCATAACGAAAACTAAGGTCCTCAGGATGACGATGACGTGTCAAGTAGCGCATGATTTATCCGTAGTGTGCGATCTTGAGCTATTTGTATTTAAATGCTATTGTCAGTGGTCAATCAGTACTTGTTAAACAAAGCGGGGCCCAGCCAACGCCATTGAAACATTGATTGAATATGATCAGGTAAAGAACCACGAATGTAGGTATTTTTCACCTACTCACAGTACGCAGGAGGTGTTGAAGAAATGTGTATGTTTTTGAGGCACTCGCACTCTGTTGATAATATCAACCTTCAGGGTTGAGTTTTGCTAAATCTTTTTTTTCCGAAAGCGGAGCCCTACAGCGCATGCCTTCCAGGAACAAGATCAGCATAGAAATTTGCTCTCTATTTGTACCCCAAACAAATTCCATGGAGAAGGCACTGGTCTCATTTTGTGAGCTTTTTTTGAACGAACGTATTTTTTTCCAATTGAAGAGTCTTCATTAGGAGCAAGTCTTTTTGGAAGTGGCGTTGCGACAACTTTCACGTTCGCACCTTCCAAAAAGAGGAAGTGCTAGAGCGGTATAGTTCATGATGTACTTCTTGCTCACGGAGTTTTAGTATTCAGCATGTGTGTACCCGAATATTTTCCTGGTTTGAAAAATATGTATGAGACAATTTTCAACATTCAGTCGAGAAACTCGATTTTTGAATCATGTTTGTGTGCAGAATTTCAATTTTTTTGCGCTTTGCGTTCGATACAAGAATGAAAGCATCTCGAATAATACCGTGACACAGACCACGCGTGCAGGTGCACACTCGACCTCTATGGGTGAGGGCTTCGGAGCAGGCGATGGATGTGTTCGTCTGCGGGTTCAGAGTTTGGGATAGTAGCACGACTACAGGTAGATGTAGAAGATTGTGCGCGAGACACAGATCTGTCTCATATATGCATTTCAGTGCGTAGTCGCATGTCGGTCTGTGACATCGAAGATCTCCGAGAAGTCGATTCGCCGGATCGTTGCTGCTCGTTGGAAGACCGATCAGAATGACATTTTTATGGCAGAAAATTTTTGCTTCGTTTCTCGCAGAGGATCGATCGTCGCTTTCGGATGCAACATTACGGCGTGCTGGTCGAATTTGGTGGATTGCATAGGTCCAGCAATATCGTAGTGTTGCTCTTGGGTCAAAGTAGTCATAGTAGCAGAGAAAAAAATACTCACAGGATTTTGTGTTTTTTCGTCGCCGTAGAAAAATCCATGTTCAAGAAAGTAAATCTTCTCCATGTGGAAATATCTTCACGCAACGGACCGAGAAAAAGCAAACTTTTCGCTTCACGACAATCATGCCACTTCCCGGTGCAGTTACTGCCTTGAGCTATGAGGATCAGCGCAGTGAAAAGGCACCGCTTGCTCCATCCCACGGGGACCGAGCTCCGCCCGGTGCGGAAATTGTTGTGGGCTTCATGGGTTATGAGGGTGCGCACGCGGAAGACGCACTTTTGCAGCTGTTCAATGATTACGTCGCACCTGTTACTTCCTCTTACAGTACAAGTCCGGTCAATCCAAGAATAGCCAGAGAAAGTAGCAAGCACGATGAGTACTCGAGTAAAATAAGGATCATTCCGCGCAGCGTGCCGTCCGGGGGTTTTCCGGAGTTGCTAAACCAGTTGGTACACCGAGAAAACCTGGACTACGCTTTGGTACCGGTTTACAACACCAGCGCAGGCGTCGTCACGCAGGCACTCGAAGTGCTGACAAGCCACGTTGCTGAGCCGGAGGGCTGCCGGCTCGCGGCGATTCCCCTCGCAGTCGGAATGCGTATCCGACATCACCTCATGGTGGCACCGGGCGTGTTGACGAACAACACTCCAGAAGCACCGGAAAAGGGAACTAATGCTTCCGATGGGACCGGAGCGAGTCACAAATTGAATGCACCTACAGCAGCACCGACGGTTGAGTTTTTGAAACAGAACCTGTCAGTTATCCGCTCGCATCCCCAGGCCTTGAAACAGTGTGGTGCGTTTTTGGAAGCTTTACAGCCCGACGTCGTCATCGAGGAAGCGTCTTCTACCGCGACGGCAGCGGCGCAGCTGCTCACTAGCACTCCTGGGGGCGACGGTCGCGGCGCGGAGACAATCAGAATCCCTGCCGCTCTTGCCGGCGAGCGGGCAGCGACGCTATACAAGATGCAGATCCTGAAGCGCGATTGCCAACAGGACGCGCGAAACACGAGCTATTTCGTTCTTTTTAAAAGAAGACCAAAGCAGCTCGAAAATGACATGACGGTGACCGAACCGACTTCACTGCAGACACTGCTCGCCGATTTGTCAGGAGCCAGACCGGGCGAGATTTTTGGCGACAAATCAGCAGACACCGGTGGCGCTGCTGCTGGTGAAGCGACCTGGACGAGCTATGGAACCACTGCTGGAAAAGCAATCCTGGCTACGGAACTGCAGTGCTATTGCGACCAACATCGAGATGAACAGTCGAAGCATGCCTATTGATGCCGCTCCTGTTATTCGAAAAATCTCATTGATTGACATTGACGTTTTGAAAGATCAAATGACCACAAGAATGAGAAGAACTCCGCAAACAATTCAAGCCACCGCATTGATTTTCACTTTTTCCTCGTGAACTTTCTTTCGCAAACAACAGAAACAGTTTCCCGCCACGTTTCTTTGAAAGATCAAAACCAGATGGATCCACGACCTGCCACTTAGATGAATTACAACTGGGTAACTCAACATTCTCATCGATGTGTGTTCGTCCGCCGGTCTGCACGATCAGAATCTGCATGACGCCTTCTCTGAGACAGATCGCAGGCCGGCTTCGTAGCTGAATTTACGAAGCAGCCATGCCATACAGAAAAGTTTATGTCTGGTGCAGTGGCAGTATCGAATTTCAATTCCTTGGCTTTACAACGAATCACCGACCTTTTTCCGGAGCATATTTTGATGCCGCTTCACTATCACGTTGGAAGTAGCCATAAAGACCGTACGCGTTGTGAGTTTTAGCAGAACCCAACAGTCAGTCCATCCATGGTGGTGTCATTATCGTCCCGTGCCAGCGCTCGACTCAACTGTTTTCCACGACCGGCTTTCAAGAAGTACGCCCTGTGCTACCTGTTCGGAGCCACCGCGAAGTTCAGCTTCAGCACGAATCTCGTGCGCGGTTCTCCCACGGACGAAAAAATGTGGTACGCGACCACCACGGACAACCACGACGCGTCTGAGAATATCAAGAAGGCACTGACGAGTCTTGGGCTGCCCGTGAACGTGAGGAATGTGTATTCACACTTCTGGTGGGACGGAAAACTTGACAACGCGGTGGAGGCGCGGATTGAGGTGCGTCATATAATTTTTCGCGCTCTCCAAAAAGATAAAGAACAAGAAGCGAGCAGGCGATGATGGTGTGTCTTTCATGAACCACGTACCATGCTAAGTAAGTACTTACTTTTGACGTGTCGACTGAAGTAGCTATTGACCAGTGAGTAGCTCATGTTTCCTCGAAGCAAGTTTGAACTTCGGACGGGAACCTTGACTCTCTTTAGCACATCAAGAGCATGACGTAAATCTAAATTCACACCAGGTAGAATTTAGCGACACGAGTCAGTCTGAGACGATAGCCAAGGCGATCACCGAGAATCACAGCGACGATGTTCCTATGCTGCTCACACACCAGCAGTGGAACGACCTTCCCGAGCACGCCTGCTACCAAGCGGTTTTCACGAGAAAAGCGGGCGCAAGCAAGGCTGCGGACCTCCGGGACTTGGGAAAGCAGGTAGTGGAGAAACGGTTCGCCGGCTGCTCCCAGCACGACAACGACGGTGGGCTCCTGTTTGTGAAGACCACCGGGGAAAGTTTGCCGAAAGTCAAGAACTTCTTTGAAAGTCAGGGAAATGTCGAAGAAGTGTCCACCACACTCGTCGACGCCAACAAAGATTACCATTCGTGGCTGTATGAACAGACAGCCGAGCCTGGAAGCTCAAAACCCGATGCAGGCGAAGACCAGAAAGCGAACGAAACGAATGCGACAAAGAGTAAATCAGACGAGCTCTGAACAAGTACAAGACTCAAGACAACTCTCGTTTGAATTCGATGCGCACGGCCAGAAACGAGATTTTTTTACCTACAATTGCCGCGATAGCAGCAGCAATAGCCTCTTCGGATAGTCTGTTCATTCTTTTTCTTGGGCGTTCGCGTTGCCTGACGAGAGTCCAGGAACAGGGAGGAGGATTATTTTTGCGATGGCGCAATGCAACGAACACTTTCTTTCACTTATCTAAACCATTATAGATAGTGTTCGTGTTCATCATGGTGGTAATCGCATCACCAGGGCCCTTTTTCGTTTTTCGCTTGTTACGACACCGCATCATCATCTCGCAAATAAATGAGTCGGGCAGTAGGTGGTCTGCAGCTTTGTCGGACCCGCAATGTCTTTTATGCATCGCAGCACCGCCTCCACCGCCATCGATGGAATAAATGGAACCATGGTGCTACCTCTTACGCTAGTCGTTGGTCGTCTACAGAGCGCATCCACAACCATGTGTCGACCTACCACTACACCATCTGCCGTCGGTGGTGCAGCGGAAACAGTGCGAGCGCAGGAAAAGGGGAACCAGCGGAACACGGAGAGGTGGTGAGCGACGATTTCGCAACTCGGCCCCGCCGCAGCCTGCACGTCGTGGATCCGCTTAGTCCTGAGCTGTTGAAATGCCTGGAGTTTGGTAGCGATTGCCTGGTGCTTTCCTCGCGGTTTAGTCGCGGACCGGACAGCCAGGCAGATTTCGCGACGGCGCGGACCAGAGTCGCGCTCTGGGTGGAAGATATCCTAAAGCCACTGGACGCGGAGTTCGCGGCTTTTGAACGCGACGTCCTGCGGAGCAGTACTAAAACGCAAAATGGAACGAGCAGTACTCGGCGTCGACTGCAGTTCTACAGGCCCGAGGTGTTGATTGACCAGGCGTTGCTTGTGCACAGAGTCGCACAGCAAGGTGTGGCGCATGGGCAAACGAAGCCTGAACAAACTGGTCCCCGTCTTCTTCCGGAGCTCTTCGATGGGGTTGTAGAGCTGCTGGAGGAAAGAGAAAGTACAACTGGTACAGATTCGTCTGTGGACGCGAGCGTATTCGTGCTTACAGAAAGCGGCACGTCGTGCGAAGCTGCAGACGGATCCCCTCTGCTTCGCTTGCAGGCTCTGAAACGGGGAAGTCAAAGCAGGGAACAACGACAAAGTACTAGCGGCAGCGAAGAGGACTTTCGCAATCTGGTGCAAAGTGTGTGTTCCCTCGGGATCGACAGCCTGGACCACACGACTAGCGGAGGACCGACTTCGAAAGTCCTGGGGATATGTACGCGCAAGTCTACGGACATCCCGATCGTGCATGAGTTTTTTCCTCTGACAAAACCAGAAATCGCTTTCCACCGCCGAATCGTTTTTGCGCACGAAACGTCGCTGATTCCGGAAGACGTGCGGGGCAGTCCTGCGGAGGCCCGGAAAGCGTCGACATCCTCAACTTCTAGTAGCGCGAAGTTTTACAAGCGGGCGAAGAAGATTTTGAAGCGCGCAAGCCGACAGCACATTGATACGCTTTCGTCCTCTGCTGCGCGTGATCGCATTGAAGTTGCGACAGATAAGATAGAAAGCCAAACTGCCGATGGTCGTGATGCGATTGATGAAATGGTCGAAAGTATGCAAGGCGCGGTGTACATGACGCCAGCACAGATCGCTCGCCGCAAAGCCTTTTACAAAAAGCACAGAGACCAACCTGAGCGATACCCGACAGTCACATGGATCTCTGACGAGGAAAGTGAAAAGCACGATAAGGAATCCGAAGGTATCAGACTAGTGCTTGCGCAAATTCTTACGTGACGCTGGGGCTGTTTGCAGAATTGCGTGTTCATATGGCTGCGCTTTCGACGAATATGGTTGGCCCAACATGCTTGTCCCGGTAAATAGTTCATCATCGGTGAAACTGAAAATGACACTGTCGCGTTGCATGTCCACCCCAGAACGGCAAACATATCTGTGCAAGAACCCGGATTGATCTGTTTTCTTGAGCGAAGAAGGTCGGCCGTAGTTTCTCACTTATTGAAATTTTTCGGTTGCAAAACCTCGAGTAAGAAAAAGGCTTCTTCGGTTGATTTGTTTGTGATTCTGCTTGGATTGTTGACCATCGGGTCAAACGTAGCAAATTCGTGCGAGAGCTTTCGGTTGCCATCACGTGCCTTTCTCCACTGTTCTGTACAGGGACCCGAAGGACCTCCACCCATTTACTATGAATACCCTGTCCTAGTAGGTTGCACTGATCAAGACAAGCTACTCCTCTCGTATCAATAATATCTTTTTGTTCTCATTCCCGCTCGTCTTTATGCTCGCAGTTTGAAAGTACCTTCGCGAAAAATACAGGCGTGCCCGCTGCCACTGTACTCTTGTCCATCCCGAGTTCTTTGGTCTACTACAGGTGCAGTGATTTTACCGAGCCTTGCTTCATTTTCGATCCACATATCTCGCAATCTACCCACCTACTCACAATCAACATGGCGAAAATTATTGACCTAATCCGTGAGGATGACGAGCCGGACCGGCCGTTTTTCTCTTTTGAATTCTTCCCGCCGAAAACCGACATCGGGACGGTGAACCTGTACGAGCGGATTGAGCGCATGAGCCGCGTGAATCCGCTGTGGATAGATGTGACCTGGAAGCCGGAGACGAAGGGCCAAACCCTGGAGATATGCCGCATCGCCTCGCATATCAAATGTAAAAATGTCTGGGTCTGGAAGATTGCCAGGTTTGTCATGCACATTTTGCATGACTTCTGATGTCTGTGATGCATGCCCTAGCATCACATATTTTGTGAGGGCTTCCTGATGCCTATACCGCATGACAAATGCTCTTTCCGTGTAGCAAAACTTGGACTCTCTTTGCTGCTCATGCAATACACCTTTTTTTAGAATCCAAAATCAGCATGACAAGTTGGATTCTTCCAGACCCAGACATATTTACAGTTGATATCGCAGTTCTACGGCGTGAATGTCATGATGCACTTGACGTGCGCCAACGCCACGAAGCGGAGCATTCGGAGGGCCTTGGAGTGCTGCAAGCAGGCAGGCATAAAGAACCTTTTAGCCTTAAGAGGAGATCTGGCGCCGACCGATGAGGGCACAACTAGTCCGAGCACCAGCGGGCCGGGACCCGTGGGAAGCGTAAACAGTTCAATTCCATCCACAACTGGACAGGGGAATGATGACTTTCAAAAACTGAAGGGAGAAAGAGAATTGTCTGTGAACGACCTATCGGATTGCAGCTCGTCTGAGGAACGTACGGCCGCGAAAGACAAAGGTATTACAGCGACACAAAAACCTGATTTCGAGCACGCCGTCGACCTGGTTCGCTTTATCCGCGAGGAGGAGGGGAATTACTTCTGCATTGCGGTGGCAGGCTACCCGGAAGGGCACCTGGAGGCGGCGTCGTTTGAGCAAGATATGAAGTTCTTGAAGGAAAAAATCGACGCCGGCGCGGACTTTGTCGTCACTCAGCTTTTCTACGAGGTGTCTGCGTTCGTGAAATTTGTGCGGGCCCTACGGAAAATAGGCGTGGACACGGAGGAGACGCCGGTGCTACCGGGCATCATGCCCATCCAGTCCTACAACGGCTTTTGCCGGATGACGGAAAACTGCAAGACGCAGGTGCCGGACGACATCGTGCAGGAGCTAGAACTGATTAAGGATAACGATCAAATGGTATCAACAGGATTATTTCAGTAATTTTTTTTTTTGTAATGTATGTTTGTAGAAAGATGTAGTTGAGGACGCATAGATGAGCACAACTCGCTCTGATGATAATTGAGCAACAAGAGTAGTGAGGTAGCGAAAATTATGCGATACTTTATTGTTCATTACATTTGCAACCAGGTAAAAAACTTCGGTGTGGAGCAGTGCATCAAAATGTGCACGGAGCTTTTGACTAAGAACCCAGACGTGAAGCCACGGGGGCTGCATTTCTACACGCTAAACCTCGAAACGGCAGTTTTGCGCGTGATCAACGGCATGGAGCTGTTTGACTGGTGGAGAAACAATCGCAAGCTGCCCTGGCGACCGGGCTTCCGCTCCAGCGGGAACTTGTGTACCAGCAGTGGCCATGGCAATACCGCTGGCTCAACGTCAAATGCAAGTCCCGGAGGACAACATCATCAAAATCAAAATGACCGCGACGTTATTTCCCAGTCGCCGCCCGCAGACCACGCAACGAAGCTGCACCACCAGACGTCCAACGAGGAGTCTGTGCGGCCGATTTTTTGGGCCAACCGACCGCAATCGTACCTGTACCGCACCGCGTCCTGGGACGACTTTCCGAACGGCCGGTTCGGGAACAAGGACAGTCCGGCTTACGGGGATTTCTCCACGCAGTTCGTCAGTTACAGCAAGGAGTCGCTGACCAAAGTGCGGCAGGACCGGCGGAACATGTGGGGCGAGGAGTTGAGCAACGGGCTGAAGTCCATCGCGACGGTGTTCGTCAAGTTTCTGCAGAACGACCCAAAAGTGAAGAAGCTGCCCTGGAACACCGAGGCGCCGACCAAGGAAACCAATTTTATCCTCCCCCAGCTGTGCAAGCTCAACTTGCTCGAGATTTTCACGATCAACAGCCAGCCGCGCGTGAACGCCACGCTATCCAACGACCCCTTCGTCGGGTGGGGTCCGCCGGGCGGCTTTGTTTACCAGAAGGGGTACATCGAGTTCTTCATCTCGCCGACGAATCTTCACTACTTGCTGGAAAAAATTGACGAGGAAAAGCTAAAGTCGTGGCGGTACACCGCGATAAACCGGTCCGGATCGAAAAAGTACACGAACAACAGCAGCAACACGATTTGCGCCATCACCTGGGGCGTTTTCCCCTCGTCCGAGGTGATCCAGCCCACGGTGTGCGACGATGTAAGCTTCGAGGCCTGGAAGGACGAAGCCTTCGAGCTGTGGGACCTGTGGAGCAGCATCTACCCGGAAAACTCGCCGAGCAAACTGCTCATTAGTCAGACGATCAAGCAGACCTGGTTTCTGATGAACATCGTCGACAACGACTTCGTCTCCGGGGACCTGTTTTCGACCCTAGTGGAACTGATGGACGCGAACGCAGCCAAGGCGTGGAGACAAAACTGCGTCGTCAGTAACCCGTCCAGTACCTCCAGCACAACGAGCTCCACGTACACGACATCCAAACGGTAGGGGGGACGAACGAATCAGGTCCAAGATCCACATCTACTTACAACTGTGTTAGACATGTCACCGGGTCGTGGCTCTCTTACTACCGTGGTACGTATGAGAGATTGATTTGTTGTAGTCGAGGAGCGTATCATCTTCAATTAGACCTCCTACAACAGCTAACACATGACACACAGAATTGTATTCCAGAAAGAGAAAATTAAGCTCAAACACTATCGGAACTTCTGCGAGAGTCGATGGCTCTTCCACGATTCAGCTGACAACGGCGTGTTCGTTTATCGACTTTTACTTGCAGAGGTACTGTCAGTCTTACTGTTTAGAAAAACGCGGCAGCAAATTGACTGGGAAAGGAGTCTTCTTCACTCGACAAAGAGCGCAATATTTCGTTTCGAAGATAGTGTTTGTGACGAGGAGCTTAGGCAGTCGGAGCTTGCGTTTCAACGAATTATTTTGGTGTGCGTCGTCGTCTCTAAAATGCAAATCATTGACATGGAAGATAAGATGGTGCACCTCATCAAGTTTTCATCCATGTCGATCTCCTTCCGTTTCCATTTTCATTTGGCTACGACGTGACTCGTTAGCTACTGCACACGCCGATGCCTTTATTCTGCATTGACATCAAGTTCGCTCTTGTTTGACACCAACTACCGTGATGTATAAAGCAGTTATGGATTCCAAGTGGTAGGCTTCGATGGTGGAGCGAAGTTGGTGAGCCTGAGGTTTCTACACATAGTGAATTTTTGAATCCGACTATAATCGACACCTAACGAAAAAAGCAAGAGCAGCAAGATGACAGCCTCACCGATGATGCTGCACCACCACCAGCTGACCACGCTCCAGAAACGGCGCAACGCCCGGGACGCTAAGCGGGAGGTGCAGGAGCTGAAGTCAAACTTTCAAGTTTTCAAATCGCAGGTCAAAAGCCTGCTCGAAAATTACAACCGCTTCAGCTCTTTGGAGCTCGAGCGACAGCTGGCGGCTAGGTTGTTGCGAAGCGAGCAGGAGCGGCTGATGTACAAGAAAATGCTTCATAACTTGAAGGGCAGCATTCGGGTTTTTTGCCGGGTGCGACCCGAGCTGCAGGACGTCGGTATAGAGATCAAAGTTGTTGGGAAAGTTGTTTGTAAAGTTCTGGATTCCTTTCTGATACTCATACTAGCGGGTCGACGCTCTGTGCTGAGTTTGAACTTTGTCATAATTTGAGCTTCAGAATAAAGAATCATTTTCCTTGTTCCACAGACCCGCCCTACAGCCGTTCGAGCGACGCGAGCCACTTGAAATTCGTATCGGAAAAGCAGTTGGAAGTGCACTCCGCCAACAGCGACCCGAAGATGTTCTTTTTCGACCGGATTTTCGCGCCGCCGCTCCCGGAGCAGGGGTCCTCGTCCGGGATGTCGCAGGTGGTCAACCAGGAGCTGTTCGAGGCGGTGAACGAAGAGATTCTCGCCGCCTTCGACGGCCAGAATGTCGCTTTGATCGCGTATGGTGCGACGGGGACCGGGAAGACCTACAGTTGCAATGCCATCATGGAAAAAACGATCAAGGAGATCGACAAGGCGTGGAAAAAGTGCATTCAAGCAGGCGAGGAGATGGAGATCGAGGCGCAGCTGGTGGAAATTTACAATGAGAACATCCGAGATCTGCTCGACACGAGCGGCAATGGAACAAACGGCAGCTCTTTGTTAACCACACCCGCGGGACTCCCCAGCCACAACTCAGCCAACACGGCTTCGAGCCTGAAAATCGTGGGACAAGGGGCGTCGAGCAGCAGCGACGACAATTACGCGACTACGGAGGTGCAGGGCGCGAAGCGGCTTCGGCTGGACAACGCGCGGATCCAGTCAAGCTTGGCCCGGATTCTCAAGCTCGGCCACGACAATCGGGCGACGTTCGCAACGAACGTGCACGAGCACAGTTCGCGGTCGCATCTGATTCTGACACTGTGGATCACGACGTACACGAAAAGCGCGACCACCTGCTCGCCGTCCGCGGCTACGCGAAACCTCGTGGCTTCTGGCACGACTGGCGCTATTAAAGTAGGAGCTGCGGGCGGCGCAACGCAGCTGAAGAAAACCGGGAAGCTTTCCTTCGTCGACCTGGCCGGGTCCGAGCGGGTGAAAAAATCCGAGGTTACAGGCGATCGTTTGAAAGAAGCACAGTACATCAACAAATCGCTTTCCGCACTGCAAGACGTGATCTGGGCCTTCGAGAGGAAAATCGCGCATATTCCGTACCGAAATTCCAAGCTGACTCATCTACTGCAGGACAGTCTGGGCAAACACGACGGGAATAGCAGAACCGTGATCTTGATCACGCTTTCGCCCAGCGTTTCGTGTCAAAAGGAGACACTGCAAACGTTGCAATTCGGCAGTCGGTTGAATTCCGTGAATTTCTCTGCCGCGAGTAAACGCGGCGCTGAGTCGGTGGAGCAGAACAGGCTCAAAAGTATGCTGGTCGTGGAAAAAAAGGAAAAGGAAACTTTGCAAACTGGGTTCGAGAAACTTCGAAGAGACTACGAAATACAAGAGCTCAAGATGAAGGAAAAGGACACCATGATCCGGGCACTGAAGCAACAGGTACAACGTGTCTATGCTGTTAACCGAGACAAAAAGAAATTTATTGATTTTTGTCGTGTGCTGCAGAAGTAAAGATAAAGAACAAGAACCGGTTGCATTCGTTAAGTTCGTGTGCACGTCGCTGTGTCTACGATCTGCTAATCGTCATACGTTTCACGACCCCCTTTGCGTCATTTTGCTATGCCACAAAAAGCAAAAAGAAAAATAGGTGCAGCAGGTAGAGACTGGCTCATCCCGGCCGTCCAACTACTCGACGCCAATCCAGTTTCCGCCACGGTCTCAAGCTTCGCCCCTGAGCGCGGTCTCGAAGTTCGTGTCGCCGCGAGGAGCCACGCCTGGTAGGTTCTTAGTGAGTCGGTTCCGGCCCAGCATTTTTCACCGTGAAAATTTATGTATTACCGTATTTGCAGGGAAGATAAGCTAGCAATTCTAAGTAGGGCAGTTTTTAGGGATTGAGTGATATTATTCCCTGCTCGTTGAAAATAAATCTCAACTGCACGATTCTATCAGGGTCCAGCGGCACTAATCCTTCGAGCGGTTCCCGCGGCCCGAATTCCTCCCGGCCTTCGCCAACACAGGATCTTCTCTCGGGAAGTTCTCAGTTTGGCGGTAGCGCGAAGCTGCACCTCGTGGACTTGACCAGTCGCAGCGCAAACGGGTACTGCACCCCTGCGTTTCCGTCTTCTTCGTCCTCCTCGTCGCACGTCACCAACTCTAGCCCAACGGAGAAGGACGAGAAAACCATTTTGATCAACCACGACCCTTTCAACGCGTCCGCCAGCGGCACTTCGTACGACATCAAAGACCTCGACGATCCCGCAAGCATTCCCAAGCCTGGACCGCCCATGGCAGCAAATAGATTCATTTCCTCAGGCGGGTTTCGAATGGTCGACCGAAACACGATCGGGGCACCACCGGGCGATGCGAACAAGCGCTTGTTTGCGGGGCTGACTGCGGTAAATCAACATGGCCAACCGAAAAAATTATCCTCTCCGTTTACCACGAACTACCCGACGACAGCGATGCCGCTGACAGCGAGGCCGAGCCGCGCTGGTGCCGACGGAATAAGTAGAAGAGATGTTGTTCTCGACAATGAAGGTGCCAGCACTTCTGGTTCTAGCTCTGCGCCGCGTGCAAAGTCGTCCAGTCCTGCAAAGAACGTCTCCCCCCGCGCACTGACAACCAGGGTAAACCGTGCTTCGCCGATGCAGGTTGGGGGCGTGTTCAAACCGCGGAACGACTGGAACGGTATTCTTGCCGGGTCCTCGTCCTCAGCTTCGTCTTCGTCCGCGGTCTCGGACGCGAAGAATGCGGTTGATGGAAGGAGGGAACAAGGGAAGCCCTTTTACACGTCGGCTGCTGCAGCCACGAGTTCCAGGACGACCGCAGCTGCTCCGAATGCGGTGGGAGCAGCTTCGACGGAACATAAGTCCGCCGCGGAGCAGACCAATTCTTCCCGTCCGGCCGATCCTGCGTTTCACTTCTACAGCACTGTCAGCGAAGACACGAGTCGCGCGGGATTCCTGACTGCGCGAGAAAGGAAACAGCGCGAATCGCCGCCACCGAGCGCTAGCAAGGTCGCATCCGACGAAGGCTTCTTGACGGCGAGAGGGTCAAGGACAGAGGATCTTGGGGAACCAAACCAATCTCAACCTGCGGCGCAAGCTGGTGGCAGTGCGGCGGCGTCCGCGACAAGTACAACTAGGGAAATTTCGACCGTCGAGGCGATGACGGCGGCAGCAACGACGGGCGCTAGCAACTACAGAAGTAGAATAGACCAGCTTGTTACACCCGCCACGGGAGGCACGACAAGTGCGAGCGGCAGCGCGACGCGCACTTCGTCCGGCTACAAGTCGGTGATGAGTTCCCTGCCCGGCGGGAAGTCCGACGTGCCGCCACGGACAAGCACCAGCACACCAGGAGGGTACAATCAGGGGGGCAACCAGTCCGGGGTTTCTACACCATTGGTTCCAACTTCAGTCGCGCGCAGCTCCCTCGCCTCCTCGTCCGCTCGAAAGACGCCACAGCAGCCCAGGTTTCTCGTGCAGGAAATTAGTTCGAGGCAGGCCCGCGAGTTGGTAAAGGATTACGAACCCGATAACCACGGGAGCCCGGCTCTGATGCTCAAGGAGGCACCCCGGGATCGAGGCCTGGACCAATTGCACGGCCTTTCTGCGGGAAATATGAAGAACCTGTTGGGCGACGATAGAACAAGTGGCTCCGCCGGTGCAGGGACCGGCACTGCATTCCCTTCGTCCGGGTTGATCCAGCTTAACAACCCGGACAGCGCGTTCGGACTAGCGTCTGCAGGAGGTGTGAATAAAGACCTTGACACGGTGTCACTGTCCTCCACAGAAAGCGACATCAAGGAGCGACTGCAGTTTTTGCTCGATATCGACGGGACGAAGCATGACGCGGGAACTTCGGCGGACAGCCACGAGGTGGCAAACGAGTCGAGTAGTACGAAGGCCGATCATCCTGTCGTGGCAGTCAGTAGGCACAGCATTGGCGCTACATCTACAGCGACCGGTCAACAACATGCTCCCACCACAGCGCAAGCGCAGCGCCGGATCTCGAACACCACGTCGCCGTTGACCGCGATGGACCTTCGGAGAGTCTGGAACAACACTTCTGCGGGGAGCGCAACCGCAACGAGAAGCTCAAGAACACCGACGGGAACAACTGGAACCTCTACAGGCACAAATTATAATCCGACCAAAACCAGTAGTCGAGCGCAGCCCGCTGGCGGGCAAACTAATTTGTACCCATTGGTGGCACCGTCTGCCACGACGTCGTCCTCTTCGTCCAGATACAACAGCAAATCCACTGGAAGTGGACAGCAACCGAAAAACGGCAGTACTGCCATTTCCAGCGCGAGCAGCACCCTCCCTCCTGCCGCAGCTTTCAGCATCGGCACGCCGGGGACGAGCCGACCCGGGCAAGTCACGCCGCTCTTGGGGATGTACCCCAAGATTCAAGTGCCAAATTTCACCGGGATCAACTATGCAAACATGCTGGTAAGCACGTCGCAGCAGCGCGGCACTGCGGGACCAGGGTCGACGACGCCTACTGCATGGAAATAGCATTTGGAAGGAAAAAAACGCTGCATGGAGCGTTCGTGTAGAAGCTTTTTGTCATTGTCGGGAACGAAGATTTTCGCAGGATCCTCTTGCGAAACATTTCGTACCGATTCTTGCTAATGCCCCACCTAAAAACAAGAAGGTAAATCAAATGAATGCCACGAAGGCGGACATACGCTAGCACTAGCTCCTCGAACACATCACATTGATTCGTAATCTACAACGACGTGCATGATTGATTCATCTGGTTGAATGATTTTTGGGTATCCACGTGAATGCTTTGGACTTCAATAGCTTTCGCACAAAATAATCCAGGCTCATGTGTCGGAACACATTTTGTTGAATAATCGGAAAATGTACCAAAAACGGATGAGACAAAGGATAAGGAAGCAGCATTCTTTCGTGCTTGCAGTGTAACTTGGCCTTGGGTCAAACCAGCTATAGCACGGCGTTTTCATGAGCATCGTAAATGCAACTTTGAAAGAACACAGCCTAGCATCAATGAATAGTTTTCCTCGGAGAAAAAGGAAAATCAAAATGCGATTTTTTGACAGCACGACTGAAGTTCTGCCTTTGATGGCATTCCCAGGGAGATGCAGTCTCACCAGTGTTCTAGTTCAAGCCACAAATGGCCAAGAGTCAACATCTACCTCAGACCTCCTGGTGTTTCGGTTCTCGGTTTTTTGACTGTTATTGCAGACGGAGGCGTAGCTGTATTCAGCGACAACAGATCAGCATCATTACTATCCGGAAACTTCGAGCAATGTCATTGTCAATCTACGGACTTTCTTCAAACAGGGCGAAGTTTTTTTCAGTTTTTTCGATATTTCCAGAACGCTGTATCCATTCATGAATGACTCAGTTAAGTTATGCAGTTCTGATATAACTACCTTGACGTTGATCACAACTAGAAACCTTGACCTTCATAGCTGACTTTTCCAATGCGGATCCCGCAAGAGAGACTGATGTAGAGTGGTCAGGCCCAGCAGCTTTACCAAGAACAGGTTTTGTGTCAGAGTTTCCAGTAGCATACGTATAGCCTTTTCTCCGCCGCGCAGTTTCCACCCCGGCCTCGTAGAAATAAGCAGCCAAAAAGATATCTTGTACTGTTCGTTTGGTCTCGATCCTCCGCGATTTCCGTGTGCTATACAACATCGTTCATGTTGCCCGACACCGACGTTAGCAGAGGACCACGAAGCAACGAGACTGAGCTTCGCAAAAATATTCCCGCACACGTGCACTCTCCAACTACCTCGTTTGCCGGTGCAGGTCGGCCCCTACTCCGCCCAGCAGAAATGACGGAAGTCGAGCTCGCGTCGCTGACGGGTGACACGGCGTCCTCGGGGTCAACCACACCGTCGAGCGGAGCAGGAGGTTCTACGTCGGCGAAGATGAGGAAGGCCTCCCGAATAACACGAAACCCGCACGGTGGAGTAAAGGTCAACGAAAACTTGCAGAGGATATGCCGCAGCGCCAATGAGCTCATCTTTGAACAGTGGAAAAACGCAGAGGGGTCCCCAATAAGCGACTACGCCAAGTCCGGCACGTTTGAGGTAAGTACAAGTTTTTGATATGTGAACCTTATTAATTTATTGATTCCACTAGTTTTGGTTGTTTTTGGATTACTCATTGCAAAAAAAGTCACTAAGAAGTAACAAGCACATTGACTTTATCATCGATCTACGTCAGGTCTCGGCGCTTGGCACCTCGTTTCCACTCTCCGACATTCGGATCTGGGGCCCGAGGCAGTTTCAACCCGGCTTCAACGATGAGAAGATACGTCTCGAGTTCTTTCTCGACGGCGCCTTTGACTACAACAACGTGGACAAGTGCAAAGCGTTCACGAATGGCCTCGTCCACTGCCTCGAAAGTGCGCTCGCCGTCGGTCACTCAGAACTGAGGAGGGAGGAGGAAATGACTCTCAGACAGGCGACTGAAATAGACAGAATGAAAAGCGGTTCCGGTGCGTCAGCCGCTTCTGAGACTACAAAAACAGGAACGGAATCCGGAAGATCGCACGCAGCCTCCGCCATAAAGAGCCCAGTGACGATCTCTTCTTCTCTAGACGACATTACCGCGGTCTACAGCACGGGGACATCGGCCCTGAACTTGGAGGTGGAGCACTACCGAGAGGCTGGGTGCATGATTCAGTTCGTGGTCGCATCCTGAGTAAAAACGTACCCACACCAGAGTTGTAATGCAGATTTGCAAAGACAGGAAGACTTGTAATGCGCATCCGCATGAGACCCATTTCCAATCGTGTTTTGGAATTTGTGATGCTGTGAACAGGATGAGCAGACGAATCCGTGACGCGGCTGCACTTGCTAACCTGCACTACACTGCAGAGTGCAACTTGCCATGCGTGACTCACAAAACTCCTAGGCTTGTGTTGCAAAATCCCCATCCTGACTCTGGTGTGGGTACGTTTTTACGCAGGATAGGTCGCCAGGTGTACCGTGAACATAGACGCGGCAAAGCTAATCGGGGAGCAGGTCTTCCCCGAGTACTTCCAAACCAAGTGCGCCCGGTTTCGAGAGGACGAGAGTGCGCCCACCCCACTGTGGATGTACGTGCTGTACCTGATCGTCGTGCTCTTCTTCCTTCTCATGCTCGCCGCCTGGAGGCAAGCATTCGTCGTGTGAAGGGAGGCTCTTGGCCTTGCTTAAGACGAATTCTTTGCTATGAAGAAGAAGAATTTCAAAAATTGCAGTTCTTGTCACGCAACAAAACAAGTATTCTCATGATGATGATTCGCGCGGCTGCGCCTGCGACACGATGATCATCTGCAAGACACTATTGCGCAAAATATATACGATCCTCATGTTATCCATGGCTCGCAGACGAAAGAAGGAGACCGACGAGCGCGAGTAAGATCTAGTATCAGATCAAGTTGTTGCAGTGCGACTACGAAGCAATGCTGTTCAAGATGTTCCCTTGTACGATAAGAGCGCAACGTTCATGCAGACTGAACTAGCGGGAGCGGGTATTGCTCAAGTATTTGCGGGGGACAGTCAAGCAATCGCGATACGAATTTGCAACAGTTGAGGCGTGGTTTTGCACCTTGACGGCGAAGTCGAAGGACTTGCTGTCCTCCGTAGCTGGAGTGTCCTATCTGGTATCTAAGATCTTTCCTCGAACCATCAGGGAGTCAGAACAAGAGTCCTTGTTGGCAATCTTCCTCGTTCCCCGCAAGGGAAAGCAAAAGCACGATCCTGTTCGATATTGCGTTGAGAGACGAAGAAAATCACCAAGTAGTGCAATTTCCATTTCGCACTGTGTGTTGATTTGGAAGTTCGACTGGACTCACTCAAGCGCTCGTATTGTTCCGAGTGAAACAAGAACGAACAAAAACTCGTCGCGCTTACTTCTACCAGAAAAGTCCAACAATCTTGTAGCTAGGAAAATTGAAATACATCATTATTGTACAGTGACTGTAGAAGAGTGTAAGCGTTTGCCTTGGTTTTTCGATTGATGATTTACTTAATTGTAGCGACCACGACACAGGACTGGAGCACAAGTCCAGGTTCTCCAGATGAAGACCAGGTCGGCTTGCATGCTCCGATAGTCCGATGGCTAAAAATGTAAGTGTATGATTCAAAAACGGCTTAGATTTCTTTAGCGACATCGATGTGGTACGACGAAAACATGACAAACACCACAACCACCGAACTGGCCATTCCACTGGAAATGGCGCAGTAGCGACAATATCCAGGAGTCGCAGATGCAGCGAGGGCTGCTAGTAACGAAGGAATACCACCGCCATTCAAGTACATCATGAGCCGAACCGCAACGGGCAAGCAGCCCGTTCTCGGCGCAGATCAGCAACAACGGCAGAAGCAGGATGAGCAATTGAAACTCAGGTTCAAATCTGCTGAGGCGCGCGAGGCACTGTACAAGCTCTTACGAGAATCCAGCGAGCAGCAACCGGCCTCGTATGACTTGGCGAAAGAAAAAGCGCATCTGCGGGAGAGTATCGAGGCGTGGCATGAAATTTGCAAGGTCGGGGCTTTGCAAAACCAAAAACCGGAGCCGGACAAAACTCTAGCAGAGGCTGCCCGAGAAGAACTCAAGTACACTCTTACTGTCTCTCCGAGTTTCACGCACTCCAAATGGGCGGCAGAGTTGTTTGCCTATGCGGTGGAAACTTTTAACGTCGATCTAAACCACGTTATCGACAACACGAAGGGCGAAACTCTCTTTTTCTACGTCTGCAGGGACGCCCCACTGTCGGTCGTGCGTCTCTGTGTCGAAAAATACGGAGCTCGTTTCGATGTGTACGATACACCCCTCACGTTGAAGAAAAGCGGCATGCAGTTACCCTTCGACCGTAACCCGTTGCATTGGGGCTTTTCCAACCGTGACTTTTCCTACGAGCTCGCCCCTTATCTCCTGGAGCGTGCCCTGGCGCACAAGCGAACCACGAAACAGAACTTGCTCTACGACAGTACCGGCACGGTGAGCTTTTTCCTGTTGTCGCTCGTGCACGGCCAAAAACTGCTGGATTATGGGCTTACCCACACCGTAAAGTTCAAGACGTTGCGTTTCCCGAGCTTTCTCACTCTCCTGCACTTCTTCGGCGCCATGCGTGCACCGGCGGGCCAGTTCAACAAAGGTACGGTTGTAAAGCAGGCGACTGCGAAGGAAAAAGAGGCCGAAGTGCGAGTGCGAGAAGAGGCTTTTGAGGAGTTGCTGCGACCTATGATCGCAGAAGACCTGCTGCAAGGTACCAAAGCGGTCCTGGGTTCTGGCGAAGCCCTCAGCGGGGATGGGACGATTTCCGCTGAGCAGCAGCGTCTTCTCTTCTCCATGTTGCTGCAGAACGAAGTGGCGCCGCCAATGGAAGGAGAAGAATTTTGTCTTCACTACGGTAGCCAACATCAGGTTCAGATGGAACCGTCTCTGGCAAGCAGCGAGGACGCAGCTGCAGCGGCTACCTACTACACATTCGAACCTGATACAGAGGAGGGGTCGGAACTGTGGACGGCCATCGTCGCGGACGTCAAAGACGGAGAGCCCGTACCGGACCGCGCCGGTGTCTTTGAAGAAGCCAACGCGCAATGTAAAAAGCGCAATGCAAATACAGAGAGGTCCGGGCTATTGTTGAAGCGGAAGCCTTCGGTCCTGGAAGATGTGTTCGCAGTGTATCCCGCCTTGTCGCTAAAGTTTTACCCGCCGGAACAATTTTCGAAAAGCAGCATGCACCTCATCGCATTTGTGAACCGGCGGCTGTTGCAAAAGTTTGGCGTGACAAAGAAGGAAATTTTTTCTCCAGTCGATGGCGGACGCGCACTGCTTCTGGATCGCCCGGAGTCCTCGCGAGTGCGTTTTCTGCAATCTTTTCGCGCGTCTGCAGAAAATGCGGACATCGGCACGCATCACGTGAAATTTTTCACGGACTTCTTCGGAGACGAGTGGACCAATCACGTGACTGAGTCCCTGATCAAGACCGACCGGTTTCGGGGTACGAATAAAGACGAGACGCCGGACGAGACTCGAGCCACTTTCAAAAAGCAGCACAACGACCTAAGAGACACGTGGAGAAAGGAAGTGAAAGCAGCAGCCACTGCGGCCACGACCCCTGTAATAGCGGAAAGTAAGAAGGAGGAGCCGGAGCCGGCCCCCGAGGCTTTATTGTTGACCCCTCGGCGCGCCGGCACGGTGCCTGCGGTGCATGTGTCCCGGTGGCAGCACCTGCACTGGATGCTGCGGCACTTCCCCACACAAGACGTTAACTTCGCATTCGTCGTGTCGGCGATTGGCAGCGCGGCGTTTAGCGCATTGCATTGGACGAGTTACTTTGGAAAAGTGGCGCACGATCCGGATCTGTTTGTCGGTTACGAGTTCCGGAATGTGAAAGCGCACGTGAAGCGGTACTTTCTTGACGCCAGCAAGCGCCGCGGCGGCGTACAATCACCAGAACTAGCCCTCGCTCAAGCTCGGTGCCACAAGCTAGAATTCCTCTGCCATCCTCAAAAGGCGCACCTGTCGAAGATTGACGTCCTCCTCGAGGAAATGAGTGTGAACACGCGCGCGGCAGTAGGCGCTACGCCAATCGTGAGCGCGCTCAACAGCCTGTCGCGGACCGGGATTCCAGACGATATTGCAGCGGAAAGCGTGGTGCACTTGCTGCTGCGCGGCGCAGTGCCGGGCCTCGTAACCTCCCGGACAAGGGACCGGGCGTGTCTAAAGAAGCTGGAGCCGGATTCCAGGAATAAGCTAACCGACCTCATTAAAGCCGAACTGAAAAAAATAATCGATATCGAGATGCCAGCGCTATGGAAGATGGCTACGGGAGCTGTTTCCAGCTTCTATACAAAAACCGCGTCTACAGCAAGCCCGACCACTGGCACGGCAACCGCTGCAAACAACGACCCAGATTCCTCTCTCTTACGCCAATGCGCGGAGCAAATGCGCAGCTTGCTCGAAAAGAAGATCGCGGTCCCGACATCTTTTTCGGGTCTGCTCGGCGCAAGACTGGGTCTGGGCCAGCTTACGAAACCATCTCCGACAGAATCGGAGCAGTACTTGCCGAGCCTTGGTTGCCTTCTGGACATTCACAACTTCACCGCGCCACCTGGGAGCACTGTTCCTCAAGAAAATTCGAACTGTGGTGGTGGAACCCTGTTGCACCTCGCGGTAAGCCTGCTCCCGGTGCTGGATGAGAAAGCAACGGCACAGCAGAAATCGTCCATACAAGGTCAACACAAAAAGGGCGCACAGCTTGTGGAGTGGCTGCTGAAAAACGAAGACCCTCGTTGCCGTGTGGACCTCTTTCGCCTGGACCACACACTGTCGCGATCGGCACTTTTTCTGGCGGCGGAACGCGGAGCTACAGCGGTGATGCAAGTGTTGTTGGACTTTGCCGCCACTGCCGACGGACGCAAACAGTTCGAAGCCCGTGCCCGAATGTTGCCTCCGCCGGTCTTCGTGCCAAGCTTGACAGCGGGGGGTACGCGGCCTCCTACACCTCGACAGGACCAAATCAGCCCTGCCCTTGCTGATGACGCGTCAGTCGTGAGCGCGAAGCGACGAAAACTTGAAGCGGGTCTATCTAGCGCAGCGACAGCAGTAGCAGCGGCCAGCAGCGCAACTTCGAGGCTTGGGCCACCTCCAGCAACTGCGCAGTCGTCAATGTTGACGCAACCTAAGTTGTTCGTCGAATCTCAAGAGCGGTCAGCGACGATCGACGCCGTAGACGGGGTTTCGCTGAAACTAGGATGGACGAGCACCGCCAAGAAAGCGGGTCACGAAGGCATACTCCAGAAGGCAGCGGCTGGTGGTGCAGTTACAGTACGAGCGGGGCTCACCGCGGCGCAACTCTGGCTGGTTAACCAGGTGGACCGTTCCGCCGAACCGGCGACGCCGCTAGTGGCGGCATGTGACTCGAAACAGGTGGGAGCCGTGCGGTGGCTGCTCGAGCATGGCGCGGTCAAGCCGGAACAAGCGCCGCCCGGCGTCGGCGTGAAACCGAAGTCGCCAGCCTTACAACAAACGGGAACAGCTACCGCGGCGAGCAGCACGGTCGGTGCGAACAACAAAAGCAAAGCAAAGGCGAAGACCAAGCAAAGTGCGCCTGTAGTAAGCGCAGCGTCCGAGCGGTTCGCCAAGAGACAACGCGGCGAAGACGGGCAGCAACTGACGCAGCGGCAACAAAGAAACGCGCAACAGGACGCGGTAGCTGCGGAGTTTCAGCAGCAACAGGAACAGCTCAGGAGTGCCAACAGTACTGCTAACAAACGAGGACGGCCAAAAGTGGCGCCATCGATTATACAATCAAACCCACTGCTGAACAACGGCACTCTACAACTGAATGCCGCCCAGCAGCAGGTTCAAGTAGCTGGCACTGGCGCACCAACCTTGCATTTTCTTCCGCAAACAAGTATGCCACAGTACGCAGCTGCCGGTGCCTCGTCCCCGCCGGTAGAAGAGCCGGTCTACCAGGAGCTGTGGGGCCCGGATGAACAGGTTGTCGAGCGCGAGTGGGAAGTGCGGGTCGTCCAGCGCCCCGACGGCGAGACGATTCCGGACGCGCCTGACCACATCAAGCTGCTGATGGAGTTTTTCGATCCAAACGACCCCGACGTCATCATTCCCTACGGGTGTCCGGAGTACGCTGCGTTCCTGAACTACGTGAGTAAGCAGGGCTTCTACATCGGTTGGCCCGACCACACGGAATTTGACAAGAAGCTGATGGACGAACAGGAAAAGCACGGCCGCGTCCTTGGCGTGCGCTGGGGCGGGAAAGAGGCAGAGGAGGTGCTAAACCGCTACGCAGCTGCCCAGGCTGGCAAGCACAAAGGCGTCCTCCACGCTCCGCCCTCGACGGGGAAGAAGAATGGTGTGAAGCCACCATCCGTAAGGGTCAACTGAAGGCGTCTGTCACGTGCTTCATTCGGCAGCAGACTCAGGCTGGTTATCGCTGCCCGCGGTGAAATCTGATCAAGCGGATCGAAATAAACCGCGTGAATTTTTCTTTGTACTTCTACGAGCTGATTTTTTAAATGAACAAAAGTCAAATGACTCGGGACGATTGAAAGCATGACAGAAGAGGAGATAACGCAACGCCCTCTGCATCACGATCTAGTCAGAAGTTTGGGAACCTGTACCGGGCTGCAGAAATTATGTAACTTTAACAAAAAAGCTACAGGTGCACCAGACTGCAGACTGCACTCGCTTTTACTTAATCTAACGCAAATCTTGTGTCGATCCGACGAAGGTGTTTGTGTTCATCAACCCCAAATACATAGAAGTACTGAGTCCGAGTCGCATAGAACGATCTTCTAGAGCACAAAAAATAACCAAATTCAAGAACAACATACATTTTTTTCCTGGTTCTCGATGTCTGTTTTGCTTTTGTCGACGTGTTTGGATCCGTTGATGAAAATGTACTTTATTTCTACTATAGTTTTTTTCTGCTATTTTGTTCCTTTCGTTTTCGTACAACAACTTTTCCTTGGTTCTCAATGTTCTCAGTCCAGTTAGAGCTCGAGCACAAAACAGTGTCGGAATTCGAATTCATATGTGAACATTTCATGTAAAAGTTGGAACGTCCACACCACAAGACACACATGGCTGACCACTTTTACTTTCCAGAAAAGTCATTGACATCTAATGATGATGATCATGATGGCAGTTTCTGGTTCGGTGCCGGTTTGGAAAGAGAACGCTCGAATCCTACGCTTTTTGGCGCATTGAAGGAGAACGTCGACTGGGAAGTGCGCGAGTCTTCCGCCGGTGGTCTTGGTGTATTCGCGAAAAGGAACATAAGATGTGGCTCCTTGATTCTGTGCGAGGCGCCGCTGCTAGCAATTTCAGATTTGAAGCTCGATAGGACGAGGAATGATGTCGACGACAAGCAGGTGAAGTTGGGGAATATACATGCTGGAACACCAGAAGATGGACAGGAACATGGGCTGGTGCGTACTTCTTGGACAAAACTGGAAAAGATCCGTGCCAATGCCTCTCTGATTGACAAGTACTACGCTGCGCTTACCGAAGACAAGAAGTCGCGGTTCTTGCAGCTTCATGATGCGTCAGGGGACCTGCGCCAGTGGCACTCTCGACAGGTGAATGCTTCTACTATGGCAACTGTGGAGCAGGTTGAGGACGCTTCTGCGAGGAGTGACGGGCAGTGGAGCGTGCGGGATATTAATGCTCGGACCGACAGTATCAAAAAAACACCGGCTGGGGTATTTTTCTCAAATGTTTTTGGCACTTCACCGGGCTGTGTGTACGAGAAGATCAGTCGCTTCAACCACTCCTGTGCCCCAAACGCTGCTGCAGATCCTGACATTACTGCCCGATTGCAGGAGTTTGAAGGCCACGACCAGTGGTCGCTGAAATGCGTAAAAGCCACCCGCGACCTCGCCAGTGGGGAGGAGATCTTCATTGACTATTTGGGTTTGCAAAGCTGTGAGAAAGACGGCGGCTCCTTTGTGTCGCTCGACAGCGCTCTGATCCTGCAGAGCCATTCAGTGCGGCAGTCTTATTTGCGATTCTCGTTCGGAAAACCCTGTGCCTGTCCGGTCTGCTGTGTGTCCACTACAACGAGCGACCGGAACCGAGAAAAAGTCATAGCAAAGTGGCAGGAGCTCCCTACTGACGATGAGATAGCGGCCGTCTTGATGGTTGGTAGCAGCAGCAAGAAGTGCAGCATCGGTGATGCTTTACTGCACCAGGCTCGTCGAACGGACCTTCTAGCGCGCGAAATTTTTGAACTGCTATTCTACGGTGAGAAGCTTCGGCACTTGTTCCCTGTTTTCGAGGAGCTTGCGGATTCGGTGCTGCTCCTCTGGGAAAATAATGCTGCAAGCGAAATAGACCCAACAAGCGGCTGTGAAAAAACCACGCCTACGACTAGGCTGCGAAGAGGAGCACAGCTCTTGGAAAAGAACAGAGTTTTGGCGTTCTGGCTGCGACTGAAGTATGAAATCGTTCGGTTTCAGCGGGGGCAAGAAGACCCTGAAAGCCGAGCCTGCCACTTGGACTGGCTCGAAGCAGCGAGGACCTGTGAGCCGTCGTGATGAAGCCGTAACATTCGATATCATTCGCGAGACCATTGTTCATGCTCAGCTAAGTGATTATCGAAATCGTCGCATCGCTCTTCCTTGTCGTTCATTTCGTCGTGCGGGACAGAAACTCCTCGCCATTGTACCTGAGACATCGTCGTGATCGGCTGGATGAAGAATGACTGTGACTCGTCGCGTACGAGTTCTGTACCTATGATCCATCCTTCCACCTCATCATTTCGCCGCTCGGCAAAGAATCGAAACTTCGAACAGCACATCCACCGCAGCAAAAAGTACAAGTAATGACAGACAGTCACCAGAAAAATGTAAATCAGCGCGATGAAGCACAAGGACGGCGACGGACGGTGATGATCTAATAGGAGATGCCAGCCGAAGATGGACTCATCGGCGGCTGGCCAGTGAGGTTAGATTTCGACTTTCAGGGCTGCCGCAGCGTGAACTTTGGCAAGCACAGTTTGGAACTCACACGATTTGAGGAGGACCCGGTTTCTTTCAGCAGTCAAGCCCCTGTCTACGAAGATGAGGACTGGATCTGCAAGCACCAGAAGCTCGGTGGGGCGCTGGCCTTGGCGACCGACTACCTCTGGGAGTGCACACGGAAGCCGCCACTACATGTTGCGGAGGGCGAGGCCGCAAGCAGTTTTGAACAAAAACGCGCGGCCGGAGTGTCCTATGACGAATTCAAGCCGGACGATCCGTTGGATAACTTGATTCTTACGAACGCGCTTAGCCAGAAAGCTTTGAGCAATGCCATGCAGAACGGGAAAAAAGGAGTGGGTAGTGCGTTCACCGAGCTGGTGGGTAATAAAGACCACAGTGCTGCTGGCAGCCCACAGTCCTCCCAGGAGGGGAACAACAAGAGACCTCACAATGAAACCGCGTTTGCCGTCGAGGACCCAAATGCTGTTGACCACCAAGCGGCAGCAGAACAAGCGGGTCCGCACCCTGTGCCTGGCCGGACGGTGCAGGATGTGCTGCCGCTGATCAAGCTGAAGCAAATGAAGTTTCGCGGGCCGAACTTTCTCAACAACGGCGAAAGCAACTACCACGAGCTCGTTCCCGGACACGGGGCGTGCGCGCGTCTGCACGTAGAGGACCGCTACTGCGAGAGGAGGGGCGTAGAGGTGTTCAAGCGGTTGTGCACGCGGAGCGACGGCTCGATGGACGCGGCTGGCGAAGGCACGTGCAGTTACGTCGCGTTGAAGAAGGCTATGAGATTTGAAGCGCAAAGCCAGGAGGCGCACGGCTGCATTCTCGACGAATCGTTACCGGAGGGCGAGCCCACGGCGGTGATGGTTAAAACTGGCACGAGGTGGAAGCTGGACGAGGAGGAGGTCGCGGAGAGGGTGAACAATCTGCAACCGATAGCGACGGCCGGTGTTGGCGCAGGTGCCTCGAAAACGGGCTATAAGTCCATCGGGACGCAGGCGCGTCGGGAGGCCGCAGAAGCCGCCGCAAGGGCGAACGAGGAGGAGGTTCGCGAGCTGCGGATCGTGCGCGGACCGCGGATTATCGCGGGGTATCGAGACAAAAGCATGTTCAACTGGAACCGGCGGCAGTGGGAGAGCCAACCGCTTTACTTTCGGACACGGGATGGTGCACGGAAGCTGGTTTTGACGGTGGGCGACCGGCCGCGCAACCAAGTCGCCGAAATCAATCGCGTGGTAGAGAACCTGGAAGAGAACACGGCCAGTGCGAACCGGAACGATGTGAACTTTGTTTGCGTCCCGGACAAAAGCTTTATCGGGCGCAAGTCGGACGACGCCAGTAGCGGCAGGACAACCACCACACCGGTTGGAGGTCACGATCCAGTGGACGCCTCACTCTCACATACGCCAAAACAGGCGCTGCCCGCACTGCCTTTCATGACCGCGGGCGAAAACAGTGCACTGCGCGTTTTCAAAGCGCAGGCGACAAAACTTTTTCTCTGATTGAACTTGAAGTCTAAGTTTTATCTCACGAACGCGTATTAAAAAGAGCAAATGAAGTACAGCGAAACAAAAGGAGCTCGAGCTGGAGCATGTTGGCCAAATGGCTATCGCCTGCGCGTATTTTTCCACTCGCTTCCCGCGCGCGCTTGCATCGGTAACGTTGACTTCTCTGCAATTTACTTACATGGATGCTTAGTTAAGTACTACAAGTGCTTTCAGCTGCGTCCTCTACGTCGTGCATATCTTTTCCTCGTCCTTGTTTGAAAATACAAATAGAAATCGTCAATCGTTTTTTTTGCAGGCGCGAACATGCATCATTCGTTCCATGTGCATCGATCTCTGCGTCCGCCCCGTCCATTTTCTCGTGCGCATTTGTCGTTCTTCATCATCGTTTTCTAATTGTGCTTTTGCTGTTGGTGTTGCGATCGTGTCGTTCTTTCAAATACGAATTGTATTCATCAGTGAAACCAATTACGCAAATTTAAATAGATACGCAGGATGCTTTGTTGGATGTGACACCCGAAGCACAATTTTTCAGTTGGAAGCAGTCATAGCTTGGGTTTACTTACATTTTTCCATTTGTGCGTCTCGCTTTAATTTTTCATCACTATCGTCTTCGTTTTTCAGCTGTTTATTTGAATTTTATCGTGGTAAACAATACTTTTACTAAGATGGTTAACACAGAGCGTGGGATTTTGCCCGGCATGCGACGAATCCTGCGCTTTTGTGCTTTCGGTGTGGGGATCATTGGCCGGACCAGATGCAGGTCCCTCGCGGACACCTCAAGCGGTAGCGGGACAGAATCCACTACAGCGGGACCGGATGCGCTTTCGAGCGGTCGAACCGACGAAGACCACAGCTACATAGCGAGCGAGTTCTTGAATGACCGGGAGAAGCAGCTCGGGAAAAATGGCCCTAAACAGGTAGAAGATCAAAGCCAAATCATGGAACACACAGCAGCAGCGACGGACACTTGGTCCCGCGAGAGCTGCACAAAATGCCTGCAAAACTGCATCAAGTTTCACGGGGCGAAGGGATACTGCACCAAATTTCAGTGCTACATGCATGAGCGTAGCTGCAAGATGCCGTTGGCCGAGAGGGAAAAAACTTACGACGACATTTTCGCTACCGCTGGGTCTGCGCCGCTAGGGTCGCGGACTAATCAGCAGAAAGATTCAGACGATTCTCTATCACCTACTTCTGGCACCAGTACTAGCGGGTCCGGCTTTTCACAGCTATCGTTTTTGTCCTCACGAGGTGGCAAGACGATCAGGGAACCACTACGAGCCAGTGCGCCTATGAATGCGAGAGAAACAGTGCGAGGCGAAAAACAACAAGATTCTGAAAATGCAGGCAGTCCTCACAGAACAAGGAAGGGGCGTGCCGCACCTGAGCGGCACCGAAAAAGTGGCGTCTCTTTTTTGAGCAAAAGGAAAACAAAGTGTGCAGATGACACTTCAGCACCCCCGTCCCTGCCGTTAGCGTTTGGCGTGCTTGCGGAAGAAGGCGGTACAGGTTCTGGGGTTCCACCGGGCCTTGTCGGGATGACGCCAGGCGGCCAGGTGCAGGATGTAGGCGTTGCATTGGATGGGCAGACGCAGACCTCGACAACCACCACGCCGCCTCGGGTAGTGGACAAAAACGCGTTGTGCACCGGGCAGAGGATCGAGGGTGCAGCCAACGCTCCCTGTCGGATCGACGTCGGGGTCTGCGTCACCTTGAAACAGGGCGACACGTTCGACAAGTGCAAGAATGACGCGATCGACATTGCGGGCCTACTGGAGATTGAGTCCGGGGTGACTGTGGAAGCGTCGTCGATAAATGTCGCGGCCAGTGGCGTCCTGCTTGCGGGCACGGACGAGCAAAATTCCGTCTCCGACGTGAAGATCATCCTCAACCACGATTTTTGCGGCTTCGACCCGAATCCTCGTCCGGACGCGTGTTTGCAAAAGGGAAACTTGATCAGCGACGGCGGCATCGTAAAGTTGTACGGGAAGCCGAAGACCTCCTGGTCGTTGCTGGTCGAGGACGCCGCTGCGGGGGCGACGACCGCAACCGTTTTGGAGTGCGCCAATTGGAAAGAGGGGGACTCGCTGATCTTCGGCGCCACCGGTGGCGAGCATTTGGGCCCGGGCGCGCGCAACCAGGGCGAGGACAGCGAGAGCGAAAAGCGAACGCTGACCAAAGTCGACCGCGTTACGAACGGACCCGAGATCTGCTGGAGCCAGAAGGGGCGCGGGAGGGACGAAACGCCGCAGTGTTCCACGACGTACTGCAAAATTGCATTCGATCAGGGGCTGAACCGATTGAAGCGCGGCAAGTGGATTCTCGATTTGGTCCCCTTGCAGTCGGAGGTCGGGAACCTGTCCCGCGACCTCCTGATCACCGGGCCGTACCACTGGTACACGGGTGGTGACTCGAACAAGGGTGCGCAGGGACTGACCACCATGCAGATGGCGAGTTCGGGGTCGAGCCCAGGAGGTGTGATGGAGATCTCGCACACGCGCGTCGAAAACTGTGGGCGGCGGTACCGCGGCGACTACTGCCTGCATTTCCACAAGGTCGGCGACTGCCCGGGGTGCCGCTTCGTCGGCAACGTGGTCGAGGCGGGCACCGGGAAGGGCATCACCATCCACGGAACGCAAAACGCACTTGTGCATGGGAACATCGTCGTAAACGTGAAGGGCGTTTCGGTGTACGTCGAGGATGGGAACGAGAAAATGAACCTGATCCGCAACAACCTGCTGATCTGCACGTGGAAGGCCACTTGTGGCCTGGACAAAGGCGGGAACGTGCCCGAGACGGTGGATAGTGACTTTAAGGAGCAATCCGCGATGTACCTCGTTTCCCCAACGCAGCACATCATCGGCAACCACATCGTGGGCCACGAGAACGCCTTCTACGCCAACAACCAGGGCGGTCCGGGCGGCTTCGGCATCGACGCCGCGCAGGGCAAAATCTGCCAGCAAAATCTCCCGTTCGCGCGCTTCGAAAACAACAGTTTCCACAACAATAACGGATTCGGTTGGTACGGCACGAACAACCACTGGCCGCGGAGGGTGGAGACGGATGCAAACGGGTTCGTGTCCAATTGGGGAAGTTGCCTGCCCTTCGACCGCGAGGGCAACGACCAGGGCAGCCCCATTCTCGTCCTGAACCACTTGGAAGCCTTCCAGGATTTCGGTGCGGGCTCTTACAGTATGGGGGACATTGCGTTCGAGAATTTCGTGGCGTTTGGGAATCTGAAGGGGTTCTACTGGAAAACCTACCGGCGGGGGCTGGGTGTGGCGCCCTTCTGCAAGAACTGCGTGTTCATGGCCAACAACCAGCAGATGGAGGGTCCGGGCGGCAGCGGGCATCTGGAATTCCCGGGGTCGCGGTTCTACTCCTCCGCTGAGGACAACCAGTGGAACGACATGACCGTGTCTTTCAATCACCACTGCAACCTCAACGATCCCGAAGACACGGGCGGGATGTGCGCGAGCCACTTCGACTATCGGGGGGCGGAATTCTATGGCGCGCCCACCGGGGCGGCTTTGAGCACGTTCAGTAGCCCCTGGGTGAAGTGGTGGTCGCAGCACCCGCGGGACCGCGGGAGATCGGACGCGCTGATTCTGCTGAAGGACAAGTTTTTGATGAACCAGGACGCGGCGCGGGTGTTCGACATATCAAATGCAAAAATGTCTGGGTCTGGAAGAATGCAAGTTTGTCATGCTTGTCTGACATGACTCTTGAATCTGTCATGCACATTACCCAAGAGCCGCACTTTTCTGTGATGCAGAAACGTAGTTTGTCATGCAGAATAGGCAACACCTAGAAGCTTAGAAACTTGTCACGCTGAGCCAGCACTTGTGGCCTCCTCATGATACGCCACCCAGCATCACAAGTTTCCAGACCCAGACATTTTTGCATTTGATACGACACGAGCGGATGCAAAACCGAGGGCGATTTCCACGAATGTCCGGCCGAGTTAGAGCTCCGGATCGTCCGGATCTACACCCCGAATCGGGGCACTTTGAAAGTGAAGAACGGGGGCGGTTCTGGGGACACCAGTTCGTCTTTGGGGTCATCTGGGGACAAGCAGTACGACGTTCCGTTCTGGGGCAACAGCAAGGGGTGGTCCGGCGGGATCATCACCCCGGGTTGCAACAACGACGCCGGCGGCTGCCAGCACATGGTGCGACCGCAGGGCTACACCTTTCTCGTGCAGAAGGACGCGAACCTGGAGCTGTGGTTTGAGGGCGGCGCGAACCTGGAGGGCCGGGACGACGTCTTTGTCCTGGAGTACAGCGAGCCGACGTTGGAGCCAAGGACGCAAATCAGCGTCACGCTGCAAGAGGGGAACGGGATCTCCGCCGCGATGGCAGGCCGGTGCGACATTTCGTCGGATCACTCGCGGTCGCTGATCTCTGCGATGGGACCGATTAACGCCGCGGCCGGTGCGTGGTGGGAGTGTAAAAAGTACCCGGTTGGCGTAGATTACAAAACGCAGTTTTACGACAAAGCGGTAGAGAAACTCAAAACCATGCGGTAACGGTTTTTATACATGCATACGTACACGCAAAGTAAACCAAAAATTTGAATTTTAATCATTTGACGCGAACAAAGTACTTTCTTACTACCCCCCTTCATTTTGTCGCACAGCAGCAAATCCTAAATTACAGTCCCATTTGCGCTGCCTTCGCATTGATGCTTGCTCGCTGGAGCAACAGGCTTCTTTCTGCTGTGCTCCTAACATAGCGTGTTCACCTTGCTGCAAGACAGGGTTTGGTGAGAATAGTTGCAAATCGTGATTGCGGCCACAACTGGTTAGCCACGCCGGGAACAGGGGTATGCGGGCTAGGGTCAGAATCAATTTCTTCTTGGTCGGGGCTTCTAATCTTGTCGTCAAGCTGTCTGATAGATTCTCCTGTCGTACGGGTAAGCGATCGGCGGTCGGTGTGGTCGGTAGCTCCAGGTCGGTTGTATATTTTTTCAGATATAGTTCCCGCAATTGGACACTGAACATGAAGGATGCTTGCAAGTGAACGATTACCCACTACGACAATAGATGTTTCGTCACAAACACACGGAACATCGTAAGACTAGTGTAATGTTGAGTAAACTGCACCAGTAGAGTAGTGCAGACTTTCTCTGTTTCATTGACAAGATCACTCGAGAGTCAAAAGCCATGCCAGCCAAAGACGACAAGCTGGCGAACAAGGTTTCCCCCGAGCAGGGAGAGCCGGAGATTGAGGTGGACGCGCGGGACTCTGTTTCGAACGTCGGCCTGTACGACGAGCAGGACAAAAATAACGAGAAGCACTACACCGGCACCGGAGGAGGAGCCTCTAGCGCGAGCGTTTCAGGCGGAACCGCAACGGAGCGGAAGTCCCGAAATAGCTTTCTCCGGCGGACGTCCACTGTATCTACCGAGTTACCGCCCCACTTCCGCGACATTGACTGGACCCAGCGGCCCATACTACTTGACCAAGACGGCAGCCCGGTGCCAACGGTGATCGAGTTCTTGATGCAACCGATGCGGTTTCAGGTAGAGGTGAAGGATGGCAAGGAAATGCTGCTCTTCGACCTTCGCCTGATTCTTTTCTGGACGGACCATCGCCTCGAGGGCTATCCACAGGAAAAAGACATCCCCGCGGACATCTGGCGCCCGGAGTTCTTGGAGCATCTGAATTCGGTCACGCTTGGCGGTGCCGCGACCTATGAAATTCAGCCCACGTTCGCACTGAAGGAGCGGACGGAGGGGAAGCTGCAAATGCTGGTTCCCGTGTTGGTAGAGCGCGATCTAAGCGAGGACTTGGAACGATTCAAAGCCTTTCCCTTTGACGGGACGCGGGTCAACATCGCCGTCGTCGCCGGTGGCGAGCGGCGTCTGGAGGGTACCAAAGACATTACCTACACGCTTTCGACGGATTCTCCGATGTTCGGGGGTGGTGAAGATGATAAAAGCAGTAGGGCCCGCGATGCCGGAGCGGACAGTGATGAAAACAAAGCAAGGGAAAGTCCGCACAACATCGGGAAGAAAGGCGGAAAAGTCTCAGTGCAGAAGATCATAGACCGCTTGCAACGCCGCGACGGCGTTGCAAGCGGTCTATGGGGACCGTTTTACTTGACGAAAACGCGCCTCAGATGCAAGGCACATCCCATCTGAGCGAGGAACTCCAAAAGCTGCTGCGGACGGTGGTGTTTTTCGACAAGGATCAGGCTGAGATGCTGGATCGAATTGCGGGAGGGATTCTCCTGGTGCTCTTTTTCTACGCGATCTTGTATCGCCTGCTTTACCGGGTGCGGGTGTTGCGGCAGAAAAATGGCATGTGGCAGAAGCTCTCCGAGGACACGCGGTCCGGGTTCGCGATGATGACGCGCGAGACCTTCAAGTTCGACGTTGTTGCGCACGAGAAAGCGGAACAGGGGGCCAACCTGGGGATTTCGGGAAAGCGAGTGGTGCCGCCAACGGATTTTTAGGTGCGAGCTTGTACTAGAAAGAGACAAAGAAGCAGTACGGCAAGCAGAGTAATCTGTTGTACTTAGACCACAGTCCTGTAGCGACAATGTGGTGCCGATACTTCTCTGCCGGCACCATTTCAAAATTATCGATTCAGAAAGCCAACTCGAAATTCCTCAAGCTCAAGCAAGAAATCAACATTACTTACATAGCAAATGTACAGATCTCACGGAAAAAATGCTTGCTATATCTTTGCTCCAGGACAACTTAATGGCTAGTTTTAGACCATCGGTGTGGAACTGGCTGAATCTTTTCTGAAATGACCGCGCTCACATCCAAGCACTATAATGCCGTTTTTCGGTGCCACCAATACGATAACTTGATATTATAACTGCACCTGACTGTGTAGTGTGGAAACCTGTGATCCCGCGATTTTCAATAACATCAACAGGCGCGGCCATTGAGCTTCATCCACATGATTTTGAAGATGAAGAGTGTTTCCATGTATAAGTACAGTACCAGTATATGCCACTTGTAGGATAACGATAAGAAGTTTTTCTCGAAAGTTCAATCTTGTTGTACCACAACCATGAGCGCTCGCAAAGCTGTTTTCCATTGGGTGATGTTTTTTTGTTTGCTTCATCTGTCACCTGGAGTAGCGAAAGCCCGCACGATAACCTTACGGTCTGTTTCCGACGTACAGGGGGATGATGCAGCAGCGACCCGCGAACAACCAGAATTGGATGCACTCGCGCTTCACAAAGGAAGTAGAACACAGCAGACACTGCAGCAGGGACAAGTGCGCCCACCAAGCAGACATGAAATTTTGAACAGAGCTGCCAACGCGACAATAACGCCAACAACGACGGGCTCCGTGATCGGTGGCGATGGCCCACCGCAACCGAAAGGCGATAACAGTGAGAGAGATCCTGATCCGGAACCACCAGAGAATGGAGAAGGCCAAGGTGGATTTCAGCATTGGAACGCGTGGATGTGGGTCCTGCTCATCGGCGGATTGGTTCTAGCTGCGACTATAGTAACGGTCGTCGTTTGGTACTGCTGCCGGCTACGGAAGGAGCAGGAACGCACCTATTCTTGCGTTAGCATCCACGTGAATTTGATTCGATAGAATGGGTATCATCTGCATCAGACTCGGAGAGGACGTGGAGTATCTATCCACCTAAACGAAGAAAGCATTTATTTTTAATCAGGGATGAAGTACACATCTGTAAGAAAAGACATGCTGCATTGATTGGCGACATCCCCACCTTCACATTCCCTTGTGGTCTGCCCCGGTGAGTGCTGCCAAAAATTTTTTGTTTCGTGGCAGCCCATTGCTTTTTGGCACAAGTGATTATTAAATGTAAAGATGAATTTTGAAATGACGTACTTCATACTGACAGTTTCCGAAAGCACGCCCCTGATTAGCCAGGTGGAGCGAGCTGTGGCTTTCTTTGTATGATTTTTTGGTCACCAAAACGAATCCGGACAAGCATGAGATGAATGATCCCATCAGCACGAACAACAATTTTTTTTACGACAAAGTAAGAAACCCAAAGCAAGGACACAGAACGTACTGTCGACGGTCTTTCGAGCGCAAGAGCATCATGTTAGATGTTCATTGAGGCTTACAGTTACTTTTGACCCACGGTGTGTGCGTCAACATGGTCCGTACGTTCACGCAGGCAGTTCGCATGTTTCACGTTTGTACTGCTAGCTTGAGTGACCGAGTTTCTGTCTCTGTCTCTGACTCTGTTCGTGATTGTGTTTCTCGGCTTATTTGTTTTGAGGAGCATCTTTCACCATGTTCAAAAATATCCTATCGAAGGAATGGACAATAGGGTGTGGAGACAGCGGCAAATGAGTCACAAGAAAACGCACTACCCTCTTGAGAGCAGCTGTGCAGCATCCAAGCAATTGACAATAAAATCATGAGAATTCTCTCTACAGTTTGTGCTTGACCACCGCGATCGGATCCTCCGCACACGATGAGCTTCATCACGGGCCTGATCTTCGGGCGTGGCGGGAGCCCGACGCAGCAGCAGGCCGCGCCCTCCTTTCACCTGCACGAGTTCCAGCAACTCTACCAAAGGCTGAAACTGTCCATCAGCAACGCGACGCAGGGACCAACACCGGAGCACGACTTCACGTCGATGCATGAGCAATTGATTGTGGAGGAATGCATTCGCAAAATGACCGAGATGCTCATCTACGGCGAGAAAAAGAAGGACTCCACGTTTTTCGACTACTTTTGCGAGAAGAACCTGTTGAAAGATTTCGTCGCGCTCCTCGGGCTGCCGCAAGTCCCGTCGAAAATCAAGATTCAGATTCTGCAAACGCTCTCCATTCTGGTATCCAACATGCAAGAAGACACGAACCTCTACTACCTGTTTTCGAACAACCACGTGAACCAGCTGATTCGCACCCCCATGAATTGGCTGGACGAGGAAATTCTCGCCTACTACATTTCCTTTTTGAAAACCTTGACGCTGAAACTGAACCGCGAAACCATCAAGTTTTTCTTCTCCACCACGGGGGGTGCGGGTGGGAGTAGCGCCAGCAGTCCGGGCGTTACTACATCAAGTCCTTATCAAATGAGCCCGAATGTAAGCCTGGTCCCTACGGGGTCCTTTCCGCTGTACACGGAGGCTGTTCGGTTTTTCGCCCACTCCGATCCGATGGTCCAAACGGCAGTGCGGACCCTAACGCTAGCGATTTTCAAGCACGCGAAGGATACTGCGCTGCAGCAGTTTCTTCTGAAGAACCGGAATTCGCGGCTGTACTTCATCTACTTCGCCTGCTACTTTCGAAATCTGTTTCTCGACCTGAACGAGCAGGTGATGTCGAACGTCCGGGACGGTATCGCGAAAGCGAAGATCTCGCAATTGCTGGACAATGTGGAGGACTGTTTCGGGTACGTGCGCGATGTGTTTTCCTGCGACTTCGAACAGCTGTCAAAGGTCCTGGCCGCGAACTTGCTGCAGCACTGCTTCTTCCCGTTGCTTCTGGAGAGAGCTTTCGGGAAGTCGTCGGTAAATTATAACGGAGGAAACAATTATGGGGAGCAAATGGAGTTGCAGATTTTATCCAGCAGTGGCTCAACAGCAACCACGGCGCGAGCCATGCCTCGGTCCGCGAGCTCGTCAGCCGCGGTCGCAAACTACTTTGCGGACCCGAGCAGCAACGGCAACGATAACCATCACCCACCGGAAAGTCCGATGAGCGCCGCGGATAGCAACGCGGACAGCACGACGCACATGAGCTCAACGAATAATTCGCCTATGGGGGGAAAGAATACCCTTGCGAATGTGGAATTTGGCGACTTGAATGCGGGCACGTGGATACCTTCGACGTCCGGAGCCACAGCAAACTCAGACTACGGCGCGACAACGCCTACGATGACGCCTGCGTCGGCTGTCGATCGCATGTCCACTACGACCGCCACCTCTACGCCCGAGCCTTCGTCCGCGTCATCGATTCCAGCTTTCAACCCACCGGGCAGAAATGCCAAAGGCGGAGCAGCTGGTGCGGCAACGAGTAGCTCGAGCACGAATCATCCGCGCAGCGCCGCTGCTGGCGCCAGCTCGGGAACGAAGCGGCGGACGCGAAGCGCGGAAAAAGGCCACAGCTTGCCCGTCATCAACCTCTCACCCGCGGAGGACGACACGCCCTTTCTCCCGGAAGTTGGCTGCTGGGTACTGAATATGAACTGCAAAAGTATCGTACTCGTATAAATGCATTACAAATTTCCTCGACATGAGAAATAAAATTTGTAATGCGGATTTACCTCAACAAAAGGATTTGTAATGCATGATTGCAATACGAGTACGATACTTTTGCACAGGATACTGAACCGGCTTTGGCAAGAGTTCCCACCCAGTGACGGCGCGGCAGTTGAGGTGAAGAAAAATGCTCAGAGCAGCAAAAGTACCGTTAAACCGCCTACCTTGTCTGGCTATGCCTTGATAACGAAGCCTGCATTTGACACGGTGCTGCGACAACGGCTTCCGAAGGCCTTCGTTCTGGCGCAAGAACTCGGACTTCGCAGGTTCCAGGGAAGGGTTCTGAAAAAGACACTGGCGCAGACGAAAAGCTCTTCGTCTGCAAGCTCTTCTGCGCGAAGAACACGAGGCGTGCGGGAACAAGAGCAGGATGCGTCGTCGCGACAGCTGGAGGAGCTGTGTGAGGACGCGGCATTCGTGGACCTGACCCTATTGCCCTTTGTGGACGAGCACACCCTTCTTACCAGCAAAGCGGGAAGCAAGGCTAGTTCTTCCGGCACCGACGAGGACCATGCCTCCTTGCAACCAAGTGGCAGCGACGATGACGGAAATATCGCAGGCGCGAGCGTTAACCCTGTAGATCAAGAGGTTACGTTCGGATCGGTACTAGCTTCTAGCACCACCGCGTCGAAGGCGATGTTGCGAGAATCATTTTTGGAATATTTTGACTCTCCTGCGCAGGCACTTGCCGTGCCAAGAACTCCATCCGGCGTTGTAACGACAGAGCAGCAATCCTTTTCGGACCAGGAGTCAAACCCATTTCGGGCACGGTTTTTGCGTCAATGCTGGTCCTGCACAGAAAGCGACCTTGTCGTGCCACTCCCGCCAACGCCATCCAGCGACGCGCCTCGCACACCAATAAACGCGGCTGAGTTCCTGAACAACTACTTGTCGTCTGACCAGGCTGCCAGCCAAGTTAAAACCGTAGCTGCTTTTGGTCACGAGATAGAAAGCAGGGTGAATCAAAACAGCAGGAGCCAGCACGACACGATGATACCCAAGGAGCAGCAGCCCAATAGGGAAGCCTTCCACGCTACTTGCGCCAGAAATCTGATGGGACAGCTGTTGTACTTCTCGATTCTTTGGAAATACGAAGAAACCGCTGTCGCACTTGAGCGAGATAATTCCGCCTCATCGTCTAGTGTTGCGTCAACATCCTCCAGTGTGCTTCCGAAGATGGTGAGTGCGCTTGCGAAAACTGTGTTGACCGCTCACTTTCCGCTCTACCACAAGTGGCGCCTCGCAATGCTTCAGCAGGTCGCTGATCAGGGCCCGTCCGGGCGAGACGCAGTCGGCGCCCATCTGTCTGACGAGATGCTTCCGGCGCTGAAGCGAATGCACACAAATTTCGACCCCGACGACGCGTTGGATGCCTTCACCGAGGCGTGGGAAGCAAGGCACCGTACCAGTGGCGGAACCACCCTGCTGCCTTCGCAACAGCGGCACTTGCTGCAAGCGAGCGGCAGTACCGAGGAGCTACTTTTCTCTCTGCGCGCGCCACCTGGTACTACCTCGACGGTCTCCGCTTCCTCGTCCGGCTCCAACAGCCGGATGATTTGCAACTTGGAATCTTCTGCGCGCACGTTTTTCGAGGTTTTTCTTGCCTGCTACGACCTCCGCAACAGGCTCGGGAGAAACAAGAATAACGGAACAAGTGCTTTTTATCAGCAGCACCCCGCCGGGGCCATCCTGCCACACCCACTGCTTCAGCACGATGAGGAAGCTTCGTTCGCGAAGGCGTTCGCTGTCGGGAAGAGCTTCGAGCTCGGCAAACGGGACCGGATCGTGTGCACCATTGTGACGCCGAGCAAACGTAAGGTGACGAGGTACTTTGTCATCCACCCGAGAGTTTTCCTTCTCGTCCAGCCAGACCTGGCTCGGGCAAATTTTGCCGTGGTCTCCGAAAGCGTCCCCATTCGGGACGTGGACGTGCAGTCACGCACGGAATCTAGGGTGCTGACGCTCCAAATCCGCTGCGGATTGTCTTCTGGCGCTACCGCGGAAAAGAAGCCGGGGAGTGCAACGCGATTGCTCGTGCTGCACTTCGAGGACAAAAAGCGGTGTAATTGTGTGTACGAGCAGTTGATCACATTCCGAAAACGCGTCCGTGCGGAGCTCTTTGAGAAACTGCAAAATTGGATCCGGGCGGCTGCGTGAGGCAGTTTTTTGTGAAAGCATGTCAGGTCATTGTGGTTGTGAAAATCCAAAATCGTTTCCCACTTCTAAGTTGGAATTCATGGCGCGAGCGTCTATGATGATGTCTAGGAGTTCAACTTCTTCTCAATCTGGTGCATACGCGCCGAACAACCAGAATGATTCTAGCAGGTCGAGTCCTTCGTGAGAGATGTATTTTGCAGCATCAGAATCCTGCCGCAGACTTTTTTGCTGCAGCTTAGCATCGAGCGAGATTACGATTAGATGGAAGATGCGCAACTACGGGCGCAAGGAGTGGAAAATGAGGGATACTACTTATTTATGCCGGCTAGGTGTAAGGCTGTCAGGAGCTGGGACAGGGGGCTTCGCCAGCGTTTTTTCCGAAGGAGAGTTTTTCCTCCTGGTACACCCAGACACACAAGAAAGCAAACGGATAGTTGTTTTTCCCATCTGCCCAGGAACCCCTGAGGTAGGTGCCGATATAATCTAATGCTGCTTTGAGAGCCCGTTAGCGCCGATCGGAGGCCGACAGGGCGAGTGCACTCGACTACGCGTCACTGATCGACGAGGATGTTGGCCGCACACGGACGCGTACTAGCCAGGCGTGCCTGTGGGCACGCGCAGACTCAGCAAGTCCGCAACACCGGGATCATGGCGAATTTGGGCAGATGTAAGTCGAATTCCATTTTGTTTTTGTGTGTTTCTACTCCTGCCCTTAGCGCAGTTCACGTTCATGATCTTGGGGATCGATCCATGTACGAATAAGATTGAAAGGTGGAAATAAGAACGCTCACTGCGACTTTTGCTTTGCGCTACCGATTGCATTTCAGATATGGGGGAGAGCAACTACACCGACTACTACAACAACTATTTCGATCGCACCCACATTCACAACCGGCCGGAAACGTTTCAAATTTTGGACAACCACGTCATGCCCCAGGGTGTCCCCATCGACGAGACCGCACCGAACCTGGAGCAGTGGCGCAAGCAGCTCGAGGCGGAGGGAAAGCAAGACCCCTTCTGGTGGATGAGCGCGGAGGAGCGCTGCGAGTTTATGGACAACACCCGCGAGTATTGTCCCACCCACGCACTCCCGCACGATTGCCGATACAGTGCGGACGTCACGTACGCAAAATTTTTTAATGATAAATATTCTTGCGTATTGCAGATAGTTTTTCGGCAGAAATGAATAGAAGGAAGGGCAAAATTCATGCTGTAGTCGACCAAAGTAAATTAGATTTACAAAACCTTATGAACACAACGCTCGACACGCAGGCTGCTCTCTGACTTGTAGAGAAAAACAAGAATGAAATGAAGCATCCCATGAACTACCCGTCAGTGGTTTCTACGGTCGGTCCGGTGGTGACGTGACCTCTCCGGGAGCACGGTTTTTGCTGGCAATCAAGCCCTGGGCGGAGATGAAGTGGTTTGCGTGGATCCCGCTTGTGTTCGGGAACAACAAAATCAGTATGTTCGGACGGTGGACGGGGTGGCAGCTGCTCATCCTGTCCTACGGCATGGTTCAGATGTATGTGATGATTATCTGGCCCCGGGAGGGCCGCGAGCGCGAGAAGAAGTTCTATTTTTCTCGAGTGAACAAGAGTTACAAGCAGGGCGTCAACTATGATCAGAAAGTCGCCACGCACAGGGAATAGTGTGTGTTGTGGTGCACAGCAAGAAATCAACACGCTGGATCGAGGGTACGTGCGCGAATCGCTGCAACAAAGGCTAGTGCTTTATTCGCTTTCTCCTCCGGTGTTGTAAGTATGTGTACCGGCTCTTGTCGCCTGTAATTTCGACGGTAAGAGCGAATTGCTACTGGGTATTTTATGTAGTGTCATTGAACAACGAGAAGGGGAAAGACTTCACATGTACCTTCGTGTACACAATCCATTTGTCGAAGGCAGAAGGCATCTTCAGCAAAATGACGACGCTGAGGATGTAGAATGGATGAAGAAGCTGAAGCGCGCTGCAGCGGGCCTCCACTCACAGATTCGAACTTCAAGCACGGGAGGTTTATTCCGATCTTGTTCAGTCACAGGTACGGACAGTGTTCCGAAGACTAAGCGCGTTGTCCACAGAAAGCTGACGACAACTGTAAGCAGGTCAACGCCAAAAACCCATTGCAAGGCAACATTATAGCCACCTGCTTTAGCAGCATATTTGCGCACTATCACTCACTCTGAGTCGCATTTGTATCTACTGCCCGCTATTACCCGTAGCAGATTCCTACTAATCTGTGGTGTCTTCAACATCTGCAGCCATCGACGCCTGCATCGGCTGAAGTTTCAAATTATCTGGTAACCAAATGCGTGCGCGCGCGCGCGCAGAGCGCGCGCCGGCCCACGAAGCCGGCGCGCGCGCTCTGCGCGCTTGCGATATTGCTTAGCAAACGCAGCGCGAAGGCAGTTGCCGTTACCATATAGGGCAACCGCCGGGAGGCGTGAAGGTCAGGGAAATGGCCAGAAATGAAGCGGGGGAAGGGAAAAAAAGCGGACCAGATGGGAAAATGGCCAGGAGGGCAAAAATGTCGCAAAAACGGCAGAAACCAAGCGGGAGAAGGTGGAAAAAGAGCATTTTTGCGATTTGGCCCACTTGATATCTGAAAAAGAGACGGACTGTTTTTTGCTCCGCCCGCTGGGCAGCTGCGTTGGAGCAGCAGGTCCGCGACCTGTTCGGAAGCCTTGGGCCGCTTCGTAACTGGAAAAAGTTGGAAAAAAATGGCAAAAATTTGCTTCATAACGTGGGTGGAAGCAATCGTCGGATTTTGTCCAGATCACCCGGGCCACTTGGAAAATGAAAAAAGATGAAAAATTGCGCAAAAACGCAATCCCTCCGCAGGCTTCAAAACTGCCAGTCAGATGCGGGCGGTGAAAATGTGCAGATCGCCCGGGCCACTTGGAAAATGAAAAAAGATGAAAAATTGCGCAAAAGCGCAATCCCTCCGCAGGCTTCAAAACTGCCAGTCAGATGCGGGCGGTGAAAATGTGCAGATCGCCCGGGCCACTTGGAAAATGAAAAAAGATGAAAAATTGCGCAAAAGCGCAATCCCTCCGCAGGCTTGAAAACTGCCAGTCATCTGTGGGCGGTGAAAATGTGCAGAGCCCTTCGGCCACCTAGAAACTTGAAAAAAAAGCAAAAATAGGCGAAAGTCGAGAACCCTCGGCAGGCTTAGAAACTGGCCACCAAGGGCGGTCCGGCGGGCGCGCGCTTGCGCCATACCATCGCGATTTGGGAAAAAAAGTCGGACTAGAAGCGGGCGGAGGCATGTCCCAAAGTCCGCATTTGGTCTGGGTTGTGGGCACAAATTCGGCACCTCCGCCGCGTCTGAAATGCCCGAATTTGGTTGCTCGGAAGGGTTTCCGGATTTTCGGCTTTCCACATACCTTCCGGGCCAGGTGGCCAGTTTGTCATGCAGGGGGCTAGAAAGGATGGCCCGCTGCGGAGGTGGAGGGGGGGGGTCCGGGGGGGGCTAGCCCCCCTTGGCCACATACCTTCCGGGCCAGGTGGCCAGTTTGTCATGCAGGGGGCTAGAAAAGATGCCCCGCTGCGAAATAGCAGACCGGATATCGCCTTCAATGCTTATCGCAGGAGCCTGCGGGCCGCCGCGGGCGACAGTAGCTGTCCGCGGCCCTTTAGGGCCCTGCGGGCCGCGGGCCGCGCTCTCGCCGCGCGGCTGGTTTGGCTTTCGCGCTGGTTAGATTTTCGCGCACGCATTTGGTTACCAATATCGCCCTCCGGGCGCGATCTTCATACGATTACGACCTTGATTGTATCTGCGAAACGGAGACGGCTGAGTGAGACCTTAGTACGCCGACGTTCAAATTAATGAATCAACTAGAAGACAAATTCCAATGACCCAAAACCTGAAAATGAAGTAGATGAAAATTTGAGATCCGCTCCGACCGACGAAGACGATGAAATCCAGAAAAATTGCACATGTTGAAAATGAAGAGGATCGGGATGCGCTGGCGCTTGCGCTGCTGCATTACTGCAATGAATTCGAAATCTTGCTGGTCAATCAATGAAAAATGATCACAAACAAGCTACGGTCGAGAAACAGAATGTTGAAACTTCAATGCTTCCTTTAGTTTTTTTTTTCCAGGTTCGCCAGCACCGCACTAATACTGATACCAATAGCTTAGCGGAAAGTGTACTTAATGTCCGTCGAAGTTCGTTGATGTATCAGATTTTACTTTGAAAAATCAGAACGAGCCGACCACGTACTATTCTAACGCATAGAAAAAGTTGTTGTATCTACTACGTTGTTGAAAATATCTCCTTGGTATTGTTTCAGTATTGTTTATAGGTATTCTCTTGAAAAAGAAAAAGGCCGAGATATTATTAAGATCAACAAACGGCTGACATTTTTTTGTAGAGCTTTGTGCGATCATTGGTATTGTTGTAGCTTCTTGTGTCCCGTACATCACCTCGACTACCATTGGTGGTGGGCTCTACAGACGGTATTGTCGCAGTTTGTCAGAGTTCTTCGCGTAGTAAACGAAGCTCTTGGTCTTGGATTTTTGGAATCAGAAGTCTTTCACCATCGAAGTAGAGCCGCATAACAAAAGGAAAACATCAACTCCAGAAAAACAAAATACTGAAGTTGTAGTCGTTCCTAGAACTGCTGTGGACGATTAGATAGAAGAGGACAAACAGAGAGTTGCACTTCTCCGTTCCCTTGTTTCTGGCGCAAGGCAGAACGTCCGAGCACCAAGCAGACCGAGCACTACGGGACTCACCCACCCAGCAAGTACGCGGTACTGCTCGGACGCAACGCTAGTTCCATGCTGGAAAGCTTCTTCTCAGATCTAACGACCACAAAGTACTACAATTTAAACCTCTGTATTTTTTCATGAAGATCCTACCTTAGCAAGCAGAAGAAGAACGACTTCCGTACAGATTCTACTTGCTTCTACCTAAAACAATAGCCGTCTCGCAATCACAGGGTGGATATTTAGAACAACCTCAAGAACACATAGTTAGCTTGGTTATCTTATCCTAGCCTAAATTAGTGTACCGTAGCGCCGCCACCTGGGTTCTTTCCTTCTTGGCCTCATAGCGATATCCTTATAGCTTCTCACGCAGCCGGAGCCGAAGCCGTGGCTGCTTGCTACTGTGATATCCTGTTGTATACAATCAACATTGGCAGCTCTGAGAAGTTTCTCTAATAGTGGTTGCGTATGCAAACCATACCGAAGACGCCAAAATTAGTAGAAAAAACGTTGCCAATCGACTACAATCAGAATATAAAAAAAGTTTCGCCGCTGTCCAACTTGTAGCTCGTCAGTGCTCCGCCTTTAGCAGTGACGATTTTGGGCAACCCAGGAACAAATATTCCAATGTGCCTCGTGGTGAGCAACTAAGAATAATATTCATCTATCTTTCATTTTTGAAAGGCGGGAACAAGAAACAGACGCTTTGTTTCAAACGAAATTTCTACCCGTGCGTAACTCAAGCGGTTTGCGGTTTTGGCTACTGCTAGAATAGCTGCATTCATACCGTAACCAACAACAACTTTTGTTGCGTCGCTCGGTCCTCACTGCCCACGATATCAAGCGGCCGATCCGGCGGGTGCAGTGGTGGTAGCGACATCGATTGACGTGTGCGAAGAAACGACAATAGAAGGACGCACAGGTGTACAACTAGTCGGGCCACAGAAGAAATACTACAGCAGCTCCGCTTGTTCCAGCTGTTTGAGGACGTAGACGTGGACCAGCAGCAATCGTCGGAGAAGTATTTGACCCATCCTTCTACAGCGAGACGAGCTTCGGACTTCTCCTAGTTTGTTGAGACCGCGAAAGTGCAGAATGCCGATGGATGTGGAGGCTTCGGCCCTCGCCTTTTTTGTGCGAACCAGTCAGAACCTGAAGATCCTCACTCTCGGCAAGGCCAGCGTCGCCAACCAGGAGAAGCTGAACCCGAAAGAGCTCGCGAAGCTTCCGCACATCCCCAAGTCCGCCTCCTGGTCTCCCGATTCGCAATGTCTCGCGGTCGGCGATACCGTCAAGGGCGTGGTGATCATCGGTCTCCGAAAGGGCAAGCCAACCGTGCAAATTCTGCAGGGCAGTTCCACGAACACCCAGCACATCTGGTGGTCGCCATCATCAAAGTATTTTCACATTGACTGCTGCCATTTCTTGCTGTGCTATGTGTATGTAAGTATGCTTACCGCTTCGGCTTCCCACAAAGTAGGAGAAAGCGTTTCTCTAAAAGTGCAAAAAACAACGAAATTACAGGTTTTTGGTGACTCAAAACCCGCCAGAGAAGGTCGAGAAAGGCGAAACGGCACCACCGAACCTGCTCGTTTGGAACGCAGAAACTCTGAAGATCGAAGCGCAGTTCAGTGTCCCCAAGGGTGACGGGAGCAGCAAGAAAGCCTGCCCTCTCCTTTGGGCTCCGGATGAATCTGTCTGCGCTAGGGTACTATCAAGAAATGATTATTGCACAATATCATGCACATTTTTTCGATTTGATACAGAGTATGCAGCTTTGCTTAATTTTTTGGTAGATGTTGAGCGTCAAAGAATAACAATAAACCAGAAGATTCTCAATTTCGCTACACCACAGATACTTCCGCCGGAGAAAAATTGTCGGGAGTCCGTCCTTCACCTCCTCCCCGGTCATGATTTGAATGCGACGCCTTTATTCGAGATTCGGGAGGAGCGCGCAAATTTGGTGGCCCAGTGGGCTCCCGCGAGTGCAAAAACCGCGGCCACTCCGAAAAACGCCGGGCTGCAACTCGCCCTGTTTGTGTCTGACGGGCGAAACGAGATGCAGCGGGTGTCGTCTCCCGCCGAGATACGGATATACGACTGCACGAAGGCTGCCGGGTCGACAAAGCTCGTATTATCCAAGCGTGCAGAGTCCGCCAGCGGAGAGTCCGCAGATCTCCAGTGGAGCGCAAGTGGCGACGCTTTGCTCGCCCTAGTGGAGACCGAAGTAGACGAAACGGGGGTGAGCTACTACGGCTCCACACGTTTGTTACTGCTCCCGAACGACCCAGATGCAGAAGTCCAGGAGCTCAATAAAGACGCGGATGGGAAGTATCAACTCAACTTGAAATGCATTAATACTTTTAACTACTTGGTACGCTTGGTGAGATTCTGGTTGTCATGTACCACTTGAAAGATGAACACTGGAAGTCAAAGCAAAGTACTGCTGCTGTTGCAACTACGAAATAAATCTTGAATTTTCCTACACAATCTCAGATACCAACCCATTCAAGCGGTGTCCTGGTCGCCGGCAGAAGACCTTTTTGTCCTGATTCGGGGATTTCAGCCCGCAAATGTCAGCTTGTGGAAGTACGACCGGTTAACAAAGCAGGCAAAATGCCTCACCATTCTCGCGGACAAGGCGCACAGAAATAGTGTGAAATGGAACAAATTTGGCTCCGTCTGCCTCATCGGCGGTTTTGGAAACTTAGCGGGGGAGTTGGATTTCTTTGGAAAAACCGATACCGACAAACTCGAGAAAATGGCGACATCCCAGGCCAACTGCACTGTTTCGGTAGCGTTTTTCTTTCTCACTTCCAATGTTGGGAAGATAATTATTTTGTGATGCGAGGCATTGATTATTTCAATTTTTTTATCTGTACGTACTTACACGTAGAGTTGTAGACGCTCCCGGAACTACCGGAAGTTCTGCGCATTCTCGTGTTTCTACAACTAGTGTGTTTTTGGATTAGCCGACGACATCAAACATCAACAGGTCGAATGGAGTGCGGATGGCATACATATCATCACTGCCGTGCTTGCGCCAAGGATGCGCGTCGGAAATGGTTTCACAATTTGGAACTGCTTGACTGGAGCCGGGCGACACACAGAGCCGTTTGAAGAACTTTACGAGGTACAGAGTTTTCATGCTTTTCTTTTACCTCTGAGCTCTACACGTAATACTAATATGCTATGATCTTTTGCTTCTGAGACTGGGACATGAATATCTAGTACCTGTATTTTTCTTGATGCGTTGGTTGGAATATGGCGCACATTTACGATATCCCCACTCTTCATCTGCATGTTCACCTCAGGTCGGCATCCGTCCGCACGACTGCAAGGGGAGCCACTTCGAAGGACCGCAGAGGCAGGACATCAAGAAGGCAGCTGCTGCGTGTTCAAAGACTACAGAAGAAAAGCCCAAAAAGGCCGTATCCTATGTAAAAACATCCCCACCCCAGTGTTGTCATGCAGATTTGCAAGCACAAGAGCATTTGTAATGCGCATCCCCATGAGAGGCATTGCCCATCGTGTTTTGCAACTTGTAATGCTGTAAACAGGATAAGGAGACGGATTTCTTATGCTGCTTCCCTTGCTAAACTGCACTACAGTACAGCCTGCAACTTGTCATGCGTGACTCGGAAAAGGTCTAGGTTTGTGTTGCAAAATCCCCATCTTGACTCTGGGGTGGGGACGTTTTTACACGGGATAGGCCGCGTACCGACCGCCCCATGCACGGGGCGAGCCGGCGAATAACAGTATCAAGGCTTTCATGCTTGGGCAGACCGGAGACGCGAGTTTATCAAAAGTAAAAATGTCTGGGTCTGGAAACTTGTGATGCTGGGTGGCGTCTCATGATGAGGCTACAGATGCTGGCTCAGCATGACACGTTTCTGAGCTCCTAGGTGTTGCCTATTCCGCATGACAAACTGCGCTTCTGCATCACAGAAAAGCGGAGCTCTTGGGTAACGTGCATGACAGATAGAAGAGTCATGCCAGACAAGCATGACAAACATGAATTCTTCCAGACCCAGACATTTTTGCATTTGATAGAGTTCCCCGAGGAGCAATAGTCCCGACAAGAAGAGCCCTGACGGCAAGAAGGCACTGCTCGCAGCAAGTGGCGCGAAGGCGGGCAATATTAAAGACGCGGCGAAGCAGGAGCAGGACGGTAGCAGCGGGGGCGCCACCGGCGTCGCTAGTGGCAAGGAGGAGTCGGGTAACTCGAGTAGTGAGCCCAGTGGGCGTACTGACAAGGCATGGATTCGAGGACAGGCCGTTCCAAGCGGAAAGAAAAAGGAGGAGAAGGCCAACAAGACTGGTGCAGGAGATTCTGCAACCACTTCAACATCAGCAGAGCAGCCGGCAAATGGTGGCGCTGACGGTATTCGGTTGCTCTTGTTTTATTGGGCTAGGAGCGCTCGTCCTTTTTGTTGTGTCGCAAAGTGTATAAGCTCATCTCTACCACCACCTGACTTGATGAAAATGTACACAATGAATGTTCCACAAATTTCTACAGTTCCTCCGGCAAGAAGGTCACAGAACGGAGTGGATCCGGAGAAGACGCCTTCGAACTCCAGACCACAGAGCGACGACGAAAGGGGCGATAGGTACTTTGATTTCGAGACCGTGATTTTTTATTGGCTCTGACCGCGCGATTGCTCTCTGTTGAGGTAGATACTAGTCAAATTGGGCTCTACATTCGTGATGTAACATGGTTTTGAGCTTCACGGCCGCGTGCACACGAATCGATTGGAAGAAGATTTGGAAAATACGAAAAATGAACAGCAAACTGCAGAACAAAGCGGGCGCAAAGGGTTTTTCGGGTGCCGAAACAGCAAATGGAAAGCCCGGGCAACCGGCCACCTCCTCTTCGTCAAGTAAGGGAGGTGCCTTGGCAGCAACCGAGAATGGCGGGAAGCAGCAGAATAGCAGTACCGGCCTGCCACCACCACCCTCGCACCAGCCGCCAACCACAGCGGCGATGGCCCAGCAGCAGGCAGCGAACGATCCAAAGAATTCGAGCATACCATTGCGCACAGTGGGCGCGGGTGGTCCACCAACGGCGCAGCCCCCCGGAGCATCGAAAGGACCCCCAGGTGCGCCGCCGAGCCAGTTTGCACCGAACGCTCGAGGCCCGCCACCAACCATGAACGGGCCCTACCCGGGCATGCCGGGTGGCCCCCCGATGAAGGGCTATCCCAACTACCCCGGCGCGCCGCCGCCTTCCTACCCACACGGTATGATCCCGGGCCCGCCGCCAGGACCCCCGTACAACGGCTACGGCGCGGGAGCGCCGGGTTACCCGGGAGCGGGCGGCGTTCCCCCCGGACAGTATCCACCCCACTTCGCGCACCACCCGGGCGCCCCGCCGTTCCCGCATCACCCACCAAACATGGGACACTACGGAATGCCGAACGGCGGAAAGGACGCCGGGAAAGGCGGGCCGGGCCCTCTGCGGGACAACCGACCCTGTCCGACCAACGGATGGCAGTATGTGGACCCGAAAGGAAACGTGCAAGGGCCCTTCGAACTCGAGGAAATGCTGCAGTGGCACCAGCTAGGGTATTTAGCAATTGATTATCTAACTTCACTCCGCTTTTGCCTCGTGCCATGTTTGTCGGAATCGATTTCGCTTTTCCGATGCTGTTGCAGCAGCTGCTGTCAATGCGTATTGCTTTGACTCATACATCTATGAGGTAGGTCTCTCAAGCTACTATATCTTTCTAGTAAATTTTCATTTTGACTTTCAGATACTTCAAGCCGGAACTGAAGATGCGGTTTACGGATGACATGGAGTTCCTCCCTTTCTCAGTGCTATGGAAACATCCGGCGGAGCCCTTTGAATCCTTTCCAAACGTACCGGCGTCGAGCTATCGGAGATAAATTCGGAAGTTGATGCGCAGCGTCCGCAAGAAGATTTACTCACTTCCGTGGATGTTTCCCATACGTCCCTTTCTGAGAGCCAACAACGTCTTCGATGTTAGTTTTCTTGCAAGATTGAATTGTGCCAGAACTCATTGAGTCCTCTCCCTTGCCCCCTGGAACGTACTTACGTAGTAATTTTTTCTCCACATGATCCACGCCACCTTCACCATCGTGCTCAACGGACAGAGGTCACCCCCTTCGCAGCATAATCGAAAACCGATGGCGATGTTGAACTGGAAAAACTTGCCAGGTGTGTCCGTGTCTGACACCAACGTGCCTGCACGATGCTGTCGATCCCACATCCGAAGCAAGATTTTTGACAGTGGAATTTCTTTGAAGCGGAACTAGGAACCCTTTCCATCTTTCCCCCGGCGCATGCTCAGAGCCGAAACAAGGACGGTAGACACATCTGCTGTTTGAATGGTTATCTGTTTTCACTATCTCTACAAGAACTCTCTCGCAATCGCATTTGACATATCTTTCACACAAACCTAAGTACTACTTCACAAAGAAAAGCGATGATATTGTAGATGAAATAACAAGTCGGACACGGACGGCTTCGTTTTTGCCGATCCTCGTTACCCAGTAATCAGATACGAAGCGCGTCAGCAGCAGCACACTGTGCTGTCCGTGATTGATAGCGACCTATAGTTTTTGCTTATACAACTCTCTTTTCAACAAGAGGTAAATCTCAGTTTATCTCTGCTCCGTTATGACACTTGTACACATGAATCTTCAAATCTAAAACTCAAAACATGGGTTTCTGATGATGTTGCTTTTCCTTTTTCGCTATTGACAAATCAATGAGAAATTGAAATTCAAAGAAGCTAATCGTAATTCTAGGTTGTTATTTCCTGGTTCTCCAGTTGTCTATTCGTGGAGATTGATTGTATACCATCATCAAATCAAAAAGTTCGACCTAGTAATACATTTGAAAAATTTGGGTTCGTGAAAATGAAAATGTATGTACCCGAAAAGAAAAAACGAATGCGAAGACGTTCATTTGAAGCGTCTTTGGGCGAGCACCGAACCCAATAATTGACGACGATTACTTATGTTTATGATTCACATCAATTATTCTTCTTGTATACGATGCTGAAGACATCTTCATCTGACAAACGCGTAATATTGAACCTTTTAAACAGTGACCCACTGCTTGTGAAGCAGAAGAGGTCAGGCGATGAAATAGAAGGCTTTGAGTTTTTCAGTTGCGATTTGCAGCATCAAATGGAACTTCCATTTTGGCAACTTGGCCCAAAAGTGGCACGTACTTGATATTGTTTCGTAGGGTAGAAAACTTAATGGATATTACAGATGGATTATGACTTGGCGATTTTTTTCATGGGTGTACCCAAAACGACAACGTTTCCGTTCTATTTCATCTAAGCGTTACTAAATTTTCACATTTACAATAGCGACATTCTCAGCATGACCATACTAGCGGTGACGCATGGTGTCGTTTGGTATGGTTTTTGTTTGTTTCTTGAGCAAGAAGAGAAACGGAAATTGAAATAGAAAATAGTGGACAAGATGAAGCGAAAATCCTGATGGATTTCGTTCATTTTTCTATTTCCGTTCATGTTCTGGCACTGGCTCTGGTGCTCCTCATCTTTCTAGGACTGCGGAGGCGAAGCGACTCTTGGAGAGGAACAGAGGGCTCGCTCGCCGTTGGGAAATGAACCTTGTTTTCTCTCGGAAGTCCAGCGTATTCTGGACGGTGCGCCACATGATCCATATCCTGGTTTTTCCTAGTTTGTGTATCACAGACCTAATTTTTCCAAACTTTTCTGTGTCTCTCACTTCCTCTCCGTCTGACCTAACAACCAGAAATTGTGTGGCTCGTGCGCTTGTACTTGTAGCTACTTTAGTACGGAAAGGAACGACTAGAGAGTGCCCGGCAGGGTCGTTCTCATGGTGCGACATCACGGTCTCGCCAGATGGATGTAGGAAGTAGTAGACATAGTGTTGCCATGCTTTGCGTGTTGCGCAGCGCAACATGGAGTTAGAGCATAACTTCAATTTGTTTTTCCCACTGGAAGCACAAACAAGCAGCCCCCAACATATGTTTTTCGTGCGACTTGACTAGGTAGAGGCGACAGATATAATCAGAAATCAAGATCGCGAAGAATGTGTGCCCACGAAGAACAAAAGCTCGAGATAGATCGCTGTGTCTCGACTCCACAACCTGAAGTGTACGAATGTTTTTTTATTCTAATCGAAAGCAAGTGAGCGAGGCTTTTAGCCTCAAAAAAAAAAGAAGCACAGAAAATGAAAGACAACAATTCGCCGAAGGGGCGCGAGCAAAACTCGGACGATTGTTTCTCGCGGTGACAAGATTCTACTTGTGGAACGCGGCAGGCCCTAATTTGTTCACCGACGCGTGAGGCTTCCATGATGTGGCGCCTTCAGTCCACTTCTGTACTTACGACCAAAGTTCGAACTGGGAATCGAACTGACTCGGTTCTGGTTGCGCAAAGCGTTGGTCTTGAAGTGGTCGTGGTAGTCGTGCTAATTCATGCTTTGAAAGGTGGCAGGTTGATGTTTGTAGTGCGGCGCCAGCGATACTTACATTAGCAATGGCAAGCAGAAGCGTCGGTCGAAATCGAATGCTGTTCTCGGTCTCCACAAATGCCATGCATGTTGGGTCGCTGCGTCCTTACAACAAACTCTTTGATGTCTGTGCAAATGCAAGGAACTCGGTTATAGAAAAACAGGTCGTGCGCTACTTGTTCATTCGGTGACGTACAGCTTGTGTTGGCATAAGATAATCTTCGGTGAATCGTACGCCCTGCAGCGGATGGCTGTCACACACCACCCGTTCCTCTCGTTCAGCCAAAGCGTCCAAACTACAAGAAAAGTATCTATGATTACATGGTTGATGATGTCGTGTGAAGATAGAATACATCATCACGAAAACGCGTGCACGTTTGTGCAGTAAGCATGCGAATTAACGCACCATTCCAAGAAGGAAAATCGGACACATTCTGACTTGTTTCCAGGAACCAATAAACTCTCCTCCCCTTCTAACGCTTCAAGATGTTTGCATCACTCGCGCATCCCGCTTTTGGCAACATCTGCATCAATACAGTAACTGGTAATTATCTTCGCGTTGAAAGATAAAGAAAATCTTGAGCATTAGTCGTTATTCCGGCAAGAAATCTTGAAAAAATCCGAGAAAGCTGGCTTTGCGGCGAAAAAAGATCATTGATCTACAACTCCACGACGAGGACCCGCAGCATCTTGAACCTGGCGCAAACTCTTTGACGAGAAATTTTTGCCAACACGGAAACGGAACAAGAAGATGTCGGACGCAAACAATATTATGGTGGTGACCCGGTGCCGGCCGTTTAACCAGCGCGAGAAGGACCTGGACAGCAAATTGTGCGTGGACATGCCGGACGACACCGTCCAGGGACGGCACGTGGTGGTCACGGAGAACGGACAGGAGAAGACGTTTGAGTTCGACCGTGCGTACTGGAGCCACGACAAGCAGCGGGAGTTCATCACCCAGGAGACCGTGATGGCCGATTTGGGGCGGATGATGCTGGACACCCTGTACAGCGGCCTGAACGTCTCCATGTTCGCCTACGGACAGACCGGGGCCGGCAAGTCCTACTCCGTGATCGGGGGCCCCGACGACCTCCGCGGGCTGCTGCCGCGGATGCTGGAGGACCTGTACGAGTCGTTAATGAAGGACAAAGACCCCAGCCGGTTCAAGTTCGGGACGAAGGTGTCTTTTTTGGAAATCTACAACGAGATCGTGCACGACCTGCTCGATCCCAAGCTGGGCACGGAAGGGTACGAACCGCCGAAGCTCGAGGTGAAGCAGCACCCCAAGCTCGGGATTTTTATCCCGGGACTCACGGAGGTCCCCACGGCGTCCAGCGACGAGTGCCTTGTGCAGATGGACCGCGGACTCGGAACCCGGTCCGTGGCGGCCACGAAGATGAACGCGGTCAGTTCGCGGTCGCACTGCGTCTTCGCACTGGAGCTGGACCAGGAGGAGGGCGGGCAGGCCAAAACCTCCAAAGTGAACTTGGTCGATTTGGCGGGCTCCGAGCGCGCAAAAAAGACCGGCGCGGCGGGCGACCGGATGAAGGAGGCAACGAATATCAACAAGTCGCTCACCGCGTTGGCCATGGTGATCGCCGCACTGGCGAAGGGGGAAGGGAAAACTGCGCCCTTTCGAAACTCAAAGTTGACCTTCATCCTGCGCGACGCGCTGGCGGGAAACAGTCGAACCATCATGCTCACCGCTCTGTCGCCGGCGGAGGACAATGTGCAGGAAACTATTTCGACACTGCACTTCGCGAAGTCCGTCAAGTCCATTAAAACCTCGGCTGTGGCGAACGTACGTTCAGTTCTTTTTTTCTTGATTCGACTTGTGTGTATCTGTATCACTTTCTCATCCTGCTGGTGCTGTTTCTCGGCATTCAGCAATTCCAATTTTTTCGTTCCTAATTTCAGGTTTCGACAACGAACGCGAAAGCTGCGGCGCAGGGCGAGATTGACCGACTGAAGAAGGAGCTCGAAGAGCAGCATGAAGCCATGATGGCGATGCAGAAAATGCTGGAAGAGGGAGGTGGTGGGCCACGCGTTTCGGAGTCGATCGCCGGGCCTGGAGCGGGAGGCGGTGGTGGACCTGCTGGTGCGTCCGGAGGCGGTTCATCCGGGGGCGCGGCGCAGCAGGTGCTTCCCAACGGAGATCTCGAGGTGTTCGCTGCCGGTGAGTTCATTTTTAAGGCTGGCGACGCTGGGCACTGCATGTACTTGGTCCTGTCGGGGGAAATCGAGCGTTGGAACGAGAAGAACGAGGTGATTGCGACCCTGGGCGCCAACGCGCTGTTTGGGGAGAGCGCGGCGCTTGGCCTGACCTTTTTCCGCAAGTACACGCACCGCGTGACCGACGCCGGTAGCTGCAGCTGTTTGGTGTTCCAGCCACACATGCTGCAAGACACCTTCCTGAAGATCGCCAACCTACGGTACGCCTACCTCGATGCCAAGGCGGATTCCGAACTCATGTTCAAGACGCAACAACAGCTGTGGGGCGCCACCATCTTGTCCACCTACAAAAACGGGTCGCTGTCGGAGCGCACCGCGCTGACGCAGAAATGCCGCGCGGAGAAGCTCCCCTACGTGAGCATCATCCACCCCACGCAGGCACTCTCCGACCTGGTGGTGTGCCAGTTGCAGGACGGGCAGCCGATCACGATCGGGGGCGCGCCGGACGCAGACGTGCGCGTCACCGGCCCGGCGGCGCAGACGGTCTGCTGCCAGATCTTGAACTACGACAGCGTGCACGTATTCATCTGTCTCACCAAGCCGACGGTCGCCGCGCGGGTCCGCAAAGAGCACAAGAAACTGGTCGACGAACTGCACGACGACAACGCTTGCGAAACCACGCTGCAGCCCATGGACACGCTGCTGAAAGACCTCACATCCGGCTCGACCACCAACGCCAGCATTCTGCTCGAGGACGGGGTCACGCTGCTCGCGGACCAGGACCAGCTGTTGCACGCGTTTTCGATGGAAGAAAACCGGATTTTGATCAACAACGAATTCTACCTCCGCGTCACGATTCCGCAGAAGCACCTGATTTCCGAGCGCGGCTCCGTGCAGATGCCGGTCCCCTTGCAGGACGACAACCCACCCGTGCCAGACAGCACGGCTGCCGCAAGCCCACCCACGAATGTTGCGGCCGCGGCGCAGGATGTCGTGGACACGGCTGCTACGGATGGCACGCGGGACGGCGAGGAGATCCGCAAGGGCGACGTGGACTACTTCGACACCACGGCGAATGCGTACAAGGGTGGCAAGGACCAGAAGAAATCTATTGAGGACACTCTGGAGCAGCTGGAGGACACGCAGATTTTGCGCCATCCTTGGAAGCGACACCGCGTCGAGAAGCTGCACCTGTATCTGAGTGACCTGGAGCAGCGGCAGCAGTTTGGCCGCGACGTGACGGCCCGGATTGCAACCGACTTTGTGGAGGCACAGGAACTGGTCGCCATGGCTTCCGAGGACTACGCAAAACTGTGCGCGCTGACCGCGCAGGCGCAGAAGTCCGCCACCTCCGCAGACGGGGAACCCTCGTCGGATTCGGACGAGGAGGAAGAAACCAAAACCTCCCAAGGAACGTCGAAGGGCAACAAGAAGCGGAAGAGCAAAAAAAGCAAACTCATCAAGCTGCCGCAGTACCAGTTCGAGGCGCTACTGGCGCGCGCGCCGCCGGGGCAGTTTGAGCACATCGCGGAGATTGACGGGCACCCGTTCTACCCCTTCATCGTGTTTTTGTTGCTGGACCCGGTGAGCGGGGTGGAACGCAGCTTTTCGCACCAGGACTTTCTGATGCGGCTGGACACCATGCACGATATGCACGCGCGCTTGCGGAAGTTCCCCAACCGCGTGACAAAGCTGGTGCAGGACCCCTTCATGGTGGTGGGAAAGGAGTTTTTCGCGCCGAAGAGCGCCGCCGACGCGAACAGCGCGGACGCTGACGAGGAGGACGACGACCTCGTCAACGCGAACAAGGACCCGATGGCGGCCGCTAAGCAGCTGCTGGCATTCCGGGGCAACGCGGACCCGCTGGACGACCGCAACTTGCCGGAGCGGCAAACGCGGCTCGTGCTGGAGAAGTTGGTGGCGAAACTGGACCGGCGCACGAGCGAAGTTAAGTCCTTGAAGGAGCTGCTGATGAAGCGCGAGGCGGAGCTGGACGAGCTGACCAACAACGCGAAGACCGACACGCTCACCGAGTTCCACCAGGATTTTGCTGGGGCGACTGACGACGCATTTGGTGCCATCTCGGCTCTGCATTCCACCCTGGGCGCGATCAGCAGCTCCCTCAAAGACACAGACCAGAAAACAATAGCACCCGCTGCCGGATCGCTGCTCAACAGCAACAACCCGACAAGCAAGGGTGTTAGTGCTGGCGCACTTGCTACTACCAAGAGAGGCTCAAATGCACCAGCACCAGGGTCGTCACTGTCAGCCACAAACCCGACAATAGCGACGAGTAACGCTCCTGTTGCTGCTCCTGCAGTAAGGAGCTCCAAGAATCTATTCCAATCGGCCGTTAGAAAAGCCGAGGCGGCAGCAGATGTATTCGGGAAGAGGAGATCGAGCACGGCAGGCCGTGGGAACTTCTTTCGCAACAGCGTTTCGGCAAAGGAAGGATTCAATCTGCCAGTCATGGTCTCCGACATAAAGTAAAATTCAGGACGAGGACTTGCGTACCAATGTTCATGCGCCTGAGTTTTAGGACAATGTATTTCTTGTCGTGCTGGTCGTCACGACTCTTTTTTTACCCAGCCTCTTGATGAATCTAAAAGCATTTCGAAAATACCCGTCAAGTTCTGGCTCGAGGATGTGTGCCAGACTGTAGAATTACTTAGCACGTTCGATCTCCTAAGTACCCTGTAAATCACGACAGCTTACAACGAGGTAGAAGTGTCCCAGAGGCACAGGATGGTAAAGATTCGATACAGTAATGGGAAAGGCATACAACAAAATCAGTGGTGGATTCCCGCGAACTGTGCTGCAAAGCACGGTGTCGTCGTTTTTTTAGTAGAAACGCCCATGACTAGTTTGAATGTGTTCATCCGGGCTCGTTTCTGAGACCTTGAGAGTTGAGACAAGTCACAAGTGCCAGGAGGGAAATTACTGCATGATTCGGCAACATCCCGACAACTGCCCATCCGGACCTCTGCCACCGCAACTAATTCTCTGTTTTGCGGCCACATTTGAAGCTGCGCTTTTCATTCGCAAAAGCTGCCGCGTACTTTGAGTTTGCACATAGAAGTCATACTAGAACTTCTTACAAGAGCGTCGAGTTCGTATGTATCGTCTATCTAACTAACTCTGCCCTTCCAGAGACGACGTGTCGCACTTCGGGACGAGAACAGCGCGAACGAACACCGCGTGTCAACATGGCCCCTCCCAATATGGACTCGCTCCTGGTCCCGGAGCAGCCTGCGCTGCGGCCGCACGCGGGGTTTTGTCTGAAGGCGAAGATCACGAGCAGTGTGGATGGAAAGACCAGCCTGGAGGGGAGTCGCATGTACCTGAATTTCTGTTCCCACCCGCTGATCGAAGCCCCGCGGCTGCCGAACGGCAAACCGGCCAGCAAGGAGTGGATTTTGAAGCACGGCCTGGGCAACATGCAGGTTCCGCTCGACCTCGGGAGCTACCGCAAGCTGAAGCTGGCGTCGGAGGGAAAGCAGAGCTCCTTCGCGGTCGACGTGGTATTTCACCCGACGATGGTCGAGCTTTTCATGAATGAGGACTTCAACACCGCGGGACGGGGTTTCAGCGGGGAGGACACCAACCCGTTCCGCCCCTACCTGAGCAACGTGGCTTTCAACATGATCGAGCGGGAGCTGAAGGTGAAGCTGAGCCGCGAGGGCAAGGACATCAAACTGGTGAAAGAGACCAAGTATAAGGACTACGCACGGGGCGGGCAGGTGCACGACTTCCAGGAAATCATGACCGACGAGGCCGTGGAGGAGATCCGGATCGAGATGGAGAAGGAGCTGAAGCAGCAGACCGTCGCGACCTCGGAGGTGAAGTTCAAGGACGACCGCGAGTCGCTGAACCTGAAGCCGGACGAGTTTGTGATCCGAGAGAGCAAGCCGAAGGCGAAACCGCTGAAGAAGACCATGAAGGGCTTTCTCAACAAGAAGGGCGCCGAAGGCTCGCTCTACGGCGAGGCCGGCAGCACCGAGGGGGTGCTGCCCGAGAACGCCGGCGACCCCATGGGCTTCCTGCCGAAGAAGCTCCGGAACACTTGCAAAATCGTGGACACCAACACGCCGGAATACCAGGCGGCGGAGGCGCAGCGGAAGGCGGCAGCGGAGACCAACGCCGAGAACAGCCAGATGATGAAGGACATGGAAAAATGGGCGAAAAAGCAAACGAAAACCTACGACCGCTGGGCCGAGGACAAGCCCATCGGGAAGTACGACGTGGACTACTCAAAATTTGACAAAATGCTGGACGACGAGGAGGACGACCTTGGCGCTGGAGGTGGAGCCGCAAATGCGCCGAAACGGGACTGGTACAGACTTGATGTAAGCACTTTCTTGATAAAGCTAAGCACAAGGACCACAAGATTTATCTATCAACAACACATACAAAGGGTTGCAGTGATTTAGTGCTAAAACATGCACTGTTGGTTTTTTCTTATCTGCAGGTATTACGATTCCTCTGGGAAGCCCCACCCTCTGACGGACAAGGACAAGAAGAGCGCGACGGGGAAGCAAGCGGGTGACTCCGCAGCTCCGTCTAAATTTGACCTTGCCGACTTCGATTTCGAAGGCCTGGCGAAGGGCTTTCTGGACCAAAAGCCAGGAAAAGAGCAATCTGCTGCACCGGATGGCGTGGAGGTGACAGCATCAACAGAGAGCGGAGCTCCTGCGACACTTGGAGATTCGGCCGCCGAAGTAGAGGACGGCGCGAGTCTGAAGTTCTCGGTTGCGGTTGAAGGCGGGGACGATAAAGCTTCCCTGCTACCGAAATTGCTCGTCACGGTGACAGACTGCGAGCGACCGCGCGAAGTCGAGCTGGACGCCACGGCCGCGGGTATTGTCTTGTCCTACGACGGCGGAGTGACCAGAATACCGCTGCAAGCCAACTCTGTTGCAAAATCTCCTGCTTGGGCCGTCGAGCCCGGAAAACTCGAGAAAATACTGAAGTCAAAGGTGCTCGACGTGGACAAAATCACAGCGAAAGCCTCGACCAAGAAAAAAACGCTGGTCATCAACGTGCCCGTCAAGGACCCGATTTCCGATCTGGATTAGTAGGTCACAAAGAAACAGCTTGGATCCTAGACAGCGTAGTGGCGTCGGTTTGCCATCAAACAGAAAAAAACGACCGTGATAGATATGAAGACCGCCGGACACAGGCACAGCTTCGTCTTGTGTTGCACTTTTTTTTATAGTTTTTTTTAGGGAGATGAAGTGGTTAAACAAAGACCGGAATGAAAACAGCGTAGTCGCTTGTGAATATTGAAACTATCGGCCTCTACTGCCATTCGCTAAAAGCGCTTTTCAAATACCGTGCAACTCTAGCAGATCAGCAGTTGTTCTCGTCGTCATCTGACGCGTGCCCGGAGCGCTATAGGTGCGTAGTCGCGTAGGTGCTCAAAAGGAAACGAAAAACGGCATGGATCAAACAAGGCAGAAAAAGTCGATTCTTGCGTAGGAAAATCCAAATTTTGTCGTTTGTGTAAGTGTTGAGTAAAGAGTGAGCCCAACTGAAAATGGACAAACACTAGCAGAAACAAAGAGCATTGGTACATATGTTTCTTCAGAAACAATACAAGCCTGACAAGCATGCGTCGGTCGTTGTCGTGGTCGTGCAACATAGAAAAAAGAAGTAGTCCTCCAGTGAGGGTGAGCTCGACATGATTATGCGCTGCCTTTCTTGGCGCTTGTGGATCTTCCCTTGATTGTCAGGATGTCTGCGCCGAGTGCTTTGCACCAGCAGCACAGAAGATCTCAGCGGCAGGACGAAATTGCCGGCACGGAAGAAGAATCATCGTCGCAAAAGAGGCTCGCAACATCATCCATGGCGCCCGCGGTCTCGCAGGACGGGTTTCCGTCCGAGCTTGAGCAGACGAGATGGCGCCGCGTTATGACAAACTACGCGCAGTTGTCCATTTACACGAAGCGCGGAAAGCCCTCCCCGCGGCTGTTCCGTACGGTGGCCGTCGCGTGCATCGCATATTGGAGCGTCGTCGCTTTCTTCACGTGCAATGAACCTGCCGAAACGACAAGCAGAAACAGAACGGTGTTGGGCGCAGCAGGTGTGGAAGCTCCAACTGCGGTGTCTCCATTCAAGCTGTCCTGGTTCTATCCCACGTTCGCGACGTGGATGCTGATTGCCGTACTGTACTTCGGGCAGCGCTTCATGGAGGCGCGAACGCCGCGTCGCGTTTGGCCGGCACTACTTCTCTTTGACACCTGCTGTTTCTGTGCGAGTTTCCTGCTCTTCGTCACGGCGGGAAACTGCATTTTCGACTACTTTGGCTACCTTTCCGGCGACCCGATCATTAGCCGGGAGGCTTCTACGGTCGGAAATGATGACGTTTTGCCGATGCCACGCGGCGTCACAAAGCTGGTGAACATTGCAAAGATCATGCGCCTGCAGTACCACCTGACCTTGTTCGAGGTATTCGAGATTGTCTTTGTTGTCGCCGCGAAAAAGTTCCGGCTACCGGTGAGCTTGCTCAACGTGTACGTAAAGACGATGCTGATGTGGGCCTGGTATGTAGCGGCGCGGCACCTGATGCTGTGCGCCGAAGAGGCGGTAGGCCAGGCGCGAAGTAGTGCCGCCCAGCAGGAGCCAAGCAGAGTAACGGACTTGAATTTCTTCGAAGAGGTGCCGCAGTCTGCCGCGTCTGCGAGTCACATGATTTTGATCCTGTTTGTGATGAACCTGTTTTCTCTCCTCACGTACGGTTACTACATCGCCTCCATGCTACTCGCGAAGGAGTGCGGATCCGCGGAGTCGTCTTCGAACACGCAGCACCACAGCAGCCGCGGAGGTACCGTTACAGCTGCCGTGCGTCCTAGCGCTATTTCGACCTCGAGCGCCAGAATGGCAAGTGCAGCTACTGGTGGCAGAAATACGAAAGGTAGAGTTTCGATCGAGGACGCAGATACGACACCGTCTCTGTCGGATTGCACACCCCAATCGTCAGGCACGTGCTCGGACAACTGCGAAGAAAAACTTGCGACGCCGCGGACAAGAAAAGTTGTATCGCACAGCACAAGTTCGAGTGCAAAGAAAAGCGCGAAATTCAGGAAAAGGGACTTGAACGCGAAGCGGACCTCCAACAAAGTCAGTGGCGACATCTTCACGGGGCAGGACACAAGCGAAACGACCAGTCGTGTGTCTTGTAGTGCAGAAGACGACAAGCGAACTTTGTCACTGTCCGCTTGCCATGCCCCCGAAGCAGCCGCCGACCAAACGGAAAGCTGTCAGAAGCACAAGGGTGTTGCTACGCTGTTGCAGGAGAGCATTCTGGCCGTCGTGGCCCTGTGCAACAGTTTTGTGCTTCGTCATTTTCCCGCTCTGCAATGGGCGCAGCACATGATTTTGTTTCTCCACGCGGTGTTTCAGTTTAGCTGCCTTCTCCTTGTGCAGACGAGCAGCCCAGCTACCTTGAATGCAGATTTTTCGTCCTCATTTCCGTCGCCTCTCTTCCAGGACAGTTGGTTCGGAATCGAGCAAATATTCTCTCTCGGCCCGTTGCACAAAAACCCGCTGCTGCACATTACCAATCCGGTGATCCCTTTGCTCGAACTGCTGGTTTGCAGCCAGCTGCTGCTGCTGTACGTCGACTTCAACGTGCACAGCCAGGATCAGCACCTAAGCGGACATAACAAAGACGGCAAGGAACATCAACCCGAGGCCCGGTTCTGCTTTTCCTTCGACAGTTGCGGGTGGCTTTACGTGTACCACTGGGGCGTCGCGACCTTTATCTACGACCACTTATCCTGTGGAACGGGCGAATACCCGGCGGAGCTCGCCTTCTCCGGGGCGAGCGGGGGCGCTTTGGTGGCTGGGGCACTGGCGCTGGGGTTGAACCCCATGGACGTCTGCTTCGACACCATCCGCCAGTCGGGCCCCTGCCGGTGGAGCATCTTTGAGGCATTTCGGCTGTGCGACCGGACACTGGCGAAGTGGGTCCCGGCAAGTGTGTCTCACTGTACGGGCCGGTTGCGCATTCTCATGACCCGCTTGTCCTTCTGGCGCCCACCCTTTGCGAAGGGACAGGTAAGTACCTCAGACATCTTCATTCTTCGTGACGAGTGCTATATTGATTCCGGAACCGCGCCATGGACCCGCACTATGTCAATGTGATCGTGTAGTTGATGGCAAAATAGATACTCAATTTTTCGTGTTTTATCTGATTTTCTACCATGTGCAGGTTGTCACCCAGTTCGAGGACCGCACCCACTTCATCCAGTGCCTCCGCGCCTCGTCGCACATTCCCCTGCTTGGGGGGCTGTTTCCGTATTTTGTGGAGAAGTACAGGGCCTACTACGTGGACGGGCTGATGTGGCTTTCCTTGTTTGTCCACTGGCGGACCTTTAGCCCGAGCGACTACGTGACGCGCGTGAGCGCCACCGGGGTGTACCCGAACGCGGATATCAGTCCCCGGAAGACGTTTCCCGCCTGGTGGGCGATTTTTCCGCCGGGCGAGGAAGTTTTGGAGGGCATGTTCTGGCAGGGCTACCTGGACTGCAAGGCGCACTTTGAGCGGAACCACCGGACCGTTCCGCGGGTTTGTGGCTGCTCGTGCCGCTCGTCTCCGGCGCGCTCGAAGACCGGCTCGCGCTCGAGCTCCAAAGACACTTTCTACCACGGAATGATCCGCAATGAAGACGAGAACTGTGGTGCGTTCAACGCGGAAGCCTTGCAACCAGCGCACCAGCGGACTCCCTTGCACAGCGGTCATTCTACAGCTTTCGCAACGAGGTCACTTTCGCGTAGCTTCATCTCGCGGGAAGATTGTGCAGCGCCAGGACGAGCTGCTGGTGTTTCTGAAGAACAAGAAGAGCAGCTGTCATTTCCTCGGACCGCCTCGACCACGCCGGCGGTTTTTCTCGAGGCACAGGGCGAAATTTTGTCATCCGACTCGGACTTAGAGGAGCCCGACGAACGCCTGCCGCCCGCGCTGGTGTTTCAGGATTTGCGTCGCCGCTCGGTTTTAGACAACAAACCGAGCAGCCGAAGCGGGTCAAAAGGTTTTGAAAACTTGACGTCGTCCTCGTTTTCTGACCAAGCAGGAGACCGCAGCAGCATCACCTTCTCGCAGCCCGACCCGGGTCTTCTGATCCCAAATCCGGACAGTAATTCCGTTGCCTCTGTGGACGAAGGTGAAGGGCGGTGTGTCAGCACAGATTGTCCTACAACAACTTCCAAGGAGATCAGTGCGTCGAGGACCTCTCCGCGCAAACGGGGGAAGAGAGCACGAAACACGTCTGAATGCTTGACAGCATCCGCATCAGAGAAAAATTGCGCCGCTGCAGAGCAAGACAGAGCGACGTTTTCCAATGGATCAGAGATGAAGGAGCCTCATCCACCAGCGGGACCTGGGATAGGCAAGGACCACCAAGACGTGTTGTCCCGCGCAAACGTGAACATCAACCCCGCCATCGCGCTCTGGTCTTCTGGCACTTACCACGCATCGTTGAGCCAGCAGCGCCTGGAAGCAAATTCTGCGGAGGTCGAGCGCCTCATCGCAGTCGCAGATCACCACATCGAGACCAGCTGGGTGGCGTGCTTCATGAGTTTTCTCCTCATCGGGCTAGCTTTCATCGCCTTCTCTTGAACATCAAGACGAATCACACGCAATTTCTATACAGCTCTTGTTCCATTTGACTACTACTCCGATTTTCCTTCCAAATGAATCGCATGAAGAAGAAGATAAGTAGACTCTACTAGCACCGCTCTTTTCGGAGAAGCAGTACAAGTTCCTGCGGATACCGACAGCGACATACTCATTGACTCCTGACGAAGGAGACCATCACCTAGTGTAGTATCTGGCGGTATACTAGCTCTAGCAAACCAGGGTAAACTCATAATTTTTTCAGCAAATCCGAAGAAAACGAAATGCTGGTGTTGCAAAAACGGATACTTTTGCTCTTACCTACGCTTTTTCAAACATCATGACCGCCGTAGCTAGTGGGTTCTTGTGTGTAGCTTTGGTCTTATTCTTGGTCATATCAACATCAAAATGCAGTCTAACCGCTACCAGACACACGCTTATCTCTTTGGTGGGCCAGAGATATGTTAAATTCTTCGAAAATTACATTCCATACATACCTTTCCAGGCCGGCGCCATCTGCCGTTGTTTTTTTTTGCTTGATTTGTTACCACGAGCATTATCTCAAGGAGAAGTAGATAATCCTGGTCCTGCGCTCTGATTTGCCTACGCATTTGCCTTCAACTACCAAGCTAGGAGCAATTCCGAGGTTTGATGAGTCAATTTTCCCATTGGTTTTTTAGGCAAAGAGGACCAGAACAAGTTGCTGCAGGACGCGAAATGAATTCTGTACTTACAACTGGATTTTTGGTCACGGAGTTTGGGGAGTAGCATCATCAATGCCCATGTGAAATGAAAATAGAAGAAGTTGAAACCCGTTGGTTCCTCCTGTTCGAGCTAAATTTTTCCGCGCGGAGAATCAAACACGTCCGATCAAATTAAGTGTTGAACACAAGGTCCACAGCGGCTGCCTTTTTTTCAATTAGAGCGTGATACTCGCCTTACCCTTTTTATCTTTTGAAATATATGTTTTTTGCATCCCTTCCCTTGTCCTTCCTCTTTCCCGCTCGAACCACAACGACAACCCCAGTCGTCCATGCCGTTGGCTATGCGTATCTGCATCCTGGTATATGTGTAGTCGTATCTTCTTTTGCGCCACGAATCGCCTGCTTTATACGAGCACTGCTCGTCGGAATGGCAGAGCAGATCGCATCCACTAAGAATGAAGCAAGAAAGGATGACTCGCGGGAGCGTGAAGCGGCACAGATCGCACCGAAGAGGGACACGGGTCGTGAACCGGACAACACAAAAGGAGAGCACGGCGAGGCGGCACTATCAGAGAGCTCCGACAGTATCGAGAAGGCCGCACAACCAAGCGACGCCTTCTCGTCAGCAGCTGCCGAAGTGCAGTCCGCTGACCCCCACAGAAGGGCCGAGCCAGATGTTGGAGACGACGACGAGCAGAGAAGTATTCAAAAGGAAGCGAAAGACGATGCCTCCGGTCAAGATCAGTTCCACGATGGGGAAAGAAAGCTAACGACCACTAGATCACTGCAAGGTTCGGCTGAACTACGCCCCGACGGCGAAGATGATCTTCATGGACATGACGACGTTGACGGCCCTGTCACTCCGGGCGGTACGACCAACCCGGGCTCGCTTCTGACCCGGTTGCGCAGTGGCGAGCTGCTTGAGGATGTCAAGGAGACCGTCCGCGATGTGCCTTTCGGGTTCGACTTCGAGCGTGCGCGGGAGCGCTTCGAGTCGGTTTCTGAGGCGGCGAAGGAAAGGTTTGAGACTGTTTCCGAAGCAGCGAAGGAAAGGTTTGAGACTGTTTCCGAGGCTGCGAAGGAAAGGTTCGAAACTGTGTCCGAGGCAGCGTCCAAATCTCTGGAGACCGCGGCGGACTTGGCAAAGGAACGGTTCGAGGGCATCTCGGAGTCGCTGGAACAGCAGGCAGACCAGGCGTTGGTCCGCGCCCGGCAGTTCCGCGCGCAGGTGCTGCAGTACCAACAGGAGATGCTGCAGCAGAAATCGCCCGTGGTGTCCGCAGCCGAGCTGCGGCGCATCTACACGACGCAGACCGGCCTGCTGGTGGACTACATTCAGGCCCGGTTTCTCTGGCAGCGCTGCGTGTTTGCGGGTGTGTTTTTTTCCGCGTGGTTCTACAGCCTCTACCACAAGGCGACGCAGTGGACAGAGCGCGGAATTTCCCTGAAGCCCTGGTGGTTCTCGCCGATCCTGGCGACGTGGATGTATCTCGTGGTCATCTACTTTGGCGTGCGGTTCATGGCAAAGCGACGGAGCGCCTTCTCGGACTACATTTTTGAGTTTCTCTTCCTCTACAACGTGGCCCAGATGCTGGCGAACTTGTTCGTCTGCTACCACGTTTTTTTCGAGGTGCGCCGGCTGCAGGAATTCCCGACGCTGTTCGCCAACCACGAAACGGTTTCAACCTACGGGGGCCTTCTGTTCCAGTCCTTCATCGGCCCACAGACGGTAGGTGATAAAGCCACGATATCTGCGCAGCAAGGTGGAATTATGGACTTTATAGGAGGGTCATCTACTCAGGAGCAAGGAACAACAGCTCCCAGCGACTCTTCGGCTGCTGCAGAGGCATTGCAGGGACGCATTACTGGAACAAACACTACGGGCATCTTCAGCTTCCCGTTTGCCCTGTTTATCAGCTACATCGCGGAACCGGTGTTCGAGATGCTGTTTGCCTACCCCGTCCGCACGTTTGTCGTGAAGCCGGTCTTTGAAGACGTGTTCGGGTTCGATCTACAGTACTTCTCCAAATGGTGGGGCAACGGTCGGGAATTTTCGTCCACGTGGCTGACGCTTCTGGTTTGGCTCCACTACATGCTGCACGTCACGGAGCTCTGCGACATCATCTTCGTCATTCTGCGTAATAAGTTCCAGCGCATCATGACATCCTTGCACATCTACCTGCGGATCCTCAACCTCTGGAGCTGGTTCCTCGTCGCGCGCTACAACGCGTATGGTGACGTCGGCTTCGTCGTCCTGGTCAATTCGGCCACAAATTTTTTCGTGTACTGGTACTACGCCGCCGCTGTGCTGCACAGCACCAGCAGCCTGGAGAACGCCAATGCTGGTAGTACGAGCACAGCAACGGGGGAGTCGGGTGAAGAACCACCAGGAGGTACCGCCAAAGCCGTGAAGCACAAGGCCCAGGTCGTGCGATTGCAGATTATGCAGATGAGCACACTGTTCGTGCATTCCCTTTGGTGTTTGTTCTTTGGCAAGATGCCGGGTCTAGCCTGTCTCTGGCAGATTGGCGTCATGTTGCAGGGCCTGGTTCTCTACTCGGATTTCCAGCACCAGGACCATATTTCCAAAGCGAACACCGCAGAGGTAGATCTGGCGACCGAAATGCAGAGCTTCGTCGAAGGCATGCCTTTATTTTCCGATACGGAATCCGACATTAGCGAACTTGGTGGCGGTGGGTTGACGCCGAAGCTCTACGCCTCCTCAACGCGGTCCTCGCCACGGCACGACGATATCGAGGTGGACCTTTACGATGAAAAAATTGCAGCGGACAAAACTACATCGAAATCAGGTGAACTCACGCATTCGAAGAACCTAGCGCGTTCCTCCGATGAGAATGGCAGATCATCGCCAGCTGTACCAGGCACTAGTACAGCAACATCGAGTAAGAAGACAGCATCCCCAGAGGATGGCGCGGATGCCTCGACGACCATGCCGCCGCAGGTGCTACCGGTTACAGCACATCCGGCCGCGACTCTCCGGAATCGCAGAGCTACAATTACCGCCGGAACGTCCGGGCCGGCACATCTCGCACTACGTTCCGCCTCGATGCCCGACATCAGGCTGTCACTACAGATGGCCGAGGAGCGGTTGCGGCGAAAACGAAAGAACCGCCGCCCCCAGCTCATGTTTTCGTTCGACAGTAGCGGGTGGTTGTATCTTTACCACTTTGGTGTGGCCTATGCCATCGAATCCCACTTCGGGCGCCTGACGCAGGACCTGTTGGATACTTACAACAACGACTCCGCTCCGGGCCCGCTGGAGGAAAATAGTGCCACCTCAACATCCATGCGAGACAGAGGAAAAGGAGGATCAAAGACTACAAAAGCTCTTTCGAAAGATGCGGGAACGAAAGCAACGTCTTCGTCATCGACGACGTCTGACGAGGAAACCGTGAATCCCACCGCCGAAGTAACCTTGCGGCGGCGGTCCACAGGGAACATGTTTTCTGTCCCTTCTGCGGTGCCCCATAATTCCTCCACCTCCGACGATATGCCGTCCATGTCTTCGTCCTCGAGGCCCGCTTCTTCCACATTCACGGAGCGCAGCGAGCCTGCGTCCAGTACTTCAAAGCCAGCAAAGGGGCTAGACCATGATCGTCGTGGTACTGATGTCAGCACACCGACCCGCACGCTGAGTAAAGAGTTACTCGAAAACACGACCACAGGGAGCAGGCCGAACAGCAGGTGGCGTAATAAAAGCGCTGGATCCAAACATGGTAAGAAGGTGAACCCAGCTTGTCTCGGTTTCTCGGGGTCCTCCGGTGGTGCTCTGGTCGGTTGCGCCCTGGCTTGCGGGGTCGACGTGCGGGCGCTCGCCGAGTACGCGATTTCGCTTTTTCCGACGATCGGACACAACCCAGTGCTGGCCGTACGGGCACTAGACGGCGCGATGGCGAAGTTTCTTGAGCCGAACATGTTTCGGCGCGCGAGTAACCGCATTCGCATCTTGCTGACCAACGTGCGCATCACCAAGCCGCCGTTTCTCACGGCCGAGGTTATCCATGAATTTCACTCCGACGCGCACTTGCGGAATTGCCTCAAGGCTTCCTCGCACGTTCCGCTGGTCGCAGGATGGCTGCCTTTCAAGATGACGCCAGAAATGGTCTCGGGAACAGCTCCTGTAGCTGGTCCAACTGGTACACCAGCTTCCTCGCCTCTGCCAGAAGACGAGGATGGTCCTAAAGCGGGCGTTCTGGCGTCAAGTTCTGCTTCAAAGAAAACAGTGACGCGTTCGAAAACAGCTCCCGAAACGGAGAGAATAGTAGGGAACAGAGCTCCTGCTTCCAGCGCGAAACCATCTTCATCAACAAGCAGCACTGGACCCGCCGAGCCGTCCACGCCCATCCCGAAAGTGAACAACTGGTATCTCGACGGGCTTGCGTGGCTCACGTTTCTCGTTCCGTGGCGAACCTTTCATCCCGACGACTCCGTGGTGAAAGTGAGTGCGCTCTCCGCTCCGACCGCGGATATCGTCCCGCGCATTATCATTCCGTTCTGGTGGGCTGGCTTCCCGCCGTCCGAGAAAGTTTTACGGGGCATCTTTTGGTCCGGCTATCAGGATGGCATGGCCTGGATTCGCGACACCCAGTATGGGTACAACAGCAGCAGCCGTGGGGGGCGTCGGTTTCTGAAATCTGCCTGCTTTTCCTGCCGCAGCGACGCCTCCGAGCAGCTGGAGCGGCGGCCCTCGACCGAGAAGAGTTTTTCCTCTAGCAGCTCCAAGCAGCGCCTTCGGCCGATCGGCGCGCGCGCAGTGCTGAAGAAACTGCTACCACCGAGTAGGAGCCATTGGTCAACTGGATTCGAGGAGGATCTAAGCGTTTTCGACGATGAGGAAATTCAGGACTGCATTGAGGAGTACGAAGAACAAGCGGAGTCCGCCTGGACCACGGTCATCTTCTTCACCATCTGCACTCTTGCCTTGCTGCTCCTGCTCGCCACGGAGTTCGAATTGTAGCACTGGAATTGCACCATGAGCACGTAATACTAAAAGTTGAGTTCTTGGATGTTTTCGAAACAACAAGCACAGAAGATGTAGATCAAAAGCTTTGGTTCAGTCAGAACTACAGAGTCTGCTGAGGGCGTAGTTCTTTCGCAACAGGAGCATCTGTGTTGCTATTCGCAACATGATGCACGAAATAGAGACACAGAAGATACCGCTCTGGCAGGCTTCGTGGGGTGATACGAACGCGAGGGCGCGAACGAATGGGAAAATGAACATAGCAGAAGACACTGCAAGGAACAGCATAGTCGGGCATCCCGCCCATCGAACACGTGTTTTTTTGCGACGCGTTCTCCGCCGTGAATTTTGGTTGTTGATCAACGCAATCAGAGTCACAAGAAGCCATAAGCAAAGACAGGAGGGAAAGTGATGAGACATACATAGAAGTGCAGGAGGACTCGACGCACTACAAATTGCAAATCGAAAAGAGAGCGAGAGCGGAAAAACCAGAAGAGGAATTAAGTACGTAATAACAAGGGCCTGTGGGCGCTGCCAGAGCGATAGATCGTCACTCAAAGCGCGCAGCGGAGTTCGAGTTGGTTGTAAAGAAACGGCCAAAGAAGTGCGTTGACACCGTCACCACATTGACGATTAGTTTCACGCAGCAAAAGCAATAAAGCGGGGCATGATCATCGTCATTTTAGGTTGAGTTCGCGCTGCTCCACCCCCCCCCGGCGAGAGGGACTCGTCTGAGGAGTGATTGCCATCGGCAATGTGATTGCACAGCGCCAGGACAAGTCGCATGAAAACTCATGGCGCGACGTTGGGCACGACCTCCGCGAAACGCTTACGCCGAAACGGGATGATAACGTTTCGGTGGGCGAAGTAGAGGAACCGACGAAAAACGGTTACGGTGATGCCGTTTATGCCTCTTCATCCAGGGGAAAACAGCCAAGTGTTTTCTCCCAAAATGAAAATGTGCGGCGGAGCATGCAGGACTGTATGTTCAACTGCGCGGACAAAACTGGGGCTTTTCATCTGCAGTTCCGCCCTGCTGCTAAGCAGCACGTTCGTGTTGTCAGCGAACGCGGAAGACGCCAGCAGTAGGCAGCAAGAAAATAGCTCCGCTACCGTGTCCTTTCTGAAAAAAGGCAAAGTCCGCGCCAGTAGACGAAAAAGCACTACAACCTCCACCGCGTCGAGAGGAAGGACCAGTTCGAGGAAGGCAGAGAGCGGTACTGAACAAGCGCAGCAGCAGCGGAATGGGAAGACACGCAGAAAAAAGTTGGATGTGGAAGAGACGACGAACGTGCACACGTATAGCCGGTTCTACCCCTACCTGGATTCCTTAAATCCCACAGCGCCGATGGACGAAGTGGGCGACCCCGTCGTGCCATCGACGATCAGTGGCATGTGGATGAACTCGCAAGTGTTCCCACCCTACCTCCTTCCCGAGACTTTTCCGAACGAACCTTCCGACGAGCCGGGGGCGGACGAGTCGAACAAGAAGGACGTGCTGTACTACCACAAAAAGCCGCACCGCGTCAAGTATGGCAAGGGGGGGCACCAAATTTTGGACTACGCCGTCAAGCCGGCCGACGGGACCTGGCCCAACGGGGACGTGCTGTTTCCCAAGGTGGATAACAAGGCCGTCGTCCCCGACGCCACCACGCGCAGCAGCCGGAGCGGCGTGCACGAAACCGTGATTGCCGGGCCGGCGGAGCGGATCCCCTGGGACCAGCTGCCCATCGTCGCGCCCGGGGAGCGCGGGGTCATCGAAAATTGGCAAAACACGGTCGGAAAATTAGATTACATCCCGAAGCCCGTGGCGCGCTACCTGGATCAGGTCCACGACGCGGGGTTCTCCTGCGAAAATGACACGCGGGACCCCCGGTGTGTCACACCGGATTGCCCGCTGAACGCGGTGGACGATGGGCTGGCGCTGGTGATCGGGAACCTAAAGGTAGATCGGGTCGAAATGCTGGAAAAAACGGCAGACGATCTCTTCAAAGTCAGGGTAAGAGTGATTCATTTATTGATGTTAGTACCACGTTTGGTGGACTTTCTGATGCAGTAAGTAGTACATATTACTAGAGCGGGGTAACAAATGACCCGTTAACTCGCACCCGCGAGTTAACCGTCCGCCCGGCCGGCCGGACGGTTAACTCGCGGCTTGGAGTGTAGACAAATCGCAAGGTGGTGCAAATCTAACCCGAAGCGCTCGCCAATCCTCACTGCAGCGTGCTTATATATTCAGAATTCATTTACTGTGCTTATTTATAAATGGAATTGATTGCAAAACTCGGCGAAAAAGCCGCAAGAGGCTGCATTTTTTGCAATTCGAAATTGGGAAAGTTTTTCATGCGTCACCGCTAGAACAGGGCGAGCGAAAATCCGCCTGCGAGCTAAGATCTTGCTTCAGTCGGCCTGTTCCTGCTGCTGGTGTTGGGTGTGTTGCTGAAAATCTTTCCCAGTTTCGAATTGCAAAAAATGAATCCAGTTACGGCTTTTCCGTCGTGTTTTGCAATCAATTTCATTTCAAAATAAGCGCGAGAAAATTCTCAATCAGCATGCTTTAATGAGGATTGGCGAGCACTTCGGGGTGGATTTTTAAGACCTTGCGATTTGTCTACACTCCAAGCCGCGAGTTAACCGTCCGGCCGGCCGGGCGGACGGTTAACTCGCGGGCGCGAGTTAACGGGTCATTTGTTACCCCGCTCCTACAGTGTTTTTCTTTTTTTTCATCTTTGGGTTTGAACATGACGCATTCGAAAATAAAGCTCAATTTCAAAAATTTGTAAAGATAACCGGGTTGCACGACGAGGGCAAGGACTGCAGCGAGCTGGGATGCACCATACTTCGCCAGTGCTACCACGAAGCTACGGGTCCTTACGAAGCGGCCGGATGCACGGAAATGCAGTACGAGCACAAGTACGATGCGTTTCGAAACTTGGAGACGCCGAAGGGACAGTGCCCATCCTACCACGAGGTTTGCTCCACTGTTGTGCAACAAGTGCCAAAAGGAACCTTGTTCTTCAACGGAAAAGCATGCGTTTGACATTTATAGCTTTTTTCCATAAGTCGATAATACTGGTACGGCGCAAAGAGAATGAGAAAGATCTAGAGCATCAGCATTACTAGCAAAGCAATCGCGCTGCACGTATCCAGCACTTTGACGCCAACGTGTGGAAGGATTCCACCGCCGTATGCTGTCTTCTGAAATGATGTTCAGATCCACTCCATCTAGACTCCCTGGCCGCGCGAATACTTGTTGCGGTGTAAAAAGGTCAGTTTTATACCTCGGTAGGAGAAACTGAAACTGAAAGAGATCAGTTTTTATGTCGGTCGGTACAACGAGCTGAAGCTGCAGCAGCTTGCGAACAAGATGAAAGAGAAAAGAAAAAATCGAGCATACAACTTCGCTATGTCTGATGTTGGTAGGGAAAATTCTTTTCACAGATCTTCATGATCATGGAGCGCGTTATAGCTGGATCTAGTGGAGTCTTCAGGATCACAAATTGTTGTGTATGCGTATGGTAAGGCGAAAAGGAAAAAAAGATTGAAGATCCACAAAGAAGATCCTCATGCACAAAGCAGAGTTTAGATTTTTTGTCGCATAATTCTCTACTCTGCAGCGACCCTCTCTATTTCATGGATTTCAACGCGTTGGAGAAGCAGAATCTTTTTAGAAGTAAGCTCTTACCCCACAAGCACAAGTTAGTAGGTACCCATACATATCGTGTACATCGCCAGTCTGCTGGTCAAATTAAACACATCGGTCAAAAACAATGGCGGTGCAACAGGCGAAGGCCCCGCCTTCCCCAAGAGAGGAGCTTCTCAACAGCACAGAAAATTGTAACCCGCCTACTACAACGATAACATCGACGACGACCCCAAAACGGAAAAGTTCCGCCGGCAAAATTGCTGCCGACCAAGCATCTTCAGAACGGTGTCAACATGAGGGTTTTTTCCACGACCCCACCTTTGGTACGAAGACATTGGACTTGGCTCCGATGCTGGACGTGACGACGCGGGAGTTTCGGTACTTTATGCGGCTTCTGTCCCGGCGCATGGTAAATTGGACCGAAATGCACGTGGACCAAACGATTTTGCACTCCGACAACCTCGACTATCACCTTGACTACTGCCGCGTCGAGGAGCCCATGGTGCTCCAGCTGGGCGGCAATGACCCGGACACCTGCGCAAAAGCGACCGAAATCATTGCCGGGGAAAAGTACCAGTACAAGCACGTGAATCTGAACTGCGGGTGCCCCTCGGACCGTGTCTCCGGGAAGGGCGAGTTCGGCGCGGTGCTGATGAAGAAGCCGGAAACCGTGCGCGACGTGATGCAGGCGATCGCAGAGGCATGTAAAGAGAAGAACCTCGCGGTCGATCTCTCGGTGAAAACTCGAATTGGAGTGGACGACTGCGACAACAGCGAATTTCTGGAAAAGTTCATCACCGTCGTGCGGGAGTCCGGAGTTCGAAAATTCATCCTGCACGCCAGGAAGTGCATCTTGAAAGGCCTCACACCGGCGCAGAACCGCAGCATCCCGCCGCTGAACTACGCCAGAGTGTTTGAAATGTGCGACAAATTTCCCGACTGCGAGTTCTGGCTCAACGGCGGAGTCAAGACTCTGCGCCAAGCAAAGGAGCTTGCGTACGGAACCGCGACAACGGTCGAGGAAAGGGAAACAGCGCAGAAGCGAAGGAAGACGTGTCAAAAACAAAACGAGGAGACAAGTGCAGCTCCGGGAGAAGCAGCTCGAAATGAAGGGAAGCAGGAGCAGAAGGTAGAGCGACCTAGCACTCCTGTTGCAGAAAATGTATCTTTGGAGATGGAGGCCGACACGACTTCCGCTCGAAGCGAGGAAACTGCTGGCCAATTCTTGTCAGAGTACCCGAACGCAAACTGCCACCCGCGAACGCACGCTCCTGCGAATTTGCGCGGGGTGATGCTGGGTCGAGCGGCTATGGAGAACCCGAGTATTTTCGCGGATGCCGACCGGTACTACTACGGAGACACTGAGAATCCGAACCAAACGCGACGCCAGGTCCTTGACAAGTACTGTGCGTACCTGGAGCAGCTCTATCCTCCGCAGTGCGTGCAGGCCCAGCAATCGACTGCCATGGCCGCAGCTGCGGGAACACCGAAAAGCACGGAAGCATCTTCGCCGTCGACGGCGCCGGAGCACGAGCAGTCGCGACAAAGTGACGGCACGCAGGAGACAGCAGCGCCGGTTCTTCAGGAGACCGGAGTTGTAGAATCTTGTTTAAGGCATCACCAGCACTGCCTCTGCCCAATCTGTCGCTGCTTGTACAGCGTGCCGTCCGAGCAGCGGAACGACCAGACCTCGAAGGCGATCGAGGATGCAACCGCGCAGGCGATTGAGACGCTAAAGAGCTCCGACAAGGAGTTTCTGGCCCTGGGTGTGAAGCAATCGCGCAAGAACCGGCACAACAACCCGAACGTCAAGGTGAGCTCCGGGTGCGTTGCCCGGTGCCTGAAGCCGGTGCTCGGTTTGTTTTGTAATCTGCCCGGAAACAAGCAGTTCCGACGAGACTTGGACGTGTTCAGCCGCGACCTCTACGTGCGCAACTGTGGCGTGGCCTACATCATCCGGCGGTGCATGTCCAGGCTGTCGAACGACTTGCTGGACATGCCCTTCCGCAGGACCGAGGACGAAACAGACCCGGCAGAGGAAAAGCGGGAGCTGGATGAAAAATTTATGGCCGCAAAACAGCAACAGGACGGAGTAAATCCCAAAGACCAAAAGTCGAAGCGACGTAAGCTCGCACAAGCAGCGACATCGCATGAACCCATGCAAACGACATAAGCGCGAATGATTCTGTCACCTAGCACAGAATCCGATCTGAAATGTCTGTGTTAGTTGAGATCACGCTTGATATTGATGTTGACTTCGAAAATCGAGTACGATTTTCGCGCGAGTGAGCCGGTGACTTTTCGTCACTGAAAAGTGAAATTGCAATGGGGCTAGGCAATTTGTGTTCCCTCATTTCATCAAGTTTGTACCGTGAAGGTAATGGTGATGTTGCCATAGTAAAGAAAAAGATGAAGATCGAAACAAAGCTCCTGGCATCGAAAAAGATCATGCAGCCGTGCATGACTGAGCCAGGCCCAGGGCCAGCACATAGAAGCAGATCATGATTACTATCGTGAAATGTTTTTCCGTGCAAGATCTTCAGAGATACGACATTCCGATCAAGTATTGTCGATCTTGAAAATCCGCTACGCGTGATCCCTCAGCTCTAGGTTCATCTTTTTTCACATGGTAAGGTAAAAAATGGATTGAACAACTATAACGACATGTACCTGTAGTTTATTCGTCTTTTGTGCTTCATCTGCACTCTCTTTCTCCTTTAACAGGCCAGAGCGAGTATATGCTTTTCTTTCAGTCAATCCTGGATGTAAATAACAGCATTTACTTTTGTTTTGGTGCGTCCGCATACGTGCATTCTGTGCGATAATTGTTTAGCAAATTCAAGAATACAATAGAAAATTGAAAATGCAAGCAGAATCATCTGCGACCTCATCTTCCGCAAGCCGGCGCTTGGCATTGACTGAGGTAGAGCGCATTCTGCTGCAGTGCACGTCCGGCGATCACACGACCGACGAGCAAAACAGAAACGCCAATTCAGCGGTCGAGGAAGAGCACGTCGAGCACTTTCGCCAAGGGAATTATTTCCCGGTGCTGCGGGAACTGCACCGCGAGCTGAAAAGCGATGATCTTAGCGACATCTCTGCGAGCGAGGTGGCACAGCAAGAATCGCATCTACTCTATGCAGTTTGTTGCTTTCAGCTCTTTCTGCAGGCGAACGTGACCGGCCCGAAACTGTCGGCGGAGGTGCTCAGGTTCCATGACGAAGAGCTCTGCAAGGACGTTCTGGAGAAGGTGGAAAATGAAAATCAAATATTGAAGAAGACCACCGCTTTGGACCTGCTTCAAATCGACGGCGAGGAAGCGCATGAGTTGACGCTGGTACCGGCGTTCCTTTACCAGAGTCACCGGGTGTTGCGATCCTTGTGTCGCACGACAGCAGGTGGATCATCTGCAACTACGCAGGATGGTCGTGCACTACTGCAAAGTGCTCCGATATGGCACAGCCGTCTTGCCTTCGTATGGCAACGCACGCTCGCAGAGGCGTCCGATCGAGGGGAGGGTCATGTACAATCATTGCGACAGACTTCGGTGAATGAGTTTGGAGCATGGTTGGCAAGCTACTTCGAGCTGGCCGGGAAGGTCGATCTCCATAGCGGCTTCCTCCAGGTCCTAGGTTGCAAAAGCGGAGATGTCTTTCAATCAACCAGTTGTGGTGCGTCAGCGCCCGAGCCCGACAATGGCGAAGTAGACGTTGCAGCGCAAAATCGCTTAGCCGGTTTGATGAATCAGCTGAACCTGAACGAGTCCGACAGGGCAGGTGAGACGAAGACTGCGAAATCTGTAGTTTGTTCTACGGGTAAGGTAAACTCGTCGTCAAAAACATTCGGAGCTCCGGTTCTGAGCGTCCAGCAGTACGAGGACGCGAATGCTGGAAGCAGCCTGATTGTCGCAAACAATACCCTCTTTGCACAGCTTGTTGCGGAGTTCTGCGTGCGCATGGCGTGGTACCAATGCTCGGTGCAGCAAGCGAACAGTTCTAACATTGCAAAGAAGTTGGAAGAGTTGCTTCAGATTGCGGGGAGAGAATTGCTAGAAGACTTCCAATTTCGCTTCACCGGCATCGAGGGCATCAGGCGCAAGCACCAAACGCACAAAGTGGCACAGTTGGTCGTCGTGACGAAGGGAAACAGAATGACTACGCAGGGAGAAAGGACCACAGGTGGAGCAAAGCCTGATGCAGTTGAGAACGTCGCATTCGCAAATAAGCATCCTCAACAGCAGCAGCCACAGATTCTCGCGCTGGACGAGGTAAATCCGGATAACGACATTCTGGAAACTCCGCAGCTCGCCACTCCGTGTGTGGAGGACAAGGAAGACAACTGGTCCTACGACGCCGCACTAAACTCACCGGTCGAAACGTGTCTCTTGCTTGCGTTCGCGCATCTGTATTGGACAGGGGCGACGAGGCAGGACAAGTTGATGCTAGAGCAGGTCGGCGCGATCGCTGAGCGGGTCGTGCGGAGCAGCATTGCCTTCGCGGAGAGCGCCGAGGAGGCACGGGAATTGGGCGCCGTGGAAAATCCCAACTGGATGTGCTCCGCCACCGGACTCTGGTTTCGGTGTAAGCACGAGTACACGCGCGTGCACACGAAGGAGCGGGCGGTGCTACAACTCCAGGAACTGGTCAACTTGTACAATCATGGCGAAGAAGTTGATGGAGCGGAACCAATGTCGCCTGCGCAAGAAAACCACCAGAAGCAGAATCACCTCACAGCCGAGGTAACGGAGCGCCTACAGTTTCTGCACGCCACGGGCTACCCCCTTCGGCACGAGCTGCAGCGCGAGTTTGGGTTCAACATGATGAAATGCGGCATGGCACTGACCGCGTGCGAACACTTCCAGCAGCTAAAGATGTGGGCAGAGGCGGTGGACTGTCTGATTGCTGCGGACCGCAGGCGGGACGCCGTGCAGCTGATTTTGCGACGTTTGTCCGAGTCGCAGTCCAGCCGTACTTTGAAGTGCCGCTTGCTCTGTTGCCTGGGCGACTTGGCCGAGGACGAAATCGACGACCAGGTGACACAGAGTGTGGTTAGGATGGGCCAGCAACTCAGCACCGTCGACGAGGAAGACGAGGAGTCCTGCTCTCACGCGCAGGACCACCTGTTGCCGCACCCCGCGGAGCACTACTACCAACAAGCTTGGGATCTGTCCGAGCAGCACCATCCGCGCGCGGGTCGCAGTCTCGGGTTTCTGTACTTCCGCAAGTCACTGCGAATGGGAGGGGACGCAGAGGATTCAGAGGAATCGAAGTCTCAGACTGACATGGACCGCGATACTCTTTTGGAAAAGGCAGACCGCGCATTCGCGACAGCCTTGAAGATCAACCCCTTTCACCCGTCAGCCTGGTTTTCTCTGGGATGCCTGCGCATGCGACGTGACGACTTCCAGCAAGCCGCGGTTGCCTTCTTGAAGTCCGCAACGTACCGGCGCGCGAATGCGTCAAGCGTGGACCCCGTGGCGCAAGGGGAGGACGAGGCAGGAGCGGAGTGCTACGGAAATTTGGCTGCTTGTTACGCGCGGCTTGGTCAGTACGCGGATGCGCAGGCCGCGATCGGAGAAGCCTGCCGACGCAGCATGTACAATTACAAATTGTGGGAGAGCAACCTGAGCATCTGCCTTCACGTGCGCGATGTCGTAGGGTGCTGCCGCGCAGTAAAGAAACTGGTCGTGGACCTCAAAAAACTGCCTGACATGAAGATCTTGGCTCTGCTCGTTTCCCACGTTCTGGAGGCGAAGAGCGAAGAAGGGGAGCAGAAACAGGTCGACGTCCATGATGACCAAGCCAGTCCGTGCTCGACGCAGTCGCCCAAGAGTACTACAGGAGGACCTGGCTGTGACTCACCGGGGACAGAACCAGAAGTTCGGCGCACTACCGCCGATGAAGACGAAGAACTCGTTTCGGCTGAGGCCGCAGAGAAGCTAGCTCAGAAGAAAAAGGACCAGAGGGAACAGCAGGAAAAACTGGAACAAAGGGAAAAGCGAATCAAAAGGGAGCGGGAGTCTGTATTGCGACTGTTGACCGACGTAACCGCGGCCACGGCAAATGTCGATGCCATGGCGTGGAAACTGTTGGGGTTGTTGCAGATGTTCGAGGGCGATTTTTCCGCTGCGTACGAAAGCCGAATGAAGGAATTTCGCCAACTTAACGCCGGCATGTGGAGCAACATGGAGACGCAAATGGTCACGCTCGTCGGCGAAGAAAAGGTGCAAAAGAACGCGGGTCAAGGAAATGACGGAGCACCGGAAGTCAATACCAAGCGCCACACCGCCTTCGGACGGCGGCTCCACAACTTGGTGGAAAATCTGTGTGGCCTGACGGACTTGGTGCTTAACGTCCTGCAGCACATGAAAGAAGAGGACACACTGTACGTCGAGAAGCAGAAGGACAAGCGTGCACTGCATTTCTCGATCCGCAATGTGACGAAAAAGGTTTTTAACAAACTGGACGAAGGCATCATGGACGCAGAGTGGGCGAAAATTTTCCAACACACGCACGACACTTTGAAGAACCTTGAAAGCCGCTTGCAGGGTTGATGGTGTTGACGACCTGCAAGTAGATACAACTCGCTATGACACGTGCGGATGGAAATTGCAAACGACATCGCAATCGCAAAACGTAAACAAAAAATCAAACATGTTCACCAGGGGAAGCAAAAAAACGGAAAAACATGAATAATGTTCAGCGCGCTTTTCGTTTCAGTTACAGTTTATCATTTAATAGCTGGAGAATCAACATGAACATCCCATTGTACTATCGGTTTCTACAAACACGGATTCCGGAAGGAAAACTTTATCTTTTGGGTGAAGTGAGAATTCGATTCCGCTACCGATTACTCTTGTTCCTCGCTCGTTAGTATCGTCATCGTGCCTCGACGTGCAGGAAGTTGGGTGTGTGGACCGGGCAGCTGCCACGTCGTATCGGGTCGAGTCATGACCTGTTATCTTCGCACCGTCGTGCTGCTAAAATCTTGAGGATGGTTTTATAGTACGTACTTAATAGCTTTTGCGGGATGATCATCTTCGCTTCCACATTTTCTCATCGCCTTAGATTTACTCGATACAGCAGCAATTCGTGCCTTCTTGACTCGTGGTCGTGTTGGGAAACAAAAAAGTGCAGGTATCTACTGTAGATTGTCTAGACTTTCCTGGGATCTTTGAAAAAATTTTTGATGAAGAAAACACTTTTCTATTTTCGACTTTTGCAGTTTCTGTTTCATGGTGCAATAATTTTTAAGTACTACCCTAGGTAGAAGGTTGGTTTTTTCGACTTATGGGTTGGGTTTTCCCGAGGAATGACATGACTATCTTCCGATTCACATTTTTGACCCGGGAGTAGTACTCAAATGTAAACCTGAACTCAATCACATCTTATTGACTTTATCATGTGTGCTCCTACTTCAATGAAAAACAAAAAAGCGCATCTGCGCTGCGTTGCGCTCCACCTCTCGATCTTCGCTGCTCGCTGGGCAATATTATTTGAAGAGGCTGTTGTAGTGGCTGCGGAAAGTAGTAGAACAGGTTCAACTAGTACTGGTGACCCGGTTGAAGCAGGGAGAGGTATCTGGGAAGAGCGAGACGAACACTACCGCAAAGAGCAGCGCCGACTTCTGGCTACGCGCCTGACCCATGATGTGTTTTTGGCCAACGAGAACACGCAAATCTCCGAGGAGGTCGACGGTCACCATGTGGCCGCAAAGCAGAAACAAGCAGCGGAGTTTTGGAGAGGAGCTGAAGTAGAAGAAGCGGCCGCAAGTGTTCTCGCGCAAATCAAGCAGAGCCAGGACGAGGGGACTGGCGCGGCGCAGTGGGCGCAGACCGAGACAGAGAAAATGATAAAGCGCACCGGGGGTGACCTTGCTGACGACAGAATCGAGATGCGTGACTCGTTCCAGCAGCAACAGCAACTAGAAGAAATAGAGCCGACCTCTGCGTACAATCATGCCACGAGTTTTACAGCGAAAGGAACTGCAGAAGAACCCCCGGGATCGCCCGGAACCGCAGTTCAATTTCTGGAAGCGGGATTCGGAGAACGTCTGCCTTTAGCAGAGGGACAACAGGAACAGCACCGAGGGACGCCGTCAAATACTAAAGTCGTCAGGAACTACCAGCCCCAGAAAGTACAAGGTGCAAACTCTGTGCCTACTTCCGCGGAAGACGGCACTGAAGCTGGAGATGGCTTCGCGTGGCAGCAAAAGGTGGAGCGACTGGAGGACGTGGTAAGCGAACTGGGGGAAATTGTGCGGCACCTGCGGAAAGAGCTGGCAACCCAGCAAGTTTTCCAGAACACGACCGCGGCTCGCATCGCGAGTGCGGGTGCAGTCAGCGAGATCATACAGCAAAACCAAATCGCGCATTCGCTTGCGAACATGCGCAGGGACTTCCTCGTCATGCTCGTGCTTCTCCTCCTTGGCTATGGGGCTGTTGTGATAGGTCTGCTCTTACCCACCAAGCTTGTGTTTTTCCCGCCCGTACTTTACCTTCCGACACCCGAGAACCCCAGTGAAGATGTTCTTGACCACAGTGAACAACAACAAACAGAAGATGCAGCAGACGACGCGCTCCGCAAGCAGCGCCAGCGACCGTTGCGAAAATTCATGCTGTTGCCGCACGCGTTCGCGGCCGATGGCACTCTGTCGAGTGTCTGCCAGTTTCAAGGCAGCAGCGCGGGAAATATCTGGACCTCTTGCCTCATCGTCTACGCTGTGTGTGCGCTCCTCTCTCGCTACACGGTGATTGCCGGCCTCTATCCGCATTGGTGCTCGGGCTTGCGCACGTGGTGGCACAGCGCTTCTCCTCTGCTCAATTTCTCCGGGATTTCCCCCCTGGAGATGTTGCTTCGCGTTTTGTGGTTGGTACTTCCGTGTGTCGGCTTCATGCTCACGGCAGCTGTGCCCAGCCCCACAGCCGACGCTCGTCGTGCAATGGAACAGGAAAGCACCAAAGAAGCCAGAGAAGCTGTTCCTTCTTCTACCAAAGCCGAAGAAGATGTTAAAATGCGCGAAACGGAGACCGATCGTGTACAAGTGGGATCCCATGACGCGATAGAGTACTTTCGCTTGCGAAACACGCGGTGGCAAGTGGTCTTACACGCGGTGTGGTCTCCTCTCGCGATGGCAGTGTTGGTACTTTTTCAGACCTACCAGTTTACTTTTGGCGAAGGGATCTCGTTAACTGCTGCGATTTTTGGAACGATGGACGAGCAACTGGTCTTCGACGACGAGGTTCTACATTACTGGGCACGTCATCAGGCTCTTGGCGTAGAAGGAGTCTGCTCACCCCAGGAGCTTTCCTTGCGTGTGCAGTGGGCACCAATGATTTTCCGGCTTCGCGCTCTGTTCCTGGTGTTCTCGTGGATCTTCTGTAGTGGATTTGCGATTCTCGTTTCCTTGCTTCCTCAGCGACATGATCGCGAACGCAGACCCTTCTCGACGACATCCACTCCGATTTTCCTGCCGTACGACGGAAGCGCCAGCCTTCTGCTTCCGAAGATTTCCTATGTACTCGAAGTGGCAGCAATACTGTGCGTGCTCTGCTTGCCGTTCTTCCCCGTGATGTACAACCTCTCCTTTCGCTTTGCCCTAGCGCCCGGACACGTTGCGGAAGACTACCAGCAAATCCTGATCGGCAGTGGTGAAAATCTTCGGCACATTTACAACATTTTTTGGCACGATAAGGAAGAAGCACCCGTAAAATGGCGGGAGCCGAGGGTGAGGGGACCCGGTTTTGCGCCCGGCTTGATAGACTATCAGTGCACGACCAGCTGGGGCACGCACACGTGGAGGGATCCGTCACTGTGCGAATGGATTCCGGGGTGGAACCAAACCGAGAATGGGACAAACATGTATTTCTGGGACTGGGCGCCCTATTAATGTTTATTTTCGTGCTAGTCTTCGGACTTTAGAAAATAATTGGCCTTCGGGTGACTATCGGACGGTCTCGACCGGACGAAATGCAATTAATGTTTATTTTGACCTGAAAGTAGAGAGCTAAGTTTTGCTATAACGTACATGCTGACCTGAAATTTTCTCGGCTCTACGCTCTGACTCGAAGGTAGTGAGCTTATGACTTGTAGATATCCACCGGCAAAAAAAGACCTCGATCCAAAACAAGCTCTGCACTCCTCGGAGGCTACTTTAGTATTGGCTCTAGATTCTCCTCCAAAAAAATTTGCATTCAATTCTCTTCGGAGACTATACGACTATGCTTCCTCGGAAGCTAGACGCTAGCCGATCCCTTATTTAGTGCTAGTCTTCGGACTTTAGAAAATAATTGGCCTTCGGGTGACTATCGGACGGTCTCGACCGGACGAAATGCAATTAATGTTTATTTTGGCCTGAAAGTAGAGAGCTAAGTTTTGCTATAACGTACATGCTGACCTGAAATTTTCTCGGCTCTACGCTCTGACTCGAAGGTAGTGAGCTTATGATTTGTAGATATCCACCGGCAAAAAAAGACCTCGATCCAAAACAAGCTCTGCACTCCTCGGAGGCTACTTTAGTATTGGCTCTAGATTCTCCTCCAAAAAAATTTGCATTCAATTCTCTTCGGAGACTATACGACTATGCTTCCTCGGAAGCTAGACGCTAGCCGATCCCTTATTTAGTGCTAGTCTTCGGACTTTAGAAAATAATTGGCCTTCGGGTGACTATCGGACGGTCTCGACCGGACGAAATGCAATTAATGTTTATTTTGGCCTGAAAGTAGAGAGCTAAGTTTTGCTATAACGTACATGCTGGCCTGAAATTTTCTCGGCTCTACGCTCTGACTCGAAGGTAGTGAGCTTATGATTTGTAGATATCCACCGGCAAAAAAAGACCTCGATCCAAAACAAGCTCTGCACTCCTCGGAGGCTACTTTAGTATTGGCTCTAGATTCTCCTCCAAAAAAATTTGCATTCAATTCTCTTCGGAGACTATACGACTATGCTTCCTCGGAAGCTAGACGCTAGCCGATCCCTTATTTAGTGCTAGTCTTCGGACTTTAGAAAATAATTGGCCTTCGGGTGACTATCGGACGGTCTCGACCGGACGAAATGCAATTAATGTTTATTTTGGCCTGAAAGTAGAGAGCTAAGTTTTGCTATAACGTACATGCTGGCCTGAAATTTTCTCGGCTCTACGCTCTGACTCGAAGGTAGTGAGCTTATGATTTGTAGATATCCACCGGCAAAAAAAGACCTCGATCCAAAACAAGCTCTGCACTCCTCGGAGGCTACTTTAGTATTGGCTCTAGATTCTCCTCCAAAAAAATTTGCATTCAATTCTCTTCGGAGACTATACGACTATGCTTCCTCGGAAGCTAGACGCTAGCCGATCCCTTATTTAGTGCTAGTCTTCGGACTTTAGAAAATAACTGGCCTTCGGGTGACTGTCGGACGGTCTCGACCGGACGAAATGCAATGAGTGTTCGTTTTTTTGAGTCCTATTAATGTATTGTTTATTTTGACTTGTAGTTTTCTCAGTTCGTGTACGCTCTGACTTGAAGGTAGTGAACTAATATTTTTAGTTATTTGTAGATAACCACCGGCAAAAAAAGACCTCGAACCAAAACGATCTCTGCACTCCTCGGAGGCTACTTTAGTGTTGGCACAAGGTACACCATCAAAGCGCTTGCATGCAATCCTCTTCGGAGACTATTCGATTATGCTTCCTCGGAAGCTAGACGCTAGCCGATCCCTTATATAGTGCTAGTCTTCGGACTTTAGAAAATAAGCGCCCTTCGGGTGACTATCGGACGGCCTCGACCGGACGAAATGCTACTAGGCGGTCCCTTCCTTATTTAGTGCTAGTCTTCGGACTTTTGAAAATATTGGGCCTTCGGGTATCTATCGGACGGTCTCGACCGGACGAAATACATGCTCGTTTCTTCAGGTAGCCAAAGACGTTTTTGCCACACAGTGTTTTTCTCGAACTAGCAGTAGAAAGCAAACCCTTCAAGCGGAGACCGCGAATTCATAGAAAATAGACAATTAGAAACTTCAAGTTCATTTTACAAATTCGCGTCGTTGCCAGACGGGTCGGGCATGACGAGGAAAAGAAAATGAAACCGAGATCTCTTGCAGTAACGAAAAACGTGTTTTGCGGAGGTTGTTCGAGGAAGAATTGCCTCGCATATCTCGTCTAGATGGGTTCTCGCAGCAAACCGTGGCCTCGGAATCTGCCCTGTGCAATGCAAAAAAGTGAATGGAAGTTCTTCAGCTTGATATGATACTGAGCAGTGTCTAGCACTTCGTGCGAGCGTATGGAGATCCGGTGCAGATCCTATGTATTGCCAACATTTTGGTAGAAATAGAAAAATCAAAGATGTGTCTCCCTCGATTCTCGTGGTTGCAGTTGCTGGGCTTTGCTTTCTGTGGAATGCTTTCGAGCAGCGGTTGAAGCTTGCCGTGCAGCAGAAGGTTAACGAACCAAGGCACTGGGAGGAGTCGTTCGCTCTGGGACAGTTCCGGTTGACGTACCGAAGAAACTACGGGACCGCATTGCTTTCGGCACAGTATGCAAACGCATTGCACGCTTCGGTCCTCGCTGGGATCATTTCTATTCCACTGCTAATGCAGTTTTGTCCGGCTCCGGCCCTGCAACACTTCTCCTTCCTGCGAAACATTCTCCGTGTCCAAAACAGTAAGAATTGTTCTTGCACGACGAGGACTAGAAGCGACTGGACGAGGTTCTTTCTGCCGCTTGTCTTTTTCTGCGCAGGGAGTTCGAGCAATTTGCTTGATCGCGCAACGCGCGGCTACGTGGTGGATTACGTGGAAGTTGTTTGTCTTGGATACGCTTTTAACTTGTCGGACGCCATGGTTTCAGTGGCAGCGCTATTTGTCTGCCATGCGATCTGTGCGTCTTGATGGGGAAAAACAATTAAATCCAAAGACACGATTGATATCGCTTCAAAGATTTTGGGATTCGGTGTTCGGTTTCTGTAGCATGTTGAGTACATTGGTTCTTTGTCGCTCACCTATGTATTAGAAGAAGCGAGCACACATGTAGTTGTCTTTGTTTCGTCATGCACTGTTTGTATTTCAGGTTCAGATCATGTAGTCCCACGCCGTGTGGTTGCTTTATGTTGCTGCTTTTTATGTTCACAGCAAGAGCAACGCCACCGGCGTGTTTTGCCTAGAGAGCAGGTGGAGAGGAACTGCTAAGTGATATTTGTAGGCAATGTGTAAAAACTTTACTAAGCTTGCATCGAAAATTTCACGACCTTGTCCTACTTGCCCAAACAAAAATATCTGACAATTCCACCAGCATGGTCGTTGAAAACCCCAGCCTACAGCTACGCGAGGATCCGTTCCAGTGGCTGTCCCAGCAGGGTGCTGCGAAGGAGCATCTCCTTGCCGGTAATGCACTGGAGATCGCTGGCAAGCTGGATGCGAGTCAAAGCATTCTCTCGTCGTCGTCCACCACGGCGTCGTCTAGCAGCAGCAGCTGTTCTTTGCCCAGTCGATGCTTTCGCGACAGGTTTCGGATACCTCCCCTGAAAAGCTTCGCGGCACCTCCAGCGGCGAACAAATCCGGGGGCGGAGGACCATTGTCGCCGGTAGACGAGGACGAGGAATCGGTGTACCTCGTCGGGCATTCCCTGGGCCTGCAACCAAAGGAGACCCGGGAGCTACTGTTAAACGAGCTGGACAAATGGGGGCAGTTCGGTGTGAACGGACACTTTTCCGGGGACTTTCCCTGGATGCCCATCGACGAATTTGCAACCCCGGCGGCCGCAAGGGTGCTCGGTGCGAAAGTGGAAGAGGTAGTCGGATTTTACTCATTTGCCAACCACTTTTCTTTGCTGCGATCTTTTGAAAATTTTTCCCACTTATTCTGGTATCGGAAGAACAACTTCCGACGGTACAACTGTCTGACAGAGGGCGCGCCCTCGCCCTGAGGATACCGCAAACAACTATCATTGTTTTCACCACAAGAACCGTCTGCACACCTCTTCCAGGTTTGCATAATGAACACGCTTTCTGTGAACCTGCACCTGATGTTTACGACGTTTTACCGGCCGGAGCGCAACCGGCGGTTCAAGATCTTGTACGAAGCCCAGGCCTTTCCCAGTGACTTTTTCGTGTTTCAGAGCCAAGCACAGCTCCACGACCTGGACCCGGAGGAGGCCTTGCTGCCCGTTCCCGCGGACCCTGATACCGATCTCGTCGACGAGGAGAGGCTCTGCGAACTGTTGCGCGAAGACCGCGAGATCGCGGTCCTCTGCCTGGGCGCAGTCCAGTACTACAGCGGGCAGTTCTTCGACGTTGCTAAAATCACCAAAGTCGCCCACGAAAACGGTGTGGTCGCGCTGTTCGATCTTGCGCACGCGGTCGGCAACGTGCCACTGGAGCTGCACAAGTGGAACGTCGACGCTGCCTCGTTTTGCACGTACAAGTACCTGAACAGCGGACCGGGTTGTATCGGAGGTTTTTTTGTGCACGAACGGCACTTGCAAACCATGAATCTGCTGGACGCTGGAGCGGTACAAACGACTAGTACCAAACTGCCGAGCGAGCACGGGGCGGCGTTAAGTTCAGGAACTATTGACGAGGATGACGTATTGCGGGAAAGGTCTTCGTATGCGGAAAGCACTCCGACTAACCAGCAGGTGATAAAGCTGAGAAGCACACCCTCGATAGGACATATATCGGAAGAAGCTGGAGAGGCTTCCGAGGTGCCCCCGATGCACGGCGGTAGTGGGGACGGTAAGGAACCAATTCTTGTTCTTTCTTTGGTTCTTTACAGGTTTAAGGCTGAGACCTACATTCTTTTTTGTACGCAAGCGCAGTGATGTCAAGTGCTAAAGGCAAGAATGATTTCTCTGCTAACGCACATCAGAGCACGTCTTGAACCGTGAGTGGTCGAAGGATGTGGGCACGAAGCGGCTCGCCGGCTGGTGGAGCCACGACAAAAGCACAAGATTTGAGATGAAGCATAAACTCCAGCCGGCCGCAGGGGCGAAAGCGTTCAGCTTGTCAAACCCCGGTGTCATGCTAATGATGTGTCTGATCGCCAGCCTCCGAGTGTTCGACCAAACCAGCATGGAGGACTTGCGCGTTCGGAGCAAAAGGCTGACCGCGTTCTTATTTGAACTCTTGGACGAAGTAGTGCCGGAGATGATTTCGCGGAAGACAACTGGTGCTGCGGCAGCAGGTGAGGAAGAACTACAAATAAAGCCGTTCACAATTATTACGCCAAAAAACCCAGACAGCCGGGGTTCCATGCTGACTTTGAAGTTCAAAAAATCAGACACCTGTAAGAAGGTGCACGAGGCGGTAGAAGCGCGCGGAGTCGTCGTGGACTACAGGCGGCCAGATGCACTTCGCATTACGCCGGCACCATTGTACAATACCTTCACAGACCTCGCACGTTTTTGCGCGATTTTCTCCGAAGAACTTGCAAAGTTGTCTTAGTGGTTACGGCAGAACGTCGTCGTTGGTGTCGAAAAACGATGGCGGCGCAACGTGGTCGCCATCATACATCCACACTTTACTTTGAGCACCATGCTCGTCCTAGGCCGATGCTCATGGACGTTTGAGCAAACGCAAGCGGGTCTGTGTTCTATGGTCCGTGTTCTCGCGTTTGGGTTTGGCCACGCCTGCTCTTAGCGCGGTTTTGTTTTATTTTTCTCTCATTTTCGTAAATCTTAATGTTAATCTCATTCTAATTCTAAATGGCTTGTGTCTGTCGCGCAGTTCCAGGTGTTCGTGCTGTGTTACTCCTTTTCGTTTTCAGGTTGCTGAAGTGTGGTCGGTATGTTGAACATTAATGATGGTGACGCCTGCGCTGCAGGCTCGATAGCAGTACCGTAGACGTGATATAGCAAAAATGAAAATCCAAATGCAAGATGAAGGAAGAAAAAAGTATAAGTAAAAGATAGTAAAGAAAATCTAAAGTATCAAGGAAATGAAGTCAAAGTGCGTGCGATGAGGTTTCGGTAACGCATAGACTAACATGTCATCCCAATTATCGCCATTAGCGACCACCTGCGTGGTCTGTAGCAGAGGAAGCGCTGGCGAAACAGAGCTGCAGGAATTGCGTTAATGAGCACACCAGTCACGAGGACGAGGGCGGGAGCGGCGGTACACTAGGTTTCCACTCCGCAGAGGAGGAGGAGCACCCGGCTCGACGTGATGGATCGCTATCATGTGCTTCATCTGGTGGGCGAGGGCTGCTTCGGCAAGGTTTTCAAGGGCCGGCGGAAGTACAGCGGACAGATCGTCGGACTGAAGTTCATCTCGAAGCGGGGCAAGTCAGACAAGGACCTAAGGAATTTGCGATCCGAAATCAGCATTTTGAAGCGTCTGGAGCACCCAAACATCATATGTCTGTTCGACAGCTTCGAGACAACAACGGACTTTTGCCTCGTGACCGAGTTCGCCCACGGAGAGCTTTTCGATGTTTTCCAAGACGACAAAAACCTCCCGGAGCCAGAGGTAAGTAAAGATCGTGATTATGAAGAAGAAGTACCCCTTATTTAGTTTTCCTCATCGACCTGATGAGGACGGGCCAAAATGATCCAGATTGATGTTGACATTCTCTGCAAGATGAACTCTACTTCTGTAAACCGTACTTGAGAAAATTTGAACTTCAGGTGCAGGCGATTGCAGTGCAGCTGATTCAGGCCCTGCACTACCTGCACTCCCACCGCATCATCCACCGAGACATGAAGCCGCAGAACGTGCTTGTCGGGCCCAACGAGCAGATCAAGCTTTGCGACTTCGGGTTTGCACGCGCCATGAGCTGCAACACGGTGGTGCTGACTAGCATCAAGGGGACACCACTGTACATGGCGCCGGAGCTGGTGCAAGAGCTGCCCTACAACCACACCGCGGACCTGTGGTCGGTGGGCGTGATCCTGTTTGAGCTCTTCGTCGGTACACCGCCGTTCTACGCTAACAGCTTGTACAGCTTGATCCACCTCATCGTCAAGGACACCGTCTCTTACCCCTCAAACATGGGGGCGCACTTCAAGGATTTTCTGCAGGGTCTGCTGCGCAAGGACCCCCAGCAGCGGCTCTCCTGGCCGGGGTTGCTGCACCACCCCTTTGTGGCCGGGGCCGCGAACAAGTCTCGACCCAGCGCGGGGGCCAAGCACGGGATGATGATGCAACAGGGCGGACAAAACGGCGGCGTGGGCGGCGAGAACGGAAACGCGGATGGGGGCAATGGCAATCAGCAAGGCGAAAACACGTCGGGGGAGAACTTGCTGGTGAGCCAGAACGATGACGGTCCGTCGATGGGCGCAAAGATGGGCACGGTGGATACGGTCGACGAGCTCGAATTCGACGACAACGACCCCGCGGCGACCACGCCCAGCCTGAAGCAGTACGCATTCGCCTTCAACAGCGCAAACTTTCTGACCGCCGGGACACCAAGCGCCCCATCGTTCTCAAACACCCAGGCCGGTGGCAGCAGTTCCTCGTCCTCTAGCAGCGGCACTGCGAACAATCCTCAAAACCACTATGCCACGACATTGTACAAGGACGAAAAGTTTTTGCAGCTCCAGCACCAGCTCCTGCAGAAGTATTGGGAGGTAAATTTGTCCAGCTGTAAGCAACTCCCGGAACAGGACGTGCAACTTCCGGGGGTGCCGCCGTTGGGAAAGATCCTGAACAGCGTGCAGTGGGTGTTGCGCATCGCCGGCGAAAAGAAGCTGCGCTACGTAGACGATCGAAAGCAGCAGGATTTGTACAACGACTTTCCCAAAGAACTCTTCGGCATCTTGCGGCATCTGTTGCAGAAGAAGGCCTATCCAATGCTGATCATCGAGGTATTGCGCGCGTTCCACTACTGGCTTCCGGCGGCGAACACAAATTTCTCAAGCTCGGTCGGCGTGGATTTCATCCTTCCCTCGATGAAGGAGTACATGGATGTGTTTGCCATGCCGCTCTTCGCAGCCGGGCGCGGCGAAGGCGCGGCCGCGCCGGACCCGAAACAAACGCTGCTGCTGGCCCAGCACCTGCAGTGTCTCTCCAACATCTACCTGACGCTCTCTGCGCACCGGTGGCTAGCGAAAAACCGCACGGAGTTGACGAACCACCTGAGGTGTGTGCTGCCGGTCCTGTGGGAGTTGGTTCTGGACCGATCGGATCCCACGTCATCGCAGCCGGGCGCACTGAACCCGGAAACCGCGAGTCACCTCGCCGTGCAGTGCATTGCAAAACTCGTGCACCCTCACTGCTCCACGTCGCCGAGGTTTTTGCCTTGGCCCAAAGCGGACGGCGACGCGTTCTCGCCGAGCGGGCTCAGTGCGGCGCGGCAAACGCTGCAAGTCGTGCGGGAGACCTTCACCGGGGACAACCTGCTCGCACACCTATTCGAAACGGGTACCGAGTTCCAACGAAGTGGGAACTTTAAAGTGCTCCTCGCTTTGGATCGGCCCCAGGAGCTCAGTGACATCATCAGCAGGACATATGGTAAGGACAGGATTGTGTATCGTGATATTGGGTTAATGAATAAGGCTTTCGCAGCAGCAGCTTGGGCTTCATAAGATATGTGCTTTGCTCAGTGGTATTTGCTCGTCGCACAGAAATTAAATCAACAAAGAATAATTGCTGATAACGAACCAGGTGATAGCACGCAGCTCCGTTCGCAGCTGAGCTTCTTGTTCGAAGCCAACTGTCCCGAACGCTTTTTGCGCGGCGCGCTTTGGGCTCGGGTCCTCGCCGAGGCGCTTCCCGTGCAGCAGTGTTTTTTTCTGGCCACTTCCAGTCCCGGCACGACCTCCTCGAGCAGCAGTCGAGCGCACCTCGAAGATGCCAAGGCCAGCTGGCGGCCCTGGTGCGAGTCCTACCATCTCCAGCACCTGGTGACGGCGCTGCAGGCGCGGGGCAACTTGCTGCAGCGGATACAGTCTAAGACAGGGGGCCTCGAGATCCTCCCCGTTGTGTGCTTCGTCACCCGAATTCTAGAGGTGATTTTCCGCGTCGCTGTGATACTTTACCGTTCCGGCAAGCTGGACACCTACGCGCCGCTCGAAGTGCTCGACCCATGGCTGCACGCCCTGTTCCAGTACTCATTATCACACTGCTCTAGCGCCGGGGACTTCGTGCCACCAGCAAGAAACAGAAATAAGTGGGTGCCGGATCAGTCCTTGTCCGCAGAAATAGAGCCCGAAGACAGCATGCTTGCCGGCGGAAAAAAGCTGTCACCAACTGGGGTACAAAGCATACTGTGAGTTACCTTGACTTCGGCAGCGTCATAATTGATTAGTGGTGCTGCAAGCGGCAAACAAAACCACATTCAAAAGATTTTCATATGGTTTTGTAAATTCTTTTTGCTCGTGGACGGGAGCTTCCAGTAACTCTACACACAGGCAGGTATTTTTGTGTGAACTTTGAATTTGCCAATGTACAAATATGATGAATATGTAAGGTCGACGTAATGTGTGACACAGAAGGACTACTTCTGGGTTTCGCGGATTCAGGGGTCTTGGACAGTGTCCTGCAGTGCCTCAGCTTGCGAATGCTACTCGCTAAAGAGAAGGACGACTGGGTGCTGCGTGAATTCGTGACGCCCATTTTTTCCTGCTACAGCAGCAGCCCAACCCAGTCGAATGCAGCGAGTCCTGCACCGAATGGGGGAGGCCCGAGCGCTGCGGCTACGGCTGGCGGATCCTCTTCCTCGTCGTCCTCGTCGCACACGGCCAACGACTTCTGCAGCCTAGTTGGCCGGCGCGGTTTACTTGCCGCCTTGGACGTCTTCTACTCGTTCCGATCGGCAATCGACGGCAAGGGCCTAGAGAGCAAATTCAAATTCTTTCTGCGAGCACTGGAGTGTGCGGCATCGTGTTACTCCGGGTAAGTGCCAGAATCAAAAACTTTTTTTTTGGACGACGGCCCGCCAGTATAGACAGTTATGGAAATGGTAGTACAGGCAACAGAAAGTCAAAAATGTCAAAACAAATGAAAGTAGGAGTAGCACTACCACCACACGGATAATGAAACTGCACTTTTTTTACCAGGTCAAGCACCACACAGTCGCAGCTTGACTCTGCGGTGTATTCCGTTCCCGAAACGCACTACCTCACGGCCCTCCGCGTCCTCTACGACCTCGTGAACCGCGCACTCTGTCAGGCGAGCAGCAACAAAAACATCTATCCGCTTTTTTTGCAGCAGCAGACGGGGCTGTGGAAACCGATCAAGGGCATACTACAGTGGGTGCAAAGGTGTACGCTGACGAACGACACCGCAAGCACCTTCTCCATGGCGACACAGCTGCTGTCGACGGTAGTCTTGCACCACCCCTCCCTGGCGCAGGAGTTCGTGCAGCACAATGGCCTGGCGATTCTTTGCACCGAGAAAAAGTGCTTGGTACCCGAGTTCGCCCAAAAGCAACCGCATGTTGTCGTCGACGTGCTGCTCATCTTATCGCAGTTGTCGAGGCTTTCGAAAGAATTCTACCCTGCTTTGCATCGACTGAACATGTACACGGAGATTTGCCACTTGTTGCAATGCAATGATGCGAATATTCGTGCAAAGACCGCGAACGTGGTCGGAAACATGAGTCGGCACTCCGACTTCTTCTACGCGCACCTGTCGCGAACCGGGGTCTTAGCGAAGCTGGTGCCGCTCTGTCGCGACCCGGACCCTACGACGCGAAAGTTCGCGTCTTTCGCGGTGGGAAATTCGGCGTTTCACTCAAACTACCTGTACCGCGAACTCCTCCCTTCCGTCGCGTTGTTGCGCGACTTGCTGCAACTTAGCAACGACGAGAAAACGAGAGCGAACGCGGCCGGCGCACTCGGAAACCTGGTGCGGAACTCGAGCGAGCTGTGCGAGGAAATCGTCACTCAAGGAGTGTTGGAAGCCCTACTGGAACTTATTGGCTGTCCCAGGAACGAAAACTTCAACAGCACCAGCTCCTTATCGACGTCGACATCCAGTAGCACGGTGCTCGCACGGGCTGAGTCAGACAGTTCCGTGAAGATCGCGCTTTTTTCCCTCGGAAATCTCGCCGTACATCCCCTGTGCAAACAACGCCTGCGGGAGCTGCAAACAGAGCAATTTGCGCAAGGCCTTCTGCGAACCAAGGGCGCCGTTGCGGCGAACGAATCTACAAACACTAGCACGGCGTCGTCAACAACAGGCGAAAATTTGCTTCACCGCTACGCGCAGCGGCTACTTCAGAAATTGAGCAGCTAGAGTAATCTACCGCACAGCCTAGTTGTGTGATGTGTTTTTGCCTTTATCTTTGCCTTTTCACTGTCTAGGATTCATATTTAATTTGCGTTTATTTGACAAAAATGGAAGATGAAGATCACGTCATAAACATGACGTCATCTTCTTAAGTTACTCTTCACCATCAAATCAGCATGTCTTTCCTACAAGGACTTTGTATCTGGGATATCAAGATCAAGAAGTGCGTTTTGATATCCCATGCTGCATCTAGCTATCAAACTTTTTCCTCATTCTCAGGTTATTCTGGTTTTTGTTTGTTTTTTCCCGAAGAAAGCCGACCCGCCCAATGAGATGAGGCGGCTCTCTTTTTTTTTTCGCGGAGCATGATAAATAGTTGCCCCACATCAAGGAAAGCGGAAGGCAAAAGCCGTCGAGATATCTTTTTTTTGAGAAACACGAATATTGCTTGGAATTGCAGTTGGTGTTCGATGTGGTCGTCGTAAATTGTTGCTAAAAACAAAACCAACTACAATACAGCACAGTCTTCTCTTGCTTTCTTATGTCGCAGCTCGTCGCGCAGTTTCAAATATCTGGGTTTTTTTTTTTGTGCAAAAATGGGGACTTTGTTTCGAGCGAGCGAGAGAGGTGATGGAGTCAAAACTGAAGCAAAATGCAAGCAAAAATCTTCATTCAAAAGTGCATTAAGATTAACATCACAGCAGAGAAGATACGTGGAGTACCTACAGCTTTTGCAACTCGTTGCTTCATCCACTTAATATCCTCCTACTCCCAAATCATCAAGAGGCGTTAGTGAGGATTTTGCATCTATTACTTGTCATTTCAAACCCGCTTTGACAACAAGAGAAACTACAGATAGAGGGCTCTCTATCTATTCTTCTTTGTCTCTCGCTTTCATCTGAAACCCGATAATCCGCCACACAGACAAGTCAAGAGAAAACGATGTCACATATTGTGAATGGCACGCGATTCCCGCTCTGGGAAGTCCCCGGACTTTGGGATGCCGATGAGCCGCAGGTGCCGCGCAAGTTGTTTTTCTCGCCTTTTGATGGGCAGTCGAAGTTTCCCCCGAAATACGACGACAAGGAAATCCGCGCGGAACTGCGGCGCTTGGGAAAACAGCCGGTCTTCGACAGCGACGACGAAAAAGCACTGCACATGCAGGAGGATATGCAGAAGTTACCCACCGGTGCGCGCGGTGCTGCCTCGGTCGCCAACGACGGAGAAGGTCCGGTCACCGGCGGAGGAAATACGAAAATGAAGATGAAAGCCAAGAAGCAAAAGCAGGACGAGTTTGATGCGGATATGGCTGAAGAGAAAGGTAAAACTAAAAGTACGTTTTTAGTGCAGCATCCACTATGTCAGAGTTGGCAGTAAACTAGTGCTGGTGCAGATCGATGCTCCATCGATTAGTTTCACTCTGCGAATGCCGTAGAGATAAATGTAGAGGTATAGTGATCATATTCATTGATTCCATTATGATGACCGGGTCCACAGAAAGATAGATTGTTAATGTCCACAGGTAAGAATGCGCCTGTTCTGTCCAAGTCGCAAGAGGATGCTGAGGAGCTGCGCGAGTTTTTTGCCGAGCCGCCCGCTGTTCCGGCCGAGGACGCGATGTTGAAGCCGGGGGATGATGGTGCAGCTGCAATGGTTCTCCCGAGCGAGGACCCTTTTGCCAGTCCGCCGAACCTGGCTAGCCACTTGCATGATTTGGGTACGGGGAAGTTGCTGCAGGAGCTGGGGGTTGTGGACAAACGGGGGCGGAAGATCAAGATGCGAAACGCCAATAAGAACAAGGCATTTTTGAACACGGACCACGTCCAGAAGCCATTCGACAAGGTGGACTACATTTCGACGAAAAATTACACCAACGCCACGTTGTTGGCGGGGAAGAAATCCGACTTGTTCCACCAGGTGGCTCGGAGGGATCCGTTTGAAGCGAAGCGGTTTCAGATTCCGAATGCGGCATTTATGCGCATGGCGAAGGGCGTGCTGATGAAGGTCACAAAGGGGACGGGATGCAACGCGAAGGGGAAGAAGTATCGGTTCAACCTCGAGGCGCTCACCCTTTTTCAGGAGGCGACCGAGCGGTACATCATCGGGTACATGGAGGACATGAACGTCTGCGCCAAGCACGCGCGCCGCAAAACCGTGATGGTCCGGGACCTTTTGTTGACGATGCGGATCCGTGGTGACCACATCCGCCGGTACGACCAGTCCGTGCAGTACGGGAAGGACACAGGTATTTCTGCATTACTTGATCTGCTACTCTGAGTTTGAATGTTGTGCAAGTCGCAGAAACGTACGGCTTCTATCTGCATTTCCAGGAAATTCAATCCAAGGATGAAAATACTGCTACTTGCAATACAGGATCTTCTATGCGTATCAAAACAAAGAAAAGGAAAGCAAAACGAAAACAACTTTACACCACAGCGAACCTCATCTTTCCGAACTCTGAGGAGGCGTTGCAGCACATGCGGGAGCAACAGGCTCCGATGGGCTCTCTGTTTCAGACCGTCGACCCGATGCCCAACTTGGACCCGTTAGGAGTCAACAAGCTCCAGGGTGAAGCGACGCCAGGGCTGACGAGTGTGTTCAATCCGGGTGAGGATCCCGATCCCTCGAAGATGTTTGGTCTCCAGGAGCCGACCGGCGGACCCATGTTGAACCTCAGCCTCCCAGAGCCGCGGGAGGGTAACGACTTCGATGCCTCGCTCCTGCAAAATGTCGTTGGTATTTTCATTCCTTATCCTCTGAATCAATGAATGCTCCATCCTGTTGTAGTAGCCCTAGCCGTCTGATGTATGTGTATCGAACGCTCTCGTGATTTCACTTTCACACTGCATCAAGTGCATGATACTAGCAAAGGGCAATAGAACGAAAGACGTGAAATTCCAACCAGGTGGCGACATGACGAAGAATTCCGCGCACCTGTCAAATGGGCAAACGCTTACCCCGGCGTTCGATCTGACCCCAGGTGGTGAAAATATCCAGGATGGTGGCATGACAGTCGTGACCAATGGTTTGACTCCTGCAGGCAGCGCCACTGTGTCCGGTGGCCTGACTACGGGTGCTATCACCCCTGCTGTCGCCGATGACCTGTTCGAGGCGGCGGGAATCGAGGGTGTCGAGGGCGAAGATCATCAAATGCAAGTCGACATGTCAGGGGCCAGCTTGACGCCGAAGGAAGGGTGAGGTGAAGTTACATCAAACAATGTTGAGTACTAATTTTGTTTCGTTTTGTTCAGGACAAGAAGAATTCCTTTCAACCGAAGACGAAGCTCGGATTATTACAGGGATTTTGAATGATTTTTGTGGAGAAAACAACGAAATAGAAGCAGAATTTTCCCCCAGTGAGCTTTAGATTTAGATTCAGATCGCCGCGCTTCTCACTCACAGCGAGAACTGAAACTACACTACTTCTGCTTTCACACAAATCTGGATCGAAAATGGTATAGCAGAAGTTTTGCCTTTCTCAAAAGATATAATAGTACTCATTGCTTTTGTTTTCTGCTCTAGGTTCGTCGCGAACAGTAAGGATTGCTGTATGATTTTTCATCCTCTTTTAGCTTGATGGTTTGGTCTTACCTCCCAAAAGATTAAAATGCCCTTCAGATAGCGAGAGAAATTGAAATAATGTGTATCTCTTGCCTAGAACTTTTCGCGAACTTTTTTTGTTTTTCGAATTTGATTTCATATCTTTTTGTGAACTTCTTTTTTTGAATTTTCCTTCCAGCTTTTCAAGCTCGCCTGACTAATTATGTTTTGTCTAAGAAGCTTGCTCTACATTGAATTTTCCTGTCAAAATGAACTTTACAGACGAGAGGAAATTTCTCTCCCTTCCATTTTTGCGGATGAGGAATGTTGTGGATGTGGAGTGACGTCCCCGCTTCATCAGGTTGATCCCTGTAGGTTCGTTCCACGGCAACGACGAAAAGCATGTAAAACAAAGTCAAACTACAAAATTTTTCTGCGAGCTTGGTTCTTTTTGAAATGAAAATACCAGGGAACAAGGCTCAGCGATTTCGCCGGAAGACGCAGCCACTTAGTGACGTATCTGTCATGCCAGCAGCATTATGTTCCCAAGTTGCAGCGTTGTTGCATATATTTCACAGCTCTTAGTCTTAGCCGCGACTGGCTAAGATCCACGCTAAGCAATGAAGAGGAAGCGTTGATGTGCGTGTGCCTCCAACATCAACGTTTGTCAGCGTGCGGCACAAGACCTTCATGATTTGCACAAACAAAAGCACTGCTCATCCATCAGCATCTAATCGCGTTCTCCTGTCCAAAAGTTGTAAGAAAAAATATTTAGAATTGGAGCCGGACGACGCTCGCCATACTAGCAGATCAAACGTATACATAGATACAGATGTTGCCCAAAGAGAATAACTTCATGTTCATGTTCATTAGCAGGCGACGATATGATTTTTATCGAATTAGATTACTACGTGGTTCTTTGTTTTCTGCCGACCTGGTAACAAACAGTAATGTCTCTAAGGCTAGTACAGCTGCTTAGCTGTTTCTCGAAGAGCAGCCACTTCTGCTTCAGACTACAATTACGTTGTTTTACCCAGCGACCGATAGACTCCGCAGACGCAGGCCCGAATTTTTCAAACGACCTGCATAGTTGTAGAAGAAAGTAGTTCGTAATTCTGCTCCTCTTACACTTACAACAAGAACTTTTCCGGCGCCCCCACTATATCATGGATTCAGCGAAAGCGAAAGCGAAGCCGTCCGGTCCCGCAGCGGCAAAAGCCGCTGCTGCGGCGGCAGGGAAAGCCGTGCCTGCACACCTGCGGTTCGGTGTAGTGAAGGAGTCTGACATTGCGAAAGCAAAATCTGCGGCAAAGGGAAAGGGAGGCAAAGGCAAAGCAGCTGCAAAAAGCAAGGCAAAAGCCGCTCCCGCTGCCGCAAAGACAACAACTTCGGGGTCGGCAGCTTCCACCCCAGCTCCGGCACTGAAGACCTTCCCCAGCGTCTTGAAATCCGATTCCCCCAACCCCGAAGATCGGCCCGCGACGGTGAAAGTTTCACGCGGTGTATCTACGGTCGTGAGACCGCCAGTTCCCGGCAAGACAGGTGCACCAGTTGTACCACCGCCAAACAAAGTCACCAACCTCAATCCTGTTGCACCGGCGAGTATTTTCACCGGAAACTCCGGCCCCACGGGAACCGCCGCTGACCGGCCGGCGGCGACCGCAAAAGCACAAAAGGTGAACAAGTACGCCACGCGCGTCGGTGGCAGCCAGCCCGCGTCTTTTCGTGCGGCGCTGGGGTTGCAAGTGGGGCTCGGCAGCGCCTCCTCCGGCGCCGCTACCCAACGGGACCAGATGGCCAGCACGACGGCAAATGTGCAAGGCTCTTCCACTGCGACATCTGGCGCGACGCAGAACGAACACGGCGCCAGCACAGCTTCCGCTGCAGGTACTCCGGCAGCAAAGGGCGCCGACGCCGACGCGAGTGCTGCCGCGCGTCTGAACCAAGCCATGTTCAAGAAGAGCGGTGCGGAATCTGGCGCGGCTAGTACAACAGGAAGCATCAGGCCGCAAAAAATTTTGTACGCGGATCCGGATGCGGCAAAGCGAGCGGAAGATATGGCTCAGCAACACGAAGCGTACTACTTTTTGTTGCATACATTTGAAAAAAATGATTTCAGCATTTTTGTGATTTCGAAACGTTGTCATTGTCATGTATACTATCAATCTAGCAAGTGCAAGGCGTACGGTACGTCGGTCAATACAATTACCTCGCACAACGGGTCGCTGTCCCTTCACCATACAACAGGTACCTCTACGAAGATCGACATGACGTGCAACCTGCTCCGAACAAAGCAGCGTCTGCGCAACTTCAACAGACGTCCACTGCGAACTCGAATACTCTGCTGACTAGTTTTGAGGAGATTCCGCCCGGCGTGCGCAAACTGTGGCGAAACTGCGGCAAGATCGGTATTGGTGGGTTTGGCGCCGTTTACCGCGTCGCCCCACGCGAACTGATGGACAAGATAACCGATCGCGAGCTGCACGCTTTGAAGCTGGAGAAGGGAAGCCGCAAGACGGCGGGTAAACGGCCGCGGTTGTACGCAGAAATCAAGTTTCTGCAGCGGGTCGCCAAAATCGCGGGGACGCGCCACGTAGTCCGCTTGATCCGCAGCAGCACCAACGAGCCAGACGGCTCGGCGTACATCGTGATGACGCTCTGTGATTTCGAGGTCGGCTACCTGAAGAGCGTCGCCCAGCGCCTCTCCGTGCCCCTAGTGACCTGGCTGACGCTCCAGGGCCTGCGCGCACTCGACCACGTCCACCGTTCCGGTCTGGTTCACTGCGACATCAAGCCGCAGAATATGATGCTCCGCACCACCACCGACCGCCGGGTCATGCGTTTGATGCTCGTGGACTTTGGGCTGTCGAAGCTGTACGAAAGTAAGAAAACGAAGAAACTGTTGGAGGAGCCGGATGCGACGCGGTACCGCGGTACGCCGCTTTACGGGAGTCTGGACACGCTGAAAGGCTACGAGCCGACGCCGCTCGACGACGTCATGAGTCTCTTTTACGTGGCACTGGAGCTGCTTTGGGGCGGGTTGCCGTGGCAGCGGCGGAGCAAGGATCCTCTGGCGAACGAAAACCTCGCACGGCTGCGGAAGAAGATCGTCCTGGACCGGAAGCAGGCGGTGGAAAGTCTTGGAGACGCCGAGCCGAAATTTCTGCACCCGGAGGACGCGTTGCTGATGCATTTCATGTTCCAGAAGGATGCCATCACCAAAGACATCATCCACATCGAAATGGAGCGCGTTGCCCGGGCCAAAGAGCGAAAGGAGCGCGCCATCCAGGAGCGGGAGCGTGAACGGCAGGAGAAAGAGCGCAAGGAGCAGGAGGCCCGGGACCGCGCCGCGCGGGAAACAAAGCAACGGCTCGAGCGCGAGCGAGCCGCCGAGAGCAGAGAGGGCAAGGAAAATAAGGAAAGCGCCGGCGAAGAAAAAGACGAGCGGGGAAGTAGAGAGACTGACAAGGAAGCCGTGGCCGAATCGTTGGCTGCACCTCCTCCCGAGATAATGAAGGAAGGGACGCACGAGGCGGCTGCCGCGTCTCCCCGGCGACGATCGAAATCGCAATCTCCACGGCGGCGAAGCAAATCGAAGTCGCCTGAAAGACGGTCGCACAAAAACGAGATTGAGGACGAGCAAAAGAGGCACACGCAGCAGAAAGAACGGCCGCGGCAGCTCCACGGTCTGGCGGCATTGAAACATAATTTACCGAAAGGAACGAAATACTGGTTGAGCGAACACATCCAGAACCACGACGAGCTTTTTCAGAAGACGGCGCCCAAGATTCCGCTGATAAAGCGCCAGCGCCCTCCAAAGCGGACGGACGTACCCTCGCACGACGTCAAGCACGATTTCCGCCGGGAAGTGTGTTACCAGGGGGTTCGTTCCTTGCACGAAGCGATCATGAAACACCTGAACAAGCGCGATTTGGAATCTCTGCCGGACCCGGGGGTTTGGCATGTTCCGCTGGTGAACGCCAAAAGCAGTGCGCCACAGAGCGGAGACGAGTTGCATCACGGCGACGCAGATTTATTCGAAGAGAAGCTCTACATAGCCTGGGACAGGGTGGCCGACGCGACGACGATGGTAAAGCCGACCTGGCGACAGTGGGCGGAGTCAATCCCAAAAAACTTTCTCCGGCTCTACATGCACGCGTTTTCGGACCGCAAAAACTGGGGCCTGTACGACAGCCATCCCAACAAAATCAACAAGCCCATGCTGACGGAGGCGGACAAAAGGGAAATCCACGACTCCGACCTGACCCCCAATCACTGCATCGATCTCCCCCTTTACTGCAAGAAGGTCTGCCAGTCGGTGTACCAGAGCGACCTTCAGGTCGACAGTGCGATCAACAACTTCGAGGACGGCGAGGAAATCAGCAGCCAGACCCTAGTGCACTCTGTGAAGCAGACCATCGAAGAATACGACATGGAAAAAGCAAGACAGAAGCGATTTCTCGAGCGTAACGCTAATTCGCGGGGCTTCGATCCTAAGACAAAAACTTCCTCTGCTCTCATCATGAGGTCGAGCAGTCCCCCGAAAGAGAAAGAGACCAAGCAGAATCTGACCCCGAAGGCGGCCGCAGCTGCGGCGGCGGCGGCGGCGAACAAGCAGCGCCATCGCCGCGGTAGTCTGACGCTGGAAGAGCAGGATCGGGAAGTGTTGATCTGTCTGGAGAGGAAGCCGCCCGCACACACGCTCGCCTTTGACTTCGGAGACACGACCAAGGTGTCCCGGTGCTTGCGGGAGTACCAGCAGGAAATGGAGCAAACCTACTTTGATACACAGCTGTACGATTCGTTCCTGGACCCGAAGACGCGGCTTCCGGACGCGATGCTGCACCCGGAGCCGGTGATCAAGTCGAAGGGCGAGTATGCGGGCGTGACTGACACCACGGCGAAAAAGAAGAACATGACGCGCAACCGCCAGGCCTTCCTTCTGAACACGGTGGAGACGCAGTACTTCCGCGTAGACCTCGAGATCAAAGGGTTCCTGCTCGGCCGCAGCACAGGGACGCTGCCGCACACCTGCCTCCCCGGAGAGCTGGAAAAGCGCGACGAATTGGTCGCAAGGTTCGAGGAAGAGAAACGGCGAAATTATCAGTACGCCTACCGCGGGCTCGATACCCGGGACCTGCTGGCGGAAAAGTTCGGCGTTGAGTTCAACTTCAGAAACAACTCCGCGGCCCAGCAGGACCTGACCGTGGCGGGGTCCTCGGTGCTCAACGCGGACACCCTGCATCTGATGTTCGACTCCACGGACACCGCACAACAGGCCACCAACCTGGCCTGCCTGAAATTCTGGCGGGAATCCGAAAAGTTGCACGACGACTTGCTGCTGGAAAAGACGCTGAAGGAGATCCAGAACGCCGGGCAAAACGCGTTGAAGTGGGTCGAGAACAAGGTCGGTGACAACTTCTTCTACCAACTGGAGAGAGAGGTGCTTGGCTGGTTCGCGACGTACGAGCAGCAGAAGTGGGTTACGGCACACGAGATGCTCTGGGACCTTGCATTGCTGGAGGACGCCGATGTTCAGGCCCTGGTTGCAGAAGTGTGGACCGCGGACAGAGCGATGAAGTTGACGGGTGGAGGAGCGACCAGTGGCGCTGCAGCTGTCGTGGAGAGCTCCTTCGACCCCTTCCTGGGCGGGGACCACAACAATTCTGCAGCGGCCTCCGGAACGGAGCACATCGACACGAAGTTTGGATTGCGAAACCACCTGTGGTGCCTCGTGCGGGAGTGGATGCAGGACGACGTGCTGCGCGTCTCGCACTGCCTGAAGGCGTTTGTGCAGCGGTTCAAAAGTAAGCTCTCCGACTTTGGCGTTGCGGCGCTCGAGAAGAAGAGCGAGCGGATCGAATCGCAGCGGGACTGGGATCTCTTCAGTCGGGGGGGCGCGTATCATCCGCATTCGAGGATGCACGAGCGGCAATCGGACGAAGCCCTGTCATTCTACAAGGATGTTCTGCACCGGATACAGCAAAAGTATTTCCTCGATCAGACGAGCTGTGGGGCGATACAGATGGCGTCGCGGACGAAGGCGGACACTTCCCCCGCCACCTACTTGTTTGGAAAAGCCGTCGCGCAGGGTCGCGAAAACCCTGACCACCACGCCGCAGTCAAGAAAATCCAGATGCTATCGTACGTCCACGCCGCAGAAAACACACTTGAGAGCTACCTGCTAGCTGCGGGGGAAGCCGGCACGGATAAGAGACTGTATCACACCATTGTTGCCGGAATAGGTCGGCCTCCAGTTCTCGCGAGGCAGCGAGCCGGGGCCGAGGGACGCGCTGCCGCTGCGCACAGCCTCTCGTATACTACTAGCAGTTTGCGCGAGTTACTGCAGAAATTCACGGTCTTCGGATTGCCAAAAGTCTGTGCGTCGAAACGCAAACAGCTTTTTGCGAAGAACGAATTGCGGACGGACCAATTTCCAAGAGCACTTGAGGAGCGCGACCGGTCGCCAAGCAGGAGCGACGTCGTGCAAAGGCCGAACAAGAAGATGGACGCAGCGAACGAGGCAAATAAGAAAGCGCCTCTGAATGCGAGTCTCTCGCTAAAACGAAAAAAAATTGGTGACCGGCTTCGCATGTTCGAGAAGTTCCCGAAGCTGCATGCTCCGATGCATCGTCTTGTAAAAGATTTCTTCGCGCCAGAAGAAAAGGCAGGAACAGCAACCAAGCGGTCGGATGAACACGTTTCTCCACAGGCAGAGGACGACGAGGACATGCTGCAAGATGAAAAGCAGGCAGAAAACCGCGCCAGACTCCAGGCTTTCCTGATGAAGAGACGGCGATCGAGCGGCGACGGACCCGCACTGGTCTCGCCGCGGCTCGCCACAGTGAAAAGCGATTTAGCAAAAGCTGAACTGGCCGCAGAGAAACACCGCAACGAGGCCATCCGATACTTGTATGGGGAGAGTGCTGTCGTTGTCGAAGTCGCCGCGGGCTTTGACGCGGATCCTGCGGAAGAGCCGCCGTTGAAAAGGCCACGAGGAACCGTTACCGACGAAGAGGACAACAAATTTTTGTACTCCCCGTCGCCCGATAGTGGTCTGCCGCTTCCTAACCCGCGGGAAAGTAGAGTCTCTTCGGATCAATCGTTTCAGTACACCCCAGCGGCACGGACGGACGAGAATCGTCTTGCGACTGGAAACAACAAGGACAAAACGTTCTACCTAGGTTAGTTTTTCCCGTTGGCATCATGCAGGTAGAAGTTGCAGATGCAGGCATGATAGGTGCCAATTCCATAGCAGTTTCCCAAACGCAAAACTTTTTTGTTCAACATCGACACCACAGAAATCGCAAAAGAAAGCCATCGTCTTAGAGCTGCTAAGCTTTGCATCGGCATTGACAAATGCGAACCATGTTCTTGATAATTTAACTTTAAGTATATCTTTCACAAGCTTTGTTTGGCGTGTTCCCATCATGAGACGAGAGTTCTAGTGAACTGGCGTGAATGATGTCTTCGTACCACGAGGCGATTAGTTAACATACTTACCGTAGTACCAGCGAAGAAATAGTGTAAATTCAAATTGTGCGTAGCAGTGTTGTGGTGTACGTGCATTTTCTGGTGGTCAAGCACAAGCACCGAGCGAGATTCACAAGCGAAAGCGGGACTGAACTAGAGCTGACTTGTGTGGTGTATGATAAGTAATATACTTATGCTTCCGTGCGCACGGTTTGACCTTTGCGTTTATAGATTGAAACGTCCTCCAGCAGATTGAAACGTCCTCCAGCAAAAAGCTGAAGCATTTACAGAACGTATAGAAACTACAAGAACTTGTCAACGTTCACGTTGACCACGTCGAGCAAAATGGTGGCAAGGATTGTTCTCCTTCTTCGTGGGCTTCTCTTCCTCGCAGCAGCAACTGCAGCTGGTGCGGACGGACCGGTGGAAATCGAGCAGTACCTCGTCGTCTCACAGCCGGAGTTGGCCCAGCTCTCGTACGTGCACTTGAACCCTCCTCTTGGTGTGCGAAAGGCCGCGAAAGTTTTGGTCCGCGAAAATCTCTCTCGACCTACGGGGCTCGCTATCGATCCAGAAATATCACGTCTCTACGTGGCCGACCCTGGACAGCAGAAAATTCTGTTTTACGGCCTTTCACAAGCAAAAGAGGGACGTCTGACCACCGACGGCATCGCAAAAACCGCGGTGGACAAGGTCGAAGCAGAGCATCTGGCCGTGGCACCAAACGGGGATCTGTTTTTTTCGGGTCAGGTTATCGTGGAAACACCAGCTGCCACACCGCCAGCGACTGCCGAAGGAGCCGCGTTTCTGGAGGCACAGCAAGATGACCACGAGCAAAAAGAACAACAGCACGCCGGGAATGTTTTGAAGGAAATCTTGGGATCGCCCAGACCGTCATTGACGCCTCTGCCTAGCAGGAGGCCTCTGCGGACGAGCGACACCAGCGAAGAACGGCAGACGATGAGAACCACAAGACTCGCACCGCCGTTGTTTTCGTTCGCGAACAGTGCAACGAACAAGATCGTGAATGAAATATCTTCTCCAAGAACGGGTCGTCGTCGTCCACAGTTAGACGATTTTGATCCACAGCTTGGTACCACTTTCCAATTTTTGCAAGTTGGAGCAGAGGAAGCAAAGGGCTCTTCTGACGCGAATTCTGGCGCGAAGAATAAGACAATGACGACGGAACTTTTCAGAGGCATCTTCAAGCAATCGCGCAAGAAGATTGGCGGCGGGGAGAAATTTGATCCTGCGCTGGTCTGGGACCGCACCTCGTCGGGAAACAAAGTTTGGGCCCCGGGGGCCGTGGGAACGGACGACCTAGATCTCTACTTCGCGAACGGCGACCTCGGCTCCGCCCCGCCAGACGCAAAAGCGCCAGCACTGGGAAAGTCAAACCTGCCCGACAGTACGCTGAGCAGTTTTGATTCGGGCGACGCTCTGCATCACAAGGACCCCATGATGCGGGAGCATCGCGAGTACGGGACGGGTGACCGAAAGCTGACGCGCGATGTCTTTCTGTCCGCCGTACCTGCCACGACAGCACCGCCGCCCAGTCTCTCGTCGCTGACCACTGTCGCGCACAGCCTGCCGTTTTTCCGGGTCAGTCCGAGCGAGAAGTCCCTGGAATCACTAGTCAAAGCCGACGCAAAAATCGGAGCGGAACCGGCACGGGTAGAGGTTCTTTTGGCACGCCACATGCTCGAACATGTAAATTGTTTATTCAAAAAAAGGAATTCAATTTGAAATTGAATTGAGAATGTATCGATAGGCTATACTGGTCGGTGTGGTGAGGCTGAGTATGAGTCTGCACCTGTAGCGATAGGAATGCTGCACGCTACATCAAAAATCAAAGTGATGAGACTGAAAAGGAGAGAAATCAAGAGTTACTACATCTCTTTTTCTTTCTATCAGGGCCTCGCCATCGGCAGGCGATTGGCGTTCTTTTCTAGCGGGGACGCGGTGATCGCGCGGGAAAAGCTCTCTGCTGTCTTGGACGAGGAGGACGCTTCGGAGCAAGGCGAAAAGATCGCGAAAACAGTGCTTGCCCCGGTCAAAGTCAGTGCAGACGCCATCAGTCCGCAGGGTCTTGCCTACGACGGCGAGGGGCAGATTTACCTCGTGGACCGAGAGAAGACCTGCTACGATGGGAAAGGCGGCATTTACAAGATACCGGCCGGCGAGCTGCACCAGCATGAGCTCGAGTTCCTCGCGTACGTGGAGAAACCCAGCGGCCTGGCCTACATCACAATGGAAAGTTTGAACAAGAAAGGTGCCGCCTTTACCGGCTCCGCGAGGGGCTTTTTGGATACGCTAGCGGCAATGTTTCGCTAGTAGAAATAGTGCAAAATCGGAATCGCCATACCAGTTGTACAATTTCGGACCGAGGATGGTTCGTACACATGTGTCTGTGTGTTGAGTCTTCCACTGTAAAATTAAGATGTTGTCGTGAAGCCTCAGATACTTTATGATTTTTTTGTCGTCGGTGGTGCGGTTGGAAAGCCTCAACCCCAACCGTCACTGGTGATGAAGCAGTTTGGACACATGCCGTTTGTTTCTCGACAGTTGCCGAACGTGTTTTTCTTTTTCATGATTTCGATTTGATGTTTATGAATCCGCTAAGATGATGTTGGGTTGTTTTTCATCGACGTCTTAGTAAAGTAGGAGGACGAGGAGGGAGATTTGTTCATCTTTTCGGGCGGCTACTGTAGAGGAGGCAAAAGGTACCTTTAGATATTCTTTTTTGCCTGCACTTATGGAGAAGTATTCTACATCTACTTGATGGACAGCATGAATCTTGCTGCCACGGTGTTTGTTTTCTCGTGCTCGTGCGCCTCCGCGCGTCGCTGCGGACGAGCGGCAGCGCGACTGCGACTCCGACTGCATCTTTCGGTTCTACTGCTCTACCTTTTCGCAAGCGTTAGTGGTTTTGTTCATGCGGTCGGAGAGAGTCGAGGCTCTTACTCCGAAGAGCAAGTGGAGCACGACGCAGAAGTACACGCTGGTGCCCGTCTGGAAGCAGCGCGTGTGCTGCGATCCGCTAGTGCTAGCACTTCCCGCAGGTCCGGCGCCAAGCATGATTTTGTGACAGGCGCGGAAAGCACCGCAACACAGGAAGAGGTTGAGAATCAAGAAATTGGAGAAGCGGCCCCGATCCTCGGAGACGATGGCGAGGTCTTCCAACCAATCGCACAAAACCCGGACGCCACGGGCGACATGATGTCCGAGAGAAGCGCGGACTTTTTTTTGCTTACAGGTGAAGTAGAAGCGCAGAGAACACAGGGCAACGTCGCACAGGCGGAGGGCGGAGCGCTTCTTCAAGTAAAGGATGGCGAATTGGGATCTCATGCCGCACTCGCTGAGCGGCTGCTCTGCATATGCAGTCGCGAGGTGATGGATCCACCCCGGAGAAGCTATCGTCTAGCAGCGCTCCTTCGGAGGTTTTTCTTACGAAATTGGCGCAGAAGGTGGAAAAACTGGAGACGAAGCTGCAGCTACTGCTACAGGAACGAAAGATGGAAGAAATGGAACAGACATTCTTGCAGCCCCAGGTCGAGAATGAGAAACTGCAAGCCGGGAGAGAGCCAAACAGTCGCCTGCCCTCCCCTGCTATGCGTCAGCACAAGAAGGATGAGGCCGCGCTGGAAGCGAGGGGTGCAACAGGGCGCATCAACATGGGTGCCCCGACGGAAGACAACGGAAATCAGGAGGCACGGGCCCGCGAAGATAGTTTGGAGGACCACTCAGCCATTTCTAGAACACAATCACTCGCGCTGGCTCTGCGGGAGAACACCACAGCCGCGTTTGAGCGCATTCGCGACGTAGGTGCAACCAACGAGTACGTGTTGGAATTGGTCGTCGCTTTCCTGTTCGGGTGGATGCGGAGCCAGGCCTTGTTCAGCACTGTGTTTGTTTGCCTGGCCTACCTCGCTGCGGTGTCTATCACGTTGCTTCCCGCGCGACTGGTGCTGTGTCCGCGGCGGTTTCCGACGCGAGAGCACGCCGAGAAGATGCGCAAGCGGGGGCTCGGCCACCTGTTAAATGGCGTAGAAGAAGAGGAGTTCTACCTGCTACCCTGGAACTTCTACGAACACGGGACCTTGAGCAGCGTGTGCCAAGTGCAGAGCTCTCCGGAGGGAATCATCTTCACGTCTGGCCTCCTGATGTTTGGCGTATTCGTGATTCTGAGTCGTTACACCTTTGAACTGCACAGCCCCTGGTGCTTCTTGAAGCATTCGCTGGTGACGGATCTCGGAACCGGCTTTACAGTGACTCAGTCCTACCTGGAGATGAGTCTGCGACTGCTGCTTCTCGTGGTGCCTGCGAGCGGATTCATACTCACTGCATGTCTTCCCTCCGTGTCCTTTGACCACGACGAGATCACGCCACTACCGGCAGCAAACTCTTCCTCCCGTGCGAAAGAAGCGGATAAGGCAGGAGAGAGTGTTGATGAAGAAGAACGAGCAAGGATTTCAGCTCCGCGGGCACAGCAAATCGAACTGCAGGCAGAGGCCACGCGCATGAGTTTACAACAGTCGCAGAAGTATTTGTCTATCGGGCACGGCGCGTTTGTGGTCTTGGCAATGTTTTTGATGCTGGTCTTCGAAACCGTGCAACTTGTGTTTGGGGAAGGCGTCTCCGTTTCTTACGTGTTTCGCTTCTTTGAGGACCCGACTCCGCATGACCCGCTTTTGGCAAAACGAGTGGAGGACATGGCACAATTCCATGCGCTGAGCACGATGGATTCCTGCCAAAGACGGGAGGTCTGTGTGGCGTATTACTTCGAGCCTTTCCTTGCCGCGCGCATGCTCACGCTGCTGTTTGGCTGGGTCAGTGCTTCCCTCTTTGTGGTGCTTAAGTCCTGTGTCAACTTCAGGCAGGGCCAGATGTCCGAAAAGCGGTCCGGCCCCCTTGTGCCGGTCACAGTGTCCCTGTTCTGGCCCTCGCTCGTCTTTGTCTTGGAGGTGCTCGCCATGTACACGGTCTTTCTTTTGCCAGTGCTCAAGGCTATGGAACTCTTTTGTTCCTATAGTACTAGGACCGCTCCTTCCGCACTCGCACCGACCTCCAGCGAATATGCTACCACGCAGGCGCAGGTGCTCCAACCTGATTACACAATTGGCAACCTGGTCTTTGGTCTCTTTTCTGAAGCTCGTGCCTTTTGGTGGGTGGATCATGCATCCGCTGAAGGAGGACCAGTCGAACAGGCCTGCGGGACGTTCTGGGATACTGTCCTCGGCGATCAAGGCCGCTGTCCGACGGGTGGCAGCACCGGCATCAAGTTTGGAGATGTATGGTTTCACCGCGATACGTGATTATACCATGGCGACTCGCAGAGTCGCATGATCATGAAGGAAACAAAAGCGGTGCAAAAGTTGTCTCGATGTTCCGAAACGGCATGACAATCAATCTCAACTTCAATCAGTCCCTTTTGAACGACAGCGATCCAGTGAGCAAGTAAGGACGTTGCAGAGATGATGCGGTGCGTCTGAAAAACAAACACTGAGCTCAAGACCGATGGCGCTCTGAATCTCTTTGTTTGACAAAACAGTGCTACTTAGTAGACTTTGATGAGTCTACTTATGGCAAATATCGAGTGAAACGTCATCATGTAAAAAAAAGAGAAAGAAAGCAAATCCTGACGCCATTCGGTACGCCGCCGGTCCTGTTCGCGAGCCCGTCTACGACCCCGATCATCATACCTCGCTCGACCGAGTTTTCCAAGCTTTGACCTAGGCATTATATGGTATTCCAACCAGGACACTGAACAAGGGTTGCAGCGGAGCTTTCCGCTTCCGCAAGACATCGCGGCCTCGGTGTGGCACTACAACAAGAACATCATCGATATTTTTCGTTGCTGCTCTCAAGTGCTCGTTTTTGTGCGTCTTGTTTTCATTTCAGTCGTTATCATATTTATTTACCGTTTTGACCAACCTCCAAAATAAGTAAATAAACATAAACCAGTTGGTGCAGGCGCGTCAACGGGATCCTGATCCTGTTAGCAGCGTGCATAAGAAATGGGACGATCATTCTTGCATTTGGGCCGCAAACGAAATTATTTCAGTTTTATCGTCTCCTCTTTTGTTTTTTCCCCGTTGGCAAATAATGTCTTCAATGTCCTCCCCCTCGACCTCGTCCTTGCGCAGCAGTCCCCCAGTGATGGTAGCGAGCCGATGCGCCAACAGCTTTTCGCGGAGTTGCAAGCTCTGCACCAGCAAAGTTTTCAGAAGACGGTCGGAGCTTCGGACAGCGAGCAACTTTACCGATTCGCATGGGCACAGACCACGACTACGGAGAGGGAGACGGCTGCATCAAGCAAAACCGATTCCCGGTGTGAGCAGCTGCACGAACACATACTAGCGGAGCTCGCGACGACGGAGGGCATTGTCTTCGAGCACCAAGAGCTCGAGGTCAAGGGCTTCGAGACTGTGGCCTGGCTCATGGAAATGAGCTCAGACGTCGACAGCGAGCCCCCCGGAGCGCCGCCAAGAATGGCAGTCGAAGTACCGGCAAGCTTAACCGGGAGCGTTTCTACTTCTGCGGATGAAGGCGAGCAGGCCACAGAAGACGAAATCCCAAGAACATCAGCAGCTCCTGCTGCGTCCTCTTCCGGATCTCCGTCCAGGCTCGCGATGGTAAAGCCGGACTACAGCATTCTGTTCGGCCCGATTAAGGCCATGATGGAGCAGCTGAGCGGTTTTCTCAGCAGGGTCACTTACTTCCTGATGATCTTCAAACACTGCTTCGCTTCCTCCGTCCGCAATCTGTTGCATTCTGTGTTCCGCTACTGGCGCACCGGCTGGATGAGTTTTCTGGACCTGCAATTTTGGATGGCGGACCTTGGCATGTACTCGAACAGTAACAGTCCGAAGAAGCATTTTTCTGCCGTGCTAAAGGTCGTGGAGTCCAGCCGCAAAGTGGTGGAGGAGCTCATCACGAAGTTGCAGCCCGCCCTCATCGACAGCCGCCACCACTGGGGCCACGACGCGGAGAAGGGTATGTTCACGAACACCACGCTTCTGTACCGAGATCTGTTCCCGGAGACCGCACTGATAGACAAAGGCGTGTTGCGGGTCGTTCTCCAGGAGCTCGGGGTCGCCTTCGTGCAAGACACGGTCCGGCAAACAACGGAGGCTGGGGAAGACATTTTTGACGAACAAAGCGATTCCGACAGTGATTATAGCACCAAGGTTCGAATTTTTGACTTTGGGGCCATGGATGGCGGGTACAGTCGGTGGCTGAACGATACCGGAATTTTCGTCGCGCACGCGGTCGAGGGCTCGCCGAATGTGAACGAAATTTCCGGAGGTACCGTACACGCGGCAGACCTCACGCAGGACTTGCGGAAGCAGCTTCCCGGTTGGCTTGCGGAGGAAGACGGTCTTTTAGCTGCCGAACGGACCTCCACTCCTGTGTCTTCTACTTCGAAGCAATTCGTGCTCTGTATCGAGGTTGCCGAGCACATCCCGCCAGGTGAGCGCGAGGCCGAGTTTCTGGCAAACCTGAACAACTTCGCAAAGGATGGGCTGATCATTTCGTGGGCGCCTCCGCACATTCTCGGCGAGGGGCACGTCAACACGTTACCGCCAGCAGAATCAAGGAGAAGACTCGAAGCCCTGGGCCTCAAGCTTGACGAGAGGATAACGCGGAGGCTTCGTGCGAAAAGCGAACTTTCCTGGGTTCGGGAAAGCATCGCGTTTTATAGGCGCGAGTAGTAGTGTCAGCGGTCCTAGTCTTGTTGGAACAAATCACTGACGCGAAAGAACATCTATAGCAGCTGCTTGCGTACACGTGCATGAACTTTCTGAAAGTTGTTCCATTTTTATGATGATATGTTCTTACGCTATCGGTTTCGATGGTGACGGACGACTACGACACCCCAGAGAGTCGGCTTACGCTCATTTGCATGAGCGTATAGCGCATGTATAGTTAGTCGTCAGGACAGATCTCCTGCTCCACCTTTACAATGTTCGTACGATTCGACTATTGGGGGAAAACGTGATCATCAAAATCAAACAGCTGAACGTGTCGATCATTTCCAAATACAACTGGCAACGAACAGAAGAGCAACAACATACAAGAGGATCCTTTTTCAATATGATCGCTGCATTCGGTGCTGCAAAGAAAGTCTAGAAGGTATGGATGCATCATGACTACAGGATCCCAAATTTAATATAATGAGTAAACGCGAAATCGCGCTCTCACTAGATGTCGATTGTTTTTCGTTTCAGGTGGAAAGGAGTATCCTGAATTAAGAGGGCGGAGTAGTAGTACAGTAAAGATTAACAACTAGAGCTCGACGCACTCACTCGACGTCGCCACTTTTTGTTCATCAAAATCTAAAAATGTCGATACGTGATTCCGCTCGAGGGTTTGCCCTCTCGGTGGTCCAGTATGGACAATCTTGGTGGTTTCCCTTCCTGATCTGCGTTGTTTCCATCACAAACAGCCTCACCGCGGGCGCCCTGATCTGGTGCGTTGGTGTGATGCAGGGGACGCTCTACTCCACGTTCCTCTTGTCGAACCCGGGGTTGAAGGGAATCTTGATCGGTCCCATGACGCTCTGCACGGGCAGCACGGTCGCGGCGTATACCTACATGTCGCTGATGAAGTCCGGGGGCGCCGAGTATGTGTTGGAAAAGACCGGACTGATGGGGTCGGACTGGATCGAAACCGCTGCGGACTACGGGCAAAAGTACGGCATGTTTGGTCTTTTTCTCATCCAAGTGTCCCCCGCACCGGTGCCCACCGCGATCCTGGTGATCACTGGAATGCTCTCCGGGATTCCCGAGTGGCAGATCTACGGTGTGGTCACCGGTGCAAAGTACTGCCAGCTCGTTCTCGGTGCAACGCTGATGCAGTACACTCTTCTACAGGATGGCAAATCACTCGACGAGGTGCTGGACGAGCACGTGTTCGGCAACAAGCCAAAGACAGAAATAGAAATGAGGGGAAAAGCAGACGGTGACGAAGAAACGACGACCGCTGAGGAGCAGAACGGCGGCACGGCGCGGCAGCGCGGACGTGGCCGGGCTGCGCGGAAATGAACGCCGAGCCGACCGTTTGTAGTCTAGCACTCTACTTAGTTGTATATGGTTGCCTGCCTCGCCGTTTAAGTCTTTTTTGATTAGCCCCGACCACATTGTAGGAGCAGGACACAAGTGAAAATAGCCCGATCAAACCAGAACATGCGCTATTGACCCTTCCAAGAAAACCCGGAGCTCTCTCCCTATAATATGTGACACGCCCACCACGATGTAGTTGAAGTTGATTTACCCCGCCAAGGTCGAAGTATCTTCTCGAAGCGCACGAAAAAATGTGACTGGTGCACGTGCTGCAGCACTATGAGTGTACTGATCCTCTGGGAGGGCCGATGAATGAGTAGTTATCAATCTGATCGTGCTGGAACCCCGTCGAAAATAACATTGACAGCACAGCTACAGGATTTATTCACACCGGCGACGCGTGTTCTCGTTTTGTGACCTGTGTTCAAAAATACAGAAAGCAGAGGCATTCAGGCTCATTGATTTACAACATGGAGTTGCTTCTACTTTCTGTTTCTTTAACAAGATAAGTAAGTACTTGTATGAACAAAGTGTGACGCTGTCGTCGTTCTTGCACGCTCACTGATAACCATACATACATCGTTTCTCCTTCTTCTTCAGTTCCCTCCTTGGCCTTGTTTTTTCTCGTCGTGTTTTCACTGTCACGAGCCTGAGGCTTGGGGCTTCAAGATCAACTCCGGCGGAGGAACTACAATTTTCGACGTAACTACAAAGGCAAAGAAGTAGAAAAAGAGTTGTATGGTTTGATTTGCTTTTTTTTGAAGTAAACCGTGCAACCATGGAGGAGTCCCTTTTCAACATGACGGGGGGCTACTCCGAGGGTATCCTCCGCGGTCTGAAGTGCGGCTTCCTCACGCCCGATGACTACCGAAAGTTGGGTGCTTGCGAATCTTTAGAAGACGTGCGAACGGCGCTGGATGACACCGACTACGGAAGCTTCTTGCAGGACGAACCGAGTCCACTGGAAATTTCCACGATAGTCGCGAAGGTAAAGGAGAAAGGCATGCAATGCCATCTTACTTTAACTTTTCGATTTTGGAAGATGCAGTAGCATCTGAAGCCGTGCGATGACGCGCGCGTAACTAGCAAGATGCACCAGAAAAGGTCACGTCGGCGCATGATGAAGGCGCATGATGAACAGGAGCATGTGCATGGCCACGGTTCAGTAAGAATACATCTTGCTCGTGAAGATTTCGAATCTGAAAAAGTACAAAACAGGCCAAGCAGAAGCTCGCAGACGAATTTGAGTACATCAAGGCCCAGAGTGTGGAGCCGCTAGTGTCCTTTATGAACTACATTCAAATCGACAAAATGATTGACAACATCATTAACCTCTTGCAAGGTAAATTACGACCTTTTTTGCCATGCCTGTGATTCGAATGCCACAGCCGCAAGCCAATCGATTGCAACAAAGTTCATTTCTACGACCTGCTCTCTCGGGTGGAGAAGTCCTACGTTTTGAAAAGCAAGTTGATGCACAGCAAAAAAAAATTTCCCAGGCGCCCTGAACGGCAAGCCAGCTATCGAGTTGCTGGCGAAGGCGGATCCGCTGGGCTTCTTTGACGAGATGAAAGCCATTCCATCTCTGGACTTGTCCCAGGGCTACGAAGATTTGTACCAGACCATCCTGATAGACACCCCGGTGGGCCCGTACTTCGAATCGGTCTTGAAGTCCCTGTCAGACGAAGGCAAGCCGTTGGGAAGAGACACCGGTAATTGTCAAAAATATACTTGATGCAGTACAACTACATGATGATGTTTTCACCTTAAGAACGTCGGAGGGTCATCATCTCAGCAAAAAAGAAAGGGGCACCAGCCAGTTTCTCATGCTTTATAGTCTTTCGCAGCGTTATTTGGTTCTACTAAATAACTGTGTGTAAAGTAAGATGGGAGCTGCAGACACCCACGTAGGCATCAGTGGGATAAAGAAGAAAAGTGGTCAACACAACAGATGTCGGATCTCTTTTGACGGAGCAGGACTTGGAAGTACTAAAGAACCTCTTGAAGAAGACCTGGTTGGAGAACTTTTACGGGTTCTGCTGCGGCCTGGGCGGCATGACGGGAGAGGTACAACTGATACTTAGCTCGGGTATAGGATTTATTTGCCTGAATAAGATAAATTTGCGCCACCCCGGTTACCGTGTGACTCTGGAATTGCCTTGCAAATCATGTTACTGCTTCTGAAGGACACCTCATATAGATGCAGTATACACAAAATCAACAACGACAGATCATGGGTCACATCTTGCAGTCCGAGGCAGATTTTCGAGTTTTGAACATCACCCTGAACAGTTTGAACACAAGCCTTGGCTCACAACAAAAGATTGCTGACCGAAATGCGCTCTACCCAAGCATTGGCTACCTGTATCCAGAAGGTAAGAAAAGAACGGTTTTGTTTTCAGTTTCTGTCCTGTCGATGTTGTAGTGAGTTTTTTTGCATCTTAGCGTTCATTCTTTATCTTCGTACGCAAAATAGCATCGCTACTTCCCCGATTTTTGTGGTTCTACCTTTAGCTGCTTTAGCTTTAAATCACGATGGTCCACCTGTTAGGTACCGAGAAGTTGTGCAAGGCTTGGAACCAGACCACCGTCCGCGCCGCCATCGAGCCGTACAACATTTACCGAGAGCTGTTCGACAGCGTGAAGATGTACTACGACAAGGAAGCGCGGAAGGAACAGAAGATCGGGCGAAACATCAAGTCGATGGAATATTGCAGTGAAAAGTGCCCCCCACCCCTGAAATTGCAAAAATTTGTGATGCGAAGTTTCCAAATGAAAACTTTTTGTCATGCATGAAAGGAGTATGTATCTTTCTGATGCAGAGTGTAGGCGTGTATCGCATCGCTTGCATGACAAGCGCCGCTCATGCTAGGGTCTTTTGCAATTACAAATCTTTGCTATTCACGATTGGAAACCTGTGATGCTGATAGATGCAAGAGGGCGAATGTTTCATTTGGAAAGGTTTGCAATACAAATGCTCCCAAGTTCGGGGGTGGGGGCATTCTTCATTGTAATATGGAGGACATGCTTTTCACGGAGACCGCGAAACTGTACGAGTTGAGCTTCGATTATGGCAGTGTCAGGATTGAAATTAACAAAGTTGAAATAATTTGTGATGCATAAAATCTATACCAGTTGGACCCACAGTTTCCAATCGGCGCATGACAAATTTTCCTGGTCTCTGAAGCAAGTCTGTCATGCTGTTTAGGGCAAGATGGCTGCTCCCTGTCATGCTAGTCAGCAGCCCACTTCTTGACCCTTGCCAGCAGTAGAATCTGCCTCCGTTGCGCCTTCAGCAATAGAGTCAGTCTTTGTGTCGCATTTTATGCATCACAAATCATTTCAACTTTGTCGATTTCAACTCTGACACTCCCATATCGATCAGCAGTTCCACTACGGCGTCTTCTACGCCTACGCCAAGCTCAAGGAGCAGGAGATCCGCAACATCGGGTGGATCTGCAACATGATCGTGATGGGAAAGCGCGAATTCGCCGATGACATTATTCCAATCTTCGCCCCCCGCACCTAAACCCCCCCAACATGGTCTTGCTAGTCTTTTCAATATTTGCGATAGTCTTCGTCGTCCGCTACTTCTGCGCAATCGATTGATCATCTATCATCGCAGTGATGAAACTGGGTGGTCTAGTACTTACTCTTTGCGCAGTTTCGTAGCGGACGCGGAAGCGAATACAAAACAACAACTTCTTAGATGATTCATTTCACAACTCCTTTTTCAAAGCTTTGACGAAAAATGTTTTTTACATTTTCGGTGAAAAATAAAACATTGTTTTGCGAATTTGACGCCGGGCGAACTCCTTTCTATGGTCGTACCCTGCTCCTTCTAAAAAGCGAACACGGATGTGAAAAGTCTTGCGCTGCACCTGCTCAGAACGTCTACCTGCTTCGGGGAAAAAAATTACTTTGCTTTTTTAAGACTTTTTGGCGAAACCGCTGTTCTGAGTGCGGCTGTGACTCATAGAGTAGCGGGTATATAATAAATACTGACGCAGGTTGCCGCAAGCACTTTTTTAGACCAACAGGAGAAAAATTGGAGGCGGTCGTGGCTGCAATTGATGCAGTTGCTTCTGCATCTTCTACATTGATGATGAATTTGTGAAGAAAATATAGACCACTTAGACAGCTGAAAGTTCTTTCAAATAGTTGCTTGCTTGTGCTTGCATACTCTGAATGTGAATTGCAAAAGAAACCCGAGTGGTGCAAAGAGCACGAGTCGACGCAGAAGGTCGTCAAGTGTTGCCCAACAAGTATGCAAAGAAATAGATTCTGCATAGTATATTTTTTGTTGGCTTTCGGAGCTGCTTGCAAGAAGAGATGAGAGGAAACGCGTGTGGCACGCACAGGCTCCGGTATTGCAAGGGACGATCGCGACAGGACAGGTGGACGGATGGTGCGTGCACACAATGACAAGGGATGATATTTAAAAATATTGAAATGATGTTTATCCCCCTCCTTCATGAGCATTGGTCCGCTCGGTTGCTCTCCCTGTCGTCTGCGCTTCGGACAGGACACAGAGAAAAAAGAAAGAACAATGTGGTCTATAGTGCAGGGCCACTTTCAGTGAGTTACAGTTGAACCAGCGGCCACCTCCAGGTACTAACCTCAATTGTTGTCGTAGAGGTAGAACATTAGCCATGCCCGAAAATGCGCACTTTGTGGGTTCGCCTGGCGTCGTGAGAACAAGCGGAAACAGGAGCCTTAACGGACTAACAGTGATGGTTCCCGAGGAGTACAGAGGCGCCGGTGAGGACAACAACGCTGACGACGGCGACCACTTGGAGGTACCGGAGGAAGAGACAGCTCCGGGCGTCGCACACTTCTTTCGCAAGACCGCACAGAAAGTCGCACTGCCTGTGCAACAAGATGGTGAAAATGAAAAAGTAAGCGAAAGCGTTGAAGCGGTACCCTCAGTGGGTGAGAAGGTAGCGCAAATACGTTCCCGCGTGATAGAGACTCCGCCAGGTGGAGGTCACATAGGCAACGTAGAAAGTGGCGCAGCTGCAGCTTCGCCTAATAGCTACGATGGACGACCGGATGACAGTGTTGGCGATGCCTTGCAGTTGCTTGAAGAAGAGATAGACGAGGAAAACACTAACAGGCACTGTGCAGGTGCGCTCATAGTGGAACCAGCTCCGGTGAGTCTGCCTTCTGACTTTTTGCAGCGCTTGCCTTCAAGGGACGGTGGCGGACGAGATCGAGAGACCGCTGGGCGGACGTCAAAGCCGATCACTTTGGGTGCGGGGAACAGCAGAGCAATTGCAAGTGCAAGCACTTCACCGGAGAAGAACGAAAACAGTGCGAAGGTCGACGTGCGGCTATTGAAGGCATTTCACGAGGCTGTTTTTCTTGCGGACGTCACTGAAATAACCCATGTGCTCGAGAGGATCGCTGGTGACGCAGCGGAAGAACGGGCTTGTGCGCTGGACGAAGTCGCAACCTTTGTGAACACAATCAACGAGTATGGGCACACAGCCTTGATGATTGCGGTCGCACGGTATCCCCGTTGTCCGAAAGCTTACCGAGAGGTCACAAAGCTTTTGTTGCAGCACGGAGCGGATATGCGCCTGGTTGGAGAGCGAAAGCGGCAAAAAGGGTTAGTTCCGCAAATACCGATAAAGTCTGAGACGGACAAGCCAGAGTCTGAGACAGAAACCGCTATAGAGGATCGTGCACGTGCTGGGTACTCTACACAGAAAGTTTCTGACCTTGAGGGCATCGAAAATATCGTGGCTCCAGTGCCTGCAGAACGACCTGGTATTGGAGCGGTGTCTTCAGCTTCTGGTGCTGCGTCGCACGCTCGGATGAATATTGCCTCAGAGCAACATCAGATCAAAATGAACACCGCACTGTCCTCTGCGTCGACGGAGAAAAAAAAGCCGCCCCGTGGATGTTCGCCTTTGGCCCGGCGGGAGCGTAGCACTAGTGCCAAAGCCGCTGGTAGAAAAAGGGGAACGGCACTGCGTGTCTTGAGTTTTCTGAAACGAAAGATGCTTTGTAGGAAAGGCATGGCAAGTCAAGAAGAGCCTGCGGAAACAACCGGAACAAGCGACGCTGGGCCCAGCCAACAAGAGCCACACAAGATGGTGCTTCTGAATCCAACAAGCGCTGCAACTCCCAGCCATGCTGGTTCCCCGCCTCAGGGTAAACCTGCTGAAGCTGCAAATTGTATCGCGCTATCAACTTCTTCTTCTATGCCACCTGTAGCGATTGCGGGCTCGCCGTGCGTAGACGCCGCTGGGGAGCACGAAGGTAGTGCCGAGAATTGTCTAACGGGGGAAGATTCTTCTGCCACAGTGCGCAGCGTGAATCGCAGTGTGCGTAGCTCGTCTGCACCGGTGCATTCTTCGGGTCTAAATTCCCGACCTGCGCCAGGGGTCCTCGACAGCACAAGTTCACTAGGAATAAAGACGCGACAGTTTCCTTGGCAGGTGTTCTGGTCTCCGCTAGATGAAGCGGTCTCGCAAAACAATCGGGCACTCGTCGAGCTTCTCGTGAACCAGGGCGCAGAGATGGAGGAGCTAGACGAGGCACAGCAGGCAGGCGCCAAAAGGAAACCGCAGGACGAGAACATCGACTCTCCTTCACCTGCAGGAAGGATGGCGCATAAAAACGCGCTGAATTCTACGATCAGCACGAACTCGCCGGCGTCTTCCGTCGGAACGCGATCCACGGTTCGCCGCCGAAGAGCATCAGCCGCCGCGAAACGGTGGGAGAAACGGCTAGCTTCGCTCGCGGATTCGATGGCCGTACTCCCCGATTTCTACCTGGAGTTAGATTACCGACTCGAACTTGCGCCCTGGAACAATCGTTTCTTCAGCGTAAATTTGTCTCACCTTGATCTCGGCCCTTCCGACACGGTAAAAGTCTACAAGCAGGGCAGAAAGCTCCGCATCGACAGCACATTGGCGTCCTACAAGAAAAAGCGACCCAGCTTCTTCGAACCAAGGATCAAACGAAGAAAGCTCACGACGTTGTTCATTCCACAGATGAACGTCGCCCAGCACGGTCCTGACTCTGCCGCACTTTCTCCGAACGAAATGAAAAATATCGACAGCGCCGAGGACGTCGTTGTAGAAAGATTTGAGCGAGATAAAGATAAAGAAAGTTGGGAGCCTTTGCCCCCTCGTTCTCAGCACGATCAAGCTTTGTCTCCCCGGAAGGCAGAGCTGCTGTTAATCAACCACACCAAGAAGTCGTTCTCTTTTGCTGACGACACGAACCTGTCGCAAGCGGAAAGGAAAGTGATTGTCGAAGAGCTCATGGCCTCGGACGTTTTCAGCTGGGAACTCGATCTGCCGACCGACACTCCGGATTCGCTTTCCAAGGCGCCCTCCACAGAGGAGTTGCATTTTCACCCGCAGACGCAATTTGTGAACAGCTTTCCCTGTAGGCGCCTCGAGCTGAACATCGATTCCGTTCTGCACTTGCGACAGAAGGGCCAGTCGAACTGGATCCGCGGCCAAATGTTCGAGACCTACTTTCATGAGCCTCTGCCAATGGGTAAGGCGTTGCCAGAGGTGGTCGCTTCGAGCATGTTGCACAGTAGCAAGCCCCGCAGCATTGATGGCGAAAGCCAGATTGACAAAGACAATCCAGAGTTGCATTGCTTCGATGAAGGCACATACGAGGCGGAGCTGCATGAAATCCTTAATGATGATTCGTGGACCAGCGAGGAATGGGAAACGTACTCCGAGGTGGACCTCAGCAACTCGCTCGGCGACCCCTCTGTTTTCGCACTGAAAAAGCCGGGCGGGGACTTCGCCACCTTCGAGCCCATCGACGAAGAGGAGGTCGTGCTGGACTTTGACAGCTACAACAACAATCTCGAAGATGAAGATGAATTGTTGCCGCGTTATGCTGCTGCTCTGGATATCGATACTGCCAGTTCCATCACCGGAACTGCGTTCCTCTCGCCGGTGGCGAAAAGGGACGAGCAGGTTTACGGCGAGGACAACTTTTCAGCGAATGACCTGCTGCACGCCAGTCCGAACGATTTCTCGCTCCTCTCCGAGCAGCCCTCGGTCTTCAGTACGGTGAGTCGAGCCAACAGCCTTGCGAAACCGGGAGGAGACACGGGCGAGTTCGCGAAAAGACCTAGGAACTTTGCGACGAAGCGCCGACCCTCACGAGGAATCGGGGCAGAAAGATTATCAGCAGCTCCCCATGATCAAGTTGCTGGAGGGGGAACGATAAGTGCGCGTGACGGATTTAGTGCGAAAACCGCTTCAAGGAGCCATTTTAAAGACTCGTCGGGCGCTAGAAATTATTCTAGGGGTCGGGTTTCGCAGTCGCAACTACCGCACAAAGCCTCGGAAGATAGTGGAAACAAAAACGCACCGACGCACCAACGGAGCCAGTTTGATAAGGTCGGCTCGTCAACACGCAGAATTCATGTCGATCTGTGGCTGACGGACCGCCTTCCGTTCTTGATGAAGGATTTGGAGCCTATTCTGCAGCTGATCACGGAGCGGCACCGTACCTTCCGAAAGATTGGAGAATTCTGGAAGAGCTGCAGCCAAAGGCAGCAGTTTTCACTTCTGTCCACTGCAAGTACGACCTCGTCCACAACTGTCCACGGCGAAGAACGCGAACAAGCTGTGAAAAAACCACTTTTCCCGATAAAAATCGCAGTGCCTTTCAACTTTGCTATCCGAGCCTGCATGGAAGTAAAAAAATACACGCCGTACAACGATAGCGCCGCTCGCGCTCGGCGCGATTGCGGGCAGGATACAGAGGAGTTTTGGACTCTGCCAGCCGACTACACTTTGGCTGCGCGTCACCAATCTTCAAAAATTGGCCAGCGCAAGAAAAAGCGATCGCTTTTCACTAACTTTTACTTGTGAAATTCGACTGCAGGAGGGCCCACGAAAAAAGAAACTAAAGCTAAGAAGCGTCACTGAATCGTCTTCCCGCATGAAATGAACGAGTACTGAACGTGTCAAATGTCTACAGTGGATGTTTGGGCGGGTGCCGCCCTGCACGGCTCCTGCGTTCTTGCAGTGGTTGTGTGTACTATGATAGATACAAGCACGGTGATATCCAGCGCCATGCCGTTTTCGTCTACGAAGGGTGCTGGTAGAGGGCGTGCGTCGAGGTCAACTACAGGTGTTCAAAAAATGTCGTGCCGATGTGTCATCGAGCGAAGCTTCTAACTCTAAACCACCACTTATTTAAGTACATAAGTACTCGAGTGTTTGGAGAGCCCAATTTGTTAAAACATCAGCGAGAAGGCGAAGAAAAAGGCACCAATATCCGCGCTTGCGCATTTAGCAATTGAACGTCGGAGAGTCTTCATCTCCTGCGTCGTCAGGTCCACCCTGTGAATGACATTTTCAATTGAATACCGGAGCGCTTATTATTACGTATGAAAGACATCACATCATGTAGCGCTTACTTTGAAAAAGTAAGATGCATGATTCTTCTAGGTTTGCGAGTTTTAGGCGGTTGTAGAGGTAGAACGTGCTAAGTACCCATGCCGGTCCGCTCAATACAGTACTAGGTACACGACCGAGCGCGAAGCATTGGCAGCGCAGAAGATGGTGGGAACAAGAGCATGTCGTGCAAGTCGTCGTGGCTGCTTGGAAGTTATTAAAGGGTCTAGTTTGGTCTGGATTTGGCTTTCCGCTTCCGGCACAATTTTCACATCGTTCCTGTCCTTCTCGCGGTACACGACCGGCGCTGCCGCAGTGACCGAGAGCACGACGCGGGGCGGCAAGCACCGAAATGAAGCCTCTACGCTCGCCGCGGCTCGGGACCGGCGTTTGGTAATTCACGTCGGCAACGGTCTGGTTCGACCCGATGGCGAGTATTGGGATACAGATTCTCGTGCACGTAGCACAGAAAACCAGTGGCCCAACAAGAATGCTACAGTTGTCTCGGATCCTCGTAGAGTCGCACTAACACGGCACCTGCAGGTCGGACCGCACACACTCCAGTGTGACATTGAAGTAAAGCACCGGCTCACGACGAACGCGAATCCTAGAACTACTACGAAGGGGCAATCACAATCAGAAGCTGCTCGAGTTGAACTACAACGGAATACAAGTCCCTCTGACGAAACTACAGATGATCAAAATCCCATTGCCGATCATCATTTTCGCGACCGGGGGCGCGAAAGTGCACAGGCTGGTACTTCTCAGTCCGAGTTAGTTCGACCTGGCACGACAGTCACTGATGTGCTGGGAGATGAAAGTAGCACCTCCAATACATCTTCAACGACGTCGCCGTCGAGGCTCGGGATACAGCCTGTCAAGGAACAGGCGGAAGATGCAACCATCCCTGTTCCTCCACCTGCTCCACCGAGGAACCCAGCGCAACATCACGATCACGACTCGCAGGACGACCTCTTTAAGCGCGACTCTTCGAAGCTGTACCCCGGTCTAGAACGTTACATCGCGATACAACACGAACGAGATCGGGAGAGAGAGCAGGCAAGACCCCTTTCGCAAGTCCATTCAGCGGCGCTGCAAACGGAAGCACACATCAACAGTGGCGAAGAAACACAAAAGAACGGTCGTGACCACCGTCAGAGAAGGAATGAGCCTGAACTTCGACCGGGATCTTCTTCAAAACGACCCGATAAAGCCGACAAGCTGCAACTCGCCGTTCCGGAGCCCGCGTACCTGCGCGAGCTGCTGTTTGCAAAGATCAAGGATTTTCAGTTCATTAACGCCGACGGGAATGGGATTGCATTTCAGGGAAGTACCATTCAGCACCAACCGCAGCAGGCACGCCCACCGGAAAAAAGAAAAAAGACAGAGGAGGAGGAGCTCAATGACCTCGACGCGGAGGACGATACGGAAGATAGTAGTCTTACAACTGGATCTTCTGGTGGTTCCATAACTCCCAGCGTGCAGAAAGAAATGGACCGCCAGGCGTCCTGCTGGCGGCTCGGAAAGGAAGAGGACGGGTATTGGGGCTTCACGCTTTGTTTCGGCGATGAAGTTCGCCAGTTTGAGCGCGGAAATCCTCTCGCGGCGGGGTACTCCCTTGGAAAATTTTCCGCACAAATTGTCACGGTGCATGGAGTGCCTGTGCCACAGCCGGATCGAACAGATGAACGGGGGGGTTCAGACACAGCGAGCCGCTTGGCCGACGAACCGAGGGACGCGACTAGAACAAAGAATACGTCGTGGCGATTTCTTCTCGATGCAGTGCTGCCTGCATCGGATTTTTACTCTGCCGAACAGACAGGAGCAGCCGGAGATGAGCCAGTGCCCGATCGGACGAGCCATCAAGTAGATGGAAATAAAACGTCGACTGTAACAAGTCCAAGCCTTGTTCTGGACCACTTACCCGAGCAAAAGAAGGCAGCGCTCGCAGACGCCCTGCAGCGGGGTGCTGCGACACTTTCACTTGCACAGCACTACAGCGGGGGCACCGACGGCCGCGAAACCTTCGTCCTCATCGACTGTGGTACATTTTCTTTACGTAGAGTGAATGACAATCAACGATTGTTGTAATTGTTTGAGTCGAGCACGAACGTTCTCGCGACATTCACAAATATCAAAACCTGTGAACAACAGCAGCACCGAGGAAGCACACTCTCATGCGTTAATATTCTTGGGTTCCCACGGAAAATAAAGATTTCTTTCCTACCCAGACCCACGAAAATGACTGATGAAAACTCCTTTCCAATAAAAACAGGAGCTGAGCTTGCCCCTTCCTACAGCAAAGTTAGCGAGCCGAAACCGCTGCAATACGAGATTCGTATCAATTCTCCGAGTCTGTGTAGTATGCAGGACCTCCAGGGCTTTGGCTTAGTTCGCTACCTCAGCACGTTTCCTTCACCCAAACAGCCGGCGATTACGAGAGTGGGCTCAGCCGACCCATTGAAGGACTCTCGCACGGCTTACTCACATTTGAAAGTGACGGACATCGACGACCTCGACCGCACTTTGTCTTTTCTCGACTACGTAGTCGCTGAGGCAAAGCAGAACCTGTTCGCCGACAGTAAAGATCGGGACGAGGCCGGCTTCTCGACGAAAAGTTTCCTCGACGAGGGAGCTGCAGCCTCGGGTTCCAGGAAATCAACCGTCCGTAGTGAAACTGGCGAGCGCTCCGCTTACGACGCAAGTAGCGCCGAGGGAGAGAAGGTGGCCAGTAGTAGGAGCGACGGGTCCGAGCCGTCAAATGGGCCGAAAAACTTGCTAGAAAGTTTCACGAACCTCTTCAGCAACGTCCATTTTTTTCTCTGGAAAGCGCCAAGGGAATTTTTCTTTTCGCCTGCGACGGACGAGTTGCCTTTCGCGCAAAGTACACGAAAAAGCGCAAGGAACAAAACCGCGACAGCGCCGGAGGTTGATGCTATCTCTGGTCGCAGTCACGAGGAAATGGAGCAAGAAAGACTGAAGGAACGACAAAGGCAAAAGTATGAAAATACTCGGCAGCTGCGGCCAAGCATGCGTCTGTTTAAAGAGTCTCTCCCACTGTCGCTGTTACTCAGCAACCATTTCGGGCAGTGCTTGGATCGGAACGAGGGCTGGTGGTCGTACCAGTATTGCTTTCCACACGGCATGCGGCAGTTCCACGCGGCCCAGGCACAGCATGGCTTGACGATCGACGCCAACGGCGCGGTAGTGACGCAAGAGAACTTGCCGAATTCGCCCGCTGCCAGCGTGGAAGTTGCTTACTCTCTCGGGACGTCGCAATCGATTCTGGGGAAGATCTTCAACCTTCGCACTAGGCTGCTCCATCTGGCGAAGAAATTGAGCTTCCCCCTGGGCGCCTCGCAAAATGCGAGCACTTTTGTCGACAAGGTGCCCGAAACTCCGGACCAGTACCCCAAGACCCTCCGCGCCGCGGTGAACATGAAGCCGGAGAATCCGCGACTCCTTTCCGATGGGGACAGCCAGATTCGCGACCCCGAGACCCACATTTTTCTTCACGTGTGGGACAAACTGCAGTGGTACTTTGAGAAAACGCACCAGAGAAGGAGGAAAAAGAGTGCCAAGTCCAAGGAGTCGGTTCTGAACCAGCTGCGACAGAAAAACTGGCAGGTGTACGACGGAAATTTGGTGTTCCAATCAATCAACAAGACGTCCGCATTTTACGAATCGTCCACACCGTACGCCACTGGGATAAAAGCCAAGGACTCTTTCGCGGGTGCGATAACAAAACTGGCGAAGGTCTACTTCGAAGAGATCCAGGAGCTGACACGAATCTTTTCCTTGCAAAGGTTCTTGAATGAGACTTTCAACGAAGAACTCGGACTCAAGATCAACAGCGAAAGTGGTTCGATGGCAGGACGACGAGGACGTGTTGTGTCCTCAGGGCAACATGTCGCCAAGAAGACGAAGCAAAAGGCTAGAAGCTCAACATCATCTTCCGGATTGTCTACTTCTGGCGCGCCTAGTAGTGCTGGAGCATCTGAAATCGAAGCGGAAAATCTAAATCGCCCTGATGCCGAAGAGATCCTTGAGATGATCGCGCACTTTATGGGTCTGGTCTTCCATGCGGAGAAAGTCTGGGAGGTGTTCGGTGAGAAAACAACTACTGGGCCACATGGTCAAAGTCATCTGCAAGGTGTAGAAGCTGGTTCTGCAGCGATACGCGGGGGGGGCGACGATGAAGAAAGTAAAGCTGTGGCGGGCGAGCGGGATCAACGGCTTCAATATTCCGGGTGGACTGCGACCGGCGCCCCTTCGTACCTTCGTCAAGTAGAGTACTTCGATCACGAGAACCGTTGGAAGCCGGGGGAGTTTCTGCAGACCTATGAGGGCACGACGATAGATCCTAGTCAGGAAGGTATAACCGAAGCTGTCGCCACCTCTGCATCCACCTCGGGAGAAGTGAAAATTGATGAAGACAGCGCGCAAAAGATGAAGGTAGATGCGAGCAAGAAACAGAAGTTTCGGAAGTTCCTGGTGCAGAAACTGGCGCCCAAGTTGGACATGGGCGTTCTGGGCATTGTGGAGCTGATGCGGCCGCGTCACTTGGCGGAGCTGCGGATTGTTCCGTTCCCGAAACAGCTTTTACTGTCGATGGTGAGCAACACGTACCAGCACCCCTATCTGGACCAGTGGCGCAAGACGCCGAAGCTGTACGCCGCGTGGCAACGGCTGACCGACGGCACCCCCTGCGAGGAGACGGGGAAGGCGCGGGAAACGGAAATTTTCTTCATGTGTCCGCCGGTTGGGCAGGGCGGTGGACACGCGCGAGCAAACGACGAGACGGAGGACGACCAGGAGGGATCCTCGGGCGGGGGCTTTTTCGACGACCTGAAAGAGGTGCGGTCGTTGTCCATGAGCTCAGACCACTTCACCGACGAGGACCACGAGCACGGTGTGCGCCCACAGCATGTAGATGTGGAAGACCCAAATCTTCATCTAGGGGGGGCACCACCTTTCACCTCGAGCGCGCACGTTTCGCCGCGACCGAGTATCGCCACCGCTCCTGCAGCTCCAGAGGACCTGGAAACCAGCCCGTCGAAGAGGCGCGGTCGCCGGCGCCGTCGCAAGAATCCCTGGGGAACTGAGGCCGAGATGGAAGAAGCAGATGAGAGCCACACAGAGGGGCACTTGGAGGAAAACAGCGTCGAGTACTTTGATTACGTGCCGCCAGTTCTTGATGCAGAGACAGGCCGTGCTACAGCTTCTGGTACTTCAGAAGATAGCACGCTCCGCACGGAGGTCGTGAACAACGAGAAGCAGAACACAGGAACAAGTGAGCATGGAGCCACACACTCACGACCCCAACGCCAGCTAGAGCGCCGGTCGCGTGCGTCCTCAGATCCCGACCGCCTTCCTTTGGATTTCGAGGCCCAAGTCGCGCAGTGGAGAGAAGTCACCGTAGCTGCTTCATCTTTGGCAGCTCGTCCTGGAGAACCTGTTGCAACGAATTCTTCGAATCGCGCAGCTAGAACCGGTTCGAGCGCGGCGTCTGCATCAGCAAAATCTTCGAAGCGCCCCAGGCGGAACGAATTCGTGCACTACAGTGGACTGATTTCCTCGTCGCCGGTTGATACCACGCGCGGTTCCAGATCCAGTGCACGGAACCGCTTCATTCAAGCCAGCGACCGCAGAAAAAAGCTGCTAGAGAAGTTTTCGGCCCACACGCGCGGGATGGAAATCGTCGGATTGTCCGAAACTCTCTGCCACTACCGCATGCTCGTCGCAGCGCCGGGACTTTGTCAACACCCCGAGCTATCGACCAGCGTGCCGGCGTTTCTCGCCAGAACACCTGGTCACGCAGAGGATAGCTTGAGCGGCGCTGCGGGACGACAAGCTGTATCAGGTCGAAGAAAGGGTGCACGGAAAGGGAGGAAGAAAAAGGTCAACGTTATACGGTGTAGTCGCACGCCCGCATCTCATCTGGTGGATGCAGAGGAATATCCTGTTTGATCACGTGTCCGGCGTTTCGTCTGCTTTTTCGGCTATCGGAATCAATGCGTGGCCGCGGGAAGACCCGGCTTGCGTTGGTTTGCCGAAGTGTTGTCGTGCCATTTCTTGAAGCCCTGGATTCATTGCCGAAGAGCCGGAGCTGCATTGTGTTGGGTAGCTCGGAGGTGGCGGTGGCTCTCGTACCCCTGGACGGGGAAAGAGTAGGGGGAATGCGATGGACATGGACTTGGGTCGCAGACTCGCGGCGGCGCTAGAGCGGGCTGCAACGTACTCTTCGAGCTGGACAACTCATCGATGCAAGCAATCAAAGAGCATCTACTCCAGAGTGCTCGTCTTCGCGGGATCATTGATGTTGTCCGTCTTGTACTTGTGTGACGACCGTGCTATGATATGCGAAGCATTTTTGGTATATCAATATCTTCCGAATCCGATGAAAGCGAAACCAAGTCACTATGACGAAGTTCGCGAACCCGCGAAACCACCGCGCTACGAAGATACCAAGACTACATACTAGAAAAAATTCAGCAAAGACATGGGTTTGAAAAATGTTGTGCTTGTGTTCCTGTTGCTGCAAAAATACAGTAGCGCTGCTACCTTTGTGTTTGCTCCTGTTGAGTTTCTTTGGAAGCCTTGGCGCGAATAAAATTTGTGGAGTTCTTCATATTCTCTGAGTTTGAGTTTGATTTTCGTGATCATGGACAAGAAGAGTAGCTAGGGCATAACCATGGAGCTAGGATAGCTACGGAGGCTCAGTCCTCCAGCGCTCGACAGCTTTCGAAAACGAGCAAGATGGCAGCTACCGGGTGGGCCTGCTCGCTTATTTTACTTGTTACCATCATCTTTGTGGATCATGCTTTAGTTGCAGCGGTGCTTGATTGTCCTCCGCCGGTGCCGTGTAACTGCAAATGCGACTGCGAATCCATTACCTACGGAACCCCAGCCCCGGTTCCTAGTCTTTTTCTGCAACTGAAGAAAAAGATGAAGGCAGCTTCACGGAGAAGCACCAGTTCATCCGAGGACAAACCGTCACCGAAGAAGACAGCGCTGCTGCAGACTGGTCGTACCATGATGAAAGCAGAAACTGCATCTGCGAAGCCGCCACCGCCCGTGGATCGGAGCTTTTGTCCCGAAGTCGGCAGCTGCAATTGCTTCTGCCCGTGTCGGGATTCCTAAACCAACGTCGAGTTTGCTCATTTCATGATCGTACTGACGTAAATCTTCTTTTCCAGCGAGAGCGACGTACCCATGTTTGCGAGTTCGTAATCGTATGGGTATCGACAAGGACAAACTCGTATCGATTGACTATAGATGGACAGGAAGAGTTCGAGTTGTGCCAACCGGTGCCTTTTCTACCTCTGCAGCAATTTGCACCGCTCGAGGGAAAGAACGAGTTGTGTGTTTTTCTTCTCTCAATATGAGCACTCATGTAGCCAAAAGACCCACATCTATATCAAGACCGAAACTTCTAGTAAGTACAAATTTTTAGGTCGTTACGATCCATCATCGTGTTGCGCGTGACAATGAATTGTTGAGGGAAGCAGAGCCAGTGTGCTTGTACTTCTTAACCCACTTGCGCTGCTTTCAACGTGATGAAGAAGATGAACAACGATCCCCCTCAATCTTCTTGGATTTTGTTCTTCACGATGTAGAATTTAGCACAAAAAGTACAACAAGAGGCAAATAGGAAAAGGGAAGACGCGTTATTGAGCCGCCTGCACCGGCGGCAGCAGAACGCTGAGGGTCCGGCAGCAAAAGATGCGTCTTACTTTTCGTCTAACTGCGCTCCTCCCGGCGGGCGGCTGCTTTAAACATTCCGGACTCGTCTCCGCGAATATTGTAACGCCGCCCACCGCCGGCGCCGGCGCGTCCAAGGACGACGAGTTTTCCGAGCCTTCGGACGGGGAGGGGGGTGCAGTCCAAAATACCGCTTCACCGCACGCATTCCACCTTGTGAGCAATGGAGACCAGAAGGCGGAAGTCGTGAATGTCAACGAGCGCGATGCAGGTGCAGAGTCGTCGTCGAAGGTAAATGAATATACTTATGTAGCCAGAATCTGAAAGATTGAAATTGATTTTCTTTTTCTGTTGTGGAAATTTTCTTCGCCCACAGTACAAATCGCATGTTGAAGAATAAGATCTAGATTTTCTCCTGAGCTTGACAGTGGGGAAAGCGAAAGCGATTTATGTTTTCGTATTTAAGTATTTGTTATTGGAAGCGTAAGCGAACTTTCGGAGCAAAGAAATAGAGAATCAGGATGAGCAGCAGTATGTACTAGGCCATTTTCTATCTTAATGCCTCCCTAACCCTGTTGAGGAAGAAGATTGTCGCTGTGCCACGCGTCGATATCTTCTATGCTAGCTGGCTCCGTTTTGGTACCGCTCCTGGTGAACCGTTCCGCGACAAAGCGCATCGTCTTACTACGCGTATGAAGTAAGTACGTAGTACTTCTACCGAACTAACCTGCAGGTAGCGAGCAATGTCACCGATTTTCTACCCGCCTCCTTCATGTCCAAAGCCACCACTCCTGCATGGTCCGCGATCCAGTCACTGTTTTCCACACTGCATGCGGCGAAAGAGAATGAGAGTGATGCGCAGGAAGTTTCCGATGCAGCCGACCGGCAGAAGGCCAAAGCGCAGAAAGTGGTGCAGCGGTCCCGCAAAGAGGCAGAGTCCGCTGCGAAGAAGTTGGAGAAAGAGCACAACGTTTCCAAGTACGAAATGAGCATGGCCTTAACGGTGGCAAACTTCGTCGGCACGACGGTGGCGGATGCGATTGGGGCTGGTTGCAGCTCTGGCATCTTTCAAGCTTTCTCGGCGAACGACACGGACCGCGACACGTTTCTCAGTGAGACGGAGATGGGTTCGTGCTGGTGCCCATGTGCGGATCGCAACACGGACAAGAAACTGAGTCTCGCGGAGGCGCTGCGGGGCTTTTGTTTTTCGCAGAATGGCGGCACGAGCTTCCTGGAGCTAGGTGCCTACTGGGGACCAGGACCGATGACCCCCGCCGGAGATCCGGTAATACTAGAGAACGGCTCGCGTGCCGCATCAGAGGAAGAATTACGGCGGCAAGAAGGGGGTCGTGCTGCAGGATGGTTCTACCCGGAGGACAGCGACATTAAGCCGGGAGGGAAGCCGGAGAGGACAACCCGTCTCCTGCGGTAGGAGTGTGAATCACCTCCCCACCCCTTTGAATCACCTCCCCACGCATCACCCCCCCACCCGGATCACCTACCCACCTCCCCCGCATACCGCGATCGGAGCCCTTGCCGGCATCTGCAAAAACCTGCCACCGCACCACAACCACCATGCAACACCAACAACCCGGCCGCTCGGCCTGCGCACTGGTACCAACGCCGGGCACACTCCCGGCCTACGTCAACCAGAACCCAGTCGCGCTACAAATACAACAGCAGCGCCAGAAGGGCGACACCGCGCTCACACGCAACTTCACCCCCATCGAGATCAAGTGCAGCACCATGGCCGTGCAGGAAAGCGCCCTCACGTGCCACGCCCGCCTCTCCGAGGCCTTGAGACGATTCGCGAAGGAGAAGTGGCCTACCTACCCCGACGCGTGGCCGGTCAATGTTAAGCATGTGGAGATGTTCTGCATGGGCAAAGTCCTCGAACAAGGGCACCAAACAGCAGACGTACTCTTCATCCAACTGATCGAACACCTCGCAAGCCCACCGCTGCGCCCAGACGGCACCCAACCCGTGCTGCTGCACCAAGCCGAAGCGTTCATCCCGCTGGCCTACGAGAAGGCCCGCGAACGACTCAAGATAGCATACTCCACAGAGAAGTGCCCCGTCGCAAAGGCCTACCCGCTCACGCTGGCGCGCATGTACCAAATCCCAATGCCCGAGCGAGCGGCCCTCAACCTCTGGCACCTCCTCGGGTGCCGTAGACGAGCCATCGACAGCATCCTCCCCAAGGACGTCGAAGTGTTCGCAGACCGCGTCTCCGTATTCATCCTGGCCGACAAGGTGGCAGCCACAGCCGCACGCACAGTACACATCGGGCACAACTGCCTTGAAGCGCCCGACTTGTGTCTCCTCTGCGACCCAGGCACGAAGCAAGCAGTCCAAACCCTCTGCACGCAGGCCGGCGCGCAATGGCTGCCGCAGCTCGCGTCGTACGGGGGTGACGAAACCGAACACAGCGTCCGACGAGGACATGCCTTGGAAGCACGCCGACGCATCCAAGCCGGCAAACGCACTGACATCAGCCTGCTCCTCCGCGACCGCGGATGGATGGCCGCATCTAGGTTCGCGGACTACGCCTGCGACCTGCTGGACTTCCAGCACATCACCCTGCCGCCCATCGACGCCGTCTGGTACCCGGAACCGAACGACGAGAACACCAGCCGCCACGTCAAGTTCAAGGACATCAACAAGGTCACGAAAGCCACACGGGACGACGGCACGAAAGCACGGGCCCAACAACTGGCCAACGCCAGCAAGGCCCCGCCCAGTTCCTCGCGGAGCGCGCAGCGTGCAACGACATCAAACAACTCGCAAACCACTCCGCCTCGACGGCCGCAGGGAGTGGCAGCAAAGCCCCTCTGCACGTGAGCAGGCACACCAACCTAGCACGGGGAAGCCGCGCGATCAGGGGCGTCATCGTCCAGGGCACGAAGGGCGCCTACCAAGTCCAGCCGAAAGACTCCACAAAAACATGGGAACAGCTCGCCCACGCGACGCAACAAAAATACATCTATGACCCCCATAACGCGCCCCCGCAGCACAAGGAACGCGCCCTAGCGGAACGCAAAATCCAAGGCTGCGGCACCAAAGACAACCAGAGACCACGCACCACGTGGAAACCGTGGCACGAGGTCCCACCGGCGGAGCAGAAGAAACTCTGGCAGGGCGCGGGAAGCTCCGCCCAGCCCCTCCAGAAGATAGCCTTCTACCTCCACCACATAAACGTACGTCGCCCGCATGGGGGGCGGCGCTGATAGCATCTACTTCCTCCCCGAGAATGGAGAAACGCACAAACTGCGGCTCGCGTCCCGGGATGAAAAATAAGCGCTGCTCGCGGAATACGCAGCAGCCGCGAACCAACCGAACGCCCCACCGGCGCCAGAGGCGTCCCAATAACGACTGGGGGAAGGAGAGGAGCAGCAATGGGACGTCCGACACGAGTGGGGAAAAGATGAGGCTGGCTCACAGCCGGCGGGTCGTACCAGAAGGGAAAAGTGACAACATGCAAATGTGAACAATGTATCCGCTCGATGTGCAAACACAGTCCTCACGTACACAAGTCACAAACCCGCTGGGCGAAAACTCCGCGCGCTACGCACCGCTGTGCAAACTAGTGCTCAGAATCGGAGACCCGCGAGCCCATGCTCCGCGATCGGACTTTCCGCCGCGCCCCCTGAAGAAGGTGGACGCGAGTAGATCAACAAAACTACACACGCACCAACTTAGAAAATACAAACGTAGATCTAGAGCAAATCAAGATCACGCCGAACATGCACAGACCTGGTCAGTGCTCACGATGATGGATAACACAATCATCCACAATCATAAACACAGGCACGCGCGCAGCAGGAGAGGACAACCCGTCTCCTGCCACGCGAGGTATAAAGATCTTTGTAGTGTCGTGCTGCCACGTAATGTGAGCAAAGTAGTAATGTGAAAAAAGCCGTAGTGTAGACAGGTGCAGTAGTTGCGCTCTTTTGTGAACGGACGTGCCACACGCACTTCCCGCTTTTTTCGCCCCGTAGCCAACCCATGGCCTCAAAAGAGCTCGACCAGCTCACGGCGGCGCAGGCCGCCGCGGCAGAACCCCCCACCACCAACCAGCTGCGGTGGGCGGCGTGGGAAATGCTGTTCGTAGTCAAAGACTACATACGAGCGGCAAGAATGGCCAGTAGCATCACAGTGCCCGACGACACTATCCGCAATATCAAACAGATGAAGCCAACAAAGAGCAGTGGAGAAAACGCATCCGGGAAGCCACCGCATACGTCAAAAACGTAGGCAAATCCACGCAACAGGAGAGCGAGAAACCCCTCGCAGCACTACCGGACCACGTCCGCACCGCACTTAGCTGGGGCGACCGCAAACGCAACCTCGTCGCCCTGCGCAGGCTCATCAGCTGGGCCGGACACCGAGACACCAAACTCCCCAACATCCTCGCCCGGGGGGTCCTCACGATCGGAAACGCAGACCCCACCGAGGGAGTGTGGGACCTCGACCCCACGGTCACAGCCATCGACCCACAAGAAGTCCAGGACTTCCTAGACGCGGAACGGGTCATACTCGACCTCGACCAGGAAGCCCCCGTGTCCAGCACCTTCCCCGCGGATGTACTGCGCAAGCTGCTGGAAGGCTGCACCGACATGGTGAAGAAAGGACTACGCAAGCCCATCGCTCGGAAGGGCCTCAAAATCCGACCCAGCCCCGCCTTCCCAAAAGTCGAGCTGGAGAAGATCCGCCAAGTCATCGACTCGCGGCACCAAAACCAATACAGCCGCCTCGTCGAAAAAGTCCAAATCAAGGGCACGCGCACAGTGCAGGAAATCATTAGCATCTTCATGCGACCGATCGGCCACGAAGACGCGTACACCCTCCCGAGCTCCGTCTCGGCCAAAGAAACCTGGCGCCAAACCTCGGAGACGCTGGAAAAAGTCGCAGCCCAAAAACCCACAGCCACGCCAAGCAAGCCGGCCGAGCCGCCCAGCGTGGCCTCGCGGGCCGACGTCATCGCCGAGGTCCAGCACTGGAACACAGCCCTCAAAAAACACAAGGGCGGAGGAGTCATCCCAGAGATGGGCACTAAAGACTTCGAGAAGTACTACTACGCCTTCGCATGCCGCGACCCGAAGCTCAACGGCATCGCGTTCTACGACCCCGACATGCGGGTATGGCAACGCGTGGAATCGTACGTACTGAACATGGGCAACACCCACTCCGTGCCCGGAGGTATATCCGCTTCCACCCTCGCCGCCTCCCCGGGCGGGATACAAGTACGGGCATGCGCGCACAACGCAAACCAAACTGACCAAAACCTAACAAAACTCCCCCCATAAACATCACAGCACGCCGCGTCTCTGAGGCCATCCGCAGCATCCACCAAGCGGGCGGGGGCGTCTCCAGCCTTTACATAGACGACGCCATGCTGTTCGGGGTTGACCCGCAAACTTACCACCTGTGCCGAGACTTCTACATCGCCATCGTAGAAGCCCTCGGCATCCCCCTCAGCAAAAAGGCGGCCGGGAACCAAGGCTCCTGCGACGCGGCCGGACCATACCGCCGCAACTCCGTCCGTGCCCTCGGCATCCGCTATGTGTGGATACGGGACGAAAAGGGCGACCCCACCGCACTCTACGCGGTGGCACCGGCCGACAAAGTGCAAGTAGCGAAGGAGGACTGTGGCAAGATCCTCACAGCCCACGACTCCAAGCAGCCCCTCCTCATCAAGGACATCCAGAAGCTACTCGGCATGTCCCAGTACGTAATCTGCCACGCAAGCAGATCCGGCGCGGAATTCGTGCGACACCTCTACCCGTGGGCAGCAGACGAGTACTTCAACACGAACATCCGCAGCCGCCAAATGCGGAACGCACTCGCCACCGCAGTGCGCGCGCTCCGTGGTCTTATCGACCACCTCCCACCACTGGAGCTCGCACACCACGACCACCGGGTCAACTTCCTCTACCTCGACGCTAGCGGCCGGCGCTCACCGGACGCAACAAACGCCGCTGACCGCGGGCCCGCCGCCCCGCCGAGGATGGGGGGGGTCATCGTCACGCACACGGGCAAGGTCAAAGCCTTTACCTTCCCGCTACCGGACGCCCACGAGGCGGCCAGCTACGACATCATGACTCTGGAGACAGCCACAGTCAGAGTCGCGCAGCGCCTCTACGCAGCCGACCTCGCAAACGCCATGGCGATGGTCTCCGTCGACAACACCGTCGAGCTCTTCGCGCTCATCAAACTGAGCTCCCGCCAAGGACGCGTCTGCAACGCGGCGAACCGGGTAGCCATAGCCAACAGGCAAAACAACGCCCGCTGCTGGTACCGCTATACCAACACAGCGCGCAACCCGGCCGACGCCTTCAGCCGCAAGGACCTCCTGCAAGAGGCCCTCAACTTCTGGCGCCCCGACGAGCTCGCCCAAATTAAGTCTATGCCGGACGTAGCGGATTATGTGGTCGCGGAGTGCAAGCCCCTCCCGCCGGACGACATCTTCCGCGACACCAGCAAGCTCCCTTTCAAACCCGACAGAGACTCTACGGCCCAGGCCGCGCGACACCGCGCCTGGAAGGAGCGCCACCCTGCTCTCACGGGGACGATCATCCTCGCACTCTCTGATCGGGACCTCTGGCTGCTCACCATGCAGACCACTGAGGAAGAACACGCCGCCTCCGGCGCTGACAGGGCTAACTCGCGTCCCCCGGACGCCTCGCGCGCAAAACGCCCCCGCGAGCATGAGGCTGGCTCACAGCCGGCGGGTCGTACCAGAAGGGAAAAGTGAAAACATGCAAATGTGAACAATGTATGCGCTCGATGTGCAAACACAGTCCTCACGTACACAAGTCACAAACCCGCTGGGCAAAAACTCCGCGCGCTACGCACCGCTGTGCAAACTAGTGCTCAGAATCGGAGACCCGCGAGCCCATGCTCCGCGATCGGACTTTCCGCCCCCTGAAGAAGGTGGACGCGAGTAGATCAACAAAACTACACACGCACCAACTTAGAAAATACAAACGTAGATCTAGAGCAAATCAAGATCACGCCGAACATGCACAGACCTGGTCAGTGCTCACGATGATGGATAACACAATCATCCACAATCATAAACACAGGTACGCGCGCAGCAGGAGAGGAAGCAGGAGGTGAGTGAGGAGTCTGTCTTGATCGACGAAGAGCCCTGCAACTGCCGGTGCAACTGGTGGGACTTTATGCCCACCTCCGACACGATCATGAGCGTCTTCGGCGCCGGCCCCGCGCGAGGTTCGTCCTAGAAAATAAAGACGCTTCTTTTCCTCGCAGTTGCGGAGTACAACTTGCAGTAAGATCGCTGACTAATTTCCATTGAGTTTGCTTTCCGTGCCCTGACCTGAAACTGAATGTGATCTATTTCCTGGTGCCAAAAAGAAAAAGCAGCTGACGTTTGAGCTGCGACGAAGGTTCGGCGCCCTGCGAAAAAATAAAAAGCCACCGGACAACCGCCCAATCAATGGAAAAAGGAGCGACATGCCGAGCGACAGCAAAACTCAGCATCGATGAAGTTTTTGTGACGCATTCGCAGAGTGCACGAGAGTGGCATACTTCTTATCTGAGTGTTGGTTGAAAAATGATGGGGCATCAACACCTGCTCATGCAAGTACTTGAGTAGTGGTACTGCTCGTCGTGGACCAAGTCCACCAAGGCGCTACGTACTCATGATATTGATGTTCATACTAGCGCAAGCGCGCAAAAGAACCCTAGCTGCAGCAGTTCAGAGAAAAAGACAAGTGTACTACGCCCTCCAATACAAATACCACCGTTTGAAAGAATGGCAGACGAAGCAGCCGCAGCGGCGGAACCTGGGGAGGGAGAAGAGGAGGAAGTCCCCAAGGAAACGGTGCCCGAGCAGCTCACCCTTCCGCTTTTCTGGCAGAACGAGCGCCTGAGTGACTGCCTGATCAAGCTGCCAGCAGTTGAAGCCGATCCAGATGCAGCTGCAGCGGAAGGTGGAGAGGGAGGGGAAGCTGCGGAGCCTCCGCCGCCTGCTGAAGTGCGTTTTTTTGTGTTTTTTTCAAGTAAAAACAATAAACCAAAAAAAAACTGTATAGAAGAACACAACATTCATGCATGAAAGCAGAGAAATAAGAGCATAAGTGTCAAGCAGGTGGATGGCAATGAATCGCACGCAAGCAGATGGAATCCATCACAATCAATGGCAAGCACATTGGATTCGCACTCTTAATTCGATAGCAGACGAAGACAACATGAAATCGTGGCTATCTTGATCTAATCTATCAGGCTCCAGCGGAAGGTGAGGAAGGCGAGGCGGCTGCGCCCAGCAAACCGCGAGAATGGAAGTGCCATAAAGTCATCCTTTGTGCCGCCAGCGACTTTTTTTACGAGCAGTTTATTCTCGGCGGCGCGTCTGGTGGTGCAGCCGCAGGCGGCGAAGAAGGAGCCGCTCCAGCCGAAGGTGGCGGCGAGGAAGGCGGAGGCGGCGGGGGAGATGAGATCACTATTCCTAGCTTGCCAAACGACCCGATCGTCCGGAAGGAGCTGGACCTCACCGACGCAGTGCCACTCGCACTGCGGTACTGCTACTGCAACCAAGACTGGACAGAAATAGAGCCGGACATCATGGATCCCGTAGCGCTGTTCGCGGTGGCCACGTTGCTCAAAAGTAGAAAATTCTTGTTTTGATGCAGCACGTTCTTGCTCACTGCTCCGCTAAAACTCCGATTTTCGGTTATCCTTCTATCTTCACCTTGTTCATGATGACCAAGATATAAGTATGATGCCTTAGCCTTTCTCAGTTTGGGTTTGCTTGATACATCGATCAGCAGCAAGGACGTAAAAACGCACCACAGTCAAATCCCTCGTTGCCAAGACGCTGGAGCACATCGAGGAGAACGTGCTGTCGCGGGAAACATGCGCCACTCTTTTGTACAGCTCGACTTTTTCTCTTTGAACTTGATCGAAACAAATGTGGATGAAGAAATTCGAGTAAAACTCCAATGTACGCGGGACGACAAGTTGCATTGATAAGTAAGACCGATTAAGAATCAACATTCACAACTACAGCTATCACGCTACGCTTCTCGGGTCGGGTGCCGCCGATCTTTGCGAAATGGCGCGGCAGGCTCTGCTGAACGAGTACTGCTATTTGAACGCCGACGACCACGCGAAACTGGTGCGTTTGCCGATGACCACGCTGCTGCCCCTGCTGCAAGACGACGATCTGCTGGTGCAGGACGAAGGTGAAGTGTATTCCTTGGTGAACAAAGTGCTGCGCACGCGGTTACCGCGAAAAGAGCAGACCCTGACGCTAAACAACGTGAAAATCATGGAAGCGCAGTACTTCGTGAATCAGCCCGCATTGTTCGAGGTGCTCGTGGTGGAGTCAGGTATGCCAATCTTAGCTGTTTGTATTTGTTTTGTTGCGATATGCGCACCTGATACGACAACTATTGCTGTTCTTTTATGAAGATTTTCAAAAGTGCCAACCTGTTTATGTGTTACTGCAAGAGGCAGAGGGCCAGTTTGTTTCTTTTCCTATGTTTTTCAGGTTGCGCAATCTGCGAAGGCAGTTATTACCCAGCGGAAAATGAAAAGTACGCGTCAAGGACGACAGAGAGGTTAACCATCGAGCCCGGCACCCGTGGAGAATTTCCGTTTCCTGAGGAGGAAGGGTATGCCGACTTTCTTTCTGCTATTTTTACGGCCGCCTCTTAAAACTGAGAAACCGCGCACTAACTACAACCGACAGGAGGTTCATTGTATGTGCGCATGTAGTAACTGTAACACGCAGTATTTGTTTTGCGAATTTAGGTAACTGGCTGGATAAACAAGCGTAAATTTTTGATTATCACTGACACGATCTCGATCACGACGCCAGGTACGCATTGTCCCTCGAGATGCCGAGTCTGTACAACACCAACGTTTCTGCCCTGCAGGCCCCGGATCTGGTGATTCGCGCGCTGAAGGAAATACTGCCAGCAGAAACGGAGGGCGCGTCGGAGGAAGTCAAAGTCGACAACGCGCTGCGGTACGAAGTCATTGCGGAAGGTGTCCTACCGCGGGAAGCCTTCGTCAAGCAGCCCTCGTCTCCAAGCGCGCGGAAGAGGCTCGGGCTTCCGGCACTGGACGCAACGTCCAAGGAGGCCAAGCCGGTTTCCACAGCGGAAGAAACCGGTGAGGGCGGCGCGGGCGAGGAAAATGCGGAAGCGGCCGAGGACCAGCCCGTCTACAGCGTGACCGTGAGCCTGAAGGGTCAGCCGATGGGCGAGATCCAGTTCAGCGTCACCATAGCAGAGAAGGGCACGGCCGATGGCGAGGAGGGAGCCGAGGGGGCTGCGGAGGGCGCCGGCGAAGAAGCCGCACCACCGGCCGAAGCGCCTGCAGAAGGCGAAGAGGGGGCGGAGGGCGGGGCAGAAGAAGACCCGAACAAGGAACCCGAGGTGAAAGCAGGTCTGCCGCTGGACGAAGTCGACGTAGACGCGTTGCTGGACGCAGTGAGATTTCCCTTCTTGCAACATCAAACGCTCGTGGACGCAGCGCGGGACCCGGTTTTGCACGAGGCAAACGCGCAACACCTCGTGGTCGAAGCGTTGTCCTCGAGGCTGTCGGCCTACGAGCCCGGTGGCGTGCACGACGAATGCAAACCCAGAAATTCACTCGTAAACAACAATTGATTTATGAATTATCGTTTTTGCTTGATTATATGTGCATGTGGAAGGTCTATGCATGCGTCTACCAATCTACAACCTAGCCGCGTGTATCTTCACTTTTCCACTTGACGAGGTTCACATGGAATATCAATCAACATCAACTACAGATGCGCGCACTGGTTCCAGTGAAGCCCGGCGGTAGGAGAAAATCCTTGCCATTAGCAGATCCAAAATCACCATTGAAGACCATGAAAATCGAGACAAAACCTGCACCGGTGCTCGGTGGCGCTGCAAGTCTCGATAACCCGTTCGTTTTCGAGCAAGAGAAGGACTTCGACACCAACGGACTTCTGTTCTTTCTGGCGACCAAGGGAAAAACAGCCGCGTGGAAAAATCCGCAGGGACTAGGTACTTTCTGGGATACAAAGGAATGCATTTTTGCCGCCTAGTAGACGTCCCCAATTAGAAAAGTTCAAGATAGAAGAAGTAGGGGTTGCTTGACTGTCAATTTGTGAGAGTGGGATTTTTTGAGAATCGAATGTGATTCCGATCGACGTCCATCAGAGGCAGTCTCATTCGCGGGCGCGTGGGCACCGGGGGGAAAGCCTTTACTACTTATTTTTATTTTGTGATGGCTTCAGGTCAAGTCCAAGTCTTGAAGTCCGGTGTTGGGTTTGGCAAGTCGGAGGACCTGGTAGGGCGCGAGGCCATCAACTTGCGCACGCAAAATACGGAGAACAGTTTCTTCGGGGTGGACTTGCTCACGGACCGTCTGTTTGTCTGCGCTGGGTATTGCTTACGATCCAGGAACACGACGAGCCACGCCCTGGTTTCGTGGCAGTTTCAGGGCAGCAAGGATCCCCAAGACCCGAACGCAAAGTGGATAGTGCTGGATGAACAACGGCAATCGAAGCTGCTCGTCGGGAAGAGCGGAGCCACTGCGTACTTCATCTGATTTTTTTTTTTCACGCCCGCTTTCTCCTCCATTGATGACGTGAATAAGAGCAAGCCAATATCTATACATTTTTTTTCAATTGTGTTGCTGCGTGTCGTGTGAGGACCGCAGTACGATCATAAATAGAAATTATCGAATCTATGCATACAGTGCTCCTTCTCATGCTTTACATGAAAAAGAAAATACAAAATAGGTACTTTGATTGCACACTGCCCATCAACGGGACCGACCAAGAAGGACTACCAAATGCTGCATTCCGTGCGTTCCGGGTGGTGCAAGTGGGCAAGAATAGTTCCGGCAGCTACAATCTGGGCCTAAGCGGAGTCGAAATCTACGGCAAGGCGATTCGCGGAAACTATCCCTGACGCTAACGTCTAAATCACGAGAGAATGCAGGTTTTTTTTCAAACAGAAACAGTTCTATGATTTTGCTTTTTTCGTGCTCATCCTACAACTAGTGCTATTTGACAATCAATCAAATTTTGGACGCCTTCCGGGCGAGAATATTGCCTTGGAGAAACAAAAGGAAAAGTGCAAAGACATACATTTTTTTTGAATCTGAAAGGGATACGGTTTTGGTTGTCTTTTCGTCTTCGCAAGGATACCACTTGAAAAAAAAGTAAGTACTTGTATGTACCTCCGTTTCATCTGTCTGGAAGGAATTATTTACATTAAGAGGGCAACGTCGACGCACGCGAAGTTCTCACTGGTGAAGGACCCCCCCTGTGGTATTTTACCGATGACGTGGTCAACAAGTGCGTGAGTGCGGGCCTGTTGGAGCTTTTTTTGTACGATGTCCTCTCCGAGGAGACAGAAGACTCGTCCGCTTTTTCTCGTCAACTGAGCTACCGGATAAAGGAAATAAAGCTAGAGATCTGATCGTCAACGCAGACGCCGGCCACGCTTACGCACTTCTCGTGCATCTTCACTTATGTTCAGTAGTTCGTCGACGTCGAACGGATGTGGGCCACCGTATCGTTGTTTCGCAAAAATGAAATTCTAGTACTCGAGTCGAGGTTGAGTGTCGAGAGTAGAGTGCGTGGTGTCGTAACATGGGACAAGCAAAAGGATATCGATGTAGTAATATACGAAAGAGCGATTGGGTTTGCGATTGAGTTGACGAGAGTAGCAGACTGCCGAGCAGTAGAACAGGTAGTGAGTAGCGAGAAAACGAGAACGATGAAGAAGATACTCACTCGTCCACTTTTTAGTTTAAGTACTTGTCGTGTCCGCCCGAAGTCTTTTCGTTTGAAATCTAGCCTACGCCCACCCGGCACACAAACAATTGGTTTCGCTATAACAACTCGAGTTCGTCCTGTAATCGAGTAGCCATAGTACTATACTGCTACTGGGTCGTTTACTGCGGTGGATGAAGTTACTACTCACGATAAATACACAGCTTAAAAATTATTCGTGTACACATTCCTGAAGTAGCTCCTCCTGCGCACCACTATTTCTGTTCCACATACATCGCAGCTTGCTAGGATTCAACAAACACTGTCGCGCTTTCACTCTTCTGTCACTCTCTCCCCTTATGGATCGACGTTTCCCTCAACAAAAACTAAGCCAATTATTAGAGGTACATCAATTGAATTCAAATTCATCTGTCCAGCTGCGACCGTTGTATCGATAGAGCTTGCAATTTAGCCCTGTCTGTCGGTTTGTGCATGTGTGACTGCAGCTATGAGAAATCGTTTTTGCGTACGTTCAGGTTGAAATTGAGAGGCATTTCTGTGGGTCGTGTGGCAGTATATCTCTGCAGTAGCAGATATTTTGGGTCGTCTACGCTTCACCTCATGACCTACTTTCCAAAAATAAAAGTGACTACGACCAAATAACAACAACTTCTTCCACCGCTAAAAGTTAAGGCTAGAGTAATATCCCTACCCTCTCATTTCTGGCTTAGGCTTAGCTATGTTCGTTAGTACTCAAGCTCCTCCAGGGCCAGGAAGACGAGAAAGTCACGAATACATGCACGAAAGTTTGCAAGCAAGGCCATTTCAATTCACCACGAAACGAACCTTTTAGCGGGCGGAACGTTGCATTTGCAATTGCAGATGCAATATTTTCGCATTCAAGAAAATCAAAATCCTGACCACTCCTGTGAAACGATAAAGACGAGATAGATGTTGAATCAGCTTCGTGCAAGAACGAGATCCCGCGGAGGTTGCTTCAGATCTTCGGGTTTTTCTTTTCCACATGCCTGAAGTTGAGACGACCGCCTTACCGCATTTCCTCCTTCAGAACCCTCAACAGTACCAGGCATTGCATCATCCTGCCACGAGTTCCTCCTCGTCCTCCTCTAGTGGACCTCAGCAACAAACGAAAGGGAAGAGCATGTCCTGGCTCAAGGGACAGCCGCGGCCCTTGGCCGCCACTGGCAACATGGTGTTCGGCCGGCTAACCAGTAAGGACCACTTGCGCCACTCCTCTGGCGATCACATGTTCTCGTCGCAGAGAGGGGGGCACAGTTACGACAAGGACGCTTTGCAAGGTAACTACACAAAAAAAAATCGAGTCTTTTTTTCATTTTTATCACTAGAACCAACATGATCATCTACATCCCTGCGACTGCGCCGGCGGCTGCCCCTAGCCCTACGGCTACGTGTATCTCCGCCTAGTTATAATTACTTATGAATTAGAATTTTGTCGTCAGACAAACGGCACCATCAGCTGCGCGAATCAATGACGCATGACTTGAAGTCAAAGAAGTCTTTTTTGTGATGAAAGATGAAACAACTACTACTTTTGCTATCATGTCTCTCTAGGTCTTCTCGAGGGTGTGCGCACTTCAACTTACGGCCAGAGAATGCGGAGCCTCGAGCAGAGTGGTCGCCTGAACGTGACGAATCGGCGCGGATCCCGCGGGCGATCAGTAGACGATCCGAACTTGGTTCACGACCCGCGCCGCGGGCGAACTAGCACGCCGATTGCGACGAGGTACCATGCCAACCACCACCGAACAAAGCAGGATCGCGTCGTGAGTGCGCCGCACGGAACCAGTGGTCTCGAAAGTTCCTCGAATCCGTGGAATCAGCTGCCGCACGCGCACCAGCAGGGCCACGCGCAGCAACAGCAACAAGTGCCGTCGAGGCTCCAGAACTTGACGCTCGCAAACGGCTTCGGCTTCCGCACGGTCCGTGAGCCGAGCCACCGCCGCGGCAACCAGAACTCGAGCCAGCAGCACAGCCAGCAGCAGCGGGTGCACCAATCGCATATGCTGCAGCACGGCGAGTCCCAGTCAGACGTCGAGCCCATGCTGGACACGTACGGAAGCCTGCAGCACGCCCGGGGCGGCAGAAATCACGCCTTTCACCAGTCGACTTCTTCCCTCCCGGGACTAAGCGACCACGGGCACCCAGGCGGGCCCCGCGGCAACCACCGGCACGAAAACAGGGGGGTGCAGCGGTCCGCGTCCCACGGCAGCCACGGGAACCCGCCCCGGCAGCACCCGGGAACGTCCAGCATCGACCACTTTGAGCCCCAGTTTCAGCAGCATGCGGCCCAACACGCGGCGCAACAGCAGGCAAACCAGAACGCGAACGCAAATGCTCACGTCATCAAGCCCCGTGCATTCGGCTATCAACTGTAAAAATGTCTGGGTCTGGAAGAATTCATGTCTGTCATGCTTGTCTGGCATGACTCTTAAATCTGTCATGCGCGTTACCCAAGAGCTCCGCTTTTCTGTGATGCAGAAGCGCAGTCTGTCATGCAGAATAGGCAACACCTAGGAGCTCAGAAACTTGTCATGCTGAGCCAGCACTTATGGCTTCCCCATGATACGCCACCCAGCATCACAAGTTTCCAGACCCAGACATTTTTACATTTGATATCGGCGCCGAGGATGCAAACCCCGGGTTCCGCCCGGCGATGGAGGACGCGTTCATCATAAAGGACAACTTCGGCGGCGATCTATCCTGAGTAAAAACGTACCCACACCAGAGTTGTAATGCAGATTTGCAAAGACAGGAAGACTTGGAATGCGCATCCCCATGAGAGCCATTTCCAGTCGTGTTTTGGAATTTGTGATGCTGTGAACAGGATGAGCAGATGAATCTGTGACGCGGCTGCACTTGCTAACCTGCACTACACTGCAGAGTGCAACTTGTCATGCGTGACTCACAAAACTCCTAGGTTTGTGTTGCAAAATCCCCATCCTGACTCTGGTGTGGGTACGTTCTTACTCAGGATGCGATCCCTCGTGGAGTTACTACGGCTGCTACGACGGGCACGGCGGCAAGGCCGTGGTGGACTACACCCTCGCCCACCTGCACGAGATCTTCCTCCAGGAGTTGCAGCATGTGCACTTTGCCCACTCCCAGATTCGCGGCGTGTTTGAGCGATCCTTTCAAACGATCGACACGCAGCTCCGGCATCTCGGATGCGCGTGGCACTGCGGCACGACGTGTACGGTCGGTTTAATCTACACGCCACCCTCGCCGCCGGGGCAGGGAAACCAGCAGCAGCCCCCCATCCGCACCCTGTTCATCGGAAACGTGGGCGACAGCCGCGCCAGTCTGGTAAACAGCACCTCCGGCGGCGAGCGGCTCACCGTCGACCACAAGGCCAGCGACCCGGCAGAGCACGCTCGCGTCACCGCGGAGGGAGGCGTGATTAGCAGGGGCCGCGTTGGTGGGCAGTTGATGCTGACGAGGTAGTACATTTCTCAACGTTTACTATTGATTACGTGATGAAAAACGATAAAGAACGAAAAGCAATGCCGCGGTGCTGCAGCTATTCTATTCGCGCAACGATCAAAAACAAGCCTGGTGATAAGATGTATGTAAAGTAGTTGCACTTGCTTCTAGTTCTACTTGGAGGAACTGCCACACTTTTTCTGGCTTTGTCGATTCGCGATTTTTGAGAAGATTGATACTCCAAGAAGGAGTAGAAACTGATTTTTATGAATTCACCTTCTCCTTCAGCACAAGCATAATTAACGAACTCGAACATCGACATAATCGATGTAACAAACACTATCACAACTACTTCTACACAGAGCACTGGGCGACTTTGCGTTTAAGACATCGGGTGTGACCTGCAAGCCTTACTACGCCCAGCGGGAGTTGAAGCCGGATGATGTGTGTGTGTGCCTGGCTACTGATGGTCTCTGGGACGTGCTCGACGAGGACGATGTCGCGCGTATCGTGCTTGCCAGCAAGCACAACAGCGGTAAGGGAGACAAGCTCCGCCGGGTGGCTTCCAATCTGTGCGACGTAGCCAAAAACCGCGGGTCCGCGGACAACATCACGACCTGCGTCGTCTTCTTGTAGTCGAGATGAAAATAAATTTAAATGGAAAAGCAGACAGATTTGCTCAACACACTTAGTAATACTACCTGTAGTAGCTTCATCACTGTAAACTTTACAAATCAGAAGTGCAGATGATGAAGATGGGTGACAAGAAATGGTTGCGGACGCGGTGACGCGACAGCTGCTCAGGTATTTAAGACGAGTCAGGATTTTGGTTTTATTGAAGCTGCAGAAGAATTATACCGTTGTAACCGTGAATATAGGGCTTCTTTGTTCACTTTTGGAAGACTGAATGCGCAGAGTTGCAGCTGTCTCTTCATGAAGTTCAAAAGGAAGCAATACCATCCTTCTTTCCATCATCGATTGATTCAGGTTGTCGCGTTACAGGCTTAGGAAGATGGGAATCGGATATCGCCAGCCCCAGCAACCTTGTCACAGCCTGCGTTAGTATTTCACTCTCACTGATGACTACAGACACAGAAGGTAGTGAACTGATTTGCTTACAGATACAGCGCAACCTAGTTTATTTCATCATTTACAGATTATCTCAACGTTGATTTGAACTTTAATATCGCAAATAATTGTTTTGCCACAATAATAAATTAGACGCGGCATCTATTTCAAGGTTCTCGCAACATCGTGTGGCTTCCTCTGCCTGGTAGTCTCCGGGCTGCATCGGCAGGTTCACACTACAAAAAGACGTAGCGCTAAGAAAGGCACAGGAATAAGACGAGCCCGCTTGTTCGTAGAAATTCAATACGTTTAATTATATGTCTGTGTGAAATCGAAATCGATGAGTGTTCCTATGCCTATTTCTATCTGTGCTTTCCAGTTTAGCAAAGATGAACTTATCACCCTAATTTCCTACTTCAACCAAAATTGAGATTTGCAGCTTTCCCTGCTGGCATTCTGCACGGACCGCCTGCATTGATCTATGCAATGCTCGCTTGCCGGCGCCACTGATTCAACATGAACAGAAACAGTAATCAACTTCAACATCAACACAGCCGGAAGCACAGCAACTACGTCGATGGAGCTTTTAGTGTTGCTGTTTATCCAGCACCAGTGTCTGTCTCCAGTTCATTAGCTCTTTAGCAACGCAGCAAAAAATGCCAGCCCCAATTTGCTGTACTTCAATTTCAGTTGGTAGAAATGTCAATACAGTCGGTATCATTTTCATTTCTACGCAAAGAATTAAATGCTCTGTGGTAATTCAAAAAGAAATTAAAGGTGACCTCCAAATGTTATTGTACAGACTAAAGCTTCATCTCTATTAGGTACTACTACCCTTATCCAACAACTAAAAAAATCTTTCACGTCGGAAGCGCAGGCCCGACGAACCTCTCACCACGCACGTGACCTAAAGATGACCTGAAACAAGAAATATGTAGATATCAGGATGAGCAATTGAATTGAAATAATTTTAATTCTCAGACAAAAAATGCCGATAATGAAACCGATTCCGTGTAGCTGGCTGCGCTAAAACCCGTGCTGCTCGATCTGAACAATTTATCAAAATTATCTTCCTCAAAAAGAAAAACTACAAAAAGCGAGCCTTGTACGGCAGTGCAGACGTTGGCTCCTTGGGCATGTGCCTTCTGCCCGAAGAGTTCCTTCGGGAATGAGTACGTGCAATCGCGACCAAGTGGTGTAGGTGTTCAGCGCTGTCAGTTTTGCGAAGAAATTGCAGAGAATTTCCATCGGTTTTTGTGCATCATGTGATTTTTTTTCAGCCCACTTAACAGGGTGAGCATGACCAACGGTGTCAATCATGAGAACGATGAGAATGAGAGTTTATTTTCACATCGCTGAGGTGGAAAACCGAAAACGAATACGAAACCTTCCTGGCACCATCAATTTAATTTTCCACCAAGACTCCTGCAGCAGGTGGCGCTCTTAATGGTTGCGGGTTGTTGTCGTTGGTGCTGATAATAGTATACTTCCATTAGCTTTATTAGCTCCTGCATCGAGTTCGAGGGGCGAAGTAGAGATAGCGTGGTTACATGTACCTAATAACAGACTACCTAGGATAAGGATTTCAAGCAGTGTAGTGTTTGACTTGCTTCGCTGTCAGAAGCCAGGGAGTGAGAACAAGTGTAGCAAAGGAATGACCTTGACGATTGTTTTCTTGGTTGCTTTCTTTCCCTGTGCTAGGAGCAGTATTCAAATATAGAAAATCAAGAAATGTCAGCGACTTCCAGCTGCAGCTGCAGGTTAACACGCTTTGGTCTGTCCTTCACGACAAAGCTGAGTTTTGCGTGCTGGTGGTCGAGATGAGGGCTTCTGATAGCATTGCGTGATCCACATTAGACATACGCATGCGCGAACGTCGGAGATCATGGTAACAGCAACGAGCGGCTCGTCTTCTAGCGCTGCGATTTTAGCCGCTCCCTCCCCTCCGGGGGGAGCCGCGCTTGCCGTACTGTTTCGCGTCCTGCCTCCCAGCCTCGCCCAGGTAGCGGTGTCCGTTTTCCTACGATTAAGCACCCTTTCTCCCTCGACACGTAAAGCGAAGCTGCTTCTCGCAGCGCTGCTCATCTCCACTTCCGCTGCGGTTGTTTCGTTTCTGAAGAGCGGCGGCTTTCTGCCTGCAAACACCTCGAGTAGCCAAGCCTGGGTGCAAACCCGGACGGCGGTGCGCAACTTACTGCTGCGCTGGCTCGGGTTCCCGGAGCTGCTCGATGCGCGCCTCGAGTATCGGAACCAGGTAGACTTCAATCGAATGCAGGCCTGTTTGCTTTCTACGGAGCATTTGGAAATCGGGCGGGTGGAAAAACGGACATTGTTTGTCCGCCGCCTCGACGATTTGTTTCCAAACCAGTATATCCGGGCGAAGATCATGAAAGCAGCCCTAGAGGTAATATGTCTGTAGTCTCTGTGCCGTCGTGATTTTTATTTTTTTTATTTAGTTTTAGAGTGAACGTGGAGCATCGTCCACATTTATCGATACGCATGAGTACGCAAACGCATTTATACAACCCGAAGGGTCCTCGTGTTTGAATTTGAAGGAGCAACCACACTGATCATTGATGAACCTAGTGCGTCGACAGTCCGGATGAGGAGGTAGTGCTTCCGGTGAAGATGAGTGTGAAAGACAAGTGGCAAGTGTTGAACCAGTGCACAAACTCCTTGTCGGAACTCTTTTCACCTGCCCACATCTTCTTCAACGAGGCCAGGCAAAACGAATCCTTTTACAGGAGCGCATGGTACACGATTACTCTTCTTTATCTTCGTGCTTTTGTTGTGCTAGGGATCATGGAGTCTGTTTGATCTCCGGCTAGCACATGTCTACTGTTCAGATTTGTTTCTGTTTGACTCGTTCGCGCCACCGACCATGCCTGTAATGTTAGAAGGTATCCACATGTTACTTACCGAAAAACCGGGACTTGTATTCAGGTATGTCTTCACAATAACGTGCACTCGAAATCAAGCTGGAGGGCGGTTTTTTGTCACTCCTTCCAAGCCGGTGAATAGCGAGGCGGATGTGGGTCAACTGTGCCTGCGCATCGTCTGCGTTTCGGAGTCCGAGCTACGCAAAATTGCAAGCGGGGAAACGGTATCAAATGTAAAAATGTCTGGGTCTGGAAACTTGTGATGCTGGGCGGCGTCTCATGATGAGGCTACACATGCTGGCTCAGCATGACAAGTTTCTGAGCTCCTAGGTGTTGCCTGTTCTGCATGACAAACTGCGCTTCTGCATCACAGAAAAACGGAGCTCTTGGGTAGCGTGCGTGACAGATTTAAGAGTCATGCGAGACAAGCATGACAAACATGAATTCTTCCAGACCCAGACATTTTTACAGTTGATAAACGGAAGAGCCTGCAAACGGCTTCTTTAACGAAAGACACGCTGGAAGATGGCGGGTTCTCATATCAAATGCAAATATGTTTGTGTCTGGAAGAATCCGAACTTGTGATGCGTGTTTCGGATCCTACAAAGATCTGTGATGCATAAACGTGCAAAAGGTGCCCACTTCTGGCCATGCTGAGAGGGCATTTCTCATGCAGAATACGCATCACCAAGGAGCTGCAGAACCTGTGATGCTAGGCCCTGCATTCCAGACGTGGGGGAGCTTGGAAAAACTGCATGACAAATCTCGGAGTCTCCCAGACCCAGACATTTTTGCATTTGATATCTCATGCGAATCGCCAACCTGTTCGTTCGGCAGGTATTTAACTTTACGCCGAAGTTTCTTGTTCTTCGTCTTTTGCCGGAAACCTTTGTGGTCCATTGTCTTCTGTATCTGTATTGACAACATCAAGAATCTGTCTATTTTGTTTGAGTTTTATGGGTTTGTAAAGAAGTGCAGCAGTGAGTTTGACGAGTTTATTTCCTAGTTAGGGCGCATTCGAAGGTCGATCCTGTTTCTATGTACTTATGGCCGTGGTACATTTGATTTTTCTTCTACCAGCTCGAGAACGTCGCTGGGCATGCGTTTGACGGGCGCACCACCGACTGGGGCGCAAACTTGTGTGGACGGCTCGGGGCTACCGCGTTGGAGCGACGAAAACTGCGCATGAGTGAACTTGGTCCCAACTCGTCCGCGTTTTCTAGTCTCCTGATGGACGGACCGCAACCTTTGGCCGGCGGTCCGAGGCAGATGGGAAGCAACGTCGGACAGCAACTGTTTCTGGGGGCGCCGAGCGCTTCCGCCGCCAGCAATGCAGGTGACGAAAACGACCAAATCTACTCACCGGAGGATAACTGCTTCCTGCGAATCCACATCCCATTCCCCGGCGGTTCTGCCATCACCGTCAAGGATCGCGAGCGAAGATGCCAAGACGTCGTGCTGTATTCCTAGACGAGGTTTCGTATTCTGCCCTGGAGGACAATCTGCGTTGAGTACGACGTGAGTCTTCGACTGTTTTTGCCGAGCTATCTTCCCGACTGCTGCGCCAGCTGTGTTCAGGGCAGATTTACGTGCACCAGTGCAACATCACCAAGAGTGTCAGTGACTAATGTCGTCCAGGGTGTGGAGCAGGAGGAACCGACTCGAGAGTTGCGAGGTGGAGCAGCCTTGTCGTGCAAAGATTCCCAGCCGCGGGAACGGTGACAGCGAGGCGACGGGAAGCACTAGAAGTTACTTTCCTGTTTTGACGTTTTGAAGGTTCTTCGTTTATGCCGCCTCCAGCATCATGTACCATCCGGGGGAACGCGTAAACAGAATAAACAGCACATATGCGATTTTCTGCTCAACGGAGTGCGATACCAACGTCCAACATTTCAGAGGACGCTCGTCGGAAGTAAAAAGTTGCTGCAAACCTATCGTACAGGCAGGGAAGCAAAAGCAAAACCTAAACCATGAAGCCTAAGTAACAGCACTGTTGTCAATACGCTATTCGGAGCGCATCTTGCAATCGCTATAAATACAACAGTGACGCACGAATGGAAATGAAAACATAAAAACTGATGCTCATACAAATGGTGATAGTGGAGGTATCCACAGATAAGGCAAAACTACTGTTTATCACGCAAGAGCAGGCCGTTCTGGCTGGAACGTGATGAAATCACAAACCGTGGCTCACATCAATGCAGATATGCGTCGGTTCTCCAAACGCAAACACAAACTACCCTGATTTCCCCAAACTAGAAGTACCGAATATTGATGACCTTGAACGCTCGCCTTAAGTCTATGTGTATCAATGGCCATGCCAGAAACGATAGCAAGGATAAACAGAAAGATGAAAAAAAAAGTGAAGAGATGAAATGAAAGCTCCGTATTGCTATTGGTTACGCGTGTTCGATATAACATATTTTCTGTGACGATTGCACTTGCTCTTGTAGGGGAGCTACTGTGGTGTTTCGATTTCCTTCCCAAAGAGCGCGGACGCAGGATAAAATGGCTTTTACTTCGGAATTAAAGATGTCGGCCGATTGTGAATGAATCTGCATTCTATTGTGTGTCGGGTTTGTGCTTTCCTATTCTGGCACTTTCCGCGCACAAATGTTATCCCTGGTGATAAAACGCGTACGCGCGCATTAGAGTCTGAAGGACGGAGATATTGCGATTGAGAGAACGAGCGTACTTGTAGCAGCTGGTGAAATGCAATAGCAATATCACTAGCTCCTGGCCTGCTCAGTGAATATCAATTTTCTTTCGAAGTTTCAACTGATTGTTGCAGGTGACCCATCGCCCCCCCCTGAAACTGAGTATTAGCATTAGGTTCTCCAGTTGAATCAATTGGTGACGAACCTGACTTGATGTATACGTCTCTGGTAATAAATAAAGAAAAAGAAATAGACTTTACCCGCGAAAAGCAAGCGCAAAGCATTAAACGTCGAAGCAAGTCGTCCTCCACTGCTAAAAACAAAGTTTTGTCTCAGCTTTACTACATTCATTTTCAAGAGTGTTGTTACGACAAGCTTTCAACTTCATTACGAGAATTTCTCCATCGGTCCTCGGTTCCTCGCGGTCGTTGTATATACGAGTTGTGCGACGCCCTGGTCCTATTGATATTACCGATCATCGATTCCACCGACTATCCATCGGACATACATACAACTTTTGGATGACTGGTTACTTAGCACGGAGGAAATACTGAATGGACAGCGCAACTCTTCTTTTCTCGCGGAGCACCAGTAGTTTATCCCTACCTGATGGCGTGTTGCTGTGCGTCTAGCCCATCAAAGAGTCGTGGCAACGACCGTGGACCAGACCCCCGCGCAAGCACGAACATGAGCGAATCCCCGGGCAAGCGGTCGTCCCAGGGGTCGGCCGGGATCGGCGGCCAGATACGGGACAGCACGGTGGAAAGGAGAAGGAGCAGCCGGGAGCTGCAGACCCTGCCCTCCAATCCGTCACTAACCAAAAACCCGGCGTCGGTGATGTCAAGGGCGCATGACCCAAATATCAAGCTCGAGCACGAGTACAACTTTGAAAAGCAGAACGTGCTCGGCACCGGATTCTGTGGGAGCGTAATAATGGGACGAAACAAGGTCACAAACGAACACGTGGCCATAAAGAGTTTGACAAAAAATAACCTCGCTTCAGCAGATGAGACACAAGAGGAAGTCATAGCGCGGGTAAGGGCGGAGTGCGAAATTTATCTCAACTGCGACCACCCAAATATCGTCCGGCTACGTGATATGTACGAAACAGAAGAGACAATATACCTGGTAAAAGACTACAACTTTTTTACTTTTTCATTTGTTTCATCATAAGAATGAAAGTACTCGTGGTGCCACACTTGCACATGCATCCATCAGCAGCTTGAATCGCCTGATTCAAGATACGAAGCATGACTGCTTCAACATCTCTTGCTCTTCGGGTTTCATTCACAGGTATGCGACTGTTGTACCGGCGGCGAGCTGTACGACCGACTTTTGAAACGGGGACAGTACAACGAGCGCGCGGCCGCGGCTGCGACAAGGGGTATGCTCCTTGCTGTGAGCTACATACACAACACCATGAACATCGTGCATCGAGATCTGAAGCTGCAAAACTGGCTCTACCCAAGTCCAGAATCAGCCGACGACGAGGTCAAGCTTATCGACTTCGGGTTTTCAAAGGTACTTAAAGTGAAAACAAAGATTTTGAACAAGCACGGGAACTAATTTTGGTTTTGTTTGTTTTTAGTTTGAACGCCACTGCTACATGCGGAAAAACAAAAACACTACTTACAAATGAATCCCCACCTCTCCACTGCAGGTTCTTGATCCGCACAAAAAGATGGTAGTGACTGCCGGCACGGTTGAGTACCTCGCTCCCGAGCTTTTGGCGCACCAGTCAGAAATCACTTACGCCGGCGACCTGTGGGCGGTCGGAGTCATCGTGTTTATGCTTCTCGGAGGGTATCCGCCCTTCAGCGGAAAGACAAACGCAGAAATCATTCAAGCCATTAGGAAAAACCAAATCAAGTGGTACCGCAGCAGGTTTGAAAAGGTACGATCATTTTTCTAATGTTTTTTTGTATCCGTATTGGTATTTTTGATATTTTGATCACCATACAGCTGAGGATAATGTACGCGGCTTCCGCGTCAAAGATTAACTGCAACGAAACACGGCACCGATTCCATTATTTATACTTACCATTTACATCATCCAATTTCAACCGCGTTTTTCTTTCAGGTTTCCGACATGGCAAAGGTGTTTGTCATGGGGCTTCTTGAGAAAGACCCGGCAAAGCGTTTTACCGCGAGAAAAGCATTGGAATCCTCCTGGATCAAGCAGCTAGACCAGGACAGCAGGGAACATCCCGAACACCTCCTCGATGGTGACATACTGAACGCACTGGCCACCTTTCGACAGAAGACCGCTTTGGAAAAGGCAACGGCGATGATTATGGTGCAGTGCCTACCCCGGGCGGACGTCGCCGCGATGGAAAAGATTTTCTTGTCCCTCGACAAAACAAGGGAAGGGTCAGTACAGCTGTGGGAGTTGAAGCAGGCGCTCCAACAAGCCTTCCAGAAGAACAGTATCTTTATTCTCTTTTATTTTCATTGTTGACGGACGACCACGACGCCGTTCGGGTTTGCTCTTTCTGAAAAGGTGCTAAAGGAGCTGCACATTGGTGCGTCACTGAGGCAGATGAAGTAGTACAATATATTAATCTTCTATAGTGAGGTGGTAGCGCCGTAGCACTAGCAGGCAGGCGCAGGGTCCCACTTCCTTGTTGACTTTTCCACTTCTAATCGACCTTGAAACATAGACTTAATATACCCAATACAGCGAGCCTTCGGGGCGTGAAGCGGCTCTCCACGTCAGAAGGGGATCTGAACGAAACGATGATCCAGGACGTGTTCGAGGAACTGGATTTAAACGGGGACAACCACGTGTACTTCTCCGATTTTCTCACCGCCATCGTCTCGAAGCGGCTCACGGCGGACAACGACGACGCCCTGATCCGGGCCACGTTTGACCGGTTCGACGTGGACAACAGCGGGGAGATCTCCATCTCCAACCTGCAGAACCTGTTCGGCCCGGAATTCCGAAACGTCAAGGTCGAGGACATGATCAAGGAGGCGGATCTATCCCACAGAAAAAAGCTGGCAGGGCATATTTGTAATGCAAAAATAAGCACACACAATGACTTGTCATGGGTGGCCCCATAGCATGCTGCTTCGGATTTGCAATACAGATTTTTTTGTGTATTTATTTTTGCATTACAAACATGCCCTGCTAGCTTTTTTCTGTGTGATAGGATCTCAACGGCGACCAGCTCATCTCCTTCGACGAATTCAAATCCTTCCTGAAAGCCCGCGGGGACGTGATCAAGTCGAACACCAGCTCTCCGAAACCCCTTGCGGGGATCCACGATCTGGACAACATGGGGCCGGAGATCGCAGTGTCCGAACTGCCCATACCAACCGCAGACGGGATGGTCGACGGAACCCCAAGAAAGTTGTAGGGGATCACTCACTTTCGGCGAACGCCTGCTGCGGACATCGTGCCAGTAAAAAAAAACTCCTACGATATTGAGAAAATCCAATACTGGTGCGATAAGCAAACAACGAAACACAAGACCTGTAGGACGCATGATGTTCGATGGCATGCTGGTCCTGAAGATGCTTCAACTTCTGTATTCTCTCGGAGAACAGAAAGAAGCTCATGCAGCTAAGCAAGTCGCGAAAACAGAGAATAAGTAGAATAAAGAGCTGTAAATAGTAAGTTACAGAAAGATGAAGGTGGACGGCACGACCGTCGTAGCGATAGGTCTTCTAGTAAGTATTACGTTACACGAATCGAAAACGAAGGTATCATACCCAAAGAATTTCAAACCTATAGTTACACTAGTTGCGCAATAGTAAACAGATACAGATAATATTAGTTACTCAATTTGGTCACCATGGAAGAAAGTCCGTTATGGACTAGAGGGAGGAGTCCTCGTCGGGTAGTAATATCCGGAACATTTTTCAAAATCAGCTCGCGGAGGTCGCTTTCAAGCACCAAGGAGTAGTGATAACACTCGGTCAAACTACTCCGACTTCCTGGAGGAAGCGTATCAAATGTAAAAATGTCTGGGTCTGGAAAAATGCCAGATTTGTCATGCAGATTTTACATGACTCATGAGGTCTGGTATGTAGGACAGAGCATGACAGATTCTGTGAGAGTTCTGTCATGCAAGTCCTGCATGAGAAAGGGCCTCTCGATTAGGTCAAAAGTGGACAGCTTTTGGTAATCATGCAACACAGATTTTTGCATGCTTCAGATTTAGCATGACAAGTTGCATTCTTCCAGACGAGACCCAGACATTTTTACATTTGATAAAGCGCGAGGAGGACAGGCTTCGTTGCTGCACGATGCTTCAGGTGGTCCTTCTATGGATGTGATAGGATTGAAATCGTCAAAGTTGAAATAATTTCTCATGCATAAAATGCAAGGCACAAAGTGCCTCTCTTGCAGGGATGGCAAGTGAAGCCGACTGTCAGCCTGTTTGGGGTCTGCGACAGAGATGCTAAAGCAGCATGACAAAAGACGCCTTCTGTCCCTGAACAGCATGACAAACTGGATTTACACGGTGCCGAAATTTGTCATGCACCGCTTAGAAATTGGGCTTCCAACTGGTATCGATTTTATGCATTACAAGTTATTTCAACTTTGTCGATTTCAAACCTGACACATCCATACGAGTTCGGTGCTAAAACTCGATGCTGCCGCGATTAGAACTACAAATGCCTCGAAATTAAACGACCCGATGGTCGCTTACGTTCCATCGCCACCAAATGTACTTTAAACATTTTGCGCTCGGCTTGGGAGCCCAGGCGGTTTTCAGCCGACGACTTTCTTGAACAATCTCGAATCTTCTATGGCGCTTATATGTTACTTTCGTTCACCAGTATGTCTTTTATTGTTATTTTTCGCATTTTTTCTACTGGTTGTGGTACCGCTACCGACTCCCGCACACGATCTGAATCTCCATGTACAGGCGGACCAATATCCAACGACATGAAACACAACTTACGCGTGCTCCTCTAACGTAGTAATTTTGTACACCAAGAAAGCAATAGCGAGAATATGTCCCAACGAAATGCGGGCGATAAAGCGAGGAAGCTGGTGGTGAAGCATGCACTAGCTGGTGCATTTCTTCCGCTCGACGAGGCCTCCGTACTCCAGTTCCCGTGTTTGATGCGTGTCATTGGTTTATGTCTGATCACCTCGTGCTCGCACTGTGTTTAGTATAGTTGCTTCAGTATCCTGTTTTTTATTTTTTTCTTGACATTGTTTCTCGTCGTCATTCACGTTGTTCCCTCTTTCTAGGTTCACGTACTTATGAACTTTTTGCATCCGAGAATACCGATTTTGGCCCCCACTTGCTGATCACACCGAGGACATGGGGACAGAGAGGATCTTCTAACTGTTCTTGAAAAACCACTTCTGCGTCTTCTGTTTTCATTCGATAAACGCGCAGCTACAGATAAAGATCCGTATGATCGGCGATGACGATCCTCACTGATCGTGATCGGAAGCAAAGTGATGCATGTGATAGTACTGAGACTGACCCTTTGCAGCGCAATTTCATCTCCGTATGAGGCAATTCCAAAAAACATTATTCGGGGAGAATGTTGGAAATGCGAAGTAAACGAAGAATTTATACGACAATTATACCATTCTTGACTTCTACAAGCATCCTATCACTCGTTGCGCTAAGCCCGTCGCGCTCGCAGTTCACCCCTGCAGTATTAAGATGAAGCTGCGGGGGCAGAAGAGGGCCACAGTGCACGAAGTTCAGACCCGCTCCCTGTCCTACACTTCTGCTGGTGCGCGCGCTCGTGCCGCGGGTAGTACTTCGTATGGATATAATGGTAGCTCCTCTGCAGCTGCTACGTACCACGATTACCGGATGTCCACCGGCCGTGGAGGGCGGCTGGGAGGTGCGACGACCCCGTCGAGCAGCAGCAGTTCTACTCCTGTCCGCCAGCCCGGCATCTTCTACAACAGCAGCTCCGCCGCCACCGCCGCGGCGAGCCATTTGTTGAGTCAGCTGGACCAGTTTCCGCACCCGAATGTGATGGATAGCGAAACGCTGGGCAAAGCCGCTGTGACCGCAAGCCGGGAACAAATTCACGCCGTGCGGCTCTGGGACGCGTTTATGCAACGGGCGAAGCACTTGGCGGAGCTGCACCAGCTGGACCCGAGGGACGCGGCTTTACTGGTGAACGCAGTCTGCAAAATCTATTGCGCAGCGAGTAGTTGTTCGACTGCTGTAGGACAATCCCAGAGCAGACAATCTTCCTCGTCGTCCGCGTCGCGGCAGGTTCTATGTCTTCAACGGTCGTTAGCGTACAGAAGTGTGAATTTGCAGTGAATTTGTATTGCATGACTTGCATTTACTTAAAAGAGAAGAGCGCTACGTATTAGACACACGAGCCCAAGCATACCACATAGCCTGAAGGGCTGCTCGTCGCGTGGTGGCGCTTGCAGCACCAAAAGAGGTGGTCTTGCGGGGGATCGCCGGGCTGTGTAGTGCGTATCTAGCGACCAGAGAAGGTGGGTCGGGGAGCTCTTATTCTTCTGCGCGTCTGCCTCAGAAGTTCCTCTCCGAAATGGTCGAAAGGGAGGGCGACGCCTGAACACAGGGGCACTAGTTCAACATGTATGCTCTCACGAGTTGTGGTTGGCTCGGCTTGGACTTGGATATCTGGGAGCAGCCTCGGGTGGAAGGGGAGGCACGATTCGGCCGCGGACGCTAGCTTGCTTCGCCTGCTGTGCTCTGCTCACAACTCCCTACGTGTCTTGTTGCCTCCGGAGCAAGTCTTATTCGACGTGATCCCCAGGTCAAGAATTCCCTTGGTGAATTTTGGGACTTTTTGTTTTGGCGACACTTTGTTGAAGCCCCAAAAACCGGAGTTTCTCACGCGCTAGCGAATTTTGAAAAAGAGCCGGAGGACAAAATTCACCGGCGTCCTTTTCAAAATTCACCCCAAAATTCACCGAGCGCCACTTTTCGACCGTGATAAGCAAAGTTTAGCGCAGAAAAGTGCTCAAAAAAACGCACAAGTAGACCCTGGGAAGTGGGGCCGAGGGGAAAAGACAGGCGCCCGCTGTTGCCCTAAGCGCCTCTATTTAATGCTGCAAAATTTCCATCTGAGCGAGCATCATTGCAAAATGTAGCGTATGGCGGATCGCGCTTTATGTTATTTACATCCAAATACGACTCCGAATCTGAACGAAAAACTTTAACTGGTGGGAAGAACTTCCCCAAACCTTTCAACGATCGACGGAGAGCACCGAAGCTGTGACAAGACAAACGACAACGACTCTGCTTCATTACCGACACGCAAGACCGAAGCACAGGGACATTTCTGGCGACACTTGGTGCGCAGGTGTATGAAAGCTGATCACCAAAATCCGAAGACGCCGACGCCTTGACCGATGAATGCACTGGGCGGCCGAATCTCACAGATGCTGCTATGAACCAAAACTAACCGAGTCGCCGAGCGGCCCCATAACACGGGCGGAGCACGGGTCTTCCGGGTGCGCTTTTGCGCGGGGGGATCGAAAACAAGGCTTGCAACAACTTCAGCAGCCAACATTCTACGCGATGGTCTGTCCTCTGGTCCAATCGTGTGGATTCTTCTCTGCTGATCTTTTTCACCCTCTATGCTACTAGAAACTATGCTCTACTTTTTACTATGTGTTGACCTCATTTCCATATTCCCATATGCCTAATCAGGATAAAAATCACTTTTATTTTTTCACTACTGATCGAAGTTGTACAGCTACAGTGGTAGGGCGTTTTCATTCTGCTTTTCGCGGAAGGACTTCGAAATGCTGGCAAAGATTTTCTGTCTGATTCTGAATCTCAGCTATGATTTTGATATATATCGAAAAGCAGCAAACTGACTAAACTCACCGAAAGAACTTTTTGTATAGTAGATCACTAATCTCATTTACTCACTCGCAGCGGCCTTCTTCATTTTCTTCGCCCTCGGCTTAGAGATCCACGTCTCGGATTCCTTCAGTTCTTTGTATTTCTTCTCGTATTTGATTCCCGCCGGGCAGTTGCACAGCTCCGGGATGTTTCCCCGCGCCTTGTGCATGAGGTAATACTTCGCGCACTTCATCATTCTGTCGATAGTTGCTTTCGTTGTACAGGTTGCATCGGTATACAGCTGGCCATCCCGCCAGTAACCGCAAACACACCGCGCGTTGGGTCCATTCTCCATCGCCTGTTCCGCGGCAGTCAGCTTCACCCGCAGGTGGCTGCGTTGGCCCAGCTGGCGGGTCGTGACCTGCGCCCCCGTGTCCGCCCGGTGCGAGATGGCCTGCGGAGCACCAGAACCCAGCAGATTCAGGGTCATGTACACCACATGGATGCCGCGCCTGCACTTCTGCAGAAACTTCTTGTTTTTCAGCCGCGCGTGCTCCTCCGCAGGGTCCATTTCGATCGGGGACTTCTCCTGGATCTCGGCCCAGAGAGACTCTTTCTTTTTGTCCCCGCCGAACAAGTGCTCCTTCTTCAACTCCATGACCTCGCTTTTCATCGCCTCTGCACGCCTCTGCTCCGCATCCTCTCCGACGAGGCCGTCGTCATCACACTCCTCGCACTGAAACTCGTAGTCGCTATCGTCGTCCTGTGTTTTTTCATAATTTCGTCACATGCCATTTTCATGCACTCCACAATGAGCGAAATTTGTGCCCAATCCACATGACAAAAAAGAAGAAAGGCCCACCTGTTCGATGTCGCCAACAGCCTTCTCTCGTTCCTCGGCAGCAGCACCCTCGCGCAGACCCGGAACGGCGCCGGCAAAGTCCTCGAACTGCTCCGCCGCCCTCTTCAGGCTAGCTCTGACGGCGTTTTTCGAGGCAAGGGCCTCCGCGGTTTTGATTGGTCCTTTCTGCTTCTCATCAAAAACGCGCTTCTTTTCCTCCACCTTTTGCTCGATGACTTTGTTTTCGCGGACATCTTCAGCAACCATCGCCAGCAACCTGGCGCGGAAGTACTGGCAGGTTTCCTCCATGGTGACCAAATGAACCTTCCCCATCTTCTTCTTGCAGTTTACCAGGTGGTAGAAGTCGCCGCGATTGAGCAAGGCGTCGGACCCCGTCCGCAGCCCGCCGTACACGAGGCAGTAGAGAACCTCCACCCACTGGCGGGTCTCCATTTTGACCAACTTCGCTTTCTGCGCGCTCCGGGCGAACATCCGCTGCAACAACATGCCGCCCGAATCCACCTGATTTACGAGAAGCTTTTCCTCCGTCTCCGGCAGGAGCTTGAGGTCGTCCTTTTTCAGCCGTTTGGCCTTTTTGCCATCATCCGGAGGGAGCAGCAGACCCGCCTGGGCGTTGTCGTTGAAAATGAAGCCGTCCTCGACAAATTCCGCAAAAGCGTTATCTTGCTCCCGTATGGGGTTGGAGATGTTGCGGGCCTGCAGGTACTTGCTGAAGTGCGACATTTGCTTGTCCAGAAATTCCGACTCCCCCGAGATTCCGCCAAGCAACGGGTTAACGGCGCTACTACCCAAATTCACCGCCGCACTACTGCTACTGCTTCCCGCCACCGCCGCTGCGCCGGGGCGCGGCAGTAACGTTCCGAAACGCGGGTCATAGTGGTCCACGAGGGTGCCCCATTCATCGTCCTCAACGTCGGCATCCTCGCGAGAAACGCCGAAGGCCTTCTGGACAAAATCCCCGTCGTAGATGTTGTTGATATCGAGACTCTCGTTGATCAGGTCGTCACTTCCCAGAAGCCGGGCCGTGGAGGTTCTCGGATTTGCGTCCGGCATATCGGAGTCTTCCAGAAGCTGCTCGTCCGCCTTTTTCCGGTTCGGCGTCAGCGACAAGCGCTCCTTCCGTTCGGCCTGCTGGAGGTGGTGCCGAATCATGGCGTTGGGCTGCCAATCTTCGAACCCGGGTGTGGAGTGTTCTTTGATAAGATCAGAAAGTCCCGACGCGACCGCCAGCATGTTGTCCTCCAGGCTCCACCCCACCGTTGGTGGCTCCTCGCGCTCGAGGCACTGCAACAATCCCGGGTTTTCGTTCAGCAGCATGACAGCGGTGTCTTTCGTGTCGGCGATTGTCGAGGCCACACCGGGTGGCAGGAACTTCTTCACACACCCAAAACCATCCTCAACGGCTTTCTGCAATGGGCTGACGAACTTATTATCCCAGGCCGGGTATCCCATGCAAAACCACCACACTAGCACCGATCTAGTTTATGCGTGACAGACTCTCCACCTGTCCGGCGTTCGCAATACAAATCTGTAGACCTTTTCTGCCCCAAGACTTCACCGACTCCGGTGCTAGTGGGATGATTTTGCAAAACATACCGAGACCTTGATGGCGACATGCTTCGTCCCGACGCGTGTGTAGAACGCATCCTGCGCGATTTGGATTTTCCCCACACCCGTACAATTCAGCGTCGCCATGTTCAGGGTGTCCAGAAAGAGAAACTTGGCGCGGCTTTTGTTGCTTTTCCCCCCGCCTCCTTGGCAGGGCAGCGTCCACTCCTGCGGCTCCGCCGGCAGCGTTAAGTAAATTCCGTCCCGCCGGACATCTTCCGCAAAAGTTTCCTCCCGGAGAAGCTCGCCACGCTCATCTTTTGGGGCGCCGAACAGCGAGTCCAGCTCATCAATGTCATCTGGGAGTTTTAAGGTTTTGAAATTTACCGCCGGGCACAGCATGACAGATCAGTAGAGGACACGCTAGAGACATGAGCCAAAGAAAAAGAACGAGTAGTACCTTCTTGGGCGTTTTCCTTGTCCTTTTCCGCCGCGACGTCGCCGTCTTTGCGCAAAGGCGGAAAATAGATTTGCCCGGTTTTCGATTTCCCGCTGGCAGCCGAGGGCGAATTGGCGTTGTAATCTGGAACATCCTCAACGCGGAGGAGATCGAGCTCGACCACGACAATGACGCCGAGGTCGCGCAACACCTCCAGAACGAGACAGAAGACCGGGTCGTAGAATTGCTGCACCGAGCAGCGCAAGACTGTGGGCTTGTTCATGAGGCGATTACGCTCGAAGCTTCCAGAGACACAACCGCACTGGGTGCGGCCGCGGAAGAACTGCCAGGAGAACTCCTGCGACTTCCAGGTCATCCGCCAGTAGTGCTTGTACAGAATCTGCTCCGCAATAGCCATGCGGGGGAGAAAGTCCGGATTGAAGACGAAATCCCGGAGATCCTCGGCCTGCGCGGAGGTTAAACCGTGATCATGCTTTTCGAGTTGGAGTGCGTTTTTAATATCATTCCGGACGATCGTGTCCTTCACCACGTTGTCGTTCTTGTGGAGGTTGAAGAAGTTGTCGTACGCATTCGCTTCCCTCCGTTTGATTTTCTGCTCATCGCCCTCCTTCCTGATCGGCTCAGTGACCGTTTTGATGTACTGATCGGCTTCGCCGGGGGCGACCCTCGGCATCACCTCCTCCATCTTGGTTTTGTTCCAGTACTGCGCACGGAATTCTGCAGCGTCGCCCGTTCCGACCCGCCCATCGAGCTCCGAGTGCGAGAGTACTACTCCGAGGGGCCGCGAGGATGTTTTGTCTTTCGGGTTTTTTGATAAGTCCCCAGCACTTCCAGGCTATCCCGCGCAAGAGCCCCGCGCTTTGAAGATTGACATCCCTGCCCTCTCAATCCTGCCTATTTGGTCCGTCTGCATGACAAATTCTGCAAGGTCTGTTGCAAATTTTCTTCATGTTGAATATCATAGCACGGCACTACTGCGAGGGATATCGGCTCTGCCACACCCTCGACGGGAATAAAGTCCGCACTTAGCCACGGAATCCACTCGGGGGCGACTGACTGGCACTGACTCCAGGCGACGTGCTGAAGGATTGGATGGTTGTAAGTCTGTCAAGTAGGCCTTCACGCAAGGACACGACGCAAAGAAGTGGCATTCTACATGCGAAAGCAGATGCAAAAAAAAGTACGTCCTTGATGGGGCCGACCCCCCGGCCCTTCCAAGCGGCGCGGGTAAGCCCCCCTCCGCGGGCCTCCTCTTCCCTCGTCGACATCTGTCTGCACGCTTGCAAATCCGTGAGCCAGTCCGTAAAGGTGTTGTGCTCCAAACTGTGCAGCAGCTTCATGCTCTTCTGGATGATCCAATGCTTGTCCTCCTGCAGCAAATACTTGCAGATTTGCTGGCAGGGTTTGTAGTCGGTGATAGCCGCCGCGCTTTTGACCCGCTCCGCGCAGCGCAATTCGTACTCCGCGATTGGTGGGCATTTTTCGGCGTCCCAATTCAGAGGAGATCGCCGCGTTTTCATGATCTCGGTGTCGCCGACAAAGTCCTTGTTCTGGTCTGTTATGTCCGAGCTGTGCATCTTCTCCCGCTTTCCTCCCAGCCCGAAGATGTAGGGGGAGCAGACCATCTCGGCCGGAGCCGACAAAACCCACTGTACTGAACTCTCGTAGTTGTCGAGGTTCTTCAGCGCGTGTCCCAATGTTTGATCTAATTCGTCGTTCCGGGCGTAGGAGAACAGGCGGCGGTATTGCGAGAATTGTTCCAGGTTGGTGCGCAGCCGGCTGGACACCATGTGCTCCATGGTTGTTCCCAGCAACCCGGGCAGGCCATGCAGATTGTCCGCGCACGATGTCAATGCGTTGTCTAACGGACAACGAAAACTCTTCGCGATTTCGCTCATCAACATGGGTCCGACGTTGAAGTAAACCGCCTTCGAGTGGAGATTTGTATGGTTTGTTACTATGCTCAACGCATGCACGAAGAGGACTGGCTTTGCGAGGCGTTCGTACACAAGACACTTCATCCGCGACGCCGGTGAGTTGAAGAGGCAGAAGAGCCCGGGGATGTATTTCTTCCGGTCGCCCGCGGTAATAGTTGAAAGGAATGCCTCCACCTCTTGGTCCTCCACCTTGCTCTGCACCGCCACACTGCTCTTCACTTCGACTACTTCCGGAAAGGATCCGGCCTTCTTCATCTTCGTTTTCATTTTGTTCCTGGGCTCCGCCTCCGCGGGATACGCGTCTTCCATCTCCACGTCGCCGTCTGTTGGCTTTTTGTTGTCATCTTCAAACAAATCGTCTTCCTCGTTTTCCTCCTCCTGGTCATTATTGTTGTTCAAGACCTGGGCCGCTGGTGGCGCCGCGGCGTTGTCCTCCTTGTCGAGAGCGCTCTCCTCGCTCTCCGAGTCGTACAACTCATCCACCAGGCCGGAAAAACCTGAAATTTTTAAGATGGAGATTTTTCACGCAATACAGATTTATGCATGGCCAGCAGATGTGAAGAGATATATACCTTTCCCGGAGCGGTCTTTCTCCGCATAAGCGCACAGAGCGGAAAAGACTTTTTCCATATCCTCGCGGTTGTACGAGACCCGCGCCACGGGATCAGCGAAGCCCGGCGCCACTTCATGTTTTAAGTCGGTCTTGGCCAGCAGCGGCGGGTTGATGTTGCCGTATTCCCGGTAGTACACGATCCGCGACGCACGCCGAAACGTGGTCCAATTCGTCTTCAAACTGGCGCAGAGGTAAGCATACTTGCAAAGCCTCTTGTTCCGCAGCCGGTAGAGATCCTTCAGGCACCGCTCGCAGGCTTTCCGGAATTCCTTTACTAATTCCTGAGCATCCGCGCAGACTCCTATCTCGTCCTCCAGATCATGGTTATCATCCCCGATGGCGTCGAGGATTTCCGCGTCGGTGAAGTCCCGCATTGCTAACAACACCCCGGCGAACTTCGCGGAGTGTGTGCTGTTTGCTGCTTTCCTCAATTTCAGCATTTTTACCACTTCACTCGGTGAACAAACCTTGGCCACCGACAGCAGTTGGCTCGTGTCCAAATGACAACCGTCGAAAAAGCAGCCCGTCGGGTCCGACCGGCACATTTTCCAGGCCCAGAAACGGAATTGCTTGCTGCCTTTGTCGGTTGTAATCAGGAGCGGTCTAATCGTCCCGGCGGGCGAGTCGAGGAGGAGTTCGTTGATGGCCTTCAAGAGGGCCGCCTGCTCCATCGCGGAGATGAAAAAGTCGCCGTCTTCTTTCTTGTGTCCCGCCATAGCAGCAACTGCGTCCTTCACCTCCTTCGCAGATACCTTCCGCTGGGTGAACGCTGGGAGAGTGAGCGTTGTGAGTATCGGCTTCCCTTTCGTCAGCGGGTGCCGCAGATGCCGCGCGCGCACCCGCGCCAGGCTGGTGCCCCTGCCGTTGACGGTAAAGTCGTCGGTCGACATGCCCACCGGGTCTGTGGTGTTTCCCAGGTTCAACAGCTTGACGCATTTCAGCGTCAGCATGTGCTGAGATATCAACGCCACACGGGCCTGGTGCACCTTCTTGTCCGACATGGCGGGATTCCCCAACGGCTGGACCCTCTGCTTTTGGTCCTTTCGCTTTCGGCCCGTTGTCTTGACCGGAGTGTTGCTTTCCGCCACCGCTTATGCATTGCAAAAATATCGCACTAGTATAAATTGCATTACAAATCTCCTTAGCATGAGAAATGGAATCTGTCATGCGGATATGCCTTAGGAAAAGGATTTGTAATGCAAGAACTGCATCTATACGGGCGCGGTACTTTTGCAGAGGATACCGCTGCGACGGGGGCTGTCTCGTCCTGCTGTAAATCCTCACCCTCCTCATCTTCCACTACTTCGCCTGGGCCGCCGATCAACTTCCAACCTGGCGCTTTTTTATGAAGTGAAGCCTCGATAGACCTACGAAGGCATGAATCTATTACCGCCCTGATCCATTGGGGACAAAAAACCACCACACTCCGGACAGAATCCATCTGCTGAACTATATACCTTCATCGACAAGATCGGACTCCTTGGCTAAAACCCGCTCCAACATGTACTCCAAGGCCTCCCCTTGCTCTTGGGGGCAACCGACGCCATACCGTAACCACGTCGCAATGTACTCCTCGCAACTCGTCAAACCATCCGGACACACTGATTTGAGAACTGATACTGAGTCTCGTCCAACAACAGAGAGTCTAAAGAAATACATAGGAAAAGAGGTATTCGTCAGGGGTATTCGTATCGTGCCATAGCATGCGGGGAAACTAATTTTCGAGGTCAAAAAAGTACCTCTTTTCAGAGGTATTCGTTCAATTTTGGGCAGGCCCCTCTCATTCCGGCAAGCTCCACAAGGAAGCTCTTTTTGGTCAGAAATTACGGAAAACCCCATGGCGCTGTCCATTTCCCAGGCAACACAAGAGGGGAAACGGCCACAACTCAAAAGCCTCCCGATAGACCAAAAACGCATCGCTGCTGGCATCGGCGCGAAGCGCATCGCTGCGAAATGCATCGGAGCGACGGCGCGCTTCTTCGACACAACGGCCCAAAAGGACAGAAATACCAAAGCGCGGCGCCCGACCGGCCTGCGCTTTCAATCTAGCGTTTGTATTGCGCAAACACCCGATCGCGTGACGCCTTAGTCTTTGCACCGAATGCGGAAAAAACGCATCGGAGCAAAACACAGAAATCATCAGACAGCGGCATGTTTTAATGCCATTTCCGCAACAACTGCGAACAGAACTAATGCAGCGGCGCCGCGTCTGAGAACCCTTTATCCAACTCCCGGGAACTGGATCAGCAGCGAACCCCTGCTCGACCTGCTCTTCACCGAGAGCAGTTTTGTCGAGCTTGAGCTGGAGCTTTTAGTTTTGCAACGTTTTCAAAAGTTCCAGTTCCCGCTCGACAAACCTAAAGCAAAGGTTTGTCGAGCGGGAACTGGAACTTTTGAAAACGTTGCAAAGCCAAAAGTTCCAGTTCCCGCTCGACAAACCTAAAGGTTTGTCGAGCGGGAAGCGGAACTTCCACAGCCGAACGGCTGTGGAAGTTCCAGTTCCCGCTCGACAAACCTAAAACAAAGGTTTGTCGAGCGGGAACTGGAACTTTTGAAAACGTTGCAAAGCCAAAAGTTCCAGTTCCCGCTCGACAAACCTGAAGGTTTGTCGAGCGGGAAGCGGAACTTCCACAGCCGAACGGCTGTGGAAGTTCCAGTTCCCGCTCGACAAACCTCAGGTTTGTCGAGCGGGAACTCGAACTTTCACAGACGTTGCCAACTTCCACAACTCACAAAGGTTCCAGTTCCCGCTCGACAAAAGTGAGCGGGAGCCGGAACCTTTGTGAGCTGTGGAAGTTGGAGACGGTTGTGGATCGAGCTGCCCGGAGGTGGATAATGTTTGTAGTGCTGTCCGCAGTTGTTGCGAAAACGGCATCAAAGCATGCCGTTGCCTGATGATTTCTGTGTTTTGCTCCGATGCGTTTTGTCCGCATTCGATGCAAAGACCAACGCGCGCGCCGAGCGCGATGGGGTCAAGAAGCGGAACAGCATGACAAACGGCCACGCTTTCTCGATTGTGTTGGCCACGCCCCCTGCCAGGCACGCGGCACTGCGAGGCCCCTCTGCATCGGAGCAAAGTTTGCTCCGATGCGTTTCGCACCGATGCGTTTTTCTGATCCGAAGGCCGGCAATCAGCCAAACCGCTTTGGGCGGCCAAGTGGCTAAATACGCGGGCGTCTTTTCAAAGCGGCCGGCCCCCAAAGGCCCCAGCGCGAGGCGTTTGGCCACGCGCACCTACATCGCCCAAAAATAGGCTGCCTGCCCGTGGCGCCACCAGATGCAGGCGCCAACACAAAGAACAAAGCAACGAAGTATGTCAATAGTACACTGTGCGCAAATGTCCCCGAGGTAATCCTCCCCGATCAGCGTCAACACCTCGTGGTGGGTAGTCGCTGCGTCATCCATACACACTCCCGGGGCGAGCATGAAGTCCCCGTGGTCGGTTGCTGCGCGGACTGTGCTTACTATCGCCTCGCTGAAGGCCGCGGCACAGGCCTCCACCTTGATGGCCCAGTCTTTTTGGTTTTTCATATTTTCCAGTTTGTGCGACATCAAGGAGAGGAGACCCTCCGCCGTTATTAAATCGTGGCCGTCCGGATTGGCCGCGAAATCGTGCTGGCTCGCTGGAATATGCATGGCAAAAATGCCACTCGCTTTGTAGCTGCGTCACAGTCCTCCTCAATATCTACACGAGGCTTCTTTGGCCTATTTTTATTCGGCGCGAGATGCTGAGGAGTAGTGGCTGCAAAGTAAAGGAGTGGCATTTCTGCACAGGATACGGAACAAGGTCCTTCAAGCCGGTGTATTATTTGTGCATGCTCCGCAGGATGATCTCCGTGCCATCTAGCGACTCACAGGCGTCGATGAGGTCCGCAACCGCCGAGCGCAGCCGCCACAACTGCTTGGTTTGGTAGTATCCCAACCGGGTGTCCCGGTTGGCGTAGTCGATGACATCGTCGGCCTTCTGACCCAGCAACGCGAAGGGGATGCGAAAATACGCCTTCTCGTTGTACAACTCGGCTTCAAGACCGAAAGCGTCGCGATTCGGCTCCAGACGAGCCGGGCCCACGTCGGCCATTTTCTAGTTTTTTTGGGTGGGGAGAACTCTTGTAGTTTCGGGTCTTCAACTGAAACTGCTCGACTGTGTTTTGCGAATGAGTGGTGTGGTTTTTTTCGTCTGTGGGCGAACGCACCTCAACCAAAAACAATCCGGCACCACGCAGAAAAAAAAGCAAAAAAACGAGTGTGCTGCGCTCCATGTCAGAAAAAAAACCAAAAACGAAACAGGTAAAGCCCGCCGCAGTCCTGGCTATACTGCGGCTACCTTGCTCTAGTCTCGGGCCCAGCTTTATAGCGCCTCACTTGATTCCCGCATTCAAATTTGCACTAATGTTCTACAATCTAATAGTGACGGACCTTTTTTTAGACGCCTAGTGCTGACGTTTCGAATCGCCTGCGAAACATCAAAGCAGAATAGAGCCTCTTCACTATCCCATAAAATTCCATACGATCGCTGGTGCCGTGTGTGTGTGTGTGTTTGTCTTTTACTCTATGCATACTTATTGCGCACCCTATAACTCTAGAATCACTGTGATTTTTTTCATTCATATAAACCTGCCGAATTAGCTGCGGCAGTTCCTTTCTTTATTCATAATCGTTTCGCTCTGTTGTCGTTATTGTCGCTTCTTTTTCGTAAGAGGCGACGCGGTACAGTCTGGCTCTATTTTTCTCCAGGAAGAAGCTGAGGTCACAAGTCTGATGATAAGTCTTTCGCAACAAAATTAATACTTGACGAAATTTTACAACCTTTCATTCTTTAGTGCTTCCGATTTCTAAGATGTCTCGTCTATCTAAGTTTCGTAACACTGAGTGCAATTCCTGCCACAACAACGAATCATCCCCCACTCACGCGCCGCGCTTCTTCTTGGTCGGCGTTGGTTTCGAAACCCGGCGCGATCTCGCCGGAGCTCGAGTCCACGGCGCGACCAGAGTATTCCTCACTATCGGATCCGGGCCAGTGGCTCGGGTGGGACGGCACGTGCGACGAGTGCCCGGCCTCCTCCTGCGACAACGCGCGGAGGTCCGCGTCCCAATCGTAGGACGACAACGACCAGGACCCGGATTTCAGGGAGGAGTCGGAGGAGTCCTCCAACTTGGAGTAGTCGCGGTGGGATTTTTTCGCCGGGGGACTGGAGACGCCTTCCGTGTGATTCCCCTCCGAATTCCCCTTCTTGCTCACCCCGCCGCCGAGCGTGCCGTTGTTGTTGTTCGCAGAGACACCTCCCGGGGGGGTCTTTCCGACCGTGTCGAGCTTGCCCTTGGCCGCGTTCTTCTTAGCCAGAAAATCGGCGAAGACGTTCTTTGTATCCTTCGCCGACGGTTCCGGGACCAGGGAGGCCGCTTTCGGCGCCGGGACGGCCTTCGTACTGCGCTTGTTTTTGCCCTTCCCGTTTTCTTCCGGCTCGACCTCCGCCTTCTTATCCGCCTCCTCGATCAGGGCCTTCGCCTTTTCTTTCTCCGTTAGAGCAGCGGCGTCGGCGGCAACGCTGTATGCTACGCAAAGAAATCACAGTCGTGCGGATCGCATTATTGCATTACAGACTTGCGCTGCTGGCAAGATCAACAACGAAGCCTCCCAGGTCTTATCTGAAAAGAACTTGTAATGCAATTGGCACGACTGCGATCAATTTGCAATGCGTATTTTCTTAGCACGCTTGCTCAGCTTCGCGTCCACCGGGGCGGGCACCTCCGAGCCGTCCGCATCCTGCACGTCCTTGCTCGCACCGCGTTTGCGCCTCATCGGGGTCGGCTTAGGCTTGGTTTCCTCCGGTTCCACCGGCTTGGCCTCGTCATCCCCGGCCGTGCCAGAGGGCAGGTTCGCCGTCGTGTCCTGGTCGGAGGCGTTTTTCGCGCCCGCCAAATCGGCGCCCGAATCCTGGTGGACCACCGCGCCCGCCTTGTTCACCACCTTGACCACCTCGCTCCCATCGGCATCTTCTTCCACCACGATGGTAGCGCCTTTCAAACCCTTCAACTGCGCCCCGCTCAGACCCGTGGAGATGACTTTGCCTTTCGCCTTATCGGCACCTTTGAGTTTTGGCGTGCGCGTGATCCTCATGAACGACTCACACGAACCATGACCATGCGCGTTCATGTTAGAAACAACACGCGTCTTAAATGTACCTGCTCCGTTTTTTTCATTGATTTCGCGCTGTAGCAGGGCCTCCTTATCCAACTCCTTTTTCTTCTGGGCCTGCAGACGCTGCTCCTGCTGCTTCTTCGCCTTGATGTCGGCCGCCAGGTTCCCCGCACGACTGGAGGACGGTCCACCGCGCGCCGCGAAGTTCTTCTGCGACACGATGTTTCCCAACTTGGTGCCCAACGCTTTGATTCCCCGGTCGAGCAGGTCATAATCGTCTTTGGTATGCAGCAGCCCGGACTCCAAGTAAGTGCAGGCCGACAAATCTGGCAATTTTAGTGAGTGGAAATGCCGGTCATACAGAGCATCATCGTAGGAAAATGCAAATAAACAAACGTCTTGCATGGACGAAAACAACAAAAAACAAATATACCCATGATCGAGCGGAGGACGCTCTCCTCCAGGTTGGCGCTGCCCTTCCCGGTCTGCATGCCGAGGCCAGAGAGCACCTGCGGCACGATCGGAGAGCCCGCGGAAGACGACGCACCAAGCGGGGTGTTCGCGATGGCTAGCAACTGGGTGTGCTGCTTGGCCACGTTTTGGGCCTTGGCGTTGTTCTTGCCGTCGCCTTATGCACTGCAAAAATATTGCACTAGTATAATTCGCATGACAAATTAGCTGAGCACGAGAAAAGGAATCTGTCATGCTGCTTTGCCTTGGGATTGAGATTTGTAATGCATGACTGCGATTACTAGGAATGCGGTACTTTTGCACAGGATACGACCAGGGCCTGGAGCGCGGGGTGACTGGAATCCTCCGGCTTTCTCCGGCGGCCCGGCGAAACGGACGACATCAGGGCGCTCAGGTACTCCGACAGGCCGTTCTTCGTGCCCGAGCGGTACAGGTTGAAGACCTTGATGAAGCTGTCCATCTTTTTCGGCAACTTCAAGACGAACCCGATGACGCAGCACCAGATCTTCTCGTCACGCCAGGTTTTCATGATGGTCAAGTTACCGAGGGCCTGTTTTCAATTCCGTGGATTATAGTGAGGATATGCGCTGGGGCTGGCGACTAGAGTACACAGAGCACGGGCATGAAACTGAACAGGAGGATCCGAAACCCGAGGCGCCAATAAAATGGCATTTCCGACACACAGGGAGACTAACATACTAGCACGGGCCAAAAAGCTCTTACCCTCGCGTGCGTCGTCGCGATCGAATCGATCACGTAGGTGCTCGACTCGTACGCCCCGTCGTAGAACATCGAGGAACCCCGAAAAAACCGCTTCGGTACCCACAACCCCAACCCCGGGAAGCCGCCAGTGTTGTAAAAACCGTAATAAAAACCCTCAACGTCCCGGGGCAACAGGGACGCGAGTTCGTCGCACTGTTGTTCATTTTGTTGAAATTAAAAACTGTGTCGCGCCGCAGTTTGATCTGCGGCGCAAGGGAAGTAACAGCGCATGCAAAGAACAAAATCAGAGGACCACACATGAGACCAAGGAGCCAACTACGAAGGTAATACGATCTAAGAAGCCTACGCATCAGCAAGTTATCACCTTGAAGAAATATAATAACAATGTGCCGGGTACTCTCCCTGATTCGAGATCGTGACAAAATTCGCGACAAATTTTCCACGAAATTGATGATACCCCTTGACCTTGCCCTTGTCGTCCATCCACGAACTCGGGTGCTTGCCCCCCGCCTCCGGCATCGAGAAGTTCTTCACCACCCGCCGCCGCACGTCGGCATGCGGCTCCACCTTTTCCGGCACGGTCATCACCTGCGTGATGAGCACCCATTCTTCCACCGTGGGTTCGGGATTTTCGTCCGCCGAGACGGAAACCTGGGAAAAAGAGCCGCTATCGGAGTCGCTCATCTTGAAGTGTTCTACTTGTGCTGAAAACCCAATCTACAAAGCCTGCGGGCTGAGACACTCTGCCACAAACCTTATCAGAAAGTCGGAATGGCTTCTCTAGAAAACGTCTTCAGTCCAAGCCTCTAGACATATAAGGCGTTCTGAAAATCCTGTGCAGTTCGTGACCGGGCTGCAGCTGTACAGATGGCACGGAAACAGGCAAACAAGAAAAAAAGAGCGCCAATATCAAAAACACTCAATGCCAGCCTGGTACTATTCAAGCCCGGAGCTCGGCCACAAATCACTCGCGAACTCAGAAACATCAAAAAACATCCGGAAGAGATGAAGCCCTCGGCGAGCACGAAAAAACAACCGAAGATTCCCGGGCAAAAGAAAAGCAAAAGGCTTTGCGCGACTCCTCTTTGTAGGAGCCACGACGCCTCCCTCGGTATGATTTTCATCTTCTTTGGAAACAAAAACGAACGACGACGCCGTCTTACTGGCCTTCAATACAGAATTACTTTTATGCACGGACACAATGCAGTTGCGGAACCATCGGGAGTTCGCTACTGAGCGCAAAATCAATCGCAAAAGGCGCTTGCGGGCAGTCGTAAAAAAGCAGCCACTTTCAAGGGTTTTGTAGCTATGGCGGGCGCTTCGCCTGCGCTCTCCCAGAGCCCGCGCAACTGCAACGTAACTGTGGTAAGGCGCGCCTAGCCCGGAAAAAGGCCCTAGCCGCGCGGCCCCGCGCAGTATCTCTGTGTAAGATATTTCCTGGGTGGTGGCTAGCAGATGCGCCGCATGCTCATGCGCCACTTGAAGCCCCGCAACAGAGCCGTCAGCCCCGCAGCGTGTGTTATTCCCGTCGTGCCTGCTTCGCCAGCTCGGGGGACGCAACTTTTGCAAAAGGTCTCGCCCGCGCGCGAGTGTGCGAGCTGGCGCGATCTGGCCGGGTCCGCCATCGGGTTATACCCGGCCGGGCGCCGCAGCCGCACCCTTGCTTGGACCCGCCCCCCCCGTCCCACCCACGCATCGCCCAAAGCGCACTCGCGGCGATTCGGGTCTCTGCGACTAGTTCTGCCTGGGGCGTGTGCTGGCACAACTCAGTGCGTGAGCTTCGGCGCCGCCCCCCTTTGGGCCCATTTTGCTGCCTATTGTTGTTGCGTGCATGCGCAGGCGCGCACTCTAGGTGGCCTGTCGGGCCGAGGCAGCGTCGCGACTCGTTTATTGTATACATGTGCTGATATTTTTCGCCCGTGACCCACCGTTCCCTCGCGCGCGCACTGGGGAAAAGCGCCGCACCTCCACGCCCGACTCCGGCCCGCGCAGAACGCGTCGCAGCGTTCGCGCAAGCCAAAAGTCGATCGCTCGGAAACGCGTGACACCGCCGATATTTTGCGATCGGAGCGAAGAAACAGGCGCTGTGCAGGTGTTTCTTCCGATCAGCGGAAGAAACACCCGCACAGCAGCTGTTTCTTCGCTCTGATCGCAAAATGTGCCGGTGGGGCATGCCGAGTGGCGCCTCCGTTTTTCTTGGCCTCACGCCTGCGAATGTGTGGGCTTCGCAGCCACCGCTGCTACCTTTTTTGCGCAGGCCCCGGCGGAAATTTGCGCGCTCCGCTTGGCCAGGAAGGGGTCGCGCCCCTCTATGCCGCATGCGGCATGGGCCGTCTGTGCAATGTTGCGACCGCTCTGCCCCGAGGTCCCCCGCCCCCTGCTGCAGCCCCGCGGCGCCAAAAAAAAGCGTCTGCGTTGGTCAATTGCGTTGCCGCCGCCAGGGCGTGGCTGTCCGTCGCGGCCGGCCACCGTGAGGTCTGGCCGGCCTGCCAGACTGCCCTCTGCCTGCTCCCCTTAATGCCCGAGCAGCGCAGACCGCCCGCGCCCGCCCCACCCGGCATCGATGGAGCCGCGCCCGAGGAATTGCTTGCTTGCCGTCGCACTGACTCACGGCGCCGCAGCTTGTGACGCGGACCGTGCCGCAGCAAAGCTATCCTTGACTTTGGTTTTGTAACGGCGGCGCGCGCGGCGCCCGTGGTGCGTCTGTCCTGGCTCCACCTGCTAGCTTCGTTGCAGCGGAGGGAATGCGCGCCAAGCTCTTGTCGCCCACGGCCGATTACTTGGGTAGGTGCAATGGGTCGGCAGCACTACAAATTTCCTTGGCTGCTGGGGCGGGCCAGGGGGTGTGGGATTTGGTCGTGCGACTTCGTTCGTTGCGGGCCACGCGTCACACCCATCGGCCCGACCCGATTTCGGTCTCTGTGGCCTTGCGAATACGCGCATTTTCGATACTGAGCGCAATTATTTTCCGCTCAGTATCGAACTCTGGATGGTTCCGCAACTGGCAAGTGTCCATCCATAATTACTTTCACGAGGCTCGACCTGTGCATGGGAAAAAATAAAACCACTCGGGCGGCTCTGTACAAATGCAGCCGCTTATTCTTTCAAATTCTGAATCTAACACATCTAGGCTGTGCTACTAATTTCGGCGCTAAGGGTCTGCCGATTTTCCACCATTGCTCACCGGGACATAGCCCGCCACTGCTGTCATTGAAACGAAACAGCTCCAAGCTTGCTCTGCCTATTCGTAGGGAAGCCTTCGCGCAGCAGACTTTGTCGAGTTGCTCCGGGGAAGACGTGTCGCGGCTTGCAACGCGGTCCCACCGAGTGGGCATTCACCAAAGCAGCGCCGCCAAGTAACACGCCGAACTGATGGACCAAACCTTCTTGCCCGGGCCGCTCCCAAGGGCCCCACTCTACAGACCCACGCCAGGGGCGGTTCCGCGGCTGGTAGCGGGGTGGCGTATCTTAGTTTCAGTTTTGGCAGAGGAAGATGACATAGGGGAAACAGCTACGGGCCTGGAAATTGAAGAAGCTAACGTGCAAAATGACAAGGGGGAATTATACCACTCGACTACATGGATTCAGAGCCGTTCGCGCGGGCGTCGTTTTTTCAAGACCTGCCAAAGCCTAATCGCTAGAAGTACTGCATGACAAGTACTAAAATCAACTACCTTCCGTTGCTCAATCCGCCTGGTTCTGTAGCAGACGCTTCGCGGGGCCCCTGCTCATCAGCTCCAATTCGGAGAGCTTCCACGAATCCACCATCACAGCTATCCCGCCAGCAAGCTTATATCAGATTCCTCCCGCCGACGTTTGAAGCCGAACCATGTGGGCCATCGCTACCACATCTCCAGCTCCGCAGTTCCAGACGACCCCGCGCGACGCCACGGCCAACCATGGCTCTCGATCGGTGACGTGGCCTCACAGTTCCGGTTTCGAGGATCAACCAGCCGCAACGAGCCGAAACTGCGCTCGGAGGATGGTTTTCGTCGTTCAGAATGACGCCCGGAGATTGCAGTATTGGGATGTGGTATGCTATGTTTTGCAATGATGCCGGTAGAGATGCATTTTTTGGAGGATTAATCTATATTCTGCCGAAAAGGCCTGGAGAGTTCACGCGCCTGCCGGATAGACGCGTCAAAGCTCTCGGCCGGGTCCTTTCGCCTTTGCTTCCGCGCCTTCATCTTGCCTAAAAAAACTGCGCTTATGTGCTTCGCGGCTCTTGTTTTTGGCGTGTTTGCCGCGGCTGCTGCAGTGCTTGCTCTTTTGCAAGCACAGGAAGACGAAACTCACATGGCCAAAGAATGACGCCCAGGCCATGTCCAGCTGCCCGCCGCATAAGCCTGGACAACTAACTTCTGCGGTGTGCAGAACCCACTTCCCAGAAGAGCAAAAGGGACAATGTCCCGGCAGTCTCCTCTGCTATTTGTCATGCAAAATTCACTACAAACTCACCACTTCTCATGCTAACGAGTGTTAAAGCTCTAACTGTAGGACAATCCCAGAGCGGTGGAGGCGGATCTTCCTCGTCGTCCGCCTCGCGGCAGGTTCCGCTTCGGCAACGGTATGGATTGCAAAAGTGTCTGGGTCTGGAAGATTGCAACTTGTCATGCTAAATCCGAACGATGCAGAAATCTGTGTTGCATGAGTGCCAAAAGCTGTCCACTTTAGACCAAGTTTGGAGGGAGTTTCTCATGCAGGATAGGCATGGCAGAGACCTCGCAGACTCTGTCATGCTGGGTCCCGCATTCCAGACCTCATGGGTCATGAAAAACCTGCATGACAAGTTTACACTTTTCCAGACCCAGACATTTTTGCATTTGATAAACGGTATTTGCCGATGATTGTCGGGCCCGAGGGCGAGATTCGCAAGCTCTTCTTCGAGAAGATCGCGTACTTCAATGCGACCTATCTGGCCATGATGCTATCGGCGTTCGGAAAATGCGGCCTGAAACTGACAGAATCCGAGCGGCTGGTCATGGTTAAGGAGTTGAAAATACGGGTATAATAGAACATGAAGAAGATCATACTGATTATATGACCCACTGTTGATTATGCTTCCTATGTGGGCCAGCTACGCTGGTTGGTACTTGTAGTGGCCAAAATTGAGACTCAGCCAAGACTGCCTGCACTGCTGCTGCATCAACCCTCAACACAAAAAACATCACAGGTGCCGGACTTGCAACAGACCACGGAGCAAACCATGTTCATTAACGCAATTACAAAGCTTGAACTGAATGACGACGAACTGTGGAAAAGGCTTTCCACGCATTTGCAAACCCGCATGCAAGTGGAGCCGTTTCACATCCGCGACCTGTCCGTCATCGCGAAAGCTTTTGCGGACGCCGCTGTAGTGCAGGACAAGAGACTCTTTGAGAGCATTGCCTACCACGCCAAGTTCACAATCGGCGAGGTAAAACAGCCGAACCCGTTTGTGATGTTGTTGGGTCGTCACGAGTTTAAGCTTGATGCTTTGCTTTTGTCGACATACAACTCCTATACGTCTTTGCAATTGTATAGAGTACGGTTTTTTTTTAATATATTCCGATTGGAGTGATGAAGGGGAACCATAACCAAAACTTCGTCACTCGAGCCGACTACTTCTGGTACACGCTAAAACCTAAAACAGGCAACGCCACTTGAAATTGCCCGCGTGATCCACTCGTTCGCACGGTGCGGCATGGACGAGGAACAATTCGTACGGTATTGCGTAAGCAGCGCCGGCGAGAAACTTCTGTTCAACACCCCCGCTGAGCTCTCAACGGTAGCATACGCCTTCGGCATGCTGCTGGAGTACTATCGGGCCGTAGCGCAGAGACTGGAGCAAACGCAAATGCTCGCGAACACTGCGCAGACGACATCAACCTCTTCCTCGCCTAGTCCAGACAACATTAGTCAGACGGGCAGCACTTCTAGGAGCAATGTTGACGAAACCGGGCTTCGCAAAGTTGTAGACACTGGTCAACATGTTGCAGTGGTCAGCTGCAACGCACAAAATCCTTCCACTTCAAGCACGAAGGTAGAGCAGAAGCTTTCTCTCCTCCGCTCCCTATACGCGAAGATTCGCAAGTACTCTCTGAGCTCGCTGCATCTGTTCGAGCTGAAGGACTTGACGGCGGTTTTGGTTGTCTTCAGTCGATGGGAAATAGCTTTTCCGTTGCACGACCTGGCGGTGTTCGCAAATCGTGTGCTGCAGGAGATGGATAGTCAGTGCGCCGGGAGCAACAGTCCACACAGCAACTTCCCGGCGGCGGAGCTTGCAAAGCTCCTGAACTCGACGGCCCTGTTGTACACTCGCGGCATGTCGCAGGAGCTTGCGGAACGCGAGCAAAGGGCCCGCAGTCAGGAGATCGTGGGGGCTTCTTGCGGTTCTTCCATGTCTCCAACCACTTCCCGTCGGAACGAAACTACAACTGAGGAAAGCCTGCAGAGCCCTGCTCACGCTGGGCAGACCAATGACTCTTCTGTGTCCAAGAAGTATCAGAAAACGTTTGACGCATTTGCAGCCCGTGGAAAGCAGGAACTGTTGTCTGTCTCCGGACAGAGTTGGATCTTGTGCAATGCAATCAAGCAACATTCATCCCAGAGTAATTCCGCAGGATCCACATCTGGGGGTGTTGCAGGTTCTTGCAGCTCGCCAGGAGGGGGACAACGAGTCGTGGATTCGCGATCAAAAACGCATGGTGTTGCGGGCGCAAGTATGAACTGCAAAAGTATCGTACTCGTATAAATGCATTACAAATTTCCTCAGCATGAGAAATAAAATTTGTAATGCTGATTTACCTTAACAAAGGATTTTGTAATGCATGATTTCCATACGAGTACGTTACGATACTTTTGCACAGGATAGCAAGACCAGCCCAAGGCAGAGGTCCGAAGCCGGTAACGCCGCACGTGGACATTCTCCGTATCCTGTATAAAAACGTCCCCACCCCATAGTCAAGATGGGGATTTTGCAACACAAACCTAGGAGTTTTGGGAGTCACGCATGACAAGTTGCACTATGCAGTGTAGTGCAGGTTAGCAAGTGCAGCCGCATCACAGATTCGTCTGCTCATCCTGTTCACAGCATCACAAATTCCAAAACACGACTGGAAATGGCTCTCATGGGGATGCGCATTACAAGTCTTCCTGTCTTTGCAAATCTGCATTACAACTCGGGCGTGGGTACGTTTTTACTCAGGATACTCCGCGTGTTGGACTCCTTGCAGCTGCTAACCGGAAACACGCTGTGCCTTGCCGACGTGATGCGGATCATCGAGAGACGCGTTTTCAAAGATGTCCTGGAGCAGCCCGCAGCAGTGGATCGCTTGATCCGATCGCGGTACATCGCGCACTTTCAACAGGCCGGATACGACGAGAGATGGGACGATATTCTGGCGCTATTGGTGGAGCAGGATAACAAAGACACATGAACTCAAAAGCTTCTGCTTTCCTGTGATCCCTGTGATTGACTGTAAGTTTCGTTTGGTTTGTTCTTTCCGCTACCTGGGGCGATCCCTACAGAGTCAGAGTTCCTGGGAGCAATTCCAGTGCACGACAGGCGCAAAGCGGAAAAAAAAACCGACTAAACTACGGGTAAGGAGACAATGACTCGCCCTGTCGCATTTTCGCCTGAAACGCCCATCATTAATGCCGCACGACGGTGACAGCAATTGAAATTGAAGTTGTTGTTCATGATGCTTCAAACGCGTGCCGTGCGCTTGTATCTTTGAATTAGCGCGATTTAAACGACGCACTACTGGATTTGAATCATGATCATCTGAAAGAAAGGAGGTGCAAGTTGATTAGGCTGGTTCAGGAGAGGACGAGCGCTTGCAATGACTTCGCGTCGACCAGTGTGAAGCTACAGTGGTCGTAATCAAAATTTGCCCATTTGTTCTTGTCTGGTATTGCCCAGTACAAGTAAAGACTTCAGACGCTGCTACTGGAGGGAGGTGAAGTATTACAGGCAACAAGCTTTTACAAGGGAAAACGGGTAATTGAAACGGGATAGCGACTTTTCCAAAACTTTTACTTTGACTTTTGGCAAAGTCGCTATTTTGATCGTCGGCAATCCATGCTTTGCGACAATTGTTTGGACCGTGCTGCCTTTTGCTGGTAAGTCCGCACTTTGGGAGTGGCAGAGCATGAAAGGGCGGCACCTCTTCGCCGCGGCGTGTGCCCGCCAGCTGCCTGCCATTTTGATCGACGCCTCCAAGCAGGCTGCGGGAAATGCCACCCGCCGCGCATCGGACGGGCAGCGCCTCCGTGGTCGGTTGTTCGCGATTATTCGCGAGCGCTGTGGGGCCCTGTGCGCATTTTGTGCACCTTTTGAAGTGGTGCGCGGGCGCTGGCCTTTGGCCTTTCAGTATTCGCCCGGATGTTGATCGCCGCCTCGCGCTTCGGAAATGCCGGGGCGCGTCGGCCCTCTTCGCCCTGAGCGCCTTTTAAATAAGCAATGGCACTGGCTGCCACTGCCAGGGCCCGAATGGGCGCGCCGCCCCGCCGCGGTGTCTTGGATGGCACGCCGGCCGCGCGCTGTCCGACGTACCTTCGGCCCCCTACATTCTGGCCCGCCGCTTGCCCATTCTTACAAAATAGAGGCCGTCGCGCCCCGGCCGTCTGTTTCCTGCCCGCCTTTCCGCGGTTACGCGACGCGGCCGAAGCGTGCGCCAAAGGCGCCCCCCTTTTGCAACCAACGGGCAGAGGCGGCTCCTCCGCTCGTCTCGCTAGCGGTGGCAGAAGTGTCAAGGGCCTGCGGTCGGGGGGCCACCCCGATGGCCGGCGCGTGATGTGGGTCTGTGGCGCGCTGTGGTGGCGCCACCTGTCTATTTCGGTTGCCCGTCTATTCTGCTTCGCCTGCTTGAACGAGAGAAGCAAAGAGGCAGCATACCATGCGGTCCGACGTCGGACCGCATGGTATGGCGCGCGATGGTGGGCCGGCCTCTCGCGCCAGGCCGTCCGTGCGTGCGGCATGCATCGCGATGTGGGGCCGACCCCCCCCGGTTGGGTGGGCTTCCCCGGCGGGGTGTTCTTTGGTTCAGGAAATGGATAACGCAACTCCCCCGGGTGGCCCGCCCCACAAGCGAGCCGGCGGGCGGGGCCCCGTGGCCCCTCTGGTATGTTGCCCTCCAGCACGAGCCTGTGTGCCTGGGTGGTTTGCCTTCTCTTGTAAGATGTACCGCAGCGACCCCGTGAGCCGGCTCTATCTCTGCAGCTTTCCTGACAAGAACCGCCAAAAACGGCCGGGGGCTTGGGGCGTTGGCTCGCATTTTTTCGCATGTTGAAGATGAAAAAAACCCAAGCGCGCCCGCCTGTTTGGTTTTGTCTTCAATGAATGCAGTCGCCGGTGGGCTCAGTCGGCCGCCGGTGGAAAGACTGTCTGAAAAAATGACGTAGGGGGGTCGGCAAACGTGGCACCCTTCTCAGGCGCCGGCCGCGTGGGATTCTGGCGCGCGACTTGGGGCGCCCAAAAGGGCGCCCCAAAAAACCCGCCCGAAGCCAGAACAGCGAAGCCGTAAGTATGGCAGGGCCGCGAAACCGGTCGCGAATCGAAAGCGGCCGCCCTTTTGCCGGGTTCTCAGCGGGGGGGCGCTAGCTTTGCAAAAGGCGCGGGCGCGAAAAATAACACACAACGCAAAAAAGAAGAAACGCGCCAAGCGCGCGAAGCCAGCCCGCATTCTATGGGCCCGCTTTTCCCTCGGTTTTTGGGCGCCCCCCGCGGTGCCCGGGCCGGCCCGATAGCATCGGGGTTGGCTTTCGGGAAGGCGTTTTGGCAAGTTGCCCAACGTCTGCCATTTTCCCCAACCGGCCGCCATACCGTGCGGCATAACCTTACCCACCCCGGCACGGCGGGCCCAGAAAAAGCAAAAAAGTGGTGTGGGCCAAGGTCGGCGGGCAAAGAAGCGGCGCCGGCCTCATTATCTCCGCCCCGGCGGCCATATTTGGCGCATTGAAGTAGGCGCGCAGCACGCCGCGCGGGCGGCCCGGCCTCGCACGTTCGGGCCGCATGGCGTGGCGCGCTACGCTTCGGTGGAGCTGCCCGCGCCTCACGTTTTGGCTCGGCGCCTTTCTTTGGGCGCTAGCTAGAGGCCGTCCGGCCTGCCCCTTTCTCTTTCATATTCGCCGCCCCCCCGCACTTACATACAAAGCGCCGAGACCATGCCGCCGCTCCCGAGTGCTCCGCCTCGGTCGCGGCGGCCTTGCGCGGCCGGCTTTTCGCGAGTAGAAAGGGCGCCGGCGCAGCAGGGGCGCGCGCGGGGCGCCACTCACATGCTGCCCCGCCGGCGCGCGCAATAAGTTCGCCCAGGAGGCTCTGTCCCCATTTTCGGGGAGACCGCCTCAGCCATGTAGAAAAGGGGGGGGGCAGCAGGATTCTTCGCAAGCCTGGCGGATGCGCAAGCCTTCAGGCTTTTCGGCTTTTGAGGGCGCGGCGAAGTCTTCTGCTTGAGTGCCGAAAACTTGCCGAAAACTTTCCCCCGAACTTTCCCGAAACTTTCCCGCTTCGGGATCATTTTCGGACTCGAAAACTTTTGGCTGACTTTTCAACTCCCGGTCTGTAACTTTTGGTCGACTTTTCAACGGGAGAATTTTTCGGGAAGGTTTCGCGGAAGGCTTTCGCCGACTTTTCGGGAAAGTTCGGGGGAAAGTTTTCGGCAAGTTCTCGGCAAAGTTTCCGGCAGAGTTTTCGGTAGAGGGGCGGAAAAGTTTCGCCGCCCGGCGCCTGCCCTTTGTTCCTGCCCGCCAGCCGGGCCGCCCTCGGGCGGCTGCCTTGCGCCCGAAAAGAGGCAGGCACAGCCCCCCGGCAGGCACGCCTGCGGTTATTGCGCACGTAGCCAGGCAAGCGGCCGGCCCCGCCCCGGCGGGCGGCCGGCGCTACGTTGTCGCATGCGCCACCGGGCAGCGGATTCACGCCCCGGGGGCGCCGGTGCGCGTGTAGCTTGCTGCGAACCAAGAGAGGGCGCCCGGGCTTCGGCGGTTGCTACCGACCCCCTGAACTTGGTTGGCGCGTTGCGCCGTTCGGGGCGCGTGCGGGGCATGCGCTCCGCGTACTCCACACTTGCGGCGGCCGGCGGGCTCTTGGGGGCCCGGGCGCCGCTGGGGTTGGCGTCGGTTTGCCCAAACCCATAGACGGAAGGAACACCCGGCCCGGCCGCGCCAGTCCTTCGCCCCCCCCGCCCGCGACCGACCTAGACCGGGGCCACAGTGTGCCGGCCGGCAACAGCCGCGCGGGCGTGGCGCCTCCCTGCGCACTGCTGAGCCCGGGCGGGGGAGGCGTGTTATTGGGGCGCCGAAGCGATTCCGCCGCATCCGCCAGGCGCCAGCCGGCCGGGGCCGGCCTGTCTGGGGGCCTCCCGCCCTCTGATATGGGGGCGCGCCTGCATGTTGGGCCCCGCCGGCCTGCCTGCGCGCCTGGAATACCGGGCGGCGCCGCCGCGGGTCTACTTCCTACGTGCCGGCGGCCCGATTGCCACCCGTCGTTCGTCTCGCCCTTCGCTCGCCCTGCGCCCCACCCTGTGGGCCGGGATTGGGCGATCTGTTTCGTCTCTATCTGGTCAGCCGGGGCCTGTGCGTTTGCTGTTTTGCTTTTCCGACAAGCATACCGTGCGGTCCGACGTCGGACCGCATGGCACGCTCGACACCGTTTCGGGCGGGGCGAGCCATGTTGGGGCGCCGGGCGATGTGGTTGGTGCACGGGCGGAACTGCGCCCCTGCGTGCGACGTAGGGGAGGGGACGTCGTGGGGGCTTAGTTACCCTCGGGGCCTGTTTGCTTGCTACGTGTGGGGCTGTCGGACGGTAAGCCGCTGCTGCGTGTGCCCAGCGTGCCAAATATAGCCTCCGTGGCGGAGGTGGTGAGGTCGGTGCCGCTGGCTGCCTTGCCCGCCCGCCGGCCGTTGCCCTGGCCAGCCACTGTGTCTTTTTTCTGGGCCCCCCGTGCCGCTTTTGGTATGGCCATGCCGCGTGGCTTGGCCGTCTTTTGGAAAGCATGGTAGTTCTTTGCCAAATTTTCAGAACCCCTGTCCGAAAGCTAGCCCTGGCGGTATGGGGCCGATCCGGGCGCCGCGGTGGAGCGCCCTGAAACCGAAGGCAAACCGGTCCCATGGCATGGGGATTGGCCTCGCGCGCTTGGCGCGCTTTTGCTTTTCTGTGTTTTTTCTTTGCGCGCCGGCACCCTTTGCAAAGCTTCCGCCGCATAGAAACCGGCGAAAAGGCGGCGGCCGCTTTCGCGGCCGGCCAAATGCTCCGAACGGAGCCCCGGCCCTGTCGTGCGGCTTCGCTTTTCTGATTTGCCGCGAGTTTTTTGGGGCGCTCTTTTGCGCGCCCCAAATCGCCAGAACCCCACGCGGCCGGCGCCTCAGCGGGGTGCCCCTTTTCTTTGTCGGCCCTCCTGTGTCGTTAGTATTATCAGCCGGCGACCGATAGAACCCGGCGCCGGCGGTTCGTTGAAGTCAAACAAAGCCCAACAGGCTGGCGCGCTTTGATCTTCCTCATGTGGAAAAGCGCGAAACAGCAGCACACACCGCCGGCAGCTTTTGGCCGGTGGTTGCTTTGCATTAAGAAAGCTGCCAGGGTCGGGCCGTTTCGCGGTGGCGGCCCGCCGGCGGCAGGAGGCGCGGGCTGGCGCCGCGATTCCGGGTGTTTGTGAGGCTTGGGCGCGCGCGTTTTTTGGCGAGGGCGCGCGTTGCCGGGTGCCCGGTTGCGTCGGGTTTAGGGTCTGGCGGACCGGCCCCCTTCCCTGTGTCGGTAGCCCTCCTCCTAGTCAGTTCCCGGGTAGGCCTTCCGGGCCTGGGGGGCGGGTGGGTGCGATGGGCGGTCATGGCCTTTTTCTTTAGGGCGCCCGCGCCGGCAGCCGTTGGCTGCGTGCGGTCGGCGGGTACCCGGCGCGCGCGCACGCTTCGGCGGGTGGAAAGGCGGTCGCTCGGGATTCGCCGATCACCCGCGGGACAAGAGGAGGCGTCGGCGCCCAAGACCTCGCAAGCGCCCCTGTTCTGTCGCTTGGAGTATCTTCACTGCGTTTTTTCGTTCTGACTCGCTTTATCAAATCGTTTTCAATGCCCTGAAATCCTGAAAAGTCAAATGAAAAGTTTTGGAAAAGTTCGAATCGCCCGCCAATTAGCCGCTTTCCCTTGTAAAGCTTAAACCTTGACTTCTACTTGATAGCGAGAGCCATTTACTAAAAGTCTTAAAATCTCCAACCATCATGTCGGTATTCCGAGAATATTTCCGGAAGTTCGTGATATATCTGATCCAGTACAGACAGAACACCGTCCAGCGACTTCTTGCCTTTTTCCGAGCCGGCCGCAGCGCGTACATTTTTCTTAGCGGCGCCGGGATGATGGTGCTCTCCTTCATACTGTTTTTGGCGACGATGGAAAGCAAAGAGGCACAGGCCGCGCCCCCGGGCTGGGAAAGCTTCGTTGCGGCCACGGGAACCAACCAGTGGGTTTCATGTAGCTTCCTGCTCTCTGCAGGTTGTGTGGTCATGAGCTTAAACTACCTCCCCAGACTTGAGGGAGAAGGATGAGAGGCGCAAAAGAACCACCGCAAGATTGCAAAAATACTGTTGCCATCTATGATTCTTGATGGAACGGAAGATGATTCGCTGCATTCGGTTCAAACACAACGCAATACCAATATATCGCAATATTCTAGAAGCCGTTGTTGCGGTTCTGATCACATCAAACAGAGCGCGTCTTGCACGATAGGCCAAAGTAGTGTTGGGCAGAAACCATGCTGTCGAGGCATGCTCATAATTCAGATCGGCCATTGAGTTTTAGAGTGTACTGAATACATCAGATCGCAAATAACAAGCCTTCCATCTGTTGAGAGGCAAGAAAGGGGGCTGTAGATGATCAGATTCTGTAAATGCTTCGTTTGTAAAGTATTTAAGTACTTAGCTTAGGCGCCTCTGTTTGCAAAAATTGCGATCAATTTGAAAAAAAAGTCTATCGCGACAGCAAACAGCCCCACAAGGTCATTGCTAAATATTGAAAGATCTTGCGCTCCGTCTTATGGATCCGGTACAACACTTTTGTCGGTTTCAAATTCAACTTGCAATTGCGCAGAAAAAATGGAAGATCAAGCTGAGTTTCTGGCTCAGCAAGGCTCTTCCTTATGAAAACCTAGAAGTTGAATGGTTCTGCAGGGTTTGTCTTATCATGTGAAGACGTTGTTGCATGCAACTTGCGATCTGACATCCACTTGTACTGCTTTCCTACCTCGCTGCATTCATGTTGACACGACTCACATAACCTTACTTAAGATTGAAAATGAAAACTAACTCTTGACAAGCTTTCCCACCTTACGACCGATTCTTTCCACCTATGTGAGTTTGTTTTGCCTCGTGCCTCTTTGCAACCGCAAACAAAAGAACCAAAATGCCTTCACGAAAAAGCAGGCAGAGCGTATTGATCTTTTTGCTCTCGTATGGAACGCTTTCAAAATCACTGCTGGGATGATCATGAAGATGAGAAAAACCTACATGATAGAAACCATATTAACCTCCAGAACCCAATGCCAATTCATCTACTACATCAAAATCTTGATCTTCACAGGAAACGGCACCGCTGATCCCGCCCTCGGGGCTGAGCCGGATTTCGTATAAAAGCCACAAAAGCATTCTGCAGTCCCATGCGGAGAGCGACAGCGATGGTTCCTCAAGGTCAAGTATCAAATGTAAAAGTGTCTGGGTCTGGAAGAATGCGCGATTTGTCATGCAGCTTTTCCATGACCCATGAAGCCTGGAATGCAGGACCTAGCATGACAGATTCTGTGCGATCTCTCTCATGCCTATCCTGCATGAGAAACTCCCTCCCGACTTGTCCAAAACTGGACGACTTTTGGTAATCATGCAACACAGATTTTTGCATGCTTCAGATATAGCATGACAAGTTGCATTCTTCCAGACCCAGACATTTTTGCATATGATATCAAGGGGGTCCCTTTCCGACCCAGGCGCGGGATTCGGAAGGACTACGACCTGGTGGGAGTCCATCTTTTCCATCGTCACAACGGCCATCGTATCAAATGTAAAAATGTCTGGGTCTGGAAGAATGCAACACTTGTCATGCATATTTCTCATGACCCATGATGCCTGTAATGCATGCCCTAGCATCACAGGTTTTTTGAGGGATTCTTGATGCCCATTCCGCATGACAAATGCCCTCTCCGCGTAGTAAAAATTAGACTCTGTTTGCTGCTCATGCAACACAAATTTTTTAGTCATCGAAACGCAGCATCACAAGTTGCATTCTTCCAGACCCAGACATTTTTACATTTGATACATCGGGGCCGGTATCGTTACCCTTCCAAGCGTTTTCCAGTCCACGGGTTACGTCCCAGCGATCTTCATCCTGGCCTTGTATTTGCAACTTTTGCTGCAGTGCTGGAACTGCAAATCTTTTTCTTTTGATGATGAACTTGAACATGTTTTTTTGCACCTACTGCTTCACCTCGGAGCGCTCTAACAAGAAAGTCTTCGTCTTTGCGTGGCCTCGTGATGTCCATCTTCAGCAGAAACTTAATGATGTTGAACGTTTTGCAAATGCCGATCAAATTACATCAGTAACTTGATAAAATGCAAATGAAAAAATATGACAGCTGCACTGCTGCATCCATCGTGGCGGCAATAAAAAAGGCACAAGTGATGCAGCGTATTGAAGACCTGAATGTCGATCAAGAGGATATGTCGCAGATGGGATCTTTAACAAAGGTCCTGTTCGGAAAGTGCTGGGCGGCTGGTACTGAACTTTTATGATTTTCATCTCCATTCACGTTCGAAATTTGACTTTGACTACTGCAAGGACGCTGAGGCTCATACATTTTTGTACCGATATTGTTGTACTACAAGTACAGCTATGCTTTTCCTCAAACACATAAATTCATAAAATGTTACGAAATAAATTTGCATCACAGTCTACTCCAAGTTCTACCATACCTTCATTATTCTGGTCGGAACGGTGTTCATGCTGCTGCTGGCCATGAACTTCGTGATTCTGTTCGACTACATTCCGGCTCTGACGAAGAACGGTTGGATTGTGACGGTGGCCCTGATTCTTACCTTCCTGTGCTGGTTGAGGGACGTGTCCGTGCTCGCGCGGGTGTCCTTTGTAGCATGGCTCAGCTGCATCGTGGTCATTTTGGTGGTTGCGCTCAACTCCATCCTGAATCCAGCTAAGACCGGAGATGATGCCAGTATTGTTTTCTTTTGTGCCACGAAAATATGATTTTGCTTACGTACGGTATACTTTCACTTTCAATAATCACGCTCTCTTCCTGTTCCTGATTCAGATTCTCCTGCGTTCTGAGACCTTGCTGCTTATAGACAAGACATGTTTAGCATTTGCCGGAAAAATAAATATACACCAAACACTAACTCCTTTTCACAGTGGTCGCTTTCAACGGTCCTGCCTACACCGAGTCTGCTTCCTTGTTGAAGCTGTTCGCTGGTCCGCAGCAAGGCGAGGTGAACGACTACTTTGGACGAACGGGCCTCACTGAGGTGGGTACCGACAGTGCGCGTGGCGTCAGCGAGAACCCGGACATCAGTAGTGGCAGGAAACTGCAAACCGTAAGCCAGGATGCAAACCAGCCCGCGGGCGGGAAATTTGTCCTGGACATGAAAGCCCAGCCCTTCGACGTGAACAACGAGTACCTCGACTTCCCGAAGTGGGCCCCCTACCGAAGCTGTGAATACGGCCAAAGCTGCCTGCTCACGGACAGCGGAAAGGTGGAACTGGTGAAAATGAGCGACACCGGAAAGGGCGTGCGGGGCGAAGCGACCTTGGCGTTTTCGACCGGCGGTAACGCGGATGGCACCGTCGTAGAGGAGCACAAATTCCCCGCCACGGAGGCCGCGTTTTACACCCCAGTCGCCTGGATTTCCGGACAGTGGTATCACCGGGACTTGACGCAGAACCCGCCCGACACCATTATGGCGTTCTCAAACGTTACATTCTCAACTGTTATATGAATTTGCGATGCAAGAGCCGCAACAGTCAAAGGTGCAAAAATTGCTGCTTTCGCATCACAGATTTGGCACCGATTTAGGTGCTGTTTAGCCCTTCGGAGATTTGTCATGCGAAGCAGCTTGATCATCTACCGGCTCAAGGTAGTTTTGCACGACAAATTCATGTAACAGTTGAGAATGTAACGTTTGAGAACGCCATAACCATGCCCAGCGTGTCGGCGAGAAGGATAACCCTGCTGAAGGACGCCGTCGTGGAGCTCTCTGGCACCGGGATTGCCGGCGAGGTTTTCCGCTGGGACACATTTCCGGACGAGCGAGACTCCTACTACTTTGAGACGAATGGCGAGAAGGCCTGTGAATTTAGCTGGTACACCTCACGAAAAGCGGACAGCGGAAGAACGGAGTGGCAGGGTTTTCTTGAATATTTACGCGTCGCCGTTCAGAAGCCGACGGATGGAAGTATTCAAGCGATTATTTTTCTGTTGTTCTTGTTGTCGAGGAGTTTCTGTATTTCTACTTTGTAGTTGTCGAATTTCGACTTTGGTTTGTGTTTCTCGCTCTCTAGTAAAGATGGTTTATATATAAAACGGCTTTTGCAGTTAGGAGCAAGGTCAAGCATCGCACAACTTTATTTTGACCTCTACTACAGGCGCGATCCCCGAAACGCTGGACGTGGACGCGGACTTCTGCGAGAGGAACGCGAAAGCGAACGGCAACGAGTTTAATTCCTACCTGATTATGCAAGACCGCCCGGTCGAGTGGCGCATGCAACGTGTGGCAGTTTCAGACACCAAGCAGAAGCTGCCAGTCGTGAGTGCGCTGGACTTAAGTCAGGAGGTTTCCCCGCCCGAATTTGTGCGCAACAAGCTTTCCTACCAGTACACGCGGCCAGACGGCACCGTCGCCGCGGATTACACCCTGCTGAAGGAGATCGAGCAGGCCTGCCTCAATCCGGCAACGCCAGAAAATGAGCTCGTGTGCGCGGCGCAGGAGGGCGTTGATGGGTGCTGGCTGACGCGCATGGACAACTACGCGTTGTATTACTGGCGGTACCCCGCCCTCCCGAAAAACACCGACACAACCACTGTCAGTGATGAGGACCGGAAGAAGGCGGAATCTGACCGCGCCAAATATCAGGAGTTGTGCGCCGCCGCGAGCAGGGCTGACGCATTGCCCGCTGACGTGGAGCTGCTGACGATCAAGGTGGCCGGCCTGACGGAGAAGCTGCGACACTTTCACGACTCCCTGTCGGCGGACGAGCGCGACACCCTGTCCTGGCAGGAGGTGACCCGGGAACGCGCACTGTCCACGGCGAACGGCAAGCGGGACGCGCTGCAGATCATGAGCAGCGCGGCAAAACGGCTGCCGCAGGACATCGTTCCAGGTCCGACCGCCATCGGGGTCGACCGCGCCAACAACCGATGCACGCTGGAATACAAGTCCGACGCCACGACCGCACCGTTCGAAACACTGCACTTCACCTACATCGTTCCGGACCTCGACAGCAAGTCACAAGCCACCCAAAAGCCGAGAAAGGTTCTGTGCGCGGAGGCCTACACCGCGGATGACACAGCAAGCTGGCGACAACAGTATCCCGCATACTTCTCGAGCGCGTCAACGACCGCGGGCGTCGTCAACGAGAGTGCGGACGGAATTCTCCTGGATCTCCCGATCACCAACCAACTGGTTTTCCCCGCTTCGCGAACCGAAAATATTTCTGGCTGGTCCTCCACCATCGCCAGTCTGTCCTGGATCGTCGCCCCCGTCAACAAAGTGTTCTTCAGTTTCACCTTCGTCATGATGATCCCCGCGCTGTACACCAGCATGGTCGAACCCAGCACCATTGTCAGCTCCATCCTCATGTCCTCCTTCACCATTGCGTTCATCTACTTCGTGGTCGGCATCTGCGGCTACCTCACCTACGGCTCCGCGATTGACAGCAGTATCGTAGACTCCATGCGACACGACTTTGTGAACCCGGCGAACCACAGAAACGCCGCCTCCTGGCAGGGGATCACGGTCGCACTGATGATCGTGGTTAACGTGTTCATTTCCTTCGCCCTGATCATGAACAGCACGCTGCTGCACCTGGAAATGAAGTTCGCAAAGGTAAAAACCGTGGAGGACGTGCCCCCGGGAAAATCGAAGGTCTGCCGTACCCTAATCATCTGGATGGCCGCCCTGATCGTGTGGGTCGTTCCCTTTTTCGGCCAGCTCGTCGATCTCGTCGCGGCATTCGGCTGTGTTTTGACTCAGGTACTTTTTCTGAGTTTTTGCGTTTACTACATAGGACCAAAAATAGCGAATCAGAGCTAGGTACTCTTCTAACTTTTCGCGAAGTTCGTGCTAGGTTTGGTTGCATATTGGGCAGGTGACTCGCAGTTCTTCATAATAATTGTGTGATGTACTCGCCATTGGATTGCAGCTTGATCAATATGAAAATAGTTCTACAGATGGAACTTGTTGTCGATACCGCCCATACTAGACACGAGTTTACCGTAAAAATACATAAATGTGAAGGTTCCCTACCCGCTCCTCGCTTACGCCGTCGTCTACAAGACGGAGCGATCGCTTGGCGAACGCATCTTTCACTGGGTCCTGCTGGTCATCGCTGCCATTCAGATCATCTACGGAGCCGGAACGGCCTTCGTCGCTCTGGGCACGGACGGTGTGGATGCGATGAAAACCCGCTTCGGGTTGGTTGAAATCCCGGTCTTTCAGCCCCTACCCACCGGAAACTACAAGTTCTGGAGCTTCATCCTCGACTACCAGTACTTCCAATCCTAAAGGGAACACCAGGCGGTAATGTTCATTCTTGTAGTCCAAGTAATACACAACTTTATACCCACGAAGACAATGATGAATGAATGCAGAGGCAGCATCGAAGAAACCGGTTGTCGGAACCTAGCAGGAGGGAATTTTTTTTTGGTAAGACGAGTGGGTGGTTGTGCTTTTCAACATTGGCACGGCCACCACCAACTATATCAAGAATCAATTTCAATACTACATGTACATACTTACGACATCGCCCATAGGTTTAGGTTCCTCACAGGTGGATTGAGCAAGTCCAAGTTGCTGCAAATAATACAAAACCCAGAGCGCCGCAAAAAAATACCGTAGATGTAGAATCGCATAGGTGACAGACACAAGATGTAGATCGATGCGATGTCCATTGTTGTGTAGTCACTGCGCAGATGAAGAGGCTCGTGTTAGTGGAAACAGTTTATGTGCGCCATCTTGGAGAAGTACTAAGTTTTTGATTGCAAATTTTGCTGCACCGAAGCGACGAGTCAGTGCCACACAAGAAATTGCATGACCATAACGCTAGTTACTTCTTACCGATACCGCAGGCATAGAAGTAAAACACACATATTAGCAAACATAAATGTAAATGTTCGACGAGTATATCAAAATTTTCATGACGCCAGCACATAGAGGACTTCTACTTTTAGTAGTAGTACATGTTGCACAAAAATAGAGACCAGAAATGTGCCTACAGGGAGTGCTTTCCGCAAGTAAAGCATATGTTCATGATGTTCTTCTACAGCTCATTTATTTGTAGATTTTGGATGACAACAATTACAACTTCTGACAGGTTCTTGACAATTCTTGAGAATACAACAAGAGCGCCAATAAATTGTGCTCTCCCTGTGCTGCACCGTTATTGGTATATTTATTTACCGCTGGCGCTCGTACTTTCAAAGGATTGTATCTGCGTCAACGTCTACGTCAGTAAACCAATCTGTATGTGCTCGGTCTTTTATGGATTGTCGCTTACGAGGGACGCCTGCTTCTCGACTGGATAGGTCTAGGCGGGTCGCTCTGCGCAACGTGACTTTCGTTGTTGTTGGTTCTTGTTTTGCAAGAACGCCGCTTTTACATCGCCGGTAGGAGATGTAGTTGTAGCTGGTTTGCAAATAAACAGCAGATCATGGAGAAACAAGACATCTCTCTGCTACTTCTGAGTATCTGAATACTTACATCAGGCACGACAAAAACGAAGATTTACTTGGTGTTGTTTGCATCAAAAATGCTAACGGCTTGCTAGCTTGCTAGCAGTTCCATTTCAAGCGAGTCTACGATGTTGCGTGCTATGCAAAGAAGAACTCAGCTTCGAAGCAGGTTGTTGAACCACAGGCATAGATAGCATTACACACGTATGTTTTGTCAGGAGATTTAGACCTCTCGGAAGCAAGCGCAAAAATAATGAACTTGTGTGCGCGCAAGCGCTGAATCCCGGCTACTTTCACTGTCGGGATCGGTGCGACTGCCACTGGTTGTAACGTAACCATCAAGTGTGTAGTAGGTCGGTATTCTCTGCCACAGACAAGTACTTATAACGAGTTCACGTTTGTGAAAACTTCTTGTGCACAAGGGTAACTAAGGGATACCGATTATAACCACACCAAGATGCACCGCAACGAGAAAGCGTATTCATCGCTGAATTTAATACAATAAGATACGAAAGAACTAAAATAAGCCGGGGTAGCTTCTTCCACCTCGTCTGTAGAGAACGGAGGAAAAAGTATCGGAATGGATCTTGCGACAGTCGTAGCTGAGCCATGTGAGGAGGGTCGTAAGCAACACGTGAAGATCATGCGGGCCGCCCTCTTCGCTCGCTCAGCTGGTCGCGAGCGATTTTATCGTCCGACCTATGTATTTCCCCCCCTGGGAATATAGGCCACAGCCGCGAGAGCAAACAAGATACTAATTGTAACGTATAAAAGCTCTCGCTCCTCGTCCTACTTGTACCTCTTGTAGCCTTCGCAATCAATGGGCAGAAAACAAAGCGCCAGTGCGACAAAAGCCAGAAGAATGAACGCCCAGCATCACGAACTTCGAGTCCCCATGTACAATGTCAATTTGAAAATCCTAAACGCGCAGATTCGATAGGGGAAGGCTGTGGGCATCTGATATTTGAGTTGGCTGATTTTTGTCCCTCATCGTATGTAAGATGTGGTGTTCGGATTGAGCTCGAGACCATGTTTCTGTTCGTTACCCTCGTCGAGTGTTGACAATTGGTCGTATCGCCCCCGTTGGAGCAGACAACAATTATATAGTGGATCAGCTGCGTCAGACGAGAGCGAGACAGACCAGGCGAGGCCCGCCCAGAGCGAAATAAGAATAGACATTTGTAAAATCGCGGAGCAATTACGCGCTAGCTCGAGTAGGTATGTTTGTTTTCGTATAATATTGTATTTGTCATTGTCTGTATTAAAGGTAGAAGCGCCGTGTAGAATTTGACGTGAAAAGTCACAAAGATTTGTTGTTTCAGTCCGCGCGTTTTCATCATCATCAATCATGGTGCTCTCGCGGTTTCTGATCTCGGGGCCAGGCGGTAGTGGCGTTCCAGATCATTTGTACGGCGAGGATACAACCAGCTGCGACGACGGTGGCTCGTCTGCGACATCGTTGTTCTCGAGCTTCTTTTCCTCTCCCACGACCCCATCAATTTCGCACAAGCGTGCGACAAGTGTTCGTCATGCCACACGACAATGCCCGTCGAGCTCGAGTTCGTCCTCCTCTTTTCCGGCCCCACCTCTTGCGGGTAGAATAACCACCACCAGGCAACGACCACAGCGACTCTCCACGACGAGTTTTGTGCTGAGTGAGGCCATGGACTTTTTCAAAGGCTTTGACCCGATGTCTTTGCTGAAGCCGCAAAATTTTTCCGTTTCGCCGCCCTCCGTGATGGAAGACGGCTTTGGTCCGGACGTGATGGCCGCCCTGCCCGCCCCGCTGCAGCAAGCCGGCCAGGCCTTACAGAAGCAACTGCCGATGAAGGACGCTGCGGGGGTATCAAAAGGAAAAATCCCCCCTCCCCATATCGAAAAGGCATCCTTTTGAAAATTTGTGTTGCTGATTTGTGGTCACAAATCAGGTTTGTCTTGCAAGAGAGCAAAGCCAGAGCTTTCGCCGCTTTGCGCAGGCGATTTGTCATGCTGCTGCACCAACAGGGCAGACGTCTGCCATGCTGGGCGCCCACCTCTAGCCAGCCCCTTCCAGGCTTTGTATCTGCCTGCACTCCTATACTGCAAGACAAAGCTGATTTGTGGTCACAAATCAGCATCACAAATTTCCGGTTTGATATGGGGAGGGGGGATTTTTCCTTTCGATAGGGGGGTGCGAAGAACCTGGCCCCCCTCGTCGGCTTCACTCTCGCTGTATCAAAAGTAAAAATGTCTGGGTCTGGGAACTTGTGATGCTGGGTGGCGTCTCATGATGAGGCTACAAATGCTGGCTCAGCATGACAAGTTTCTGAGCTTCTAGGTGTTGCCTATTCTGCATGACAAACTGCGCCTCTGCATCACAGAAAAACGGAGCTCTTGGGTAACGTGCATGACAGAGTTAAGAGTCATGCCAGACAAGCATGACAAACATGAATTCTTCCAGACCCAGACATTTTTACAGTTGATACGCTGCCGGGGCGACGGGCGGGGCGTCTGCGTCCACCGTGGGGATGGTCGCGGGCGAGTCGCTGGGCGTGGACATGGGCAGCGCGATCACGAACGGCATACACGGTGGTGCCGATTCCTTGAGCGGCCTGGCGGGCGCCGGGAGCGGGATGCTGACCGACACCTCGAACTTTTTGGACCAGATCAAGAACCTGAAGTCCATTTTTGACCCAACGGGACCACGTTTCGACCATCACATCCTGAAACCCGCGGAGCTTTCCAAGCTCGAGAACGTGCGGCCGTTCATCTACCAGCCCTGGAAACTGATGTTGGGCACGAAGCCCGCGATGACATACGACCTATCGATAACCCAGTTCTTTAAACTGGTCGGCTCCTGTATCAAAACCGCACAGGCAATATCCTCAGTGAAGTCTGCACCTTCACCTTCATGATGATAGACGGATATTGTGATGTTGCAAACAGGGCAAAGAAGTGAAGTAGTAGCGCGGAAGCGACGTTCCGCTTCCGTTGCATTGCTTTGCATGAGGTACTGCAGCCGAATTTTTTTTTGCACCAGCGCCTGTTCGCATCATAATACAAGTTTTGGGTGAGCAGGGTGATTTTCTGTGGGATAGGTGGTGATCAAGAAAATTGGCGAGCTGTTGGCCCTGGTCCCGAAGCTGATTGCCATGGTAAAAGCCACCTTTAAGATACTGAAGGTGTTTCTCGACAATCTCCCAAACCCGTTCCAACTTCTGGAGATGCTGTTCAAGGCCTTCAGCGAGATCTGGGACTTTTTTATGTGGTTCCTCAGCGAGCTCACGCCCGCGGCGGCAACGCTGATGATGCAGCTTATCAAGGCCGCCGTTGGTTTGCTGCGTATCACGGAAGTGGACAAATACCCCATGGACATCTTCATCCCGGCGCAGAAGGATCCGATCACGGCCGAGGACCGAGATTGGATTTTCATGCGGAAAAAATACCCGATAAACGGGCGAGTCATGGGAGTCATTGGCGCAGAGAGTATTGCTATTTCTTGTTTCAGAAAGATAGTATGACGAGAAAGGATGTTGCCTATGAGCGATTTTGAATGTCACACTAGCTACGCGACTTCCCGCGCTTTTGGTCATTCACCGCCAAAAAATAGTCTGCACAGTATCCTGAAACTTGCACACCATAACTACAAGATACGCGCTGCTAAGGGCTGAATTTGATGTGCTGTGGTGTCTCTCTTCATACTTACGTTTGAGTTTGAAACCGTTGTTCTTGCACAAATGAACAGAGTACGACCCCCTGGACGACCCGCGGCCAGCGAAGCTCATTCTCGATCGTGCCGATATGGACCTGGAAAAGGCGCGAAGAGCATATGCTCGTGCGGAAGAGTATACCCAGCGAGCCGATCTTTTTGCCAAGCAAGCACGAGAAGCAGCCAACGCGGTTTTGAAATTGCAGAAGGAATCCCTGGACATCTTCGGAAAACCGCTGGCTGGAAGCGAGCAACAGGGCGCTTCTCCCGAATCGTCTAGCGCGCTCGGGGTCGCCTTTCTGTAGTGCGGTCCTGTGCCTGTTAGATGAAAACCACTGTCCGAGGTGGATCTTTTGGTGAACTTTGTTTCGATGATTTTGACGGACCAAGTAGAATGAATGATTTCTGAGCTGACCACCTCCAATCTGGTAGTAGAATTGAACGTTTCTGTTTCCTCTAGACAAATGATGGTTTTGCGTTTCACGTTCACCTGCACGTATGATTGATTGCTGCACTCCCTGGTCGATGGACCAAATTTTACGAAAAGAAGAGCTGCTAGATATTAGATTCTCTCTTCGTGTTCCATGTAGTCTGTACTATGCGCCGTATCAAGGGCCCATGAATGTTACCTCGAGCTCGAGCTTGACTCGAAATGTTACTATACAGGGTCGTCACCGTCAACAGCGTTTTCGATTTCGTAATCGTGAGTGACAAGCTAGCAATCGTCGTGAGAGCAGGCAGCACTAGGTCGTAAAGTGTCTACTGTGTCACTCAAGTTGTGTCTCCTCAGTTGGTCGTTCGTGTGTCGATTTCGATTCCTTCGCACTCGATGTCAACAATTTCAATTGCGTCAGACACACCACCCGATACAATTTTTCCACATGCTCATGTTTCTGTTTGTTGGTCATGGTTTGAGAATCGGGTGCTAATACATGTCGCACTGAAAGAGAACGAAGGTAAGTAAGTATCGAACTTCTACTGCGCGTTTTTGTTTGTTTCGATCAGAAAACTAGCCGTGTTCTCGAAGGAGACGGGCTCGACGAGGAGCAAGATGTCTCAACAAAGTGCCTTGGTCTGGAGGTGAGGCCCGACAGGACCACATCAGCTGCAGTCACCCGCGGCACTCTTGCGGGGACAAGTAGAAGACTGGAGAAAGCGTTAGCGAGGGCGCATCAAGCTTATTTCGGAGGAACGTCCGACAAATTCGCAGTTCCTACTAACTTCAACTTGCACGACAACCTGCCTCACATTACGGCTCGTCTGACGTTGTAGACCTAAGAGGTAGAAGCTACTTCAACTGCCCAGCATGCCGGCGGACACGGAGGCTCCGACAAAGGAGAACCCATACAACGGGGTCTGGATCGAACTGGAAAGGTGTTTCGATTGTCACACGCACGAGTACTGCACGCGACACGACGAGAAGAAATATGACCACTACGAGAAACAAATATCTGAATCACTCGACGGAAAAGTACCCGCAGGGATGCCCTACAAGGTATAATTTCAGTTTTTTTTCCAATTTCACGACCTACTTTCATCTTTCAACTCGAACTATGTATTGTAGTTAATTCATGTTGACACAGACCGGTGAAGACGAAGAACAAATTTGAAAATATCCAAATTTGCCAGTTCGTCAAAAACCCGGGGCCAAAGAGTCATGGCGTGAACTGCAAAAGGAGCGAATACAATCCATTTCTGTACGCAGCGTACAGCCTCAACGAAAATACGGGAAAGTGGTACCAGACACAAGTCTTCAGGTAAGCTCTTGTACTTGCGTTCTGTTTGAATCCAAAAAAAAAAATATAAACAGCTATAGCATAATTGCATTTCTAGGACCAACATGAGCATGGATTTGTACGTCCTAGGTAGAAGGTCCTCCTTGTTCGAGGAACGAAACTGCGATGATCATGAATGAAAATCCTTCGAGTGACAACTAATTGCTTTCCGCAGGTATCCCCGCATTGGCGCATTCGAAATTTTCGTGAACAAAGGCAAGAACAGACGGGAAGTCTTTTCGAAACTCAAGAAGGGCAAGTGGCCAAATCCTGACTTTGCGGTCGATAAAATTTTGGAAACGGTCGAGCAGATGGGCGGATGGCATCCAGTAGCAGAAGTGCCAAAACCGAAGAAGAAGTACAGTTTTTTTTGTGATCATCGCATTAATTTGGTGTACTATCACGCATGAAAAATTGAATTGAAAAATGACGTCGAAACGTACCGAAATTTTTCAAAAATGTTGCAGTTCATTCTTGACTTAGATGTGCAATCTACTTTTCTACGACGACACACCACAGATATAAGGGTATTGGCGGCAAGATGTCGATCACGGATGAGGAGTTGCGAGCGTTGATGAAGAAAAAATTCGCAACACTGATGACCGCCTTCAAGTCCTTCGACAAGAACGGCGACGGACAGGTAAACCGCAAGGAATTCGGCGTCGGCTTGAAACACGTGGGCGTCGATTTGCCACCGGCAATAGTCGACCGCATCTGGAAGATGGCGGACACCGACGGAACGGGGGCGCTTGCCTACCAGGAATTCGCGAGGAAATTCGCCGCTTACAAGGTGCTAATCTTAATCTAATGGAGTAAGCAAGTAGAGTCAGAGTACTTTTTTGCGGCACGAGAGTTTACTACATGGATGTGTTGCACTTTCACAGCTTCACTTCTGCAAGATGAAGGCCACTGGTTGTTTGCACTTGTGGATAAGCTGTTTTTATTAACACGACCTCTAATACGGTAACGGCAACCCTAACGTAACCTACCTATGAAATGACTTCCAGGCAACCGCCTCGTTGCATCGCGACGTCGCATTTAAGACGAAAGAGGACGAACTCGCGGAGAAACTCCACGGCTCCGGGGCGGGCAGAAGGCAAACGAAGCATTCGGTGTCAAGAACACAGACCCAACTTAACTTCGAAATGGACAAGGACGAGGTAAGATTTTTGAACATTGTTCGTAGTTTTTCTTCTACCTCCTGCTACAGGAACAGCTTTTTCTGACTTGGCGGATAGGCTAGAAGACGATCATGTGCATTCGTCCCTACAACTAGCACGCTAGTTGCAAAAAATTTTGAATTTATCGAAATATACGGCAAGAACAACCACACCAATGCTAAAATGCAACAGTTTAACGAGAACCAAGACGAGCCGGATGAGATGACGGTGCCCATGATAGCAAGAGGCGGCGACCTCAGTTCCAGAGACATCGAAACTATGACCGGCGACGAGATTCGAGCGCTGTGCTTGCAGAAACACGGCAATCTGCTCGTTGCGTTCCGGCAGATGGCAGTAAACAGCAGCGACTTCAAGGTAAGTAGATGATGAAGAGCCCATAAATAGTACAGCAGCTTTGGTACTTGAACTTGATTTCTATCTATTCTGAGGGGACCACGGAGGATCGAAATGATCCAGTGTCAATCAAACAAATCGTGGACGAATGACGAACAGAAACAGTAAAAAGACTCTCATCATCATTTCAAGGTTTCCTACGGTGATTTCATGGAGAGGTTTCCGTCGTTGGTCGGAAAACAAGTCTCGGCTTTGAAGATGAACCAGCTGTGGCAGACCATGGATGCCGACATGAGCGGTTTCATCGACATGAAAGAATGGGCGTCGAATCAGTGTCTGGATAAGACGTCGCAAACCGTCCTGATCATGAAAGGTGAGGCTGCACGACATTGATTTTTTTTTTCGTGTGTCTTCTCTCGATATTTTTTCAAATTGCACCAGGACGAGGACGCGGTCATCCACACCGGACTAGCTCTAGGTTCTTAAAAAACGCTGGAAGAAGAGTTATAACGATAGAAAATAGGCCCAGAGGCAGAAGAGAACTAGAACTAGAAAACAGCGAAAACAAAAACACAGAAACAGGTCGGAGAAAGGCGAGCACTGGCCAAAACAGTGACCGAAGCTGCGTTGTTCGTTGTCTCGCCCGTGTCCAGCATATGCTCCCAAAAATATTTCTCTTGCAGATCGCAAAATCATGTGCGATCTAAAGCGGGTTGATCCAGTTTCTAATAACCAATCAGAGAGTAGGACAAGTTCTAGGTCACTGCGGAGGGACTCTAGATCCTCTGCAGCGGGCGGCACGCGACGGGTAACTCTACCTCGGGCGTCCTCACAACTAACCGTCGCAGTGGCTCACTTCTTCCTACCGCAGTGGCGAATAAGTCCCCTCAGGGGCAACCTGACATCTCTTGGCCACGGCGGCTTCGGCTGCCCACCCTTGGGTAGTCAGAACGTCACAAAACTAAGACCCAGAGGCAGATCGCAACAAAATCAACACGTCCCACAGAGCCACTGTTATGAAGCAGCGAAGACGACAAAGGACACTCGTGAGCAGACCTGCTGAGGGGGTCGCATACCAGCCGAAAGAGACAACCGGCTACAGCTATCTGGAAAGTTGAAGCGTTACAAACCATCGGCAGGCAGCACCTAGTCCCAGCGAAAATCTTTCCTATGGTTAGCTTACACAGAGAGAGTAGCTTAGTAGTTAGAAGCTGACTGTAGAGTTTATTCCTCCTCCTCCTCCTCTAGGTATATCATTTGGACAAATCTAATCCACAGGTCAAGCCGCCTACGAGTCCCAAGACAGCGGAATCATGGGTTTGAGCACCCGCCCGCAGTCCGCCTCCACGGCGACCGGCCGCCCCCAGTCCGCGGCCTCTGGGCACTCGACGCAGGCAACGCACATGATCACGCCGGCGGATGAAACCGAGGAGTTGTACTAGAAAAGGTATGTGATATGCAACTGCAACTTTCTCTGAGCAGAACCAGAAGGTAAAAAATACTGCAGGAACAAATGCAAAAATTGAAACTAAAGCTAAGCTACTTCTACGAAAAAAATTTGGAGTCGAGAAAGGAGCACAAGCACAGCTACCAGAAAGGACCGTTTCCAAATGTTTAAACTCTTCCACGAGAAGAAATGAACTCCTATCCGTTATTCTTCTTACTAGCAAAATGAACGTCGACTGACTGACTTTAGCAGATTGAAACAACTATTAGTTCTCGATTAGCTATCAGACAAAAGAAATCAAAAACCAGCAGACATGATTCATCGGTTTTCGGTAAGGGTCTCAGCAAAAATGATTCATCGCTTCGCATTTCAACTATCGAAGTTTTGCAAGCGGCGCAATTGTGCTGCAGAAAGTAAGACTGACAGATTGATATAGCAGCTACGGAAACAAGTTATGTTAATGTTTACAGCAGTACCTGAAAATGTTGTCTCTCTAACTCTATCTTCGCGACATTTCTGTCCAAATCCAAATGAACTCATTGTATAATCACCCTTATTCTTCTCTCTCTAAACTAGGTCTACTTCTACCACAGTTTCACTACGAGAGGTTCTTCGGAAGTTTCTCTGATGAACTTGTCTTTAGTTTTGCGTCGTATTTCACGACGACGTACACTAGCCAGGCGACCCTCGTAAAAAAAGACAGCACGCACCACAAGCAACAGAGACAAGTTTAGTGCTTCTGCTAGAACTTAGCTGAACAGGCTGTCTCCGATGAACTCTATGTTTTATCGTCCCTCTAAAATAAGTTTTGCAGCTGACTACCCCTGTGGGCTTGTACAATTCAAGACTAGCGATAGTACAACAAATTGCCGCGAACAACTTGCAACTGTGCAAGATGAACTTGTACACCACGACGTGACGAGACGATATTGAGACGGACTGCAGCAGACAATGCAAGATTGGTAGGCATTACCTCTGAATTCGAAAAAAAATCGAACTTGTTCCGGTTGAGACGCGAATCTCTTTGTACGTTGCGTGTGGCTGTATACTTTTTGACAGCGTCATTGAGAAAGGGGAACAAACGAATGCTAGTTCGACACCGCGATCTGGAATTGAGTAAAGGAAAATCAGCATAGAACGGAGATGCGTCAATGACCTTGCTTAGAAAGAATCACGATCAGCGGCCTCCTTGGGGAGGCGCCGCGTCAGTCAGATCATCTGTTGCATACGCATGCAGAAGCGCTTCGGTCGTGCCAAAATGGAGACGGAAAATTGGCCTTCATCTCGTGGTATTGACAGGCAGCGCGAGCTGTTCACTCGTCACGTTCGCGAAAGGGGGTCTGCAAGAGCTACAAGCGCTCGACCTCGAACCGGACCCCCACTTGCACCCGCCCAGAAGCGTGACGAGTTCCGTGCACGGTGCAGAGGCCGCGAAGATTTGGTCGCCCAGGACGCTCGTCGAACCCGCTCCAGAAGTGCAAGTGGACACTTTCTCAGAGAGACAAACAGCAGAGGAGTCATTTTCGCTCGTTCGCGATTTTGGCAAAGTCGACTTTCTCGCCCAGGATTTCCACGACAGAGAGGTTCAGGCGTACTTCGCACCGCTGGCCGGGGGGTTTGTCGCGCTGGCGAAGAGATTCGTGATGTACAGGGTGATGCACGTGGTGCCGCCGGTTACGCGGGAAGATGAGGACAGGTTCACTTCCGGCGGTGGCGTCGGCAAGTCCGAGTTTATGCACAACGAGAGCCTGGGGCTCACGAAACTGGTTGAGCACGCCGTCGAGTACTTGGAGAACAACGTGGTTTCGAAGTTTCTGCAATCGGTGCCAAGTACTTCTACGAAGATTTTTGCAAAAACGTCAGCAACGACACGGACCAGTTCGACAACGGCTTCAAATCGTGAAGATGAGCGCCACGGGCCACCTGCCGCCGCCGACGACTACCTTCCAAGCGAGAGCACGATCAGAGAGACCCTGGCAGCAATTCAGAAAATCCTGCAGTTTCGGCAGAGCGGTCAAACTGACGAAGCAAAATTAAGCTCTTTGACGGCGAGACTGCGTGGGCATCTTGCAAAATTTGAAACGATGGCTTGGGTGTCCGAGGACCTCGCATTCGCGGATTTCTACCTGTTCAAGGTTGCGTCTTTGTTCGACCGACTAGCCGCAAAAGTCCTCTACAGCATGCAAGAAGCGGTCAAGTCGTACGAAAAGCTGTACTGCACGGAGAAGCTCCGCTTCACAAACCCCTTTCTCGCCGACAGGTTCGCGAAGGACATAACGCACGGAATTTTTGTCAGACTCGGACGTGCGGGCGAGGAGATAGCGCAGGCGCCGTCGTACAGTGCGGAGGATGCGGATGCGAGGAAAATGCAGGCACGTGCAGCGGTTCATGGGCTCAAGGATCAGATGGTTTCGGCTCTGAAGGAAGATTTGCTGCTGGCTGATTTCAGCTTGCGAAAAAACAAAGTTCTTCCTGACCACTTTTCGCTGGATCTGCGATTTTGTCCGCGCAGCGAGCTGCTCTTCCGCGGCTTTTTGCGCCAAGCAGCTGAAATGTGGGCGTCGTCGTTGACGGATGTTATGGATATGGTGGACGCGATGTTGGGAGAGGTCGAAAAACTGCAAGCCGCGTGGGTGAAGGCTTTCGCGATTAATGCGGAAGACGGAGCTGCTTCGTCGGCCACACAGTCTCCAGACACAAGTAAAACAGGTTCGACCACCAGCAGCACCAGCACGACGAGACGGCTTTTCACAGAGGGAGCGTTGACGCCGTACTTCGCAAACTTCGACGAAGAAGCGGGCGGGCAGGTCGTACAAGAAGATTTCGAAGAGTTTTCGGATTTCCTTGACCCGGGCAGCACGGACAACAAGGCAACAAAAATCATCGCTACCGCCGTGCTTTCCAAGAGCAGACTCCTTATTCCGTCGTCGAGCGATGCGCAAAACTTCAAGTTTTCCAACGCAGCACCACGACCGAAAGCCCACGAGCGTGGGTTGCTTGCGGTCCGGGACCTGCGTTCCGATGTGGTCCCCAGCATCGACGGAGCGGAGGTCGAAGAACTTGCGTTTGAGAAGAAATCGAAGCGCATTCTCGCTGCGTTTCTGCGGCTGACGAAAACACGCATTGTGTTGGAAAACGCCGATCGCCAGAAAAAACACCTGCAGTTTTTGAAGCGAATGGCCAACCGCATTGCAGATTCCCTTTTGCGCAGCAACTGCCTCGGCGCCACTTTCGCTCGGCTTGTCGCCGTTCCCGACGTGCATCCCGAGTACACGAAGCGCGCCGCAGCGGACGAAAACGACGCAACATTCGTTTCTGAGGACGAAATTGCCTTTCGCAACGCGACCGACCTGGCTCGGACGAAGCTGGATATCCTCGAGTGGCGGGCGCTGCATTCGTTCTTCACGATGGTGAAACAGTCTAACGTGCGGCACTTACGCGAAGGAAAGTCGCCGATCTCTTTCGCGCAGAACGGCCAATCGCCGCACGAGTACACAAGGCAGTGGCTCGGTGTGGAGTACGACCATCGGGAGCTGGGTATCGAGAAAAGCTTCCACGGCGCATTGCTACTCGGCCGAATCACAGCGGACCACGAGCACATTCCGGTGTACGAGCCGAACAACGGCTTCATGTCGCCTACCATGCAGGAAGCGATGCTCCGCAAGGGACACAAGTTCAATCCGTTTTTGGACTTTGTCGCGACACCGAACATGCTCGGCTTGTCCACGCCTTCCAAGGATGCCTCTTCCGCGGACAAATTCTGGGCCTCGTCGCCGAACGTCCGGAACGAGCGCGGGCACCGAATATCACCGAGGATCGACATCCGCGCACGGGAGTTTCCACGCTGGTTTTCGGGCTTGCAGGGTTTGTTTGTCAACGGGACGGAAGCTCCGATCCCGCGCTCCGACCCGTTTATGATGGCTCCGCCGCAGGACGAAATTCTCCCGGTGGACGACAGCTTTCTGCAAACCGTCACGCCTCTCAGCAACCTTGAGGTCAGAATGCAGTGCAGCTACCCGCTACTCCGCGTACCGTCCTGCTTGTTGGAGAAAGATCGGCTGCGCTACTTCGGGGACCTAGTACGCAGCCACACGTGGCACGAAGTTTTGCAGCAGGCTGCACGCGCGCGTTGGGATGTGAGTCTTGCGCGCTTTTTTGGAAACGACAACGAGTTGCGTGTTGGCGCGAAGACAAAACACAAGTTTTTGGGTTTCGCATTGCAGCAGGGAATCCGGAAAGACTTTCCGGAAATCGTGGAGAGACTCACAGCAGAAAAAGACGGTCGTGAGAATGAGAAACAAGACACAGAGCGCATATCTCTCCTTGCGAGTCTGGACGCGTACCAGAAAGCAGCCAGTCGTGAGCTGATGCAGTTCGAATTTCACGACGACACGTGCATCACACACTACGACTGGGTGGTGTTTCTGTTGCGGAAGCTCGTCGCGAAACGGCAGGGCCAGACAGGCAAGGGAGGAGGACATCATGCGCAAGATGAAAAGCTCCAGACCATCAGCATCGGGGTTTTCCTCGCGGCGGTCGAGACACGAGTTCTGCAGGACCCGCTACTCCAAGACAAGATCTTCTTCCACCTAGTCGATCCGTGGCCGGAGGGACAGCGGAACATTCCCGGCCTGCAGGACTGGCGCACGTCAACCACTGAGGAGCTTGGCGTGGACGCGTGCCGGGGAGATGCGGCCTGTGCGGCACTCGTTGTGCAGGAGATCAGGAAGAAAGTGGCACTGCTGCCGTCAGAGATACAGGCTGGGAACATACGCACTGATGCTGAAAAGCAGGGATTCGCATGGGAAAAGTGCGAGAACAAAAAAGAGGACAGCCGTCAGATCATCTCATCTGGCGTGTCTCAGATGAACACGATTTCAAACAGCCGGATCCTTGATTATTGCAACTATGTCCGAGACTACCGGGTGGACACACTTTTGCACAACACGAACGCCAATGGTCTGGACCACTCGACGGAAGATTGGTGCATCGCACAAGGCCTTTCGACCACGGCAGCACCCGGCGCGCCGGTTGAGTCGTCACCTTGTCATCAAAGAATGAAGCCGGTAGCTGCAGCGGAGGAAATGAACCAGGAGAGTAAAAATGCAGAACAAAAAATAGTAGAAAAAATCACCATCGGCCAGGAGAAGCTCGTCTCCTCCCGTGGTGACCCGCTCCATTTTCAAGTGTTGCAGGAGTACGCCCAGGATGTTCACCAGCATTTTGCGGATAACTCGGCCGATTTCATTTTTGTAGATGGCGATCACAGCGAGGCCGGCGTGCGCAGCGACTTGGAATACTACTTCTGGAAGGTCAAGAAACCTGGTGGCATTCTCGCGGGTCACGATCTGGGGCTCTTCACCTTTCCCGGCATGGCGCACGGAGTTTTGGGCTTCTTCCACGAGCTCCTGAATGGGTACTGTGGCGTCCTGGCTCTCGAACAAGATAAGGAGGACGCAGAAGCGCGGAACTCCGATGTAGTCCGTCGCGATAAAAATAGTACACAAGATTTACATTCTTTCCGCCGATACTGCAATACCGGGCTCACCATGCATGTTGTGAGCGACTACGTGTACTGGGTTCAGTTCTGAAAAATTTTTCTGTACTGACCTTGCTGCATGTCCATGTGCACGTTTCCGTTTAGAACTTGTTCGTGAGGCTGCGGCTGCCGATGTTCTTATGCTGTTGCTGCCTACAAAACAAAGACAGTAAGAGCAAGAAACTGAAACGACGCACCTACACAGATATAGAAACGATGGAAGGAGGACCTACGCCTGGAAAGCGTGGCGCCGCTTTTCTTTTGGATAGAAGAAAAAAATGAAACAGGCGGAGAATCTCGTGAAATGAAGAAGATAACTCGAGGTAGATTACTGTTCGATGATTTCTTGTTAGACGTGCCGGTTGCGACTGCGAGCGCGACATTGGACCACCTGCTGTATCATCAACAAAGCAAAAAGTTTAGTTAATGCTCATTTTTGAAATGCGATGCACACAAAGATAGGATATAATTTTCAACCAGGAGTAGAAAGACACGTGGCGGCGACAAGAGCATTCATTCTACTGCGTCCCACAACTTGATTTTTGAAGTTGATGATTCTACTGCGTCCCACACGCACACGAATCTCAAACTGCTACTACTACAATACAACACTTTGCTCGACGAGTGACAACCTGAAACCGATTTGATACAAATAGAGATCTCCTTCACGACCATGCCGTCTACGCCTGCAAGGGAGACACCACAAGCTCCGGGCTTGCTAAACAAGCCCAGCAGCGGAGCTGTACCCGCGGCGGGAGGATCATCGTCCTCTTCTTCCGCGCTAGCGCCGAACAACAATTTGAAGCCAGCGGCAAAGAAGAGGCAAATGCAGCAGCTCGCCATGCCGAAGAAGATACAAAACCCGGTGGCAGACGTCGTGATAGGGTACGGACCGAGGATAACGGCCAATCCTGCGGACCAACAGGTTGGACAAATGGCAAAAGACATGATAGCGGCATACGTGGGTATGGAGGTGGTACGCGGTCCCGATTGGATTTGGGGAGATCAAGACCGGGAGTCGCCAGGTGCGTGATAATCATGAAGTAGGCCTCAAATGCAATCTCTACACTTTATTTTGTACCCAAGTACTAGTGGAATTGGAAACCTGTGGCGTTCCAGTGGTTTGCTTTATGAGCATGCAAGAAGGTGGTGATGAACACAACAAAGACAAACTACGACTACCTGTGGTGCCTTGATTTACTTTTAGCTTGCCTTAAGTAGAAAACACACATCAAAAATTTGATTTTTACCTGGTAACTCCCCGAGCTTGGCCGTTCACTACTAAAACGGGCGGTGTTTCGTCAAGCTCTGGTGGCGACTAGTTGAGACACTGGTTGCCAGCTATTTACAAACAGGAACATAGTTAGTATGACAAACAGTTACTCGCTCGCCTGAAGAAGCGAGCACACAATTGATTTTTCACTGGAGCAAAACTCATCTCACAGATCAGATTGGCAAGATCATCGAGTTTGCGGAAGAAGAAGGCTGGGTACGCGTGAAATTCGGCACCTGCGTGCGGAATTATCGAGCTGGCTTCGCAAAGAAAGTGGGGCTGGGAAGGAGATATGTATGCTGGCAAAAATTTTCTGCAGTCGCTGTCAAGTTGGAGTTGCAAGTTTTCTGATACTTTGTTTTGCATCCACGTGCACGACGTCAATGTCGCTGCGTTCCGGCATATCTGGTTTCGGCGTTCGAAAAAGGAAAAAATTGAAGCATCTGGTGTCTCGTGACTGTTGAAAATTTTTCTACGATAATTTGATCTGCGGATAGCCATTCGGAATACTGGGATACTCGCAGCGACAGGCGAGTTGATGGATGTGATGTTTGATGGCGCATGAGTTAGCATGAGCATGATTGACTTGGCGCAAAAAAGAAACGCAGATCTTTAAAAAAGGAGTGCTGATGCTGCAACAACTGCAGCTGCAACGAGCAGCTTGAAAGCGCTGCACAACTGAAGAATAATCGGACGAAGCTACATTTTGGAACCCCGCCGCTTAGGCGCTGTCTTCTTCAACAAGGCCTATTTGATCATGTTCGCTTTTTGTGGCCCCCCCTGCTAGTACCAGCAATTGTCAGATTCGCAGATGGATTCCGATCAACGAGAAAGTTTGCGAATGTTTTCTCAGTCACGTCCGGTCCCTGAAGCAAACAAGACTAAGGACACAATAAAGGGAAGGAAAGAGACAAAATGGTCCGGTCGAGCTTCAGTTCGTTCGTCGCATCGTTGCGCCTTTTTTCCCTGTTGCGGTTTGTTTTACAGCAGGTGCTCGGTGATCTATCGAGCGAGCCATCTTCGGCAACCACGGAAGATTCCCAGCTCTACCCGGTATCTTCTGCAACTTCTGAGAAGCATCGCGATCTTGCTGGGGACCCCTTGATTTTTGAAGGTGCCACGACCGAAATTCCGGAGGACTTTGACTTTTTCTACATGGACATTGATTTCGTCATTGTCGGCTTTCCGCAGTCTGGGACCACGTCGATTTTGCAGTACCTCCGGCAGCACCCGCTCCTGTATCTGTACCACGAAGAGGACACAATCTTTTGGCGCGGACGGATCTCCCAGCAAGACCACGAAAAATGGTGGAACGAGAACGGATACGCAGGCTTTTTGCAGGCACATCATGGTGTTGTTGATCCTGTTCGACCCGAGGACCTAGAAGTTGTCCCAGGCTGGACCACCGCCGGGAACAAGGCGCGCAAGAAATGCGGCATCAAGGACCCACTGCTCGCCTTCAGCGCGGAGGTGCTACACTTCGTCAAGTACCGGGTCCGGAACCCCAATGATTTGAAGGTGATCTTTCTAATCCGCGATCCATTGGGGATGATGCTGTCCTGGCTGCACGCGGGAACGCCGTGGCTGATGCACTGGGACGACCCCATTCATTTGTCCGTCGGCTTGTTGCACGAAGAAATCCAAACGGCGAAGAAAATCCTTCTGACGCCCGAGCTCGATGGGAACTTGCAGGAGAAGTTTGTCCGTGGGGTGCTGGCTGTGGTGGCGGAAGCGGTTTTGCTGGCTGTGCGAGCAGCCGGAAATCAACGAGGTCGTGCGGGAAACGTAGTTGCCCAGGATAGGTTACTCTACGAAAACCAGGCCGCCATGCATGTGCTAAACGAGGAAGTCGAAAACGAAACTGCTCCAGATCCTCATCGTGACACGCCTGCTCGTCTGTGGGATGACCTCGAGGCAAACAGCGAGTTCGCGGAAAAGATAGCAGATTGTTTGAAAACCGTGTTCGGGACCAGCGGCGCAATCCAAGGAAATTTTGCTGGAACAAGTAGAAGCACTTCCGGAAAGTTTGCAGACGAGCGGCTATGTGGGCAAGAAGGAGCTACGTCTCCATCGTCCATGGACGATATTTTGATGGAGTGCAAAGCGAAAGGCAAGCTGGAGCTTCTTTTTCCTGATCAGGATTCCGCTGAAGCGACACCCACATCTGCACGAAGTCCGATGGTGCATCACGTCACGCCTCATGACCCGCTCACGATGGAACTTGACTTCGCATCGTTTTTCCAGATTCGCTTAGTACAACGATCTGACGGAGACGTTCCTGACGGAGCAGAAAAGCCTGATGATTCTTGGAATGAAGACAGTAAGCTAGCTCAATACCTTGCTCGCACACTACAGAAACTACCAAAACTGTGCATTTCGCGGTTTTCCCAGCTCATTCCGGACGAAGGACACAATCGACGAGGATTCATCTGCTCGATTTTGCACGTTGCCGGAGGGACAGAGGACGCTCGGAAGCTGCGCTTCACTGTCTTTTCCAGCAGAACCAGTTGTGCGGGAAGTGACGCATCTTCAGCTTCATCCGATTCCGATGCTGGGGTTCTTGCTAATTTGGACCAGAGCGATTCCTCGGAAACGCAGAGGGCATTAAGCCTCCCGGCATTTTTCCAGAAGTACACGAAGGTCTTCGCGAACCAGATTCAGGACGAGAATCTATTTTACGTTAGCACCTACAGCCTGCAACGGAAACCCCAGCAGACGTTGCAGAATGTGGTTCGTTTTCTGTATGACCAACATAAGGCTAGTACCATGAGCAGAAGTGGAGAAGAAAGCGAGCCACAGAGCTACACGCACGATGCTGCTGCGCTGCCGACTACCAGTGCCAGGGAAGCTTCATCGTCCTTCTCCGATTTCGTGTTCAATGTAAAGACGCGGCATCACGTAAAGCTGAAGCGCCTCCCACACGAGTTCGACATTTGTGAGTCACAGCTGCTTCCCTTCCTTGAAACTTTGTTTCCCACACGCGCGCGCCGCCCCTTGGAACGGCTTTTGGACGAAAGTGCGGCGAGGGTCGGCCAGGATGCAATCATACCTCAACCGGAGAGTGAAAGAACGCAACGCACGACAGGCGAAGGAATCCAGGAGAACGCCACGAGTAAGCCAAGGAGCGAGCACTTTCCTGACTTGGATATAGAAGGTGGACATCCGTGTTTCTCAACTAGCAAGCGCGCCGAGGCACGCGTGAAGAGGCGGGCACTGGAGATAAACAAGCTTGCGCCTGTGTTCTGGCACGCCCGGCAACAACGACAAGCAGCAAGACGTTTTCTGGAGTTTGCGACGCACCATCATGGTGAAGACCACGGAGCGTCAAGGTCAGATGCTGAAGTAGAGAAACAAAACGCGGACGGCGACACCAAAAGGAAACGATCCTTCAGCGGGAAGGAAGCGGCGGCGTTTCACAGGCTGTGGTTCTTTCCAGAGAGAGAGAACGGCGAAGACTTTGAAGCTGATGGTCGTGCCACGACCGCTGAAGCTTGGCTGAAGCGACAAGTGGAATTACTGAAAGTTGACAGTAGCACGTCGCTTTTCCGCTCCTACTGGAGCAAGTGGCGGTGGGGGCGCCACCGAAAGAGGCGCGTCACTGCAAGCTATTTTCCTCGCCAGCATTTGAATCTAAAATCCTCCTTCGTGCTCCAGAAGCAGATGCTTCGTGACCAGATGGGTGTCCACCGCAGGCTGTTGCGGGAAATCTATGGCCGATCGGGCCGCGTTTTGCCGGAGCCTTACATTGGAGCGACGGACAGCTTTCCAGGCCACACGCTGTACGAGGTAGACGATGTGTCAGGCGTGCCGAGTGATGGTTCAAGGGTAATAGGTGGCCACCTCCAGCTCCACCCAGCTGTCAGTTCTCTAGAGTCCCTTCATCCTGCCCACACCCTCGGCCTGGCTGATCAGGAGACGACTCACCGCGCCGTGCAGCAAAGGATACTTTCAAGAAAGGGGACGATTGCACTGGCAGCTGGTGGTGCTGAAGACCCTTCGGCAACTACGGGTCAGACTCGTCATTCAGGTGACGAGGAGAAAAGCGATACAGTTCAACAAACAGCATCGCAAACAAGCACCATGGCGGACCTCCTCTCGACGTCCCTTCATCCCGTCCGGATCAAGGGGATACCGGATTTCGGGTACTGCCTACTGCCGAACATCTATGGCGTTGTGCAACAGCACGAGTTTCTGGTGGACCATTCGGACGTCTTCTCCTCGATGCAGCAGGTGACGAGACTGCTGACCGACCCAGAGATCGCGGTGCACAGCAGCCAAGAGCACCAGTCCGTCATCGCGACGGATGGGAGCCGCGAGATCAGCCCGCCGAACATCTGCACGCTCGGCGGGCAAGTGTTGCGGCAGGTACTGGCACAGTACTACTGCGAGTTCAAGCCGCCCCTGTCCTGCTGCAAGTGCTGCTTGGAGGACGACGAAGTCTGTTGGAAACGGAAGGACGAGGTGGAATTCACCTCGCAAGTGGAGAAAACGATGAAAACTGAAGGAAACATGGACGTGTACCGCCGGGACAGTGACGAAGAATCCATTTCGCACAGGCTGCACTCGTGTTGCATCATCATCGTGAATCACATGATCAAGGCCTCGACCGACTACCTCCGGCTGGAAATGTGCGGGCAAGAAATTGGGTGCAGTGGCTGGAGAAAAGGATTCGCCACACCGTAAGGGTGCTGTCGCACGTAATCTTCACGAAATACCGGCAGGCGACGTAGGGGACCACGAAGAAGGTGGTCTAGCAGACGAGGAGCACAGGTCGTGGCGCACCTCGTTGCCTTGGTACGGGAACGGCGGCAGCTGCTGGCAGCGTGTCGTGTGGCTCAGGAGTTCCGGTTTGTGCGGCTGCTAGCCGTAGAGTGAGTGTAGTCGCGATTGGTCGGTAGGCGACGGGAGAACGGGCGTGGGTTGTTCGTCCATAGCAACCTTACCGAGGCGAGATCAAGCAATTCGGGAAAGAACGAACAATTATAGCCGGCTTCGTGCTGCACTAGGAAGAACCTGCGCGCAGAAGGTTGGTGGTTGTGGGTTCCTTGCGAAAAACAACCAATGAATTATGCGAGCACGAATTCCCATGCCGAGCAGCGCTGGCGCGGTGGTCGCTGAGGGAAGGTGGGTGAATGTTGATGCCGACGGGACGGTTGACCTTGAGCGAATCGCAAGTTGGATTGCGCACCACAAGAACACCAACTCCAACGATGAATATGCGATCATCCCAACATGAGCGACATGCGAAAATTGACACGCAGCGAAAAAGTATGAGGTGAATCAAGCGAGAACTCGGTCTCTTCGTAGTTCTCAGCCACCTAGAAATGCCAATAGGATTAGATACTAGACATAGTTGTCATAGGCATAGTGCTACATGATGGATCTTCACACAACCACGACCAACGATTCAAGAGTGTATACCATGGACCGTTGCTGCACTGTCGCTGAAAGATATGAATCATTCTCGCCCAGAAAGCAAATGAACAAAATTCTAGCTCTGCCTCTGCATCTCCATCTCCGAGTAAATCTTGGGAATAAAAAAGATGACAATCCAAAGCGAATCACGACAAATGGATCAGCTCGCCACGTCTTTAGTTTTTCTCAAACGATCCGATGAAATGAATATGAAACAACATCAAAAGTTGATCATGCAACAACAAAGAAAATCTGAGATCATGAGACGAAAAGGCATATTTTTTGCTGATGCTGTGTGGGAAATGACATAATAGATGCAAATTTTCATTCTCTCCTCCAACCAACAGGTTTGTTTTTGTTGTGATGTTGTTCTGTACAATCCTTATGACAACTATTTTCACGCAAAAGTAAATCTTTGCATCATCCTAGTTCTACCGACGCATAGAAAATCATCTCTAATTCATCTATCACGCGTTTATGTACCTCGACGCACGCTCGCACATAAGCAGATAATTTTTTCTCAGCTTTTTGTTGACGCCTGATTGATCGCTGCGCTCAGTGTTTTGTTTTGAAAAAGCTGCAATCCAAGCCTTCTTTCCTTATCAAGGAAACGCACAAAGGGTTTTGTTTTGCTTTGTATTTCTTCTTGGAACGGAATACGAAGATCGACTTTCTCTCAAGAGTACAATCGATCCAAGAAAAGCGCTTCCTTGAAGAGCTTGATGAATGGTTCTTCACTTTCTGTTTGGAACACTATTCATTGAAACGCTGACGCATCTTCATTTGTTGACGCATCTTCAACATTTGTAGGGAATTAATTAGTACGCTAGTACATGCACCACAAGTAGACGAAATGTTGGTGTTGGAGAAGTCTCTCGGAGGCGTAGACCAGTAGGCTCGTTTCCTGGAGAAGTCGTGGTGTCTTGTAGCTACTACACTTGTAGTCAACTGCCGGCCATGGTGCGTCGACGCACGAGCACAGGCACAGCCGGGTCACCCATGATCGCAGCCGCTAGCAACACTGGGAGCCGACGGGCATCCACCGTAAAGAGCAGTGGGGGCTTCCGCGCCAGTCATGTTGACAAAAACAGTTTCAACCAGCAGCATCATCTTGCCGTCCCGGGAGAGCTGCTGCCAAACGGTGTTCATCCTGAAAGCAGGCAGAGTCGCGATCATGGTCACCTGTGCTACCCTCCTGCAATATCTGACCACAACCAGCACTTGCGGCAGAGGCGCAGTTCGCAGCATCATCAGCGCTTGTCTGTATACTCGGGTGCGGACGAGATCACGAACCTGGAGGGTGTGATTGAAACCGCAAAGGAAATCGAAGACGAGCGAAAAGAACACGCACTGGAGATAGAAGAGGCAGATCATGAGCAGGGCGAAAGTAACATCGCAAATAACATGAGCCCCTCCGCTCGCATGGACGTGTCCGAGATCCCCGCCAGTTGGTGCTTCTTGATTCCGATGGTGACGATCTTTTTCACGCTGTACATCCTGCAAACCTTTGCGTTTCACATGATGAAGAAAAACGGACTTCCGTGGAAGGGAAGCAGCAAGGAAGGGGCACCGCCAGAACAGATGTGGGCCCTGGCGCAGGACATTCCGGGCTACCTGGCGATGTGCTTCGTGATCTACCTGCCTTGCAAAAAGACCATTTGGGACCTTACCGGCTGCCAGATCTTTCGCGCGATGATTATCGCGCCCGCTGATCTGGTCGCACAGGTTCTGGCAAAAAACGGGTTAGCAAAAACTTCGCCCGCGCTCTACACGATTTTTTCCTCCGGAGGCTCGATTTTCTTCACGGCCCTAGCAGCGCGCTTCATCATGGGAAAAAAGGCCAATTGGTTGATGTGGTTCGGGCTCCTTGTCATGATCACCGGCGTCGGGCTCTATGGCGGTGCGATGGCAAGCATAGCGTCCAACGGGAGCGGCATGGGCGATTTCATGCTCGGGAGCATCTTGATCCTGCTTTCCTCGGTGGCGGACGGTGTGACCTTTGTCCTGATTGAGAAATTTTCGAACGACGGGAAAGAGGAGATCCCGGGACCGCTGCTGACCGCGATCATGGGGTTCACAAATTTGAGCCTGCTGCTGATCTGGCAGTTGGCGTACACGCTGCCGCGGTTCGACGAGCTTATCGTGGAGCCGATGCGGTGGATCTACGCGAACGAAGAGCCGCTGAACACCCTGGGGAAGCCGGAGAACCTGTTCGCCGGGTTTTTGTTTCTGTTCATGGCCGGCATCGTGGTGCGCGCGTCCACGATGTACATGCTGAAGCAGCTGGGCGCGGTCACCTTCGTCGTGATCAAGATGATGAAGATCGTCGCGGTCGTGTTTCTCTCCTCCGAGCTGTTCTCCTGGGTCTCGTGGTCCTGGTGGCCGGACATACAGAAGTTCTCCGTTCTCGGCACCGTGGGCGCTTCCTGCGTCACGGTAGGGGTGGGAATATACAGTTTCGCGAAGATCAAGCAAAAGAAGGTCGACTCGACCACCGACGTCGAGCTGGAGGAGGACGAATACGAGGAGCTCGAGGACGAAGCAGCCAGCGAGGACCATGCCGGTATCATCGACCGAGAGGACCTGGATTACGTCGCGTCGAAATTAGACCTCGAGTCCCGAGGCGACGTTCTGGAATCCTACGACCAGGTCGTCGGAAGGCTGAAGTCCTTTCAGGGTGGAGCAGACGAAGAGAAGGGAGAAGGCAGGATTGCGGGTCCTCAAGTCGGCCCGCAAGAACATGTCGTGCTCAACAACTCAACACGAACATCCGACCCCGTACTATTGCAGAGCACGCCTCCACAATTGCACAAGAAGTTGTCGGTTGACAGCTCTGCTGCATCGTCGCCACGGCCGGTGTTGCAAATGGATCTGACGAATGGGCAAGAAGAAGAACATCTTCTACCAGCAACAGCAGGTGCCGGTGCGCACAATTCAGGTAACCGCGGGGAGGGGCAGAACCCACGTTTGAGCAACGTGTCGAACGGGGGAAGCAAACGCAACGATCCTAGTCCGGCGACCACAACGGGGACGGGGTCTACCGCGCCGTCCCCCCACTACGATCCGGAGGAGGAAACTCGCGCTCTGCTGTGTCTTCGTGAATACGACGAGAACGAGGACAAGAGTTGAAAAAAATACCTCATCAGGAGGAATAAAGCATGAACATAAAAAATTGGAGTTGATTTTCGATCTATCACGTATCATCTGCTAAAGTAAACAAGTCGAAGATTAGTTGTACTTTGCTACCAGTAGCTTGGTACGACGTAGACGAGGGGAATCGATTATTGTCGTGGATTCAGCACGAGGCGGCGCTCTGAATCTACCGAGAACAGTTTTCACGACGCACGCGTAAAATTCGCACTTTATCATAGCTGCTGATGATATTAGAGACAGGTCTAGTCAACAACTACTTCAAAGAGGAACAAAAAATGCAGCAATTCAAATTCTGAAGGCTGACAACGTTTAATCTCCCATGACATTGCATGTGTATTTTTTCAAAAATAATCTACATAAAAAATAAAAAAATCATCCAACAGCGCCGACACGTCGCTCGTCGTGTCTGATTAACGACGTCTTTACTTTGTTCATTTGAGCAAAGGACTGCTTTTCGATGTTCAGAGAAACGTTCTATCTTTGCAGCTGTATTTATTATGTGTCACGGCGCTCTTCTTCCAGCACATGCGAGCAGAGGCGGACTACACTAGGCAAGAAAGACGTCGACGAGCGATGCCCCGACAGCTGCTATTTTTTCTTCTTTCATGATGATGGTAGGTTTCAAGTACATCAAATGGAAATGCCAAAAAATCTACTCCAGTTGTTTGTACTGCCACCTTGTAGGTGTTTCGCAGTACTACGATTGCACAACAGGAGAGATCTAAGAGCTTGAGCTTCTTTGCTTTGTGGGGGGAGAGTAGCAGGAGGAGAGTCGTAGTTCGCAGTTGTTCTACTCAGATTAATATATATAATACCTCTCAAAAAATGTGATCTTGGCCGACCGAGAACCGTGGCACTGCGCCAATCCATTGTTCTCACTATTGCGGGCGGGGGTCGCGCGCCCAATTTTTGCCAAATTCGCCCCTGGCCGAGAAGAGTGACGGCACGCGAGGTTCAGCGTCAAAGAGAATACCCAGCGGCAGTCGTCGACCTCAAGTTGTACTAGCTGCCCTCACGCACAATGTTGCAGTCTAGCAGGGTCGCCCATGCGCGAAGAGGGGAAGCTCCCCTTATGCGGCTTTTCGGGTGGCATCAGAAAGACGTAAGGACGATGGCGTCCTTTTCTATTTTAAGTCTTCAATACATTATTTTGAATATTACATAGCCCTCCTCGAAAAAGTCAAGACGGCCTAAGTTTCTATACTGAAAGAGCAGCCGCACCACACATCCACACGAGCCACAGATTCTCTTACGCGTTCTTTTCTTTGACTGGTTTTTGCAAATGCAGCACGAGAGACATCGAATATTTACAGGGTGGTCCCAACTGGCCTGCGCGACCTGGTCCGATCAACTGTGTGACCGGGGATCTTCCGTACCGGCACAAAGAAATGGGTGGCTACTTCGTCTTTCCCGGGCAGGCTCCATACTCGCTCATCAACGCCATGCGAGGCATCCAACCTATGATCGGGCACCCGAAGCTGCTCGATCACAACCACAAAGTCGCAAGAATGACCTACGACTTGACCAAGCACTTCAACGCGCAAGGTACAACCACTCTGATTTTGCAAATTAATAAATTGTTTTGTCGCGCCGGCCGATGAACATGAAATGGTCCTTTCAGTTCCAGAGTTGATCGACTTCGACAGCACTGCAGCTCTGGAGATAAAAATTTCCGACCCAACACTTGTACCCCAGACCGATACCACGCCCTGTCTTTGAAGCAGTACTGGCAGCTGATGTTTGTGCAGGCTTACAACGAGCGATATTGGCTCTGGGCGGTAATGATGCCACTTTCCGCGATTGCCTTCAACTTCATGTTTTTCGTTCGCCGAGAACCTCCAGAGCACTACTGCGACTCCGAAGAGTATAAGTTGATTTCTTGGTGCGCACTTCTGTGATGGAAGCTGAGCAGGCACTTTTGTGTTCGTGCTTGTTACGCTCCTCCGGATATAGGCATATGTTGAACTTTGTCTACTTTGAAACCGTCCAAATAGCCGGCACAGTATTCTGATTTCTCGATTTACAGTCGTCCATGATTGAAGATTTTGATATGGCAATATTGGTACGCTCCTGATGCCAATGTAGCTGCCTGTCGTTCTGGTCTCCAGGTATTGGTACAATTTCGATCTGTATGCGTACGGAAAGGAGCTTGATCACCACGCCATCGACCACATGATCGAGGCCCGGCTCGCAAACAAGTGGGGCTACGTGGATCCGCACACCGCTCATCATTAGGGGTCTTGGATGCACGTTGAACGTGAAGGGCGCGCTGCCGGGATACGCCAATTGCTTTCCTTTCTGTGGTTCGTCGGTCCATCATGCGCTACGCCCCATCATTCGAAATATGGACAGAAGTGCACGAACAAGTTTCACTCGTACTTGTTCCACTTCTGCTTTCGCACGTCGTACAAGTGCTGGTGGGCACTTCTACCGCGGCAGATTATCGAGATCATCATCAAGATGAAGATATACTTTAGATTGGAGCTGATGAAAAAAGAAAAACCATTGTCGTGACAAGGACATCTTATTATGATCGACGGACACGGGCGGGCTGCCCTTGACCGAGTAGAAAACTGCGCCACAGGTGATCGTTGTCGTGTTTACTTTCTCTGTTGTGCTTCTCATGGCGTCTTCGGCAGCATTGTCTTCGTGTTCGGGCGGGGGAAAGAACTTTTTTTGTTTATTGAAAGATACTGACCGCTACATACCACTTGGACATAATATTTATTGTCCGCTCCAACATCCTCAACCAAGTCCATGTCCAAGAGCAAGAATCGAATACCCTTTATTTTGTTGCGAGAAGTGCGACTACTGCAGTCGTGGCGGAAGGAAAAAACCAAATTTGTTTCGAGTTCGACAGCAACAGAAGACAGATCGAGTATGAGAGAGAAAAGCGCTCAAATATGCTGCCAAATGGAAACCGACTACCATCGTGAGACCTTCGGGAGGTTGTTGAAATCAATTTTACCATCAAGAGAATAAAGAACAAATCAAATAAATTGAAAATAGATGACCCTAGAGCACAAATACATATTGAAGTAGAGGCACGACATACTTGTCATAGTGAAAAAAGGGTTGTTGTTTCGTCGACGTTTAAACCTCGTCTGGAAAGGCGAAGACGACGTTGCTGTCCGCATGATATCTGTGCGAGTTTTCGTTTCGAATGTGTATAACCAGACAGAGGTCCTCACGGCGGCCCGCCTCAGATCTTCACGCGCGAAAGAACAGGCGTGAAGTGATTGTTCGTCATCTTCTCAAAATTTCTTCATCCTCCTCCACCACCTCTCCTGCGACGGACAAAGCTCAGACCTACGAGGACTACGTCCTAGAAGGCAATTGACCTGGACTGCGACTCCGCGTCCTCGTTCGCCGTCGTAATTGCGAGAGAGGCATGATGAAAATGAAATAATAGCAATGTCGAAACAAACCCCCGAACAACGCGAAGGCAAATGCAGTACCGACTACACCCATAGCAGTTGCATTGGCAGGTAGCCAAGAGGTGCGCAAGTTGTGGCAGTGCGTGTTCACCTGCTTTGTTCACTCGAGAACATGATACCGCAGCAAGCATCAACAGCGGCCGGAACGGTTGCGGGTCAGCATCATTATGCAAGCGCGCGCCCCGCCGCGCCGAGTCCAGGAGGTGGCACCGATGGCTTTTTGCAGAGCATGTTCGCGTCTGCCACTACTGTTGCAGCGGCATCTGGCGCGACTCAGGAACGCGTCGCCACACCAAGCTTCATCAAACCGCAGCCGTTTTACGGTACACCGCCGCAGCGCGGGCGTGCACTAAATGTACTGACACCGGTGAGCCTAGCGGGTATTTCTTCTCGCCCAACGTCGAACTCGCCCGCACCGCAGTTAGCGGCCAGAACAGGAGCGACGCCGATCAACGTGGCACAGCCGGTGACGGTCACGGGTACCGCAGCGGTCCGCCACAGTTCGGCGGACGGGCCCTTGGCCATGCGGTCGACCTCGCCATATCGCAACAACGCGGCTCTGTTCAGCACTCCCCCAACGCGGCCGGTTGCGCCGCCGACGACTGCGAATGTGCTAGTCAGCGGCAACATCAATCGACCACCAGCCTACCACTCGCCCGGTATGCAGACCCGCGGAGTTGCCGTTGGCCATCGCCATTCCGGGGGGCTTGTTGGGTTGCAGCCAGGAGGTTTGGCTTCCGGCAACCTCCAGATGGTGACTCGTGGTGGGGCGCGGACGACCTACCACCCGACGGCTGCACAGCAGCACAGACCACCAGTACTACCGTCATCAAGTGCTGGGCACCAGCCGTCGAATTCGAGCGTCAAGACCGCACCGGTACCGCCAAGACCTCCTGTCAGTCTCTCCAGCAAAGCACACAGAGCCGCACAGCAGCAGATTAAAAAGCAGGAGGAGCGGCAAGAACAGCAGCGCAACGGAACACCAGGAACTGCATCTGCGGAAGTAGGTGGAGCTACAACAGGGGCTGCTAGTTCAGCCAGCCTCTCGGCGTCGGAATCGTCTTCGTCATCGTCCAGGGCGGCGGGATATCCTGTGCAAAAGTATCGTAGTCGTAGTAATTGCAGTCATGCATGACAAATCCAACTTTCTACCTGAACTAGCATGACAAATTGCTTTTTTGTTATTGAAAAAATCTGTGATGCGATTCATACTAGTACGATGCTTTTGCAATGCATACGGGAGCTAACGTGGGTGCTGCCACGAGTACAACAACATTGGCCGTTCATCCAGCAACCGGAACAACTTCTGCTGATGCATGTTCTGCTGCTGCAGGGTCATCTGTGCCTGCTGCGTTTGCTGCCCCGGAAAGTACAATTACAAGCGGGCAACAACTACACCGCGCGGCCGGTCAACTAGCGCCCACGTCACTTGCGCACACGCCGAAGCTCTCCCCGAGGCCCGTCCTCCGGGGAGTGCAACTCTTCGGCGGAACACCATTTCAACACTCCTCTCGGTCATCCAGTCTCACACGCTTGGGCTTCAGCCCGCAAAACAAACAGTACGGAAGCTTATCCGCTGCGCCCTCGACTGGTGCTTTACCCACGACCGATGTTCCCCCGAACAGTGCGCAAGCGCAGCAGAGGACGCTGCAGGCGGGGCTTGCGGTTGCTGGAGCCCAAGTGTCACTGGGTTCAGGCGGGCCAACAATCGCGGGAGGCGGTCAGCACCCGTCAACCTCAACTTCAGCCAGTGGCGGCGCGCAAATCCGTGCTTTGAGCCAGGGTTTGTCCGGAACGCCATCGAGTGCGAGTTTGCAAGTAACCCCGCAGAAAGGCTTTCTTCAAACAAACGCGTCGCCCGGCCTGCACTTTCGAAGCATGCAGTCAGCAGCGCTGATGCATCCACGAGCGCAATCGCCGACACGAACTGTCATGGCGACACAGCCCCGCGTTGCTCAACACCAGGAGGGGTCGCAGACCGCTGCGGGAGCGGGTCCTGCGCCGTCACTGAATATAGCCCCGCTCGCACAGGTAAGATAACGCTTTTTTATAGAAATACGAAAATGACACGGATGTTATGTTCTTCATCTTCTACAAGATACGCTTACTCCCCGCAGTGGCAGGAACAAAAAGAAAAATTTTATTTGATTCGCATGCAGCTTCACTTTGAGTCTGACTCTGATGCGATTGCGAAGATATTGAGCGGCATAAGAAAAACACGATCGCAATTAAGAAAGTACTTCGATCTTTCTACAGGCTAGCACGAGCACATCCTGCGCCGGTCGTGACGACATGACAAAAGCAGCCTATACACCTGGCAGCGTGCAGGCTACTCAGGTAAGTGGAAACGACAAGAGTGCCGTGCACCTCTACCCCAGTGGATCTTCCTTGGGTTCAGAACAGGCCGTTGGACGTGGGGCGTATACCGAGGGTACAACGCAGTGCCATGATTTTCCTCCAAACGTCACTTTCGCAACCCCAGACAAAAGTCATAGCATTGCTGCTGCCGCTGCGTTACAGCGGCCCGCGTCGTCGTCCGCAGCATCGCAAGTGTCATCCGTTCTGCTTGCAGGAGCTCCACAAGGACACACGACTGCGACCACCGCGGCTGGGGTTCTTCAGCATGGTCTGGCAAGCCAGGACCAGGAGAGTGACGATGTCGGCAGTTCAGCACAACCTGCTGGAGGGGGTTCCACACTGTCGAAACCCAGTCCCGACGAGGGCAGTCCTGTGCTGCGAATCACTTACAGTCCGAAAATCCAAAGCAACTACAGGCCGCTCACTTCTTCGGTGCAGCAGAAAGCGCTGGCGCTGCGACAAAGACTGGCGGTCATGACAGGTACAGAGCCCGCCGAACCGACCAAGCCCAGCTTCGTGTCGACTACCGTTCCTGTCGCACTTCCGCTCGATGAGGTAGCGCCAGCAGCTGTTGCCGAAGCAGCATCTTCCTTCCAAGCACGGGTGAATCCGGTGCATCCCCAGCCGCAGCTCACGATGCAGCAAGGTTCATCCACTGCGACGAGCAGCACGAGTGCGGGGGAAGGAGCTACGAGGTCCTCATCATCCTCAGCGGGTTATCATCCGGGTGAGCAGGTCACGCGGCATGGAGAACCGCAGGCGCTGCCCGACCGTCAGCAGGGCAGCACGCTGAAACGCACAAAGTCCCCACATATTCTGGAGACCGTCAAGTCGGCAAACTTTCAAAATAGTATCAGCACCACTACGAGTTCTGCCGCGACCGCTAGACCGCGCGCCGCGCTTGTGAGAAAAGCTCAGCCAGGAACTTCGCTAAACGTGGCAGGCGCGCGCGCATCCTCTCGTGGCCGCAGCCGTACGGGCTCCTACGGATCCAACACTGGCGCGGCCACAGGAGGATCAGCAGCGAGCGGCCGGCCGCTGAAACAACAACCAGGCATGGCCGTTGGAAGCAGCTTAGCGCCAGCAGTTCCTTCTTCATCCGTGCGGAAGAAAGTGCCTCCAACTGCTTCTACCGGCGGGGTGCCGTCAAGTACAGGCGCGGGCGGTGCTGCTGGTGGTAGTGGTGGTAAGAGCACAACAGGAGGAGCAAGTGCCAAATTATCACACCAGACGAGAAACAAGAATGTGAAGTTTGATGCGCCCGGTCGCACAACCTCCGCCACGGCTGCAGCAGGAGCAGTGAACGCGACGGAGTCCGCTCAGTCCTCGCCGACAACGACATCGAGCAACAGCTCGAAGCGACAGTCGCCGACGGGTAGCGCGCTCGGGGGCTCGTCTAGCGCTGCAAGTGCAGCAGCTTCATTTCCCTCGAAGAGCTCCAATTTGGTGCACAGAATTCCACCGGCGCAACCGAGCACACAGCACCGAGAACTTGTTTTGAACGTAGCTCCTGGCTCTCGTCCTGGTGCTACAGCAGCTGGATTGCATCATTCGGGAACCGCTTCGTCCACGTTGACTGCAGAACGCCAACAACAAGCTGCCCATCAGACTCTAAAGCCGCAGCAGGAAATCAAAAACGACCGGGCCTCCACACGGTCCGCCTTGCCTGCAGCTGCAAGCGAGCACCAGAGAACAAGTGGTGTTTCTACCTCATCTCCTGACCACGACGATTACGCGCCGCCACCGCGGGACTTTCTTCAGGAGTCTGCTGCTTCAGTGTCGCATCTGGGCCAGAGCCAGAGCGGGCAGGTCAACGCGGCAGACACCGAAAACGACCCCGATTATCTGATCATGGACCATTACATGAAACGGGAGTACGGTTTGTCATTCAAGGACTACAACGCCATGCAGGTGGAAGAATCATTGGAGTGCATCCGCGTCAGTTTGGAGCTGATCCGCCGCAAGGACGCGCAAATTGACTTTCGCAACTTCGTGCTGTCACACCAGTACGAGTTCGTGGCGCCGACGTCGGCCGCGGGTATTCCCGGGCAAGTTGACGTCGCCAGTGCTGCCGAAATGGTCGCGCACTTGTCAGTACCAAACAGTACTCGCGCTGCAAAAGCAAAAGGCGCCGGCGGCTCATCTACTTCATTTGCAGCAGAAGTGGCAGAAGAAGAAAGAGGACAAAGCAGAGGCGAGCAACCGACCTCGACGAATTCCTCTCCTTCGTCGTCGCTGAAGCACAGAAAGAACCGGCAGCTGATCCAGCGTGTGGTGGAGTCCGTCTGCGCACTGCTGCAGTTCCACGACTTGCGTTGGGCCTCGATTCTGGGCTACGTGAGCAAGGGCATGTTCGAGCAGCGACTGAACCTGTTTCAGATCAACAAAGTGCCCCGGCAGACGTTCCTCCGCGTGAAGGAATATTTGCTCGATCCACATGGTTCCGAGCACGGAGGTGCCGCAGAAGCTGACCACCAGCAGGATCGCGAAAGAGCCACTTCCTCCGCTGTTCCCCGCCCCCCGGCGTACGACGAAGAGGCGGTCTTGGAGGTGTCTGCGATCCTCGCCCCCTACGCACGCTTCGTGCGCAGCGCGATGTTCTATCTGCAATTGACAAGGCATAAGAGCCTGCCCGGCCCAGAGATCGCCAATCTCAAGGCCCACTCGCAGATTCCGCAGTTTAATGTGAATGAGTACCGGGAATGGTACCAAGCGGTAAAGGCGCAGTTTAACGCCGACCTGGCCGCTGTGCAGGATTCGACGGAGTCATCTGAGCAGCTGCAGGGGACTGTTGGTCAAAGCAATGCCGGCGCAGCCGCGAATCCTGCACATGCGGAAGAGCATGAGCATCGGAATGTTAGCGCTTCTCAAGATCAGTCCGTGGGAGGACAGCCACCTCTCTGCGTCGAACAGGGGAACAATCTCGAACACCGAGGAGTACATCTGTTTATTTTTGACTTTCAGTACTGTACGAGTACATCGAGTGAGACGGCTCTTGCTGCAAAAAAGTGGAAGTACGCGTATCATTAAAAAAAAACAAAAGAATGCGTGGGTGAAAAAAAACAACATCACCAGCGATCTGCTTTATGATGATATTCTTATTCTATCGCTCGACATGACCACTTAATATCTCAGTCCCAGCTTCATGTCGACGAAGAGCAGCAGAAAAACGCAGCGCAACACCGTCCGTCCACCTCGACAAGCGACGCCCCCCGAAGCGAAGCGCCCCGTCCTTACGACGAAGTTGCACGTGAAAATTACTACACTCGCCCACTGGACCCTGCGGGAGGACTCCAAGAGTGTGTTACAACTAGTACACCGGTCCCGTATTGTGCGGAGGACGAACTGCAGGTGCAGTTATCGGTCGCTCAGTCGGCTGCGCCGCAACAGCATCAACAACAGCCGGGGCAGCACCTCCAACAAGACGAAGACCGACGGTTTCGTGTCGTGCAGCAGCACGAGGAGACCAAATTCAAGCAGCAGAAGCCATTCTCCGAGTACCACCTGGAAAAGCAGCGCAAGCTGACCCTTGAGCGGAAATTCGGGCGGGCTAGCAACTACACCCGGTTCCTGGTGGATCCGGGGGAGTTCGAACTCTTTCCAGATTTGGACACCCTAGATCCCAGCCGGGAGGACGTCGTGGGACGGCACGGTTCCTCGCTGTTTGTGCACGAGTTGACCGTCCACAAGCGCGACGTCGGTCAGGTCACCTTCCACGGCGTTACAGACGTCCGCGGAATCAACTTCCGCGAGGTCGTGCAGCTGTCTAGGGGATGTGTCGTGGTATTAACTAACTTAGTAGACGATGAATTTGCCGGCTTGATTCTTTGTTTTCCTTTTCGAGGTCGGGGATGATAGAGATTATACATAGAAGATAAAAGCCCTAAGTAATATCTGCAATCCCGTCGTTATCGTTTTTCAGTTTTATGTTTTCGCATTAATATGATAAGCACAAGCAAGAGATCCAGATTTTAACTTCAACTTGATCCGTATCCGTTTACTTCAACAAGGTGTACCCTCCGCCTTTGTTCTCGGAGGAGACGAAGCCACCCGTTGGTGAGGGATTGAACAAACCGGCCTCCGTGATCATGTACAATTGTCTGCCGCCGGCGAACTTCGCAGACCCCCAGGCGTACCTAGATCGAGTGCGCAACATGACGGTCGAAAAGGGCGCGGAATTTCTTGGATACGATGGGCACTCGGGAATTTGGCAATTTCGTGTGAAGCATTTTGGCAGCTCTCCGCCGGGCTAAGTAGCTTTCATCCTGTTTTTCACTGAGCGTGGTGAAGCATGCAACTTGACTTTTGACGAGACAAAAGCGCCAATCATCTTTGACATCGAATTCAGTCTTAACGCGATGGAGTTTTTTTCGTCAAAATAAGTCTGGCTCTGGGAGCTTGAAGTTCGTTGTAGTTTTGTTTACAGCAAGCTGACACTCCATGATACAGTGTCAGTTCCATGCAGAGACTTGGCGGCCACGATAGTCGTGTTTTGGTTTTCGTCGGATTGGCGAGGCGGATGAACATTCATCAAGGATTTGAAAAGTGGTACGTACGGCAACGGGATGTCACTAAGACTAATTCACACCAAGAACGGGGAGAAGAGAAGACCACAATGACAATGGAGTAGTTGACGGCGTGGCGGGTTTGTTGTAGCATTGAGGATAGTAGAAAGAAAATGCATCGACACGCCTGACTGTAAAAATAAAAAAGAGTTGCTGAGAGAAAAGTTTATTAAAGCAATGTTGTTTTCCGATTCCGTTCCAGACAAGATGATACTTTCTCTTTCTCGTGCTTCTATGACTCAGTGTTGAAGACAATATCTAGAAGCTGCATGAAGATCTACTTCGATTTCGAGTGGTGCGAGAAGATTTTCCGGTTGCCATGTCCGAGCATTTTCGCCGCATCATTAAACGGGATCCGGCGCCGTGGCAACAGATCAAATTTCGTTGCGCCAAGTTGCATCGCGTCACGGACGCGGTTACGGGGGAGGGAAGCTCGCACTACAACACCATCTATGACTATCAAAAGAAAAAAGTTCGTCACGATCACTAATGGGCGTTTTTGCAATACAAAATTGTCTGTCATGCGTAAAAATGCATCACAGCCACACTTCATAAGGGATTTCCCTAGTGTTTCTGCAATTATACAAGGAGAAGCTGTGATGCTAAAAAAATTTGTAATGCAAAATCTGCAACTTAGTGACATGACTGTGACAAACTTTTTTCTCTCCATAATGACGTTTTCAAGAGCCGGGGGTGGAAGGAATGGGGCGTCGATGACCTGCCGTCGCCGCGGACCCCGCGCAGCGGTTATCCTGAGTAAAAACGTACCCACACCATAGTTGTCATGCAAATCTGCATGCTGAAAATGTTTCTCATGCGGAGCCCCATGAGAAGCGTTTTCTAGTCGTGTTTTGCAATTTGTCATGCTCCAATCAGCATGATATGCTAGATCTGTCATGCTGCTGAGCTAGCTCAAACAGCACTACACTACGAATCCAAATTTGTCATGCAAAACAGCCAAAACTTGTGGATTTGTCTAGCCGATTCCCCATCTTGACTCTGGTGTGGGTACGTTTTTACTCAGGATAGCGGCGCGTCCGTGATTTCGTCTGCGTCGGCCGCGGCCGGCACGGAAGGCGGAGGAACGGGAGGAGGTGGTGCTGCTGCGTCGAGTTCAAACGTCGCTCGCCGCGGGAGTGCAACCGGGAGAGCGGGGCAATCGGCTTCGTCAACAACCACAATGTCCACTTCTGGGGGCGTTGCTATAGGATCTGGTGCCGGTGCGTCTGCGTCAACGACTAATGACAGCATTCCGGGGGTAGTTGCCACCAGCTGCAGTACAACGGGTACAACACCTACTGCCGCAACGAAGGGAGGAGGTTCATCTGTATCTGCGCGACCTGGTACTAGCGGCGCATCTGGTATGGGCGGTCAACCGATTTCTTTCCTTGCTTCTTCGAGCACACCCCCGACGACGTCTCCGCCCGGAAGTGCCAGACAGCTGGGAGGTCCTGCGAGTACTGCCAGCGGTGGTGGCTCTGCGGTTACAGGAGCGACAGGCACGTCAACATCCGCGAGTGCTGGCGGAGGTGCAGTGGCTGCTCCTGCGGGTACCAGCGCGGTGAGCACGAAGCACTTGAAGCAGGATTGGCACATCCACTGGGCAGACAAGGACTGGATTCACGGGGAGCTGGAAAAGCTGCACCTGGAGCCCTGGCAGCGCGTGAACCATTTTCGCAACCACTACGAGCTGACCCGCAAGGACCTCTTAGCAAAGAACGTGAAGCGGCACAAGCGTGCGTTGGAAAAGGAAGGTAGCGCGCAGTCACTGGAAACGGCCCGAAAGTACGAGGAGATGATACCCATCACGTTTCTCCTGCCTCAGGAATACAGCATGTTCGTCGAAGAGTTTCGGCGGTGCGGGAAGCAGGTGTGGATTATGAAGCCCGTCGGCCGGAGTCAGGGCACTGGCATCTTCATGGTCACCAAGCTGAGCCAGTTGGCGAACTGGAAGCCCGCGACCGGGGGCGGCGCCGGCGGCGGGGGCGATGGCGGCTACGGCGGCGCGGGCGCGGGTGGCAACGATTTCGACCCCGACGAGGGGCCGGCGGAATCCTACATCGTGCAAAAGTACATCGAGAATCCGCTGCTGATCGGCGGGCGGAAGTTTGACTTGCGCATCTATGCACTAGTAACCTCCTACCAGCCGCTCACCGTGTGGCTGAGTCGAGAAGGGTTCGCGCGGTTTTCCCTGACCCGATACTCGGTCGACACAGTGCGGGACCCGACCAAGCTGTCCTCGCACCTGACCAACGTGGCGGTGCAGAAAAACCTCTTCTCCAAGGACAACACCTACCAGCGCACCGGCGGCAAGTGGGAAATCCCGCGGATGAAGCAGTACTTGATCTCCAAAATCGGCCGTGAGCGCACCATCGACCTCTTCAATCGTTTCGAGGAAATCATCATCTACAGTCTGCTGGCCGTGCAGCGGGTGATGATTGCAGACCGCAAGTGCTTCGAAATGTACGGCTACGATATCATGATCGATTCGCACTTTAACCCCACCTTGATTGAGGTGAACGCCAGCCCGTCCTTGACCGCCAACACGAAGGCGGACTACGAAATGAAGTTCGCCACACTGGACGACGTGCTGACTATTCTGGATCTGGAGAAGTACTTGGCGCAGGTAGACGAAAATGGCAACGCGCTGGACTACCACGATCAGATCACCCGGGTCGGCGGTTTTGATCTGATTTACCGTGCGGGGCCCGTCCCCGGACACACAGAGTCGATGCTAGGCACGCGAAACGACCGGGAGAGGCAGCTGCGTGAGTTGGCGGAGGAGCTGCAGTTGCGCAACCGAGTGAAAGCGAACCTTTCATCAACAGTCACTTCTGGCTCTAGGTAGTGCTGCAGCGGCAAGCATCGGCGGATCTACGAGTTATAACGTTGTAACAGAATCATGGTCTGCAGGGGCAGGTGTGAATGTGAATGCAACCGCAGCAGCACACCAACGAGGAGGCGGAGGGGCGTCCACACAGTGGGTGCCAACCACAACGGTGTAAGCGGTACTAGTGGGTATAACTACGCGACACGGGGAGGTTCTAGAGTGTGACGGGCTCCTCACTGTGACTCCAGGAGAAAGCGGCCGAATCAGCTCGTCCTCTGTCTTGTTCTATCACTATTTCATCCCTCGCGCGCTTCGTTGTAACGAGAACGACAGCCCAAGCGAATGTATGAATAAGTAGCAGTTGAAGTAGTTCTTTCTAGATGAACATGAACTTCATGTTATAGTGCTTAATTCAAATCTCCAAACGAGACGAGTGATATATGTGATTACCTCTCTATTTCCAAGTACATAATGACTGATCTATTGTTCGACGGTAATGAGAAAAAAAGTTTAGACATGGAGAAAGTGCATATCATGGTTCTTTTTGGCTTTTTATTTTCCACTGAACACATAGTGTCGCAAAACAAGAAAAAGCAAGGCCGCGCCAGAACTTGTTTTCTTCTTGTTGTCGTTCATCAAGGACGGAAAGACCTTGATGCCCAAAACAGACGTGCAAAACGAGTCTTGGAGGTATGAATCTTCATGCGGTGCTGGTACAACGGCAGACGGAGAGAGAGACGGTCTCAACCACTGCAACTGGACCAAAGCGACGCTCGCTCAGGAGACCTTGTTCTTCAACTACCAAAGGCGCCGCTATTGTAGCTGCAGATGTGAGTGACTCCGAGTGATGTTGGCACTTCTGTTGTAAATAAGGTCTTGAAGTTGAAGCGGTCGTGCCCGATGTTCACGTGTGCATGTGGTCGTGCCATGCATAGCAATGATGAATGATCTATCGTATCCTTCTACGCACACGCACACCGAGGCGCCGCTCGAGGAAATGGATGAGGACGAGAGGAAAAACGAAATTGCCCAGCACTCTCGGCTAGAGCAACCGGCGGAATTGGCGTTGGGGCAGCTGCTCGCCATTGAAATTGAATGAAAAGTTTGGAAATTATCTCTGCACCCGGTAATTATGCGTCCTTCGTCTCCGTTTCTGGAATTTGATCATCAAGAACGTCAAACAATAAAATTCCTCATCAAGAAGAGAAAAAAATCCACCACAAGTACAACAAGATGTGGGGACAACGACAAAAGTCGAATTTCGACGGTCGCGCAACTACATCGAGCAGGTGGAAAATTGACTGACAAGATGTTGGATCCGGTTCCCGTTCATCAGTGCAGCTACGGCTACGAGCAGCAGATGACAACAAGGAGCTTGCGTTTGTCCTCGCCTCGGGGCAGCGTAGTCGGGACTGCAGCTGCGTAGGGGGTTTGCAGCTCGTCCCGTTGTAGGCGGGGGCGGCTAGCGATCCGTGTGGCAAGAACTATGGTCGGGGACGAGACGAGGGTTGGCGAGAACGAGAAAAGGGAAACCCCACGGGGCCAGGTACTACACGATGACCAGGTGTCGCTGACGGAAGATGATTATGCCGACAGTGGGTTTCAATCTCCCCATGCACCGCTCCGTCACCAGGCGGGCGCGGACGATATTGAAGAGCGTCAACCCGGCGGTAGGGTCGGAACCGGAGCGCGAGGACCAGCGGGCCGCGTCGTCGTCGAGGAAGCACGCAAGTATGGAAATGCAACAAACAGCTCGAATTACAACACGACCGGGCTGGAAACACAAACAGGATTTTTAAATCCAAACGCCGATGAAGTAGATCGAGCACCAGCAGGTAGAGCAAATGCACCTGGTCCAGCGACCGTTACACCTTTCAGCGCGAGTACAGCTAGTACGACATTAGCCCGTGCAGTCGGAAAAGGCGCAGGAGTTGACAAGCACTTGGGACTCGAGGCAAGCTGTTCCTACGCAACACCGTTTTTACCAGCGGGGAGTGCCGGCGGACACAGAAAAGATCCGCGCGACCATGAAGATAAAAGTAGCAACACGAAAGGCCGGAGGACTTTGTTGCAGGATTTTGACAACGAAATGGAAAAAGAGGCTGTGGAACCTTCAGTGCGTCACGCCGCCGCGGGCGGAGCGGCTGGTCAGGCAATATCAACGAGATCTTCCTCGAAGGGGGGCATCACCATCAAGAAAAAGACCGATCCTGACGAGGCCGGTGGTAGCTCCTCCGCACAGCAGGTGGACCACACACAGCACACAAGCGCGGCGTCGAGCTCAAGTGCTGAGGACCCGCGGAAAGACGCGCGGACGAATACCAGCAGTTCCTCCGAGGATTTTCTGATGGCCTCCGCAGACCTGCACCACTGCAGCAAGCGGCAGGTGAAAAAACGGGCGAGCAACGCGATGAGCAAGCAGCTGAATGGGAAGCAAATGCAAACCGGGGTGGACCCGAGCAAGTCCGAGCCCTTCGGCGGCGACAGGTCCAGAAAGATGAGCATCGTGTCGCACGAAACGGCCAGTACGGACGGAACCGGGGAGGAGGACGATCAGTTCCCGCCAGTTATCGCGAGGAAAAATGCCACCACCCGCAAAGTTGCAAAAATTTGTGATGCGAAGTTTCCAAATAAAAACTTTTTGTCATGCATGAAAGGAGTGCGAACCTTTCTGATGCAGAGTCTAGGCGTGTAAGTATCGCATCGCTTGCATGACAAGCGCCGCTTTTGCTGGAGGGATCTTTTGCAATGCAAATTTTTGCTATTCACGATCGGGAATCTGTGATGCTGAGAGATGCAAAAGGGCGAGTGTTTCACTTTGAAAGGTTTGCAATACAAATGCTTCCACGTTCGGGGGTGGGGGCGTTTTTGATTGCAATACCAGTGGACGGAAATGTGACGGTTGGCAAGATACATACCGCGCCGCCCACGCTCGGGCGGAAGCGCAGCTTCTCCATCTCCATGTTCCCGGGCAGCATGGGCCGGATCAACCAGCTCACGGGCGCTCACCACGGCAGCGGGCCCGGCGGGGGCTCGGGCGCGCGCGCGGCGATCGGCCGCCGCATGTCGCTCTCCACTGGCCACCACGCCCGGGCCAGCACGACGATAGACCTCGGCGCGGTGGTGGAGTTCAGCCGGTTTTCCTTCGACCAGTTTGAGATTCGCGACACCGACACCGACAGCGTGAACCCCACTGCCACGCAGCTGTACGGCAAGCTGCCCACGCATTTGTCCGTGTTTTGGCGCGCGGGGCACTCCGACTTGCTGCTGTTCGGCCGGAAGCTGTGCTCCATTCTGATGCTGTACAACGCGATTTTTACCACCTTCTACCTCGGGTTTTTCTACCCGTTAGCGGGGGACAAGACCAAGAAATGGTCGGACAACCTTTTAGAAGTCTTCGTGTTCGACATGGTGGCCGAGTTTGCCTTCGTGATCTTCGAGTTGCTCTTTCCCCTGCGGACCAGCATCGTGGAGATTCAGGAGGGCCGGGAATACGTGGAGCCAGCGGACATCCGCCGCATTTTGTTCCGCAAAACGGCGTACTGGGCCAACTGGCTGACTCTACTAGGAAACCTCCTCTGGGTGGATGCCATGAGCCAGTCCGGAAAAAGGTGAGGCAGAGACAAATGCTGTTGCCTGGTGGAGGTGCTATTCGTAGTACGAGTTGGGCTGGGACCTCCATTACACTGAACCTGAAGAAAAATTATGCTCGTTGGTCCTGACATGTTGCCCTTCCCCTTGTTCCAGTTTTCGTTGCAGAGTCGGCCTGTAGATACGACGACTACTTCGTCCCAAGAGTGACTTTTAAACCGCTCCTTTGATTCAACATCAAATTTACGACAACCAGGACTGCCTGTAGTTGGTTTGGTTTGCTACGGCTTTTGCGGTACGAAACGGTGCGGCGGGACCGCGCGGCCGCCAGTCAGGGCGGGGTCGTCATCAGCCCCTACCGCCAGGGCGTGTGGGCCGGCGCAGAGCTCGTCTTCATGATGTTTCTGCTTGTGCACCTGTTTGCCGTCGCCTGGTTTTACGTCCTCTATGACACAGATCAGGAAACCACCTACGAAGCGGATGTCAAACACATATCCGTCTGGAAGTATTGACTCGTCGTTCTTGTTTACCTGGCTGTGCTTGAGCCTGATTTCAGTATGTGTGAATCGTGGTTAAATCAGGATCATTAGGAGGTGCACCAGACAGTACTTACTTGATTGCCTGGCGCATTGGAAATGCAACTCGTCTTGTGAAGATGTTGTTAGTACTAGCCTCGTCCTCCACGCCATTCTCATCGCTCATCCTCTACATCGGGCGTGCGAAAAAGCAGAACAGGGTTTTATCTTTTTTATCAATCGCTATCAGTGTATCAGCTTAGTTGCAGCTTCAGTTCCTCCATAATAAAAACTACAGGTTCTACATTCTGGCCCTGCGCGATGCAGTACTCCTGTTCTCGGCTTCCCCTCCAACTTCTATGACAGATCGAGACGACAGCAGCGTGGTTCTTTGCATCACCATGCTCCGGCCCATCGGAGCTTTCGCCGAAGCCGTCATTTTCGCACGCATCGTGCTCATCGAGCAGCGGATGATGATTTTAAAAAGTACAGCGTACATGATCTTGCGTTGCTGTTTTCAGTCATGGACCTCCTGGTGCACCAGGGTTCGTCTTGTATTCTTATTCATCTTGATGAGTATGCAAATTTATGTGCAAAAAGGCGATTTCGTTTTCGGGCTCACGTCCACGTCACGCAATACACAGCCATAGCTAACATATTTTAAATTGACTTGAGGTAAAACTTTGGAGCAACAGGCAGCGATCAACGCGGCCATGACGCAGTATGGAGCTCTCAACTGTTACATTCTCAACTGTTACATGAAATTTGTAATGCAAGAATGGCAAAAGTGAAAGGGAAAAGCTTGCTCCTTTTGCGTTACAGGTTTGGAGCAGATTACAATGCTATCTAGCGCGTCGAGAACTTGTCATGCGGAGAAGGTTTGAAATTATGAAAAGTGATAGCGTTTTTGCATGACAAATCATGTAACAGTTGAGAATGTAACGTTTGAGAGCCCCATACGCAGATTAAGCTTCCGCCCAATCTCCACAAGCGGATATCAACTGTAAAAATGTCTGGGTCTGGAAGAATCTAACTTGTCATGCTGATTTTGGATTCTAAAAAAATCTGTATTGCATGAGCAGCAAAGAGAGTCCAAGTTTTGCAACACGGAAAGAGCATTTGTCATGCGGAATAGGCATTAGGAAGCCTTCAGAAAATCTGTGACGCTAGGGCATGCATCATAGACATCAGGAGTCATGCAAAATGTGCATGACAAACCTGGCAATCTTCCAGACTCAGACATTTTTACATTTGATAGCGGATCAATATGTACCACCAGTTTCTAGAGGTCCAGCACGACAAACAGGCCTGCGATCTGCTCTACAACACGAGTTCGAAGGCACTGGTGCTGGAAATCAAGATTTGCCTCTTCGCCTCGCTGATTGAAAAAGCGCCCTTTTTTCGCGACTTGCACCCCGCCGGAGTCGCTGAAATTCTCGACAACTTTGCCGAGGAGGTGTTTTCCCCGGGGGACTACATCATTCGGTTCGGGCAGGAGGGCTTCGAAATGTACTTCATTCTGCGCGGTCTCTGTGACGTCGTCGTCATCCGGCGAAACTCCATGCCGGGACCCAATGGCATTCCCACCGCACGAAATAAGCTCGTCGTCGCACAGAAAAGAGAAGGTGCTTCTGGTCGTGGTCTTGTGCTAAAAATATTCCTTCCAAGAGTTGGTGTTAGAGTAGAAGTTACTCCTTGTCTCCACCGTACGATGTTTATCGCACGAACTTGCGTGGTGTAGTATTCCCTGTTTATAGATACACGTACACCTATTTTTCCCGCCACAGCTGCGCACGACGCACAATATATGAAACAGAACCTACAATAAACCTAACTTGAAATGTGTGTATGGACCGATACAGAAGGATTGTCCAACCCGCCACCAGTGAGCAGAAAAACAAGTCATGAACGAACAAACCTAGGTGATTACTTTGGCGAGACTGCGCTGGTCCAGAAGGGGCAGAAGCGGACGGCGTACGTCCGCGCACAGACCTACACGGTTGCCGAGAAGTTGACCGCGGACGCGTTGAACAACATTGTCAAGAAAAAATATCCAGACGCGTACAATCAGATCGTGTACCGAATTTCACAGTTTCACCAGATTGCCCCCACACCCGAACCCGAGGTGTTGAATACCATGCACCAGCAGCAACTCGGACTCGGCTTGCCGCAGCGAGGACCCGGGGCGGGGCAACCGGGGGGAGTTGGCGGGGGACCCCTCGCAGGGGGTTCCGCTACAATGCTCGACGGGGTCATGGAGCATGGGGGTGGAGACAACTTGGGCAGCACGGTCCTCGATAACTCCGCTTCATTTATGGTTCAATCGGAGCCACTGCGAAGATCCACGCGTGACGCAGAGGACGCCATGATACGAGCATCGCTGGCAACCGCACGGTACCACAAGAGTTCACTACTCCAGCAACGAATGTATCTGTGATCTGTGATAAATTTTCAAAAAAATTGATATTCACAAAAAGAAAAATAAATCACTACCAGTGGCGGTCCTCTCCAGAGCATGGCTTTGCGGCATTCGGTCGACCCGTTTGCTGCGCCAGCGCTCGCCTCTCAGGGCATTCGCACGACGGTGAACACCACGGTCGGTGGAGGGCCATTGGGAGGTGTGAGCTCGTCAGCAAGTAACGTGAATTTTCCCGCCATACCGGCGTCTGTTTCCCACCAATCGGCAACGCTCGGCGGAGGAATGGTTCCAAGTGGTCGATCCTCAACAGGCACCAGTGTGGCGGGGTCTACCTTTGACGATGGTGGAGCTGGGGTTGTCGGTGGCATGATATCATCTGCAGGAACCGTAGTGCACTCTGCAACACCTGCTCACCTGCTCGTGAACAGCAACAGCGCGCTGCAGCAAGGACAAGGAACGCTTTCGAGTTCTTCCTCGTCGAGCAGTGCACCATTTGCGCAAGCAGCAGCGAGTGGTAGTGGCTCCGGGGCATCTGCGTCTTCTGCGCAACCACTGCCGCCGGCCTCGTCGTATCAAGTGTAAAAATGTCTGGGTCTGGAAAAATGCAGAGGTTTGTGATGCAGCTTTGGCATGATCCAGAAGGTATACCATGCACGCCCTAGCATGACAGGTTTTGAGAAGGTCTCCTAATGCGTCATCCGCATGACAAAGCCCTTCTTTCGGTGACCGGAAAATGTGCACCTTTTGGCGTACATGCATGACAGATTTTTGTGTGATGTGAAATGCGCATCACAAGTTGCATTCTTCCGGACCCAGACATTTTTACATTTGATACGTCGCTTGTCGGGGGCAGCGACGCGCACCAGCCCAGGTCCGGGTCCTTCGCCGGGCCGCTGCGGCCCTCAAGCTCCTTCGTATATCAAATGTAAAAATGTCTGGGTCTGGAAATTTGTGATGCTGTGTGGCATATCATGAGGAGGCCACAATTGCTGGCTCAGCATGATAAGTTTCTGAGCTTCTAGGTGTTGCCTATTCTGCATGACAAACTACGTTTCTGCATGACAGAAAAGTGGGACTCTTTGGTAATGTGCATGACAGATTTAAGAGTCATGCCAGACAAGCATGACAAACTTGCATTTTTCCAGACCCAGACGTTTTTACATTTGATATCGTAGGAAGTGCAGCTAGTGCTGCGGGACTCGTCGTCGCATCATCCTCGTCGAGTGCTGCAGGGACTGCCACTGCGTCAGGAGATCGTGGCACGACACCAGCGGGAGGACCTTCTTCGCCGCCTCCGCACGAGCAGATCGTGCTGCAGAACCTGCTTTCGGAGAGCCACATTCGGGGGTCCAGCGACCTGTATTCGACCAGCGACTTCTTGCGCCACCAGCAAATGCAGTCTTCGCAAGAACAGCAGGAGCAGATGCAGTTTTCCGGCAGCAGTCGCAGCTTTACTGGGGCCGTCGACGGAGTCACGCGCGTGTCGGAGAAGATCGGTCTGCAGCTGAAAAAGGTGCTCTCCAGTGCCTCCGGTAGAAATCGAAGCCCAAATTCTACAACTGAGGATGGCGCCGGAGGAAATGGAGTAGTGCCAACAGCAGGCGGGGGGGCCGTGATGTCCGGAGCGATAGGGAGTTTAGGGCCTGGACCTGGTGGATAAAGGAAAATAAGAATCCACCACGACCGGTTGATCGAATGCAGGAAGCGAAGTCAACGGCCAAGAAGCGAGTCGGGTAAAAGGAGCAACAGCTTGCTGCCCCTGGTGCATGACGCACTCATCCTGCAGACCAAACAATTATTTTAAGTAATACGTCGTAGTCGTCTACTACTACTTCTACATCGTCTTCATACAACAAGCTCATCACAGTCATCTAGTGCAGTGGTAGCCGTTTTTTTGAAAAAGTAAGAACTTTTGGAGTTGTCCTGCTCCTGTATACCAGTTCCAGTGTTAGCACAATAAGAAGATGCTATCGTGATCGAGATGGCATAAAAAAGTTTCCAGCTACAACATAGTAAAGTAGCGTTGATGTTGAAAGCAAGTTTAAACATATGATGATGTGAAGTCGTATGCAAATGCGACACCAGCAGAGGAGTCCTCTCCAACACTTTGCTTCTTACGTATGGATACACTGACATTGAGTGTACCTGTACGGATTCTAAGTATTTCGGGAGGACATTAATATTTGAGACAGAGTGGTATTGGTAAGATGGTACTATTTACTGGCGCAAAGTCAGTTTAATTTAGGTTTAGCGCATTTTTTACCTGCGCGAACACTACCGCACGCCGCGAGATGATCTTCGCTATCGTTATTCAATGTGAATGTTTCAGTAGTTTCCAATTATGACAAAAGACACTCCGCTGGGACGTTTCATCTTGTAAAAAGATCGAAGCAACGCCACCGGCACCGGGTTGCGGAATTGAAATGCAATTTAGGAACTGTTTGCCAAGACTCAAGAGTAGCAGTAGGCGATTTTTCTTAAACAAGCCTTTTGCTGCAACTGGCATTTCTTTTCTCCCCAGTTCGACGAAGACGTCGCCGGTGGACAGAAAAAGACTCACCAACTTGATCGTGTTGAGCTGATTACCAACTCTTCCTCGGATGCTTGCGGCAATAAAATGCGGTAGTACATCAACTTACGTCGACAGAGAATCTACTTCTTGAAATTTACGCTGTAGGGCAAGAAGATGAGAAAGATAATCGTCTCGTAGATTATGCACTTCGACAAAACATCATATGTACTGTCTGCAGTCGTGTTGACGATCATCTTTGAAGATAAAGAAGAAGATCACTTTCGGGCTCAATGATTCACAGTTCTTGCCGCGTATGCGTTTCCCCTCCCCGCATGATGAAGTGTTGAAATGCGATATCGCTTATTTTCTGGAGCTTGTACAGGAACATGAACATGTGGTTGTAGTCTGCAAGAAGTTGCAGTGCCGGTGGATCATTGATGAAGAGGGATCTGCGGCAGCGCCAGCGCCTGGAGGCAAGGGTAAAAAGGAGCTCGCTTCTCGTCGCGATTTCATGAAAGTGAAACATCAAAGATGTTGCAAAAGTAAGAAAAAGGATCGATTTCATTGTCAAAGCGATCATTTTGTGCATGTGTGTGGATCATGATAGGGCGAGCGATGAATGCGAAAGGATTGTTATTGACTGGAGTTTACCTCCGGCGTTCTCGTGCGTACTTTTGCTTGGTGTTGCTTGCGCAAAGTGTGACGTAGTATAGCATGTGAAGCTCAGGAAAACATGGAGGAACAGTTGTAATTCTTTGATCATACATGATCGTGCGGCTGCGGACAGGGATCGTTGTCGTGTACAATGCCAGGATGCGGTCGTGAAGATTATACTATGAGCACTAAGCGAAAGCGGTTGAAGTAGAAGATAGATGTTTAGTGCGCACTGAGTCACTCAGATGTGTGTCACAGCTTTGGAGACAAAGCAACTGAAGACAGACCAGATCCAAGAAATGACTTATGAGCATGTATGGTTTTATTGATTCTGTCTCTGTGCTGCTGTTGCAGCGGCACAACATCCTGCGGCTGCAGCGCAAGGGTGATTCTGATTGCAATGCTGATGTAGTGTGGCTGAAGATTGATGTTGTAGAAAGTTGAAAGAAAGTGACGAAAGGCCGCCGCTATTCCCTAGTTGTACAACTAGAAGGACAAGGAGGCGTGTTGTATATGGAACATACTGAGCCAGTACTTACGCATAATTTGAAGAAGCAGTCGAAGTTCTTAGTAGTTCAAGATGTATCCACCAACATCGTCACTAATGAAGATGGAAAAATCCAAACCTACTAGCAATGGCAGAGTCAGAAATAGTTTGATATCGGCAAGTCACTTTGAAACACCGGGAAACATCCCCAGCACTCAAACTCAAATCAGTTCCACGTCTTCTGCGACTAAGGACACATTGTTTCTTGAGAATGGTGGAAAGCAACTCGCAGCGAGCAAGATCGTCTTGACAGCAGAAAATGAAGGCTCGCGTGAGCTTTCTTCTTGTCTCTCGGGCGCCGTAGTTCTCAAGGAAGGCAGGCACGGAGCAGAGCCGCCAGCAGCGAGTGACGCAGAGGACGAGCACGAGAGATACTTCCGAGACTTGATGGTACTGCAGCACAAGAGGCAGTTGAATTTGGAACCAGCAGGTAGCAAACCGTTGGCATCTCTTCAGCATAGTACGCATACCAAGACCGCATCAAACAAGGCAAAACCAAGTCCCGTCCCGGCGCCGCCTCGTCTAACACATGCAGACTACAAGGAGCTCGAAGACCTTCGTAATTTTGGTTATAACTGCACTGCCACTGGCACTGCCTCTACTAGTGCAACCACTTCTTCTACTAGTACACCGGCTTTATTGGTCGGAGCTGCAGGCGCGGGAGGTGCGCGAGACCGAACCAGCAATCATGAAAGAGGCGGCAAACAGTTCGAGGGAGACCAGCTGCTCGGCCAGTTCGACAGTACACAGCGGTCGTCTCCGTTGCAGCCAACACGTCGATCGATCGCTAGTGATCTGCGAAATTTCATGTTCACATTGAGCGGCTCTAGCGCACGAACAGCAAGAACCCAAAGCAGCAGCGCTTCTCGCGGTGCAGCTGCGTGTGTGACGAAAGAAGTAGTAAGAACTCAACAAGTAGAAGATGACTTGCGGGTATCAGACGACGAAGCTGAAGCAGCAGCGGCAGCACGTGCACGAGGTGGACCTCCAAGGTATGCGCACGATCTCAGAGAATCCTATTTTGCCGCAGATGGGGCGGCGCAGCAAGGACATGCGTCGAGGTCAACGAACTCAAACTCTACTAGTAGCCGTTATTTCCAAGAAGTAGAGCGGCCGAGGCCGGCGTGGCCAGCAGCTCCTTTTGCCAGCATTAACATTTTAAATACCAGTAGTCCTTCCCTGTCGACTTCCTCATCGAGCTCAAAACAAGACGGAAACGAAAGCACTAGGATGAAGCTCCGTCGCGTAAATTATGAAGATGTGGCGGTGGAGGGAGATGTTGATGTAGGTATACTAGGTGGCACTGGTACAACTACCGGATGGAGAACCGCCTCGGCATCTTCCCACCAACTCCAACACCCGCCACCGCCGCCAATCTCGACTTTTCGTGATGTTGTTCAGCAGCAAGGGCGAATGGTGGACTCGCACGCTACACCAAGAGCGGAAGTGGGCGCCAAAGCCAAAGCAGAAGGCCGGAGGGAGAGGAAGCAAGCCAACAGATCCTCCTCCTCGTCTTCTCGTCGCAGAAGTAGAAGCAAAAAGGCAAATAAAAAGCCGCAGGACGCTGCAGCCGCAGTGGTGCCCGGAGTCGGTACGACTGTCACGCCACGGAGTTTGCCTACGTTTCCGCCAGCTAAAAATGGCCGACGAGCGAACAAGGGTGATCACGTTGAGGTTGCAGGAGGTGCCCCCGAGGACCTGCGGCTGCGGGGGCGGCCTGCTACAATCGAGGAATGCAACGTGACTTCCCCGCAGCTCTCGACCCCGCCAGCTAGTTCGCGCGACCAAGGTCAAGATGAAACTCTCTCCCCGCCACGGGCTCGTCAATCTTCTCAGCCACGCTGCCAACTGCCGACCGGACCGGTGCCAACGACGTTACTGCCACATGATCACGGCATGCCGGCTGCACCTCCTTCCGTGATTCCGTCTGCGCATCAGCAGCCTAATGTGTTTTCCCCGATCGCCAGATTTTCGATGGTGATGGACCGCATTTCAGAGGAGCACAGCGAGGTCTCTTCCGTCGACAGCAATCCGCCCGGCGCGTCCAGTCTCAACACCGACTCGCTCGTCAACTACAGCCAAATGACGAATTTCGGGAGCAGTGGTGGCCTCGCGCACTCCAACTACTCCAACCGGTCCTCGGCGCGCGGAGGGGGCATAGATGCCGACCTCAATAGTGCGGCCGCACACGACCAGCACGTCAGCACTTCTATCCAGCACAACGCCGGTCCCCAGCGACGAGGACTTCCTTCTCATGCCGCACGACCACGAACGACGCCAGCTAGTAGTACTTCTGCTACTGCTTCAGCATTTTTCGGTGGAGCGTCAGCGCCCGCGCGAGGTCACTCCTCGTCCGCTGGGTCCTCTGGGAGTGTGCCAGAATCGGTGTCTGCTGCCAGCAGTTGCAGTTCGTCATCCACCGGCGGGCCCCCCGGGCTGGCATCCTCGGAAAGCTCCAAAGAAAGCATGGACGCGCATTGGAATTTTCGTCAGACAAGACCTGCAGGAACACGCACAGCTGATGGCCCTGCTAATCACCTCACACCTATCGTGGAGGTCCCTGCTGCAAGTACGGGAAGAACCAGCGGATCTACTGTCGATGCGATCCCTGCGCGTTTCACACGCATTCCTGGTCCGTTGTCCGTCGGCGACGCGGGTTCGGCTCGCACACACTCGAATTCTTGTTCTCTGCGCGATTCCGTTACGACCCTGCCACCACCGGTCATGCTGTCTCACCGAACCGCAACCGAAATCGAGATCGACGGGGATGCCGAGGCAAAAAGGCAGCACTCGGCCGTGACAGAAGTACGAGGAGCAGATAGAACGAATGCGAATAAGAGTAGCTATGGTCTCCACGAACAAATACAAAACGCTGCTGAACAGGCTCGCGTCGCAAGTACTCCATCGGAAAGTCAAATTCTAAAGACCCCGCCGTTGAAGAAAAGGCAGCCGCTCGTCGTGACTTCGACGCCGCGGCGCTCCGTACTCAAGTCTTCCATTGACGATAATCGCAATGGAGCGAAATCATCAAGAAGTAAATCGTCGAGTCGCGTCAGGGTCGTCGAGCCTGCTGAGTCAATCAGGTGAGATTGATGAACGAGTCGGACTGAAGAAGATTTGATGTATTGATTCGAAAAAATAGAAAAACTTCCCATACTACTGGCACAGAGCAGCGGCCGACGCAGATAGGGGTCTAGGGTTTCAAATCTTGTTTAGGGTTCATATTTTGCTTTACTACAAAAATCATAATCAATGCATAGGTATACGACGACCGAAAGTGAGAGCCCTGCACACGACGTTTCGACGAGGACAACGCTGCAACAAGAGGGCCGACACGGGAAAAGTCCGCAGAGTCTGGCTGCAAGCTCGAACACGAGCTCCTCAAGTTCAACCTCGCAGGAGCAGGACCACGACGACGACGAACTAAGGCGCACGACAACTAGTACAACGACTCTCGACCGCCCAGGCGGCGCACAGGAGCCCCACATGACACACGGAGCACCACGAGGGCGCAATACGTTGCAAATGCATAATGGACTACACGCACGCGCGACAGCAACAGGATCGCACGTTCAAGCGCATCTTCATTCTTCTGATGCGTCTGCAGGATTTGTAAATGGGAATGCAAGCACTCCTTCTGTTCCAGAGCAAGTTACGAACTTTGCCTCTCTGGGTGGAAGTGGTTTCTTTCGGTTTCCAATGCAGCAGACGCAGCAAGTTTATTCAGGCCCTGGTGGCAGTTCTTCGACCGTTGCATCGTCGGCGCCGGGTCCTTTTGGGAGTGGCTCCCGGTGCCTCTCGTCTCGGCCTGGCATGATTCAGCCGCCCTTTTTGCAACAGCCGACCTTGATGCCTCCTGCGTTTTCGCAGCCACTCCCGCTGGTTTATACCGGGATCCAGCCGACACCAGGTCTGGCGCCGTCTGCGCCTAGTGCAGGCACTGGTGTTTTCCTTGACATTACTAGTGCGCCACAACACGTCGAGCAGCGAGCTCTTTATGGTCCACCGAAAGAACCATCTGTGCAGTATCAACGTCAAACTCGAGGCACGGCGACCGTCCCCGGCACTGAAATTCTTGCTGCAGTACTAAATAATCCCCATGAACACGATCAGCCACTCGCAAGAATTACTGGTGGTGGAGGAGCTGGATCAGATACGGGGTCCAGCGCCGGCGCGGGATATTCGGGTCCAACGCGTGCTTCCGCACCCTCCGTAGCGACGACGACTTTAGCAGGATCGGCGGCTGCGCCAGCTGCAGCTGAGACCCTCGCTGAACAAGTGGATTCATCATCTGCTTCGGCAGAACTGCATGCGCCGCCCCAAATAGAATCCTGCCAAGTCATGGAGAGTCACGGCGCTGCAACAACCACTGCCGCGACGTTCTTTCGGCCAGTCCTGTACGTGCCGACGTTGAAAGAAACACTGGAAATGGATGCTCTCGCATCGCTGAACTCCGGCTCCCCACCCGGCTTGGTAAACAGTGGCACGTCCTCTTCGTCGATGCGCTCGCCGGCGGCCGCGGATCAGTCGTCCTTCTGTAGCACCATTCCCGTGCAAGAAAGCTTCGGCTTCGCCGAGGACGTCGATCCAGGCGGGCATGGCTACGCTCACCGGCTAGACGCAGAGGCGGAGATCGTGGCTCAAGATGGGGCTTCCAACTTGCAAGGCGCAGGAGACGTGGTTGTAAAAGAGCAATGCGCTGCACCCGCACCGACGGCGACGGCACCAGGCGAAATCTGCGTCGCGAGAACGGTCTCTGTTCATGAAGAAGATAATGTTGACGCCAACGAAAACAACAGCGAGGTGCCTGCTCGTGGTGCTGTGTGTGCTGCTGTTGATTCTGGACAGACAACAAATTTTTCAGTCGAAGAAAACCGAAACGAAAACGTGACTGGCGTCACGTCGAGGAAACATAGCAAAGAGCAACCGGAAGTGGAGATGAAGAACCGGAAGCAGGCGGAGCGGCATGCTTCTGGTTCGCTGGAAGATGCGCCTCCATCTAGTAGCGAATCGCGTACAACACGGAACTGTGCGCAACAAGCGGGACTAGAGAGAGAGCAGCCGCAGCCCGCCCCCGCCTCAGCCTGTGCACTAGAGGAACAGGAGAGAGCAGCGGCTGGCTCAGACACGATCGAGTACCCACCTTCAAACGCTTCGTCGAAGACGAACACTGGGGCAACCGCAGCAGGTATTTGTCCTTCTGGCTCGTCTGGTAGCTCCGTCCTACCTGCGGGTACGGTCTCGGTACAACTTGAAGGTGGATCGCTGGCGCAAAATCTTCCAGCCGGTGAGAACACAAGAATTCCGCAAACAACACTTTTTCCTCCATCTCCGGGGCGGGTAGCACTTGCAGCACGGAACGAGTGTCGCGAGGAAGAGGACCAAACCGATCGCACAAGAAACACCTCCCGCGAACCACCTTCGGCGTCGCCCGTTGAAAGTCATGTAGCAGGTCGCAACTCGTCACGGACGAACACGTACTTCAAGAAGGCTTGCCCCCAACAACAAGGGCTGCACCAGGTCTCCGCAGCAAACGCAGGCGCAGGCGGACAGGGCGGCTGGGAGTCCCTGATGAGAGAGCTAAAGCGGCATGAAAATGACCTGGAACCATATCTCGAAAATGTCGCTCCACCCGGACCGCAAGTTTCGTGTGGAACACTTGGAACAATGGGTGGTCCGGGTTGTAAGCTCGCTGGGAGTGTTGCGCCCGGTAGTATGGCTATCAGCAGGAAGCCCTTGTTCTCCAGCAACGCTAAGAGGACTCACATGCTCGGCGACTATGACCACGACCACATTAATAGCAGAACGACAAAAGCGCCACGCTCGCCGCTCCTGGACCCAAAGCTTTACATCGAAAACATAATTCTCCGCTCGACTCTGCGAGTGCCACCAACTTCAGCGCGAGAACAGGGCACAATCACTCATCATGTGCAGGCGGAGAGCGCGCGCAGCGAGGATGCGGAGCAGAGTACCGACATCATTCAGGAGTTTCTTGGTGAAGCCGCGGTGGAGCGAGGGCGCGCGGAAGGCTCAACAAGCCAACAGAAGATCCATGCTAGAGCTAGCGATCCAGCAATGAAGAACAACATGCAAGAGGACGACGCAACAGCACGCGCGCCATCGAACCCTGCTGACGCAAACCCAAACACAAGCAGTAAAGGATACCACTCGGCGGCAGATGTCTTCAAGCATGCTGCAATTGAACAAGAGGGAAACGATCACGATCAGCGGCCGCTCGTGCCGCGCCTCGCTGCGTTGTCTTTGCAGCAGCAGCAGCAGAAAAGACAATCTCAAAGCTACTCTAACATGATGTTACCTGCTCGTCTACCTCTAGGCACCAGTCAGGCCGGCAGGGAAACCGAGCAGCTGATCGCCCACGGGCCCTCGCTTCTGCCAGGAGAAAACATTACACTTCGCGTTCCTGGTGGTGCACCGCCCGCAGGAGGTGAACCGATTTTCATACCTGATCCAATTCCCGAGGAGTCCGCGGGGGAGCGAGATTGGTCTCCTCGTGAACAAGAAGGGCTTGACTGCTCGAGCCAGCTCTCGCGGTCGGTCAATCTCTTGCTATTGGAAGCAGACTCGTTGTCGCCGCAAGTCGGACGGGATTCTCAACAACTCGATCGCCAGCATCGAGGCGAATTCTACCATCGCACACAGAATTTGAATTCACCGCGACACCATCGGGAAGCAACTAACAACTTTGAAGATCAAACGACGCAGCACCAACTTCCTCTAGGAGTGAAGGAAACATCGGCCACTGCCTCATCAACACTACTTGTGACGACGACAAACACCAATGAACTTCGCAGTGACGCAGCGCTAGGGACAGTGATGCTGTCAAAAGAAAAAGAACCTTCCAGTTCGGCAACAACGCTGCAGAACCTGCTTCCTCTGTTGCGGAACCCAGCCGCGCTTGCCCTCAATCCACACGATCTGCGACTGCCGTTCACGTTGCGGATCAAACTGTTCATCCTTGATTCGCCACACGACCTTCCCGCTGCTCACTCGTCTTCCTGTTCGCTCTATCACGAACCCGAAGTGGTGATGAGCAAAACCAGCACAACAAGAAGAACAGCGGCGCCTTCGACGTCATCCGTCCGGTTGGTGAACGGCAACCACGGTGGAGAGCAGATGTTGAGCCGTCCTTCACACAGTGTGCTCAGTGGCTCAGCGTCCCAAGAAGGCGTACTTGAACGAAGTAACCCTCACCGTCACCGTGCTGCAGCATCATTTTCTCATCAACAGTGGGCCGCTAATCAGGATAGCGGCGCACCAACTACCTTGAGTTCCTCCCGACGACCGTACCATGCACCAGAAATGGTTCCCAGCACGCCTATCGTCCTCGAACAACAGCACGCGGGTGGCAGGTTGGTCCCTCTGCGACAGCAGAGTGAATACCACGCGACATCGTCAGCGCCGCTGCTCAGCAAGCAAATTGGAATCGCAAATGACGGAACAAGAACTGCGGAAATCGACTCCAGTTTTACGAGTTATACGCAGGAGCATGACAACTCCAAGGCCGGCGGAGAACCGGCAGCAGAAGGACATCAAACACCGCATCAAGAGCATAACTCTGACGATCTTCACGTACGGAAACAGCGGCATAGAAGCGAGCAACACCCATCAGGACTGCAGCCGTGTTCGTCGACAATCTCTGTGCCGCAGACAAAGCGCAAGACACCAACTGTCGTCCAGTCTTGTGTAATGCCCGACAGCGGTTCGCAGGTGCAAGGAATAGGGAAGGAAAGCGGAAGGCAACTGCAATCTTACGACCGGAACGACATTCATGCGGCTGATGCGCACGAGTCAGCGTTACCAGGAGCACCTCCGCAGCAGCCCCAAGGGCAACAAAAAAGCGACGCCACCTATCCAACGATCGGGTCAGCTGTGCATTCAGCAGACGGAAATCGTAGAACTAGAAACAGCTCCTCCGTGCGCAGAGCGCGCCAATTGCTATCCAGCATCACAAGTTCCACGAAAAGGGATTATGGAAAGGATCGATCGGGTACTACTAGCAATCGGCGTTGTGTAAACAACACTTCTTCAGCCGATCAACACGACGCCCGGAGGCCTGGCGCGCTAAGAAAAACGCACGAGCGCAGAAGTACGCGGCAGGTTGCAGAAAATCGAACTGCCTCTCTGCATCGAGATCGATATGAGCACCGCGGGCGAGAATTGATTTCTTGTAGAAGGAGCACAGCTCGTCGTGGTCGACGCGATTCTTCGTCCTCCTCGCGGAACAGAAGTTATTCCCGTGCTTCGCCTGATGCGAGTCCATATTCCTCGCCAGCTTCCAGTGCCAGCAGCGGCGGAAGCTCTTCGACATCCAGTGCGACCTCGCAGAGCTACTGCAGCAGCTCGTCCTCGAGAAATGGGCCGGAAGACGACATAGTCATAGAAGAACGTCGTCCTACGGGCACTGGTGCTGCCACGAACAGAGGTAACGGTAACCACAAGGGAAGGCGCACCGATCTGCTCCTCGAGCGCAGACTTCATTCGCCAACAAGAACGAAGAAGAAAAGGACAAGTTGTGATGGGACACCTGCTGGTGGGACGACCACGACACCGATTAGTGGCGGTGTTAGCGTCGCAGAATTTACACGCGGATTTGAACAGGACGAGGACCAACAAGGTGTATTAGCCGATCAAGAGGAGGATTTTGCACGCCCTGATTATGTGGCCGCCGACACTCTGGACGACCTCGAGGTCGAGACCGACAAGGACACAGTAGCGGCAACCCTTTCGGAAGTAAGCAACATATACGAGGAGCAACGGCGCCGGTGGTATCACACTCCCAGCACGAGCAGCCGACCTGCGAGCCACCGGGCTACAACACGACTTTTACCACCTGCCGGAGCCGTATCTAGTACTTGCGGTCCTCCTGCTACCGCTAAACGAAACAGTAAGGCCAGCGCCGTCGCAGCACGACATGGTGAACAAGATTCGACACTCGAAGCGTCCTCTTTTGATGACATCCCTCAGCGTGTTGTGCGATCTGCCGCAGCTTCCAGTAAGAACTACAGGAGTGACGACAGGTGGGCGAGCAGCACGTGGGTCGACGTCGGCAGGGCCAAATTCATGGAAGGACTTCACCAGGCAGCAAGTCCGGATGATGAACAGGAAGATTTTTTCGAGGACGAAAAGACGGTAGACTGTTTTTACCATCGTCCCAAGACAGTGTTGACAGCTTCTGCCTCTGGATCTTCATCTTCAGCATGCAGGAAAAATACTGCGAGGTCCTCAGCGGTCGCGACACGGGCACGGCCGGAGGCAGCTGTGTTAGAAGTTCTGCTCCCGCGCGGTGCCAGACTCGGCGAAGAATTCGTCGTCCCGGTGCCTAGCCGATGGGACTCCAGACAGTCCACGTTCGGATTTTTTGTTGCCGAAACCGATATTAGCGAGCAGGATGCGGTGCACGTAAAAACCGTGGTGTTACCACCACCGGAGAACGGTGCAGCTGACAACCGTGCGTGCTCGACGTCGACGGGGAAATCGAACTTTTTCCAAGACGCGCTACAGGGGCCGGTCCCCGCAAGATATGAGGACCACGAGGAAACTATTCCAAACGACAACAAAATTGTTTTCAAAGGAAGCATCTCCGCCGAGGGGGACGTCGTTGCATCTGTGCGTGGGAAAGAAGCCCACCTCTTCAACCTGAAAGAAATCTTCGAAGCTGCCAGAAGCACAAGTCTTTAGTTAAGCAGTCAGATTTGCTTATTGCAGCTGAAGAGAGAATAGAGTGCATATCCATTGCTAAATGAATAATGCCTCCCTCTGCCCGACTTCGAGTCTTTTTCGATTTCCGACTCTCGTCGATGAACAAGAAGTGTATGATCTGAGTCTATGTCTTATCTCCTCTGGGTCATGGTCTCTAACCCTGGTCTCATTACTACAGCGACACAGTAACAGACAGCCACAGCTACAAAGAAGACTGACCACCTCGGCCAGCTTCTGTGTCATTATGCCCTCCTTTGGGCCGCGGTAGTGGGTGCGTCTATAACCGCCGCAGAAGGGCGCGACTCTTAGGAACACGAGGTGAAGGTCCTCGACTTTACAAATGAATGCTCCTACGACAAAATGCTTCAATTCTGTTCGTTTTTGGTTTTGCTTTATCAGCTTTTACTTCCGGTTTGTTGCCACCGTGAATGAAAGATGCGAAACATAGTTAGAGTATGCCGATGTTGTACTTGCTGGGGGTGGAGCAGGTGTAGTTTTGGCACCTCCACGTCCGCCACCAATTAGTAGACGCGACGTGGCTATTGCCATTCTCATCGCATGCGGCTCCAACAATGTGATGTTGCAGCAAGGGTGTTCACAAGAAGTAAAAAGTTTACCTCACTCGCCTCGCCGTGGAGGCAGGTCAACGCATCTTCAGAAAATAAATCCACTTGTGCGCCGTAAGTGTATGTTTTCCGTAGTTGTGTTTGTGTCTTTTGCGTCTGCTAATTCATTGGTTCCATTCGTCCCAGTGATACCTTCAACATTGGTGTGGTTGACGTCGTGGTCACGCTGAAAGTTACGCTTGAGTAAAGATCTACAAGCATGCATCTGTACACAAGGTCCACCAAACCCATTGGCATTTCAAGCGAGGTAGGATTGATGTAAGCAAGTCTAGACCACCAGCTCGTGCTCGAAAACATTGATGGTCAAGGCCGTAATTGTTTTGAATTCAATTGGACTTGTAGCTTCCGCCCTGTCTAGTCTAGGCATTGATTTGGTCCGACAGAAGATACGTACTGACTGGCTTCCGTAACAACAACAATAAAGTCGACGTCACCCCTAGTGTCCCAAGAAAAGTCTTTTCCTTTTCGACGTCACCCCTAGTGTCCCAAGAAGCGTCGTTCCTGTCTCTTCCACTAGCCGTAGCAATTGCTTCACTTCTCCGAGCTGTGTCAAGACCTCGACCACGTTGCAGTTGTTGTGAAGTAGACCAAGATGGCTCCATCCATGTCGAAGCTTGCGGCCGTCGGTGCCGCACTGCTCGTCGGTAGCTGCCGGGCCCAGTCCACGGGAATGTTTAAAGTGATCGAATTGCTGGGCTCAAAGGAGGATGAAACGAAAAAAATGATGCACGAAGACGCCGTGATTGCGGCTGCCTATTCCCAGTGGTGCACCGGCGAACAAACTTCGCTCGAAGCGGAAATTGAGAACTTGGAGGAAAAGGTAAAGAAGGTGACCATGAGTGATGTTGATGTAGAAAAAGAGTTGCCTGCGTGTATGTAATCGTAATTTCCATCGCACGACTGCAACGTTAAACTTGTTTCTGCGAAAAGGAAAATAAGTACTTACTTAAAAAATGAACTTGTAAGCATCGCCACCATGATTATCATCAAACTTACACTTGAAATGCTCTATTAATGGAGCTGTTTCAGTTTCTGCTGTTACTTTATCTTCAGGTCGACAAATATGGTGCCCGGTCAGAGTCCGAAGCTGCTAAGCAGAAGGCGTTCACGGAGGAGGCCCAGGCCCTGCGGGCGAAGGTGACGGAAGACCAGAAGACGCTGGCCGACATTACCGCCGTGCGGGAAAAAGAAGCTGCCGAGGCCAAGGCAACTATTACGGACTACGCCGAATCGCTGGACGCGATCGACCGTGCTATCCTGACCATGCAGAGCAAGGTGCAGTCCATTCCCGCCACGGCGCTGCTGCAGATGAAGGACCAGCTCGCGGCGGTGCTCACGGGAAGTGCCGCCTCCCCGGCGCGCCAGATGCGGGCGCTGACGTCGTTTCTCGCCACGACTACCACGTCTCTGGACCAGCAGGAGCCCGGCGTGGCGTACGAACAGGGCAAGGTTTTTAAGGATGTCATCCGCCTGCTGCAGCAGCTGGAGGACAAGTTTCAGTCCGAGAAGAACGCCGCGGAAGTCGCCGAACAGAACGCCATTCACGCTTACACGCAACAGCGCATGGACCTGGAGCACCAGATCGAAACCGCGAATAACGAGGGTAAGTCAACATGTCGATAGCTAGGAGTAGGTGTAGGATTGGGCTATCTGTAATAAATGGAAGCCTCCAGCTCCACTTCTTGATGCGGTAACTTTGGCGCTTTACTTACATTCTTCTCTCGTTTCAGTTTTTGTGGTAGTGGTGTGTGTGCGACAACCTGGCAAAGGTAATCATAATAAAGTTCAACAGTCAAGATGTAGTTGAAAGCCAAAACAATAGAGTGGGGCTAGGAAACCGAAACCAACGTGTTGTAGATTTTTTGAAGAGGAAATATGCTCTTCCAAGTACAAGTCAATGTCAAAAAACACAGCCGCTACCAAAGAGCAGGATGCTGCGGAGGCCGGGCAGGAGAGCGCGCAAGCGGCCGCCGATCGCGATGCCGCGGCCGAGGATTTGAAGAAGACCAAAAAGTCCCTCTCGGACACTAAGCGCGTTTGCAAGCAGAAGGCGGAGCTGGCGGCCCGGCGCGCGCAGGCCATGCAGGAGGAGCTGGATGCGATCGCGCAGTGCGTGGAGGCGCTGGACGCCGTGAAGCACAAGGCCCTGTTTTTGCAGGTGGAATCCGACATCAGCAAGGGCGAGAAGGACGCGCTGCTGCAAGCCGCGTCGTTTCTCCAGGTTTTTTCTGCCACGTCCACCGCGGCCGCTACCGCCACCAAAAAGACGATCAACGTGCAGCGGCTGCACAAGATGCAGGTGTTTCTGCAGCAGCAGGCCGCGAAGCTGAACAGCCGACTGCTGGCCCAGCTGGAGACGCGGACCGAGGTGGAGCAGAAGCTGAGCGCCAAGGACTCGCCCTTCGACAAGGTGCTCAAGCTGATCCAGGACCTGATCCAGCGGCTGGAAACCGAGGCCGCGCAGGAGCAGACGCACAAGGCCTGGTGCGACAGCGAGCTGGCGAAAAACAAGGCCCTGCGCGAGGAGCGCACCGCCAAGGTGGACGGCCACAAGTCCGTGATCGAGGCGGTCACCGCGGACGTGGAGACGCGCACGGAGGAAAACAAGGAGCTGGACCAGCAGATCAAGGACCAGAGCGACAAGGTGGCCAGCCTGCAGGCGGACCGGGTGGAGGAAAAAAAAGCCTTCGACGAGGCCGTGAAGGACGCCAAGGAGGTCATGGAAGCGGTGGAGTACGCCATCCAGATCATGGAGTCCTTCAACACGAAATCCATGCTGTTGCAGGTCCGCACGGTCTTCTCCAAGGCCAGTGACAAACTGCAAGAAAACGCGAAGAAGCAGCCGGCCGCGTTGGATGATGAGTACACCACTCTGGTTTGATGATGTTATAATATATGCAGCCCAATATTTGCTTTTGCCCCAGCGTTCTTGAAAGCGCAACAAGTCGAAGACTTTCTATAAGTATAATGTGTTATTGAAAGTTCGTGCCGTGCTGTCACTCTCTAGTTTGGTTCGTTGGGAAGCAACATCGCTGTCCTTGATATCGTGATATAGATTCAAATTTCTTCGTCCAGGCAATAAAAGCGAACTGGAGCAAACCAGAACCGCAATCTATCAGGTACGTCGGTGGGTTTGGGTCGATTGTGGCCATGCTGGAAGTGATCGGCGAGGACACGGAGAAGCAGACGGCGGAGCGCAAGCGCGCCGAGACGGCGGCTATCGAAGAGTACAACAAGACGCTGACCGACCTGAAATCTGCGATCGCGGTGGCGAAGGAGACCATCAAGCACAACAAATCCACCATCCAGAACCAAATCGCGCGGAAGCAGGCCGAGACTGAGGATTTGGAAATGGAAACGGAGTTGCTCAACCAGGCCATGAAGGAGTACGAGGAGTCCCTGAAACCCTCCTGCATCAACGCGTCGTCGTTCGAAGATCGGGTGGCCAAGAGGCAAGAGGAAATCCAGAGTCTGCAGGAAGCCCTGAAGATCCTGGAGGGAGCGTAATCCGAAAAACCTATCAAGCCGTGTAGACGAGTTGCCTCATTAAGAGCAGGGCTGCCTAAGAAGAAGGAGGACTTTGGAGAAAGTAGGCGCTACGCTTGTAATCCGCACGTCGTGAGTGTACCAGATCATGGAGGACCCATGTCAGGTTAAGACAGTGGACGAGAAGCTGTGGGACGAGCTCGATTACGTTTGTATGATTTTCTATTTCTTGCGATTGACCAATCGATACTAGTAAGTTTAAGTTTTTTTTTTCACGATCTACCATGCTGGTGATGCTATGATGGTGGACCTTCATCTACTGCATGGACTTGCACTTGTTTTTTTCCAGACTTTCTGCGAGACCAATCAAGCCACACAACAATTTTTTTTTCCGATTTAGAAATTATTATGTTGAACGCCATCAATAAAGTCAGTGTGTGTGTGGTTGCACCAAGCAAAACTATACGTCTGATCTAGCTGCCACACACGGAGAACCCTCTGGAGTGTAGGCAGGTCGCTGTGGGTGGAATTATTCTGTCACCCCTTGTTTGATGCCTTTGCTTCTCTCCTTGTTCATACATCATTTTTCTCTGTCTCTGTTATCACAATCATATAGATCATACAGTTGAAATGCAGTTGCAGTACTAACAGTTTTTGATCGACATCGAGCGAATCATGCGAAGGTTTCTTCCCCGAGAGGGAGAGCCCGCAGTGAGTTGGATTTGGAACTCCGAACAACTTGATTAATATTCGAGCGAGAGGGAGGACGGCCCACAGAGGGGAGAGAATGAGACGAGCGGAAGTCAGCACGTTCATATATTTGATGTCGTCCTCGCCCGAGCAGTATGTTCTTGCAGCAAGCGCATGAACCAATATGTGTCGCTTTGCCACTTCGTTTCTGCGTTTTTTGATTCTTGCTGAATGTGAACACCCACGAAGACAAGATACGAAAACTTGTTCGAATCACTTACTACACAGTGGCAAGAACGTCCTCGAACACCTCGAGTAAAAATTATTTTTTTCTTTTCACAATTCGTTCAGTCATTCTCTTTGTTTCCGTCGCCGAATACAAGAAAACATACATTGACATTCGGATTAGCCACAAAAATTTCTGAGCGCAACAAGAAAAACAACCACGAATACACGATGGTCGTCACGCCAACCACCAGCACCCACCGCATCCCGGTGTCCGGAGCGGCAACTGCGGTGCCACCGGGAATGCCCCGCTTGTCGCCGGTCGGTCCACCTTCGGGCGCTGCCGGCGGCCTGGGTCCCGGGCCGACCTTGAAGCCCGCCTACGTTTCCGCAACCAAGAGAGCATCGCCGGTTGTGGGCTCCTTGTCCGAGTCGACGTCCGCAGTCGGCCGCATGGCGCAAGAGTACTGGAAAAAAGAGCAGGACCGCGAGCAGCGAGAAAGGAAACGGGAATTCAACCGCGACGCAATTGACCAGAATCCCTCCAGCAAGCCGTTCTCCATGTCCACCAGACCATCGTGATCGCGGCCGCGGTGTTGTTGATCGGCGAAGGGCGTTAGTTTATTGGTTTAGACCTTTCTTGAGTTCGAACAAGTAGCACAAGATTGATAAATGAAGCATATGCAAGTTGCTTGTCGCGGCCGCGCAATGAAAATGATAATGAACCGCCAAGAAATGCACCGGCACTGATGTTTCAGTTTCTGTTTCAAGAAACCCTACTTCTCATCAAAATCTATGAGTTACAATAAAGACAAACTTAGCCTCACTACCGCACTGAAGTCGATGAATTCAAAGCGCAAAAAATGTAGACGTTCCGTCGCTCCCGGGGAAGCGGCAAGTGAAAACGGTTTGATGCTTTAAAATTGCAGGTTGAACGAGTTTGTTTAGAAACAAATTCTGCTCAGCCTCTGTCCGCGGGTCTTCCGAAAATATGCGCGCGAGTTGGGCCGCTGGTGCATCCTGCTCCTGCATAAGCATCTTGTTTCTGGTCGTTGGCAAAAATCGTCGTGGTGTTCTTCAGGAATATCTGGCCGACAATGATTTTTATGATGAAGTAACTTATACATATACAAGATTTATTCGGTCTCAGGTTTTTTGCCGACTTCGTTGTCGTTAGGTGTCGCTTCCGGTCTTCTGGTCCATGGCGACGGATGACTAGTTTCTGGTTTTGTGCGTGCTGACCAGAGCTGCTTGTGCTTTTACATGCAGATGTTGATACGCGCAAACAATCTGTGCACGTCTTTGTCGTTTTTTTCGTGCAAATGCTATTAGTTAGGATTACCGTTAATAATTTTAAGCAGCTCCGGCTTCAAGACTAGAACTAGAAAGAGCAGTGCTTTCTTTCTGCTTGCGGCGCTTAGAAGTAGGTTGACCAACAGCTGCAGACCTTCGGTAAACGATCGACGATAGTGCATCTGTGCATCAACACAGAGGGTGGAAAAGATCACGATTTACGTATTCCATTGATTCCACCAGAGGCAGTAGAGCGGGAGCGCAGTATCACGAAGATGGGGAAGAACCAAGACCAGTATGATGCGTACACGAAACTGGAGCTGGATGGGCTCTCAGGCGAGCTCAAGGACTGGTTTCTCAGCCGCCGAATCGAGATGGAACGCGGTCTGTCAATCAAGAAGGCTCTTGATGAAAAGAACTTCACTGGTAGAAATATCACTTGATTTTTTTTTACATCCATCTTCAAGGCGTTTCTATGACGAAGTATGCTCACTTCATGAGTTTGAAGATCTCTTTCCGCGTTTTTATCTGTTCTAAAAATTGAAACTCGTCAAGCTGAAGAATTCAACCTTGCACGCTGTCGCAGCTGCATCGAGAACAAGAAGGGTACGCAGCGTGTTGTATCTTTGCAGGTCTTTCACTGAACAATTCTGCTCTCCCGCCGACGCAGCGCGTCATATGGGGAGACTTGGTATTTGGCAAGCCGGTCCTGGAGAGCGGTTTGTCCCAGAGCGCAAAGGTCATGAAGGCCGAGATGTACCTCAAAACGTTCCGCGACGCCACGGACATGGACCATTTGTGCAGAATACCTGGTATAAGCTGCATGATCTACGATAGATAATGACGGTCAACGCAATTTCGATGTCATGTTTCTTTGCAGCAGCTGAATTATCTTCGATGTGAAGATGTTGACAGAGACGTTTTTTTGCGACGTATGCAACGAAATATCAAATTATGAATATCTCTCAGGCTCTGCCTACCTCCGCTGCCTACGCGACACAGCGGTCAGCGGAGAAGCGTCGGATTCCAAATGCACGGATGCCTTTGCTGCTTTCGATACCTGTCGCAAAGGCCTTATCGCACGACAAGACGAGGCGCTGCAGAAGAGTACGGCTTTATGTTACAACTTTTGGATCAAAAAGTTTGAGCTTCGTCATACATGTTTTGTGGGAAGAAAATAAACATCAGCGAAGGAAATCCTTAGGTCTGGCTGTGGGTATGTGTTGACATCGTGTGTCATTATTTTTTTGGGCGAAAAAACCCAACAGGTATTATGAAGCAGGACATAGCAGACCATCGAGCAAAAGCCATCTTCGAGCGTAGGAGCATACTACTGGACACTGTCACTGCGTAAGCGAAAGTGTGAGCAGGTGCAAGGGAAGCTACTGTCTCCGATTCCGAGACCGCTGTGCTCGTTGGTTCCATGCTGCTAGTTCTTTCGAATATTCGTGTGCACCTGACGAGATGCAGCCTGCTTCAATTGCAACGTGGCATCATGACGAAAAAGACAAAACATTAATGAGTTTGATTAGGCACTTCTGCCACAAACACGGGGCTCGAGTGAAGGAACTTCTTTGCAGCCGCGATTGCGTCGCTGACTTTGACTTTCTTGGACCCAGGCCATCGTTTATCGTGCGTTGCTAAGTGTCATATGGCCTTGCTTTGTCTCGTTCTGTTGCATTCTGATTTTTTTAGAAGTTCTCAGTGCCTGCTATCGTCAATCGTGATCGTCGAGTATCTAGTTTTCGATCTTCGAGGGAAGGAGCAGGAGCAAAATACGAAAGAGAAGTCAATTGTAGGAGTCCAAGTCTCTGAGTTTATAACTGAGTCGCGTACATCAACCAATGAACGCAAATGCAACAGGAATTGAAGAACCAAAGTTCGCAGCGAGACGAGCGACGCCGGTATGATTTTTCATGTAAATTTCTTCAAACTGGTGAAGCGTGGTTTTGATAAAGATGAGCTCGACAGTTGCTTAACGAGCGCGAGCTTTCGGAGAGATTCAGTTCATTCTTCGGTCGAGGATGCAATGGACGCTCACAAATTATTCAACCGGTATTTCGAAACAAGGATATGGCTACAACAACGTTAATCGTAGCGTTCAAGCTCACCCTCAGGCGCGCCGATCGCATCGAGATACTTATTTGCGATACATTTTCATTTTCTTTTTCATATCTTCAAAAATGCCGATCTTGTCCGAGCTGTTGCACCATCTTTCGGCTGGGTCCGACGGCGCTGGTCATTACGATGCTGCAGCCGCCGCGCATCAGCTTCAGCCATCACTGCTTTCCACTGCGCACGACGACCACAGCAGCTTTGGGGCAACGTCAGCAACACTGCTGACCTCCAAGAACCCGACAAGAAATGTATCTCTGCGCAGCAACTTCTTAGACGGTGCGACATCACGACCACTCCAGGAGCCACCTGTGATTAACTCCGGAGCAGCGATCACTGGACCTGCCAGAGGCGCATCTTCCTCTTCTTCGTCCTTTTTGAGCATCGAAAAAGCGCCATACTTCCAGGAGCAGGTGCGAGCACACAACACAACGCTGCAGAAATGCGAGAAATTGGAGTTGCAGGACAGCGTCGAGGGGGCTCGCGAGTACACCAGCAGTGGTGCTGCCGACGACGAACGAGCTGAAGATCACGAGACGCCCCCGGCAACTGGTAGTGGTGCCAGCACGTCCTCTTCCTCCTCGACGTCGGCCGTGGCTTCACCCGACGACGAGCACCAACTCCAGCTCTCCACCCCGATTCGCAAGATTGACTGCAATGCCGTGACGAGAACGTCGGGCGGGGACGTTTCCCGGCATCTTCTCGACCCCACACGACCCCTGATTTTCCAGGACGTCGATGGAGTGTTGAATAACGAAACGGAGGACGCGATGCTGAACGACAAGCTGATCTCCCGGCTGGACCAAGTTGTTGGCGACAGCGACGCGCAGATCGTTTTGTCGTCCCATTGGCGCAAGTCGCCGCAACTGGTTGACATGCTTTTCACGCGCCTATCCATGACAAAGAACCACTTGGCGGACCGCATCGTGGGGGCCACGCCAAGCCTGTGCCGGGGCGTGGAATGTCGCGCAACAGAGATCTACAACTGGGTCAAGGAGCATCCGGGGTTCAAAGGTAGGACTAAAATGTGTTGATTATAGTACTTGATTGGAGAGTGATGATGTCCGCTACGACTAAAGCACGTGCCTCTTCTAGTGGACATTAAACACCACGAAATAAAAGTTTTCAGAAGTAGACAGGAGATTGATTTCCCTTCCAAGTGAAGTTTGAGTTTTGCGGCGAAGGGCATCGATCTTGTAGTTGTACCTACCCACACGACCTATAACTTTTCAGGCAATTGGATCGCTTTGGACGATTGGGACTTGTTTAAGCAGACGGACGGCAGCCACATGGTGGATCACTTCGTCAAGACCGACCCGATGACGGGGATTTCTGAGGACGACGCGGAGGAGGCCGTTCGGTTACTCGACCGTCCGGTCATGACTGAGGACGACCATCCTCCTTTTCCCCTCGGCCTGGGGGACTCCATCGGGCTGTCCGACGTGGCGGGCTCCTCCGCCATCCCCGGTGTTGTTGCGGGTGCCGCGGTATGCATTGCAAAAGTATCGTACTAGTATGAATTGCAATACAAATTTCCTCAGCATGAGAAAGAAAATTTGTAATGCGGATTTAACTTGAGAAAGAAGCTTGTAATGCATGAATGGGATTACTACGAGTACGATACTTTTGCACAGGATACGCGGCCGACTTCGTGTCGGGCGCGGGGGCTGACGCGGAAGTCGTTTCCCCCGTCTTGGCGGGAGCAAGCGCTGCAACCGACAGCGCAGGAGCCGTCGTGGTGGAGAACCCGGACCCGATCATTTTCACCACAACGACGGTCGCAAACAGTGCGGACGCCATAGCTGGTGGAACGACGGAAGCACTGGATGCGGACACGGCAGGTAACGATTGTTGAGCTTTTTCTTTTCATTCTAGTTTTGTCAGGAATCGCGTTATTCTTTTTCTTTTGTGGGACAAAAAAGAATCCGTCGATTCAGTGGGGTTGTGTTTCAATTGATTTCCATACATTTACATTCCAATGGCAATGGAATGTAAAAGTGTAGTCAAAGCCAAAGACAACCGGAACGGTCACACTGCTGTAGTTTTTGTTTTACCACCCGCAAATAGCCTCAGTGAGGACAGTGTCTTCGGTATGTTGCAGCTTTGCATTTCTTCACAACTGATCCACAGCACCTGTCACCGTGGACGACAGCTTCCTGCAAACGGAAATGGACAAGCATGACCTCGCTGTGGATAATTCCACCTCGGCGGCGGTCCAGGAGATGGACGCAACGCCTACCGCCTCCGCGAATGACCAGTCGCTGGCGGACTTCTTCGGCAGTGTCGCCGACCAGGATACGGGCCCGTCCGCCGCCGGGGAAGACGCATCGTCCGCGTCCGCCGCACAGCAGGGGGCCAATGCCATGCAAAATCTGCTAACGCAACAGGAGGAGGCAGAAGCGGAGGCCGAAGCCGTGGTCTCGGCCGAGGCAACGCTGTTGTGAGGCACGTCGTGAGTTTGCAGGTAATTCACAACGAACTGCGCTGCCTGTCAAAGAATTCACAAAACTTCGATGTAGAGCTTTTTTTCAACAATAATTCGCGACTGTCTGTCATGAATGGAAAATATGGCTCGACGACAACGACAGCGACTCTGTAGCCGTAGCGTCCTTCCAGTGACAGCTTCACAACTACTCACGCATATGGTGGGTAGTACCAAGTACATTAAACTCAGTTCTTCTTCATTAGATATATCTTCAAGAAGGTTATGTTCTGCGAGCTAGATTACTATCTTCTTCTTCTCCTGATTGTCTCGGTTTTGAGGTGCGATATGTGCGATTTTTTCTGAATATTCGGATTCGCTTACACCGTTATTGTAGAAAAGGGGCTTCTCGTGCCATCTCGGAAAACAAACGACTTACAGAGAGACAACGATAAAGATAATTTCTACAGATGCCCCTCCTGATATTGATAGATTTTTGAGAGCAGCATAGCAGAACTTCTGTCAACGTGTCCTTGTGCCTGTTGCTGTTGAGCTATCCCGAAAATGAAAAAGGTTTATGTAGTTGGGACCTGCTGGAGCTGCAAAATCAAAAATATGCTTCTTACCTACTTGTTTTCTGCACGTAGAACCAAGCTACTGGTCCATCGCGTGCCGATGGTTTCTTGTTCTACATACTCCTCCTCGCACGCTATCTGGCAACCCATCGATTTTTTGAAGTCATCTGTTTTTGCATTTCTTATCTCCGAATCTGAATGCACCGGTGAAGTAATTCTAATTTAACTAACTTGATCGCAATATAATTCCAATTCGTCATTGAGTTTGAGAATCCTCTTCCTCGCTTCGTGTACCACTGAGAGCAGATGCAGAAAAGTCGTAAAAAGTTGTTCGACAGGCCATTCGCTGTGTCGCTGGCAAGAAGAAACTTACGTCTCGTCGTAGTCCTAGTCGTGGTGCAGGATTGTGAGAAGGAGAGTCGCACCATCGACGTGTTTTCGCGGGATGTCGTAATCGTCGTGGTATATGTGCAACCAATCGAACCAAGAAGTCTATCATGAAGAGCGATGATATTCGGGTCGTTGTCGTGTAGTGCTGGGAAAGACGTCACTCGTCTCACGACCGAGTCGCACCTGGTATTCAATTTCTAAGTAATCTGGGAGGTAATACCAAAGCAATACATGTAACCCTCAGTAAAGTAGTGGTGAAGGCTTATTCTTTAACTTTATAGGACCCTTCAATACAACATAGAAAAAGTCAAAGTAAGTAAACTTCTTTTTTCGTTGCTTTGCGGCCTCGGGGAAGCTAGTAGAGGAAACGTAACCGTGCTAGCCTACAAAAAAGTACGAATCAATACTGAAAAGTCGGACTTCGAAGAAGTAGAAGCAAGAACGAATAATTGCAACACTGACACTGTGTATATACGTATCGTAGACCTCGAGATCGAGACACTTACTCGACGGCGCAATAAAACCAACGTAGGAGGATAAGAGCATTGACTCGTCTCTCTTCTCACTGCAACACCCTGTGCCAGTACAGCTGCCTGCGCGACGTTCAAGAGGTGAGAAACTTACCAGCCATACCTCGCTAAACAGGAGGGCGTCGACGGACACGAATTTTTCAATCGCATCACGACCGCAGAAATACAACTCGCCAATACCAAAATCGTGATCATGTTGCCGATCGGAGCCGACTCCAAGTCCACATCCAGCACCATGGCGACAAAAACCAACACGGGCTTCCACAAATGTGCCACAAAGGGGAAACCCAAGGCGGGAAGCCCGAATTCGACGAAGACTCTCAACTCGTCTGGGCAAAAACGCGGACAGGCCGGAGCCACAAGTGCGATGGAACTCGCAGCACTCGCAATCATCGCAACCCTGGCATTGATCGGTATTGAGATGATTATGTCTGGTTCTTTTGAGTTTTGCTTTTGTTTTTGTCACCGTGCGTGGTCGACTTTGCAGTTTTTTCCTGATTCACATTTTTTTTGTATGTTGAGTTTGTGTGAAAGTGAATTAGTTGAAAACCGGCGAGGACTTTTTGATGTCATGTACATTGCGATGCCACGTCAACTCAAGTCATGCTCGTCATGTCAGACTCAATGAATTTATATATGCCACATGCATTCTGATGAATATTTTATTGACCATCGGGATCGGCACAATAAAAGATTGTCATCACTACCCTCAGGTATTCTGTATGCGGTCCTCTCTGCAAATGGCGGGCCGGAGGGATCCGATTTGGAAATGAACCAAATCGAATTGCAGGACTTTTCCGAGCTTTCTATGGGCTTTGAGTGGGCGAGCGGGATGGAAAGTATATGTGATGCTTTTTGATTTTGTTTGTGTGAAGATCAAGATAGTTGGACTACATCCTACTGGGTCCACTCCCCTCCGTTAATTATTTCTTGTGATCTTCTGGCGATGATGGACTTTCGAGTGCGAAAATGAATATGATACGCTTTCGACTGCATGTTGCCGGTCATTTCAAAATCAAAATTAAATGAATTGCTGCAGTACTGGTGGTTATATGATCGATGAAATCAAATGCAAATGCAAGAGTGTGAGTGCCCTGTATCTGCATGCATATGTTCCTGTTGTAATGCTCCAACCAACGGCAATCTGAACCTGCAATTAATCTCTCAGCTGAAGACGGTCCGCAGGCGCAGACGCGGAACCAGGCGAGCAGTGACACGTTGAGCGAATTCTTCACCAGTACTCCGGGGGTCGCCTTTGAGAAGGTGCGGTACGACTCGCACCTGAACGAAGTCGCGTACCGCCTCGCCACCGGAACGTCGGAGCAGTCTGGATCGGTATGTTCTGGATGAAAAGTAGTTTTCGTAGTTTTTATAGAAGAACAAGAAGAAGAAGGAAGAGGAACTACACCGCACTGCAGCTGGGAATGACATTAATACTAGAGCAGACGATCCTTGCAGAACTGTTCTTTGTATTGACCCAAACTGGGCCACCTTCAGCTTGGGCTTGATATAGCGTTTTCTGAATCTTCGACCTGTCCACAACCAGGTTCCGATGTCCGGCGCGCAGGACCAGCTCGTGACGAAGGATTCGTCCACGGATGCCCCCGTCGAAGAGGAGGAGTACAACCGTCGTCCCGCTTCCACGGGTGGCAGCGAAGTCCGCACCTCCGAAGACACGCGCATCGAGGTCACCATCGATCGCTTGGGGAACATCCTGCTGCCCGGTACTTGCTTCTGGATTTGCGCTTTTACTTCTTCTACTTTCGCTAGAAGGTGCACGATATTAACGCTTAACGCTTTTGTCTTCAGTTGCTAGTTTTGTACGTGACGACGACGAGTGATGGTTTTCTGTTCGACCGCAGGGTTGACTTTTCAAATTCGATTGGTCGATTGACTCTGCAGAAGTAGATTCTTGCTATTTCACTTCTCTTTCAGGTGTGATCAAGCTGCCCCACCGCCCGGAAATCGCTTCCAAATACAGCAACTACATGAACTCGGACCCGGGGCAGCCCGGCAGCCGCCGCTTGGACCGCTGGACTGGGTTCGGCTCCCCGACGGATGCGGTCTACGGTCCCTACGCCGACGAATCCTTCTGGCACAAGGGGCTGCGGGTACAGTTCATCTAATTTTTTTTCAAATTTGAAAGACTCCTTTTACTCGAAGCCAGCTCGTTTGACTTGCTTCTTTTTCCTACCAGGACCGTACGTAGATATTGATGTTGAAGCACCGCCCTATTTTCACGCACAAAGTTCCCGTTCCCTACAGGCCTACCGCAACATCCGGAAGCAGACGAACGCCGCGTCGATGGAGAACACGTTCAACAGTGGCGTGTTTAGTCACCGCCGCTGAGAAGATCCAGCACAAGAATTCTCGGGTTGACTTGGAAGCCAAAAATTTTTTCAATGTGAGAAAAAATCGATTGAATTCTTCTTGATTGTTTCGCTGCACGAATTACACAGATCGATGCTGGTAGGTATTAAGTCTCTTGAGAATTATAGAAGAGAAGAAAATAAAAATTGAATAGCAACAAAATCCTGTAAAATGCTCTGGAAATTGACTTAATAGCATTAGCGACCTTTATTTGATGTTGGTGCCGAAGTGCGAAGCTGGGCACATCACATCCATGACTCACTGTAGACACGTTGTTGATACAATCATAACCTAGTAGAGCTCGCTTTGGCCTTTTACGAACACTGTAGCTTATTCTTCTGGTGCACGATAGAATAGTATTTGCCTTAACTGGATGAAGCCAAAACTTGTCTTTGTCAGGAACCTTTTTAGATCATTGTCATTGACTAATGTTGTTACCGTTTTCTGTACGCTGTTTCGTGTAGTGCTGAAGTTGAGTTGTCGTGATTCGACCACAGTTCCGAGAATAGAAGACCACGTATAGCACATGCTTTCGTCAAACTTACACTGTAGAATTATGTTGTGTTGCTGAGCAAGCTAGCAGCAGGTTCAAACTGCTTGCGAGTTGTTGTATATACATGATCAGCACTCTTTTTGTTTATGAAAAATTTCAAATTAACTACTAATTGCGTTTCGTCAATGTCAATTTGATGATGTTGAGTGTACACCACACAAAATTTTTGCAGATTTTTGCCACATTACAAACAATGAATCAAGAAGCGGCTGACGCTAGTGATGCATTGTTTTGCCGACAACAGGAATCAAGCAAATAGACATATTGATAAAGGTGCAGACCTTCCCGTGGTTGTTTGAGGCCTCCCCGCACCGGTGTGTATTATCTTGGCAGTAAGCAGCTGTGATCCGCACCGGCGCATCGCAGCACTTTTGCTTTCTGCGTACCACAACTTCTGTCGTCCTTTTCTTGCACTTTCTTTCGTCATTCGTCGATGGTACTCCTGCTTGCCGAAGTTTTTTTTTTCCAGGCCGCAAGACAAGTACTCGAGAGCGAGATATCGCCAGAGATTGTGCACGACCGAGGAAGAATCGGGATGGTATTGCTTGGTGGTCGATCGTGATCGAGGGCTACCTAGATAAAGAAAGGAAATCACGGGAAGTGGCACACGACCTGGAGGTTCAAGGGAAGAAAGCAAAATAGGTAGCGCTTAGCCTATATCGTTTTAGTTTGTTTTTCTGGAACGTATGGGTCTCCTGCGAAGCTTTTTGGCCGATGGAGATGGTACTCCGAATCTCGCCGCAAGCAGTTTTTTCCACTCTGACTGCACCACCGGTGGATCCGCTGACGCATCATGGGCAGGAGCGACCGGAGCTAGCTCGTCCAGCAGCAGCACTCCACATTACAGACTGGATAATACAGACCACCACCACTTCCACAACTTCATCTTCAATCTGGGCGGCGTATCGAGCCAGCAGCTTCCGAATGGGGAGCTTCAGTCGGGCAAATTTTCAGCACACAGGAGGACCACGCGGAATGGGATTGGCTTCGCTAGGATCACCAGAACATCGTTCGAGTTCCACCCGGATTCGGAGACGGAGCTTTTTCTGCAAGATGCTCACAGGGAGAAGCTTGTGCATCAACACGCCATGGAGAAGCAGTCGGAGAGCGGGACATGGAGCAACATTGACCAGCAGAGACTGGACGAGATGGACGAAAAAATCGAAAAGGCCGGAGACCAGATGGGAGACCCCGACGACCCTGTCTCGCAGCAAATGGCCGCAGAGGGCCTGCAGCAGACTCCACCTTCGATCCCAGTCACTGGCAGTGGAGGTGGCGGGGGTGATGGCACAACTACCGGAGGAAGCGCGGTGGAAAACCACCTGCGGAAGCCGCCCGCGTTTCCGACTGGCGACGAACCTGCACTGGGGCCGGCACTGACTGAGGGAGAGGAAAATTTTGTCGTGGAAGCAAGCGAGCCGCCGGTGGTCGCAAAATGGGCTATGCCTGAGGACAGACAAGATGGCCCACTGATGCTGGATCTGCGTCCCTACCGTGGACCAAAATTGAAGCACAAAGTTGTGAGGTCCGCCGGATTAGCGCCCAGCGAGGGGGACACGCACGCACACATTGCGATCGAAACAGACGATCCGAGGACGACGACGCTGCATGACGAAAAGGTGGAAGGCGCCAAGCACCATGACCGCGACCATGCTGATCACACGGAGGAGCTTGCCGACGGAACGCAAGTTTCTGTGCACGTCGACGACGTCGACGAGGATGAGACGCTCGCCATGTCAGACGAAGGATTTGGCATGGCGCCGCCAAAACTTTTGCGCCACGCACACAAAGAACCGACGGCCGCTGAGGCCGTGGCGAAAGAGCTACAGAAGCGACACAAAAAGGAACTGGAAAGCACGTGGTCCGTCGCGAGGATGCGGAACGAAATCAAGAAAATGGTGATGACAGCAGCGGGGGCGGGGCGGAATAAAGCAAATCAAGGTAGAGATGCAGATCCGCTTACGCCCAAAAGCGTTACGCACGCCGGACTTAGTGTTGAGTGAAGTATCGTCACTCGGGGGATTTTCCACCTGCTGTAGTTTTCTTGCGCGCTTCAAGAGCCCTAAAAACCAGGTAGGAAGTGAGAATGGAATTGATCATGAGACAAAAACCAAAACTATAAAAATGAAAATCCAAGTGCGCGCTCGAATAGCACGGCCTGCCGACCGACGTTCCCGCCTTGAAGATGCAATAGTAATATCGAAATGCCAGGAGCAGGATGATAAACATAAACACAAACTGAACGCATCGTCGGTTGTAAGTAAGGAGGTTTAGTCGACGTATTGAATAAATCGACATTCCTTCGGTTCAAAAACAAACTGAAACTTAAGATTAAGTATTGTACTTGATAGCGAGAGACGAGCTGCTGCTGCGCAAACGCAATAGAAAGATAAATCCACATCGTCGTCGGAACTTGCTTTTGAAATTCGCCTAGTACGAGAAGACATGCCTGGAGACTTGATGATCTATCAGCTATCATAGCAGTAGCAGAGGCGAAAAGAAGCAAGACCTTCCACTATATCGGTTTCATTCGTTTTCTCTCGCACATGATCTGCAGGTAAAAGTGCAAGAACTTGTCTCGGTTTTTTTTCGACGTCTGTGCAGGAGGTACGTATCTAGCATGGCCGTAGAACTACGTGAGACTGAAAAAGACGATACGCGTGCCGCTTCATCAAAAGCACGACCAACGTAAGTACACATTCGTAAATATCGTGACGTGCAGACCAGTGTGCGCGCCACCTCTCTCGTGAATTATCAATCGTTCTTGTAGTTGTTAGGGATGGGGACATCGTGACCCTCACCGTGACCAAAGAGAGGCAAAACTTCGCAAGCAAGACAAAGAACTTCATTTTCATCGTGATGCCGCAAACACCACTACAACAGCCACTAAAACCTCCTGGTTATTCTAGTTGGAATAACCCGACTCCCAAGTCAAACTCGTACACTACAACCTCTTTTCGGTCTTTGACTGAATAGAGTACAGCAACCTCGTCGTTAATTCTTAACGAATCCACTCAAACTTTCAGTAGTCGAGCTGTTTGCCCTTTGTTCCTTCGGGAAGATTGACGTCCACTTAACGCGTAAAGCTAAAGCTTTGTTCCCGTTCGTAGTAACCGAAACATCGCCTCCACCTGAAAACCATGGGTTGCGGTGCCAGTGTTCCAGCCAACGCCCCGGCGGGCGGTGCAGCCCCCGCCCCGGCTCCCGTGACCGGTCCGACCGCGCCAACGCGTAAGAACTACGCCGCTAACAAGTCGAAGTCCGGTGCCTACAACGCCTGCGCCCAGGCCCACGAAATGATGAACGGGGAGTTTCTGCCCGCCCTCGACGCGCTGACCGCGTACCTCGAGAAGCAGCCCTCGGACTACCACCGCACCAACGACAACTCCCCGGAGCTCGCGGAGCTGACCAAGCGGGTGATCAACGCCACCGATCGGTTCGACCGCCGCGTGAGGCACGTCGTGACCGCCCGCCGCTCCCTGGGTCTGCTGAACCCGCAGCCCTACATGAGCAAGTACATCGAGCAGCTGCGCGCCCGCTACGACATCCACATCATGACCCCGGACGAGACCGACTCCTCCAAGCCGATGATCGCCTCCCTGGCCGCCGAGGCCAGGGACAAGGGCCTGCCCTGCGTGGTCGGGCTGGCGCAGATATGGATTGTAAAAATGTCTGGGTCTGGAAACTTGTGATGCTGGGTGGCGTATCACGAGGAGGCCACAAGTGCTGGCTCAGCATGACAAGTTTCTGAGCTTGTTCTAGGTATTGCCTATTCTGCATGACAAACAGCGTTTCTGCATGACAGAAAAGTGGGGCTCTTGGGTAATGTGCATGACAAATTTAAGAGTCATGTGAGACAAGCATGACAAACTTGCATTCTTCCAGACCCAGAGGACATTTTTACATTTGATAGCAGAAGGACTCCTGGCAACACGCCCTGATCAACCGCGAGATGGGCTCGGTGTCCATCTCCTCCCTGGCCTACCTGGTGGCCATGAACAAGTACATGCAGCGCACGATCGAGAAGAAGCCCTTCTGGTTCGCGCCGGTCACCCCGGAGAACGAGACCAACGAGGAGATCATCGCGAAGATCCCCGCCGACGAGTGGCCCTGCATGCTGAAGAACACCTCCCTGTCCCTGGGCCGCGGCGTGTTCCGCTGCAAGACCCCGGAGGCCATGGCCCAGATCCTGGACGAGTACCGGGCGAACGCGCCGCTGCAGGCCGCCATCAAGAAGACCAACGACTCCATCCTCGAGTACTTCACCGAGGCTGACCACGCCAAGCTGGACTGCGACGTGCCCCCCTTCCTGGCGGAGCACTGCGTCAACCTGGACCTGGGCTGGGTCGAGTACTGCTACGAAGGCTGCATCACCGCGGAGGGCGCGCTCCACCACTACGGCTTCACCGAGGAAATGTACTCCACCGAACACGCGGGCTTGGCCTACATAACCCCGCCCATGTCCTACCCGAGGAACAAAATCCCGGAACTCGAAGAGTACCTCAGCGGCTACATGGGCGGCCTCATCGAAAAGGGTAGTAATCCAGAAAGATGTTGATGATGATGATGTGTGTATTTGATGTGAAACTTATTCAAATAGAATCAACCATAGCTGCTGTTGCGTTGCCGTTGGTCTCTCTGCGTCTGCCGCTATACCACTTACGTGGTCCTAGCGGCTTATTTTTGTCTCAGAGCTGATGTTTAGTTTCAGTGCCTGAACCTTCGCAGTTGCTGCAATGCAGCTTTCGCAGTTGTTTTGCTTTTTTGTTTGATATACTGGCACCGGCGACGTAAGTTTCTTTGCCGCGTGACGAGTGTCCTGTTCTTTGAACCACGTAGAAAGGAAAGAAAACCTCCTTAACATCACCATCAGGCTACCTGCAGCAGTTTTTCAACGTCGAAATCTGGGCGTTAACCCCGGAGGGCGGCCCGGTCGAGTTCTGCTTCTGCGAGATCAACCCGCGGTGCGCGCACGCCTACCACATTCCGTACCAGATCGCCTACAAGACCAACCTGTGGGCGGATAACTTCGACCTGGTCCTGGACAACACGCCGCCGAAGGTCACCCCGTGGACCAAGTGGCGTGACAACGACTACGCCGTGTCTCTGCAGGCCCTGATCAACGTCATGGGCTGCGAAGGCAAGATGGCCAACGAAATCCTGGACTACCAGTTCGTCGACCACATCGAGGGCACTGGTAGCTTGTTTTTGCTATTTCTGGAGTTCTTGTTTTGTAATCTGTACGTCGAGGCAGGCTTCTTATTCTTTTTCTTACTGCTTCTTGCGTTATTTTCACCGATGTTTTTTGTTTTTAAGTACTACAACTTACTTCCACTGCCTTTTTTGTTGTGGATCTGCTGCCCTTTAGTTTATGTGGTTTTTCGTTTTTCATCATGCACAAATAATTTCATCAACGTCAACAGGTAAAGTCGAGCTGGTCCGTCATGTGAAACAGCGCAACTACACCATCACCTCCGACGATGCTGCCTCCGGTGCGGGCTGCACTCTGCTGCAGATCTTCATCAAGTGCAAGACCCACGAGGAGGCTGCCGCGTACGAGGTCGCGTTGCGCGAGCGAATCTACAAAATCCCGCAGGGGGACAAGCAGGTACATGCATTTTTCTGAAAAATGAAATAAATCCTCTTGAAGCAAGTGCCGGCGTCATTTAGTTTTTTATTTTCTGTTCATAAACTTCTACAAATGACGTGGTCGTAAAAAAAAAAATGAAATCGAATTTTTAAGTAGTTGCCGGCATGAACATGATGCTTTTCATAGTCACGTTGGTTGTGAGTGACAACGAAAGTAGAGCTTCAACCTGAAGATGTCATCAAAAAACTAAAAACCAGCCGGATTGGTGGTTGGCGAAGGCCGCGAAGGGCAACGTCGAGAAGCAGAAGCAGCGCCTGTTGGATGGCATGGGCCCGGCTGACCCATCCTACGACCTGATTGCCGCTGCCAAGACCACCAAGGATTAAAATCGAAAATGTTTCCTCTTTTAATTCGCAAAACTGTTTAGGAAACATTATTGCGGCGAAATAATTCTTTCCTCGTTTGTATGATTATCAAGACACCTTGATGTATCTGTTTCTTCAGAGTCTGAAATTTACTCAAAACGCTAAATAACAATCACAGCACCAAGTTGAGACGACGTGACGAAATACATAAACAGATCTATGCGCAGCTAGTAGTCATCAGATTTCGGAAACAATTTGAAAGTAGTTGGCAACTAAATTCGGCAAAGATGACACGTATGTAGTTTTCGTCCAGAACTACTATGGTCATTTTGGCCGATGCAGAAAATAGTAGCTGTTTCTTTGTTGTTTCACTCCGACTCCTAGTATTTAACGCACTACATTCTACGTCATATTTTCTTTACAGCGGTTTCAACATGTTGCTTTCTATCTCAGAGAAAAACTCAAGTTTCGCACGCTTTGTGTATCTATTGCAATATGTAAACTATTTTCCTAATGCTACTTACGCTAACTTTTACTTTTCTGTCCATGAAGAGCAATCTCTGATAGCCCTCGTCTACAAAGTAAGATCGTTCTCCTATGGCTATCCGTCTCGTTCCCAGAAGGTATGTTTCTATGACCTGAAAGTAAATCGCAGAATACGGTGCTGTGGGGCAGAAAATGTCAACCCTCCTTTTTTATGCTCTTGCGTTTCTGTCATTACCACTTTTTTGTCAAGAAATTGTCCAAACTCGACATACAGGCTTGCTTTCGTTTTCTCTCCTGTGGTCGATTACTATTGTCGGAGGAGCTGGTAGAGCTAGAAGTGTTGCGCTTTCCTAGGAAATGCCGCAATAATTACTTTACCAACTCAACGCTACAGTTACTTTGTAGGGAACGAAGGGCTTAGTCGAAGCAGGTCGTGTCAATGGTGCAACTTCAGATTTCATATGGCACGGTGGATATTAGCGATAATTTCACACCACCCCTGTAACGTATTTCTTGTTATGTGTTACGCCACCTTTTTCAAGAGGCCAAGCAGCGCTGCAGCCCCGCTACTCTGCTACGGAACGGCTTGTACTATGTAGGTGACGTCGCACAGACAATCATCAATACGCTTAGGCTTACATCAATATTATCGAGGGACATTTATTGTGTCCTGCGTTGCCATCAACGCAAACGCTAGCTTGCGCTAAAAAAATGGGTATGACATTCGCTCCACAGTAGAACAAGACAATCCGAGCGGTTCGCTTTACCTTTCTCCCACCCGGGGTATGGCTATTTTCTTCGCTCAGAATAGTGTGAAAGTGAATTTATTCCAGGTCACAAGGATATACGTCTCCCTCCCTCCGATAGGTAGTTTTTGGTTCCTTCTATTTTGCTCAAGAGAGTGTTTGCGCATCCCGTTCACTATCGCTCAACATCGCATCCGGAGTCACCACTGCTCAAGCAATGTCAATCAACATGCAGTGTATGGTTGCTCGAAATCACGTACACTTTGGTCTCTTGTCGCAGCTCGTCGCTTGTGTCTGTCCAGCTTAGAGTCAACGCAGTTGTAGCGATCTTTGCACAGGAGCATCGTGAGCTTTTCTGATCGGCTCAACGCGTACTCAGGCGCTGTTGACGACCACGAGTAGGTAAGTTGCGTGGAACCTCCAAGCAACATTTCGATTATTCAGTAGAGTGCTTCTATGTATATACCGCCCTGACGCCCTGACTATGACACAGACACGGCATCTGCAACGTCACTGTAGGCCCGTCGAAGTCGACCTGATCAATGTACAAAATAAATACATGCTGCAGACCACGAGGACTCCCATCGATCAATTTTCCGCTTGCGCGAGGTAGAAGAACCACCCCAATGTTTATAGGAACACCACAGGCACACGCACTTGCCGTGGGATACGGATACGCCTAAGCGGAGGCTGCCGGCATCGCGATGCCGATGGCGCCCCGCAATCCGTCTGGCATGAGGATTTGGCAAGTTGTCGTTGCTGTTCTTCATGATCATCATCTTCAATTAAAGGTTCATATCGTAGATTTTAGCCCTTCTTTTCATTCTTCCGCCACGGAACAAAGACTGACAGAGAGAGACGAGGCAAGTCATTCATTCGATCATGTGCCGATGATGATCTGGAGTTTTTTCAGTACGTGCACGACTGATTTCGAAGCAGGATCAAATGCAGAAGTCAAGCATTCAGAGTTGATTTGTTTGCAGAAGGAGCGCATCACAACCACAAGAAGCAGAAGATCAAGTATATGTACGTGACCGCGATTGTACATAGTGTGACAAGTAGTAAGCCGGCCGTGCTAGTACGCGTGATTTCAAGTATTTTGTGCGTCCACAAGAACGAATCGAAAGATCCTCGTACGGCCGCGGACAAGTATTTCACTATGGCTTGAGGTACTTGGGTTTTTGGATTCGTACTAGCTTGCTTTGCCGCGTTTTCAGGCGGACGAACTTATTCTCGACAACTTGTCATCTTTATCTAAAAATACGAAGACGCTCGCGTAGTTGACACAGCGTCGCTAAAGGGTCGCGCCATCTTTCGAGGTTTCATTCGTTTTCGAATGGGTAAATATGTTGAACTTGAAAGTAGAACGTTGAAGATCTGAAAAGGAAAACTCCTTATTATCGGGACCACGACCAGGACCGACGTCTTTCTCTTTATTGTCTTTGCCACATATGCATAGCTGAAAAACATGTCAAGCCCGGGGCTCTCGAAGAGCAGGCTAATCCCTGGGACTACAACCGTGGACGCAGGTCCCGCGAACCCGTTCCAAAACAATGCCAACGCGCAAGAAGTGCATGATCGGGACGAGGCAGAGGCTCTCTTTGCTGACATTGTAGACCATGTCTTGGCTCCCGCTGGAGCCTCAGTGGCCTGCACTAGTGGCATCATCACAGAAGCGTGTCAGACTCACCAGGACGAGGACGATGCGGCTGCGGCTGCTCGTCAATATCAGCACCTCGAAGATGCAACTACCAGCCCAAAACAAAATTCTGGGTTCAGCTCCTCCTCGCACACATTGACACCGTCGGCTTGTAGCTCCTTGTCAATGTCTGCGCCGGTCATGGCTGCAGCTCAACATCAAGCGACTGTGCTCATCGGTGAATCTACCGTGGCATTGATGCGGCGAACATACAAGCGGATGAAGAAAAAGGGTCAGCTCGATGGTATTATCGAGGAGACGGAACAAGATCAGTTCGTACTTGAGGATCTGCAGGAGCGCGGTCTGAAATTTTTCGAGGACCTCTCTGTCAGTGCCTACTATGTGAATAACAAGGCGCACATGTTTGCCGCGCAAACTGTCTACTGGCGCACACTACACAAAGAGATTTGTGCGCATCAAGACGAGCGTGGCGGGGCGGTGCAATTAGAGGACGAAAAATTTCCGCAGGAAATCAAACCGCGGCTCGCGGAGGCGGGGGCAAGCGTCAGGGACGCACGAGATGTCACGTTTCGGGTCGTGATCAGCGCGGACAGCGCTATTTTGGTGCGGGGGAGGAAAAAAAATGACTACGCATCCAACTTTTGCCACAATGTGCTACGCCTTCATCATGGATTGCAGCCGTCGAAGGTGGAAATTTGTATGGTGATTTGCCCAGCGCAGGTTTCCGATGACAAGCACGCTTATGCTACGGCGGTGGACATGATGAAGAGGTATTTTCGAAGGGCGGGCCTTTGCATCAGCTACAAGGAATACGAACGTGAGTTCTTCGACGATGCGCGGTATTACTTGCAAGACAAGTTACTGGCGGAGCTGTACAACTCCCCCTACGGCCTGCCGTGGCACTACCTTCCAGAGCAACAAGAAGGCGAAGACGCGATAATCGAATCTGAGGAAGCCTTATCGGAGCAGAGGAGCGCGCGTGGACAACATCCTCATGTAGCACTAGCAGGTGAGCACACTGCAGTAGATGAAAAGCGAACACAGCTGCAGGAGACAGCAGATAGTACGCTCAAAAATACAAACCGATCTGTGGATGAGCAGGCTCTAGAACTTGTTATGTGGTCCAATTCCCATGATGATATAACTGATATAACGGAATTTCAAGATTTTCGCCCATTGGAGGGCACCGCGCGAGGCCCATCGTTGCCCTGGTCTGTCTGCCCGGGGATTCGTCGGCATAGCGTAAACCCCTCGGCCGTTCTGCGCCATGCCTCCGCAGCGGCTGGTCGATTCAGCGTCATGAAATTCGCGAGAGATGGCACGGCCAAAGACCTGCCCGCGGTTCTCTCTGAAGCCTTTCGGCTTGACCGCGCCGGTGCAGCGGCGCTCTGTAACTGCAACCAGGGGCGCTGCGTAAAATTTTCGAAGCGGCCGCCGCGCGACGTCGTAGAAGTAGCAGCCCGGGATTGGCGATATCGGTCGTGAACGCCGGCGGCCTCGACGGCTGGGAAAGCCGGCGCCCCCCCGCGGGCCCTGCTACGATCTCGCATTGGGACGACGCGAGAACGGTCGATATCAAAGCGATCGATATCGCATGATCTCCGCCTGATCTCCCCCGCGATCTCGTTTATTTCGTGCCCAATCTCGCTGATCTCGCTGGCGGAAATTCATGATCTCCCGCCTGATCTCCCCCGCGATCTCGTTGATCTCGTGCCCGATCTCGTTGATCTCGCGGGCGGAAATTCATTCTACAGCGAAAATGGGAAGGAATTTCCGACCTGCGGGCGCTGGCCAGTAAGATCAATATCGGCCGTGAGTTATATCGCAGCGAGATCGGCGGGAGGGGGTGCGAGATCGGCCGGGGATCGCCGCGAGATCGGCCGGAGATGAGATCGGCACGAGATCAGCGAGATCGGGAGGCCGCTTTCGTGGATCTCGCTATGTTGCCGGGACGAGGTTGGGGGCTTTTGCTCGTAAGATCGGGAGCCCCCGATCCTGCAAGCTTATTTATCTGTGCCCGCGCTCTGAGTGAGCGCGGGTTCGAAGCTGGGTCACGACTTCGGGCTTCGGGGGCACCATGACCGAGAGCGCCCAGTGTTGTTCCGATTGGCTGCGGCTGCGCGAGAAGTTTTCTGAGCTTCTGGCGCGGGTGTGGCACTGTGTGGGGCTGCTGGGGGCCCGGCCCCTGTGCATTTGCGTGCGCACCTGTGGCCAACAGAAAGTGGCCGGGTGTCGCACTTGTACCATTGCGACGGACGCATCCGCTTCGGCGCACTATGTCAAGGCGCGAGGAAAGCAGCGCTAGAACCTGCCTACGCGCTTTGTCACATTTGCGCGAACCCGGGGCGCGAAATTTTTAAAATCGGTTACATGCGTAAGATCATCTTGGGAACTTGGACCACTTGAAACTTGCGTTCAGGAAAATGAGCGATGGCGAGCTGCGCGAAGAGACTGACGGCGCGCCATGCTACGAAGCAGGAATCAGCCGCACAGCAACTTGTCACAATCCGTTCGGCCGCATAGACCACGACGACGCTGAGGCAAAGGAAGCGGGGTCGGCCTGCCGGGGCTCGTACGGTATCGGCAATGAAGGTGCGAGTCTCGCAATACACCACTGCTCTTCATCGTCAAGAACGACTGCAGCTGGCGAGCAAAGTTGCGGAGCCAAAGTAAACGTAGAAGAGCGGCGTGTCCGGCCTCCCTTGATGTTCGACGAGTTGCGGCTGGCCGTTCCAACTACAACGCAGTGCTTTAAACATTACGAGAAGAAGCTTCAGGCTGCCGGAGAGGAAAACACACAGCTAGAAGACGAAAAATTCAGCGAGGTGCGCGCCAAGTGGCAGAATGAGCCGGATGATCGCCACAGAGCGCAGAGGGAGGCAAGCGATTACGTAATCGGGCAGCTTTTGCTTGGTGCGGAGACGAAGACACCAGCGTGTGCTGCTGTGTGTGAAGTGTTTGAGACATTGGAAAAGCCGAGGCTGTTGCTTCAGGGGTCACGCTGGGGGCAATATAGCTGCGCTGACAGCGATTTCGACTCGCTTGTCACGGTGCCAGACAAGAACTGTGGGGAAAACTTGCTTGTGGCTCTTTGCGATCGAATCTACGGGGAAGCGAACAGAGGCAAAAAGATCGAAACAAATTCGCGCACTATCAGCTGGGTCCCGTGCACACTTGAGGAGCAGAACTTTAAAAGTATCGAGCCTCCAAAGGTTTTTCAAGGGCGCAAATTCAGTGTGTCTTACCAGGTATGCGTAAGCGTTGTATGGCCGAACCATTATAGTTGCTTCCTTGGTTATGGTTAGCGTTAAGCTTAAGTTGAAGGAGATCGCTACTTGCATAGGTAGCACATCTTCACGACATGTATCGTTTTTTTTTAGCGTACAACAACGAATTATTAATTTTAGATGCAGGGGTGAATCGCTTTCTTTTACTGGGTTCCGGTCGGGGAAGGGTGCTTCGCGTTTCTTAGAAACAGCAGCTTTTGCTTTGCAGATTAGCTTTAGCATCAAGCGACCACATAATTATGCACAACAGGTTATCTACAGGCCGCATGAATGCAAGCAGGGGATTTTTCCGGAGACTCCAGAAACGCACTACAATTACAACTTCAACGAGAACCGATATATTGCCGCTAAAATCACGGAAATCTGCGAGGCGAAGACAATCTCACCGAGTATCTTCAACCGTCTCAATTTTTGGTGTAAGAGAAGCATGCCCAAACAGGTCCGGCAAGGATTGCATATCGCTCGGTTCATGCGGCTCTTTTTGAACTTTATCCACTCACGCGGCGATAGCGACACCGCACACTTCGCAGCCACTGCAGACGTGAATTTTCTTGCCTGGCTGGCGACCGCGGAACCGGACGAGCTCAGGCGGTATTTCTGTTGCTTTTATCGAGCCGCGGTTGATCTTGATACGGCCGCAAGTAGCTACCTCTTTGATGCTGCTCCAATGGTAAAAGGAGGGGAATCAGCAGTTTTTCGAAAGTCTCTCTACTTGGTCTTGCTCTTGTCGTCGTGTTAGGGTGAAGGGTAGCCACGTTCTTTCATGATGTTAGTTGAAGTTGATACGCAGCACAATGAATTGCAATTGGAATTGACACGATAGTGCACCCATCGCTGCAAAAATAAACCAACAAATAAATTAAAAAGCAGCACGTGATCCATCAACTTTAATGCGCTTCACTTCACATCAGGCTAAATATGGGACGCATGGCAGACAAGGTGCTGAACCATAAGGATGAGCTGGTGAAGCCGGAATTAGAGCCGTACGTCGAGCCATTTACGCTGTTTTGGATTCAGCATCATTTGGCTGTGGACGCGCTGAGTGCCGAGGATTGGAAACTAGGCTGGTACCGCGATCCGCCGGCGTTGAAGAAGAAGCTTGAGGATCTTGGACCTCTCGATAGCTACAAATTGCCTGCGGGGGCGGGCGTCTACGGCCGACCGTCTTCGGGCGGGAAAGATTTTGACGGTGTATATTCGTGGTTCAACGGCGGGAGCTGCGCTGGTGGAGGTGCACAGGTTCAAAATCAACAGTCCACAGAGCAAAATTGGTGGAAGAGCAACAAGGACAAAAACAAAAAATGGTCCCGGGCCGCGTGGCACGGTGAGGAAGAGGGCAGCAAGCAAAAGCGGCAACGCCGCGGTGGTGGAGGCTGGCAGTGCCAGTGGGGCTCTTCCTGGTGAGGGCTTCTCACTGACAGAAGACACAGCAAGCACCTTGTCCTTAACATCACGATGTGATTGAGCGTGGTGAAACTCGCTCGTGTCAGCGTTGAACGCCTGTTCCAGGCCTATGATTTTTGGATCTGGTGGTGTCCCTCCGTCCAGCTTGGCTATCTGTAATTCTGGTGGGAAACCAATCCCATCATTTTGAGTGTCGATGGATTTCGATTTTTAAATCGTCCGGAATGGTTTTGTTTAAGTTTATAGCCGATTTTCCAAGAAATAGAAAAAGTGAAGTAAATCTAAATTCTCTATTGTATGCCAAGACGTCGACCGGCGGTGGGTGTCTCGGTCTCCTGTCGTGTGAGAGTTTAGTGGTGTTTTTGAACTGATTGAATAAAGCAATAACAATAGAGACCCTGACGCTCTGAGACCTAAGCCAACGAATCACGACGGCAGCGTGGTTTTCTTGTGTTTAGAATGACGGGAAAAAAATAAGCATAGCGTCGTGATTTCGATTTGTGGACTTTTTTGGGGGATCCGCCCGCTCCCCGGGGATCCGCCCGTTGCCCGGGGATCCGCCCGCTCCCCGGGGATCCGCCTTCGCCCAGGGGATCCGCCCGCTCCTCGGGGATCCGCCTTCGCCCAGGGGGTCCGCCCGCTTCCCGGGGATCCGCCTTCCCCCAGGGGATCCATCCGCCCGCTCCCCGAGGATCCGCCCGCTCCCCGCCCGGGGATCCGCCTTGGCCCAGGGGATCCGCCCGCTTCCCGGGGATCCGCCTTCGCCAAGGGGATCCGCCTTGGCCCAGGGGATCCGCCCGTCCCCCGGGGTTCCGCCTTCGCCCAGGGGATCCGCCCGCTCCCCGGGGATCCGCCCGCTCCCCGGGGACCCACCCGCTCCCCGGGGGATCCGCCCGCTCTCCGGGGGATCCGCCCGCTCTTCGGGGGATCCGCCCGCTCCCCGGGGGGTCCGCCCTCGCTTCGGGGGGTCGGTCCGCCCTGTTCCCGGGGAAATCCGCCCGGCTGAGGTAGTGCATACCACGGGGGAAAGGGCACGAAAGACGACACAAATTGGGCCAGGGGATTCCGGAGAGGATTGTGGAGTCTCCGGAGGAATCCTCTCCGGAATCCCCTCCCGAAATCGACGATGTGCCGCCGGGGAAAGACCGCGAAGGACGGCGCGAATCCGGTCAGAGGATTCCGGAGAGGATATTCCGGAGAGGATTCCGGGCCAGAGGATTCCGGGCCAGAGGATTCCGGAGAGGATTTTGGAATCCTCTCCGGAATCCTCTGTGGAATCCTCCCCCGAAATCGAGGTAGTCCCGTCGGGGAAAGGGCGCGAAAGACGGCGCAACTTGGGCCAGAGGATTCCGGAGAGGATTTTGGAACCCTCTGCGGAATCCTGTGTGGAATCCTCTCCCGAAATCGGGGCCGCAGCATCGGGGGAAGGGAGGCCCTCCGAGGCGGACCAAATTGGGGCAGAAAATCCGCGATGCAAATTCCGCGGGAAATGTGCGCCGGTTTGCCGGGGCCGCCAGGTTGCTCGCAATCCGCAACCGACTGTGGCGATTTAAGCACATGAGACGCCAACACAGAGAGACGCGGCGCGGTTGTGTACACAAATAGCAGCGGAGTCCATGCGCGCGCCGCGTTTTCGGTTGCATTGCAACACACACTTTAGCACGAGCGAAGCCGAAGGCTTCCCGGGAAACCTTAAACGACCTTGCCCGAGCGGAATCCGTTGACTTCTAGGCTTCACAGCGTCGCTTTCTCTAACAATATCACGATGGGCAGCTGCTCAAATGCCGGATATCCATCCTTGTTATTCTTGCTCTGATAAAAGAGATGGCTACGGCTAGCCCTTCTACCCCTAGTAGTGCGATGCGTCATTTATTCGCGCACAATAACATGTTGCAGAACCTCCACTAACTTTGGTCTTGATGTTGGGCGGATTTTTGTTCGTCTCTCATTGGATTCGTTCACGACATCCAATTGTTTGTTCACGGAGGTAACGGAATTAAGTACAACGTATGGTATCTTTCATTATATGATATTATTTAAGGGTTCCTTCTTAGTTTCATCGTTGAAAATGAAATCGTATGAATGGCCGATTATAATAACCAAAAGGCAGAAGAACAAGAAGTAGGAAGTGTTTCTGCGACCTAGATTATGATCTCGTGCAGCGTATTCCTCTCGTTCATTTTCATGATTACAGAAAAGTATGTATACAGTATTGTGTGGGATCGTCTTCGTCCGCCAGCCCCCATCGTACTTACAAACTCAACCTTTTCAGGTTGTCGTGGTCGTTTACCACCCACATACAGCAATCCAGCTGACAACTCGCACCATGATTCGTGAATTTCTTTTTGAACCTTCCTGGTGATCGTCATCGTCAACATTTTCAAGATTTTGCATCAGTTGCAGTTGTGACTTCTTCTACGAACATCATGTCAAATCAAAAACTCAAACAGGAAATCCTCGTCTCCTGCTTGACCTTTTTAACCATGTTTATTATGATTTCCCATTTAGCAGGTGTTGGTTATCTTCAGTGAGGTCGTAAAGGGTTCTTTTTTTTCGAAAGCAAGCAACTCCTAACCTTTGAATTACTGTTATATTAACCACCTTCGTGATGCCAATGCCTAATATGAACGCGCTACGGACACGACTGTTTGCTTTGATTTACTTGGCTACCACGCCACAGGCATTGTCCAGCGCCAGCACGACGGCAGCACCACTGGGCAGCGCGGCGGCTGCACCCTCCATAGAGGATGTGCACAAAAAACTCTCGAAGCTGTTTACGTTCGACAAGGTAGAGCACGGGGATTTCCTTTCCTCGATGCACGACTACGAGCAGTTTTTCGCGAACGGTACGCTAAACTATTACAAGAACTTAACCACCACGTCGGCAGGAAACATCAGCGAATGGAGCGAGAAAGTTCAGGGGCAGATCCCGCAATGGATGCAGATATGAATTGCAAAAGTTAAAGTATCGTACTCGTATAAATGCATTACAAATTTCCTCAGCGTGAGACATAAGATTTGTAATGCAGATTTGCCTTGGGGGCAAGATTTGTAATGAAAGACTTGCATTTATACGAGTGCGATACTTTTGCACAGGATAGCAGAAGCGGGCGGTCGAAATCCACGGCACCATGGTAGGTATGAAATGCAAAAGTGTCTGGGTCTGGAAGGATGTAGCTTGTCATGCTAAATCTGGATCGTGGAAAGTTTTGTGTTGCATGATTACCAAAAGAGCTCCGCTTTTGAACAACTTTAGAGGCAGTTTCTCATGCAGGAAAGGCATGATAGAGGTTTCACAGAACCTGTCACGCTAGGCCGTGCATGCCAGAGCGCGTGGGTCATGGAAAACCTGCCTGACAAACCTAGCAATCTTCCAGACCCAGACATTTTTGCAATCCATAGTAGGATCACCGATGCAACTGGACGCCAAGAGTTCGGAGCTGCAGTATGCTTACGAGAATGACATGATCGCGCACGAGCGCGTGGCCCGCGCCATCGTGAAGGAGTTCGCGAAGGACATTCGCGACGAGGCCGCCGTCAAGGTTCCCGTCGTTACTACCGGCGTTTGGAGTTCCCGCGTTTCTCACACGAACAAGAACGGCCGCGGATCCAGGCCGCAAGTGGCGCGCTTGAACGCCGACACCGATCCCATAGGAGTTCTGTTGTTGGAGCTCTTCGGCGTAGACCTGAACCAGTTGACCTTGGCGAGTCTCCTGCAGATGATGGCCTTTCTTGAGCACTTCATCCGCTCGCCTCTGGCGACGTTCGATTTGGAAAACCTCGTTGCGGAAGATCACGGACGCCTGATTCAGTCCCTAAACTCCAAGCTGGAGCGACATCTGCAGGTATGAAAATGATGAAAAAACATAGATAAAACTAAAAGAAAAAGTCATATACTCATCGTGATTCGACGTTGTGCTTCTTCTAGCAAAAGAAAAGCAAACAGTAGAATCTGCTTGTCCGTGCTGCGTTGATGAATGACTTTACATACGTAGAGGCTTTAGTGACTGTAACGGAACCGGATTTATCCATATATTATCCCCCAACCAAAACTGCACCAACATCAATCCCCACAGACCGTCGCGGATTCCAAGTCCTCGCTTCTACGAACTTCGTTCAATGACACCGAGCGCGCCACCCTGCAGACTGACGTGAAGCGGGTGAACAAGAAGGCCAACAACGACGCGCTGAGCAACAAGTTTGAGAAGTTTGTCGATACCCACAAGGCCGAGGCCCGTTCGGCATCAAAGAAGGGTCGCAGAACAAGCACGCCCACGGAGCAGGACAACATCAATTCGGACCCGTCTCCAGACATGAATTCGGACGGTGCCTCCAGCAGTCCAAATTCAGACCAGAACAGCGAGGCCACCAAGGAGCTGCTGGAGGAGGTCAAATCTATCGCTAACACGCTTTCTTCTGATGAGGTGAAAAAGCTGCAAGAGTCCGAGCAGGCACTGAACACGCACGAGGTCCACCTGCACTCCCGGCACACGCAGCGTGTCTGGATCGAGAACAGCACCAATGTCACCTCCAGTCTGAACGCGTTGAACGCCTTAAACTTGTCCGAAGTCGAAAAGTCCTCCGTTCTCGAGGGGCTGCACGTGGCGGGGACAGAGCAGCAGCAGCAAGGCGGGATGGTGGACACAGACGCAGTGTCCTCCACGACCGTCGCGCCGTCGTCCTCAGCAAATAAACAAACGCAAACAACGTCAACATCGACTGGCGAACAAATAGCGGATCCGAATGACCCGGAGGCGCTGGTGCAGATCGAGATCGAGGAGTCAGAGGACATTGACCTGCTGTTTTTGACAAACCAGTCGACCGCCGCAAAAGCGGAGTTTAACCTGCACACCATGCTGGGCCAAGCCGCGCAGATCATGTCGATCCCGCTGGCCAAGTACCTGCTCACCCCCGAAGCCTCGAAGCAGTACTTGGCCAACGCGGAGGCGCAACGGGACCCGAAGAGCCGCCGTGGCGGCAAGAACTACAAGAGGCGGCAGATGTGGGAGTGGGCCCACGAACGGCTGCATTTGCCGGAACACTCGAAGCTGCTCGACCGCTTGCCCTTCAACTGGACCGACTTCAACATCAACTCCACCCTTTTCATGCAGATCCGGATCGACAACACCAGCGACACCAGCATCGCGGAAAACCTGGATCGCGAGACCCTGGTCCACACTATCCTCGATGTGTACCGATCGATTTCGGTGGTAGACATCGCTTCGACGTTTCCCGCCACTCTGGCGCTCGCCGCCTTCGTCGACAGTGTTATTTCCGCCATCGAGGCGCGCGCCACCCGGGTCAACATGGACCGGGTCAAATTTCCGAACGAGCCGCATCGAATCGAGGACGGCGTCTTCTTCAAGGGCTTTCAGCACGTGCTGGAAGCGAACAAAATTGGCTTGTTCACTCGGGAGGTGCAGCGCATGGAAAACTTGGAGGACGCCGTGCGCAAGGAGCAAATGCAGAAGATTTACCTCAACTTATCAGAATGAAAAATGCCCCCACCCCCGAACTTGAAAGCATTTGTATTGCAAACCTTTCCAAATGAAACATTCGCCCTCTTGCACCTTTCAGCATCACAGGTTTCCACTCGTGAATAGCGAAAATTTGTATTGCAAAAGACCCCAGCAAGAGCGGCGCTTGTCATGCAAGCGATGCGATGCACGCCTAGACTCTGCATCAGAAAGATTCATACTCGTTTCATGCATGACAAAAAGTTTTCATTTGCAACCTTCGCATCACAAATTTTTCCAATTTGAGGAGTGGGGGGCACTTTTCACTGTAATACAACTTCAACGAAATCTTCCCCTCGGAGGTCAAGCTCGGGTTCGCAGGCATGATCGGCACGGTCAAGCACCTCGAGTATCTAGATGCCGAAGCAAAGAAGGAGAAGGCGGCGCAGGACAAAAAGAAACGTAGCTATTCTCTAATGCTCAACTTCTTGTTCTTCGTGGTTCTTCTTCGTTATTTCGATTTATATATGAAAAGAACAGCACTACAGTCTACAACTGACAGGTACCCTGGTAGACTTAGTTTACCAGGGTACCTGTCATCGTCAATCATGTTCGTGATCTCTGGTCAGTAGCAGGAGGAGCACGCCTCTTGATACAACCAAAACCATTACCATTAGGTGTAGGTATAAGATAGCAATAGGCCATTCTTGCTTCCTCCCACCTAATTGCATCTACTCGACAGCCCCCGCAATTTGTCTGTACTGACAGTCTCCTGGTCCTGGCACCAACATGCTACTTACATCAATCACTGACAGGTGGGAACTGCGTCGCGGAAGTGGATGAACGAGCGAACGTCCTTCTCCGCGGGAAGCTCTCCCTTTACCGCATGGACCACATCAAGCCCTACCCCGGTATGGAGAGGCAAGAGAGCGAAGTGATCCAGGCCAACGGGCAGAAGGTGATGACCAAGTCTTCGCGGTTTCTCAACATGTGGGACGCCATCACTGCCCCGTACGCCCAGGAGGATTTCTACTCCTACGGGCTGCGCGGCCGCTTTGACTACAGCAACCTGTTCCTGAACGACGCAGAGATCGCGGAGGTTGCGAACGAGGATGACGAGGTGGTTGCGTATTTCCGGGAACTTGTGAACTCGGATTACTACAAACTGAACCTCCTCCAGCCGCAGGACCTGGAACGGTTGCACGCGCTGCCGGAAATCAGGCCAAACCCGGACCTGCCCGTCCTGAAATACGGCCACCACGGCGCGTACTTGAACGGAGGGGGTGCAGGTAGGCCCACATCCTCGTCCTCCTCGTCCGGCCGCACGACGCAGCTCCAGGGACGATACGGCTCGAACTCAGCCGGCCTGTTCAATACACTGTTCTTCAGCAAGGGGAACCCCCGCACCGCGGGGCAAGCCGCCAGTTGCTTTGAGTACAGCCGCGACTTGTGCACGCCCATCGAGCTATTTGAAGAACCGAAGAACGTCGTCAACAACCAGCTGGCGGACGTCGCCTCTGGAACAACAACAACAAACGTGGTGGAAGATGATCTGGCTTACTACGACGGCGCGGCGCAGCACCCGGGTGCTGGAGAAAGTCAGAAACTGATGGCGGGCAGCGCACACCAGATGAACACTGGCACCACAAGCACTTCTTCCCCGGCCGGAATGCTCGCGCACTTCTCGTTTGTCTTTCACTCTTCGTCCTTCTTGTACAGCCTCGTTGGCAACATGCGAGCGCTCGTCATGATCGGTGGCCTGGCCGCCAGCTTCGTTCTCCTGCTTGGTGCCTTCGGGATGATGGACCTCAGCGGAAAAAGCAACTTCGCGGTGGAAAAGGAGGAAAGCGTTTCGCGGACGAAGCTACAGGCCGCTGATTTGGGAACCGTCGTGGAGCTGTCGCAGGACGCTACGGGGGAAAACGGCAAGGTCGTGTAGTCCGGAGCAGTATGTTGAAAAGGTGACGCTCACGCTGTCGACGAAGTTTTTAATATGTTTTGAAGATGTTGGCTCTGGCTGGAGCAAGAACCAAAAATCACACCGATTTTTGGGCAAGCAATTTTTACGTTTACAATTTTTTTCTCAAGCGGCGCATTCTTTTTCATCATACACATTTACGTTTATCATTCAAATTCGATTTCAATCATAAGCATTCATCTCATTCAAAAAGTTTTTGTTGACACAAAGAACTATGTGTGCGACACTTTCACATTCTTCTGTACATTTTTTTGTTTTGGAAAAAGCGCAGCCCCCCCATGCTGCGTGCAGCGTACTACAGCGGTTAAGGTTATGTAATCTTGTTTGCCTACATCCTAGGCGGGTACAACACCTAGTAAACGTGTGAGGTTGATTGTTGCCTCTATGTCTTCTAGGACGTGGTATCCGAAGCGAAACCAAAGTATATCTTTCGGCGAAAGAAAAAGATACTTTGCTTTTTTCCCCAACGAATCCCCTCCCCCGCCAATCCCACCCCCTCCATCACCATCTCCTTCTCTTACAAAATCGATCTAAGCCGTGATCGTGCCTATTCTTTTTCACAAAACGAAAACCCCATACCAAACCAACGAGCAGGAAGTGCTGGAAGTGCGAGCTTCATCTGCAGCAGAGAAATAAGTGCCGTTTACTATTTGTAGTACGAGCACTACACCAACAACAAGTATTTAAGAAATCCAGCTCAAGCAGTGATCGTAAAAAAAAAAGGCTCATGATGCATTGTCTTTGTTGTGCTGCGACCTGTCGAGCTCGAGACGAAAGTAGGTTCATCTTATGTTGCCATGGCGTTGAACTTTGATGAGTCTGCTTCTGCATGAGATGGTATGATGTGTTGTTAGTTTGCGCTTCCACGAGGACGGTACGTACCCCTGAAAATGAAAATAAGTACTCCTCGTAAACAGCAGTCTTAGCGCGATGCTGGGCTCCTTTTGTGTTTCTGTATGTCAGTATTATAGCTGCAGTGTTCGTTTCCTGTCGTGAGGAACTGAACGTGAACCATGCCGAATCAATGATTCTTGCAGCAATTGGAGGTCGTGTGTAAGTTTAAAATAGTACAAAACGCCGGCCGCTCTCCTCGTTTCGGTTTCATTGCGCTTGTGGTCTCGTCTTCGTGTCGTGTTGCAATTCGTTTTTTTATATTTCTAATCCACCACTTCGTTTTCGTTATCGTTCTCTTTTTCTAGTACTTCACAAATTACCTGGCAATTGACAAGCCACTGCACTTGCTCCAGAAATTTCGGTCATCGTGCTTTCATTCTTCTGCTTCGGTTCATCGTTCCTCCGTGCAGCCGCGCAATCGTTTCTGTAAATGTCTCTAGAGCGTTTTTAGGACTATATATTTGTGTCTATTCTCGCCAATGTCTGTTTTTTCTTTTCGTTTTCACGTCCAGGCCCGGTGCTCGAACAACACTCCCCTTCCTACAACTTGTGACCAACAGCACAACCCAGGAGATGAAGATGTGTGAGTTTGTTAGAAGTAATCTCCCTGTTACCCCAACCCCTACCCCCGCCCCCTCTCAGTCTCAGAAATTAAGATCTATAATCGTGAAGATTATTGTCAGACGAGTGGTCCCATGAGATCTGTCTCGTCCGGCATCCTTCTCAACTTGAATTTTTGATTTCTAGATATCGGTTTCTCTTCCTTGTTCTAGTTATCAACACAGACGCCATCAGTAGAACTAAGTCCACTCTCTCCGGGGGCGCACGATGCTGTGGCGCGGCAGTAAAAGTACAGAGCGGCGGCCATCAAGCTGCACTTGTTGTTACAGGCACTTCATTTTCAACAACACGGCTCTGAATATGTTTTCCGTACTTTTTTGCCAGTACCTCTTACGGGCTTGCTGGAATACCCCCACCAGTGGTACAGCATTCGCCATTATGAGAAAGGAGAAAGTGAAAGGATTTGATGAGTCACGACTGGCACAGGATGAAGATGTGGCGGACAATTATGGGGGTAGAAATATGAGAGGGCTCACCCAGAGGGCGCAACGCATATCACGACGAAGCCATGGCACCTCCCGCACAGGCCAAATAAAGGCAAGCCGACTCGAGACCGACGGTGGAATCGACATCGACATTTCACCGCTAGCAGTGGAGGAGCGACGTCGGCTTTATGTCCGCGGATCCTTAGCCGACGCCGCTGACGCAAGAAATGCGTGGCCCGACCTAACGAAAAGCAACTCACTTGGCGGTGGGCCGACCGAGGCGACGACAACTGTGCTGGATAGCAGTGGTGGAGAAGATGCACCAGTGCGGTTGTCTGTAGCGTCGTATATGCAGAGGCAGCTCGCTTTCGGCTTCGCTACCTTGCACCGCAAGATGACGACCTTGCGGAGAAACTTTTCGTCGCTTCTCGAGGGGCAGGACACAGACACACAGTTCACGTCCGAGGACGTGGAAGGCGACAAGCAAAACGTGCGGGAGGGTTGGGTTTGTTTTCAAAAACTGCTCTACCTTCTTGGCTGTGCGCTTCTTCCTATATGCGTACTCGCCTGTTGCGCATGCGTGATTGTTTTCCGTAAGCGCTGCAATTTGAAAAGGATCCAGGCCCGCTGGGACGCCCGGGCCGCCCAGGAACACGGACACCTGGTGCCGATGGAGGTTCCGTCAAATTTCTACACGTATGACGGTAGAAGTAAAAGTGCGCAGAGCAAGTCAGTCACCAGCGGCAGCGCGCCGGGCGCAGGATTGCAAAAGCAACAGCAAAGTAGGAGCTTGAGGGACTTGGTAGGGGGAAGCGCTCGCGCTCCGGTCACGACCAATTATAACAAAGGAGGCGGGTTGCTCGCCGATGGGCTACCTCCTTCCGGGCAGGTCGATGCGTTGCGTCGTGCAGGGCCTTCTCGGCAACAAGGAATGCTGTCGCCGCAAGGTAGACGAAGCGCTAGCGATCATGACGGCACAGGCCAATCGTATCCATATCCGGTAGGCGTCGTGGGGGCCGGCCCGGGTCATGGGATAGCCAGCGGTAGTGGTCTCACAAGTGCTGATGGGCTACAACTGCAAAGCGGGGCAGACGAGGCGGAAAGCTGGAGCCGGGTGAACACTGAGAACGAACAAGCAGCTGCAGATCATGTTGACTTCTCACACGGAAATAACAAGAATGCCCCGGCTTCGGCCTCAATGCAAAGCGGCATGATGTCGAACGCCAACGCTGGCGCTAGCGGCATGTTGAGCAGCATAATGCAAAGCCACACCGACGAGAATGATAAGTACGACACTTTGCTGCAAGAACAGCACGCAAATGCGGAATCTGACGGGACAGATGGAGACCAGGACGCTGGTGCCTTTTTCGGTAGCCCAGGTATGGCTTCCAGTGGGCCGCACGGCGGGCACCACAGCGGACTGGGGAGCGGGCTGCAGAGCTACACCGACGGAAACATGGGCACTGGCACAAACGACCTCCTTCGGGCGGACGACTCTGACCGGCACACAATAGACTTTGGCAGCACGGAGGAGATAGGGGCCAAGGGAGGCGTCGAGAGGGTGGAGAACTTTGCCGCGGCAAACAAACCAAAAAAGAAAAAACGAAAAAGCAGCACTCTCCAGAGTAAGGATAGAGGAACGGAAACGGATGAACCATTCTCGAGTGGGTTGCATAACTACAACGGCACAGACGACAAGAATATTGCGCTTTTGGCCGAAGCGGAGGAAGAAAAACTTCGGCAAATCGGCTTGGGCAGTGTCGAGGTCATCGGCAAGAAAGGAGGCGTGCAGGCCTTACAGAATTTTGGCACAGCAGCAGTAGCGACGAAGACCGCGGAAGTGAAGAGCTATGATGAACTCGGATTACATGACTCCATCGAGAATCACGAGGACGTGAAGCTACTACGAGATGTGGGGCAGGTCGAGACAGTCCTTGTCGACACTGGTTTCACGAAAGGGTATGCGAGAAAAGCGGCCGCGGCAATGTTGAAGAATCCTGCAGAGCAGGTATGTTCATATTCATACTGATTGTATGAAATAGAAATTGTAATTGGACACACACATACTTTCTCTACTTACTCTGTTGACGTGCCAACTCTTTTGTGTCTTTCATATTTTGTAGACCATGGAAGTAGATAAAGTTGATCGAATTCGAAATCAAAAATACAACCAGGGTCTTCCGTCTGAGGGACTCACCGACCAAGATAGAAAGGCAATGGACGCGGTGGGCTTGGAGCCGCACGATGGCCTTTCGGCGTTGCAATCCGTCGTAGAGGAGTCGCTTTTGTCTTCGGCACCCCCCGCTCCGGTTTCGATCGAGGTCCGCGCGGACAATCATGATCATTTTTACGGGGCGATTGAGGATGGTAGTACGGAAACTGCGCAGCTGAACTCTGGATTCAAGCCCATGGCCGCGATGAAAAAAAGTGCGAAAACAAAAAGGAAGAAAGAAGCCGCTACGTGAGCATGATGCCGAGGTCAAGAACCCATCGTTGTTTACAATGAATGTCAGATGAATTTTTATAAAGAAAGTTGTGTGCCATCTTGATCTTCAGGTGTTGCATATGCACGACCAGGGCACGATGAAACAAGGTACAATGAAATACTCGAATGGAAACTGTAATATTAAATTCTTTCTTTTATACCATGGTTATACGTCGGTTCTTTTCGGATTCGGCATCCATTAGTCATCCTGACCTTTGTTTGTGCATATCATGTTGGGCGGTTGCGCATGCAGCTACTTCTACCCTATTCGGTCAGACAAAGGCACCTTCGTGCTTACCAACGGTGCTCGGTTCTTCCAAGTATGTGAAAATACTATTTGTACTACAGGCGCAACCGCAAAAAGAAAAACAGAAACTACACCCAGAAAATCGGTTTCGGTGTCAGTTGAAATGCAATTTTCGGTGTGATTAAAGGCTCCTCTCGTGTCGTACTGTGCCACGATTCTGTAATGCCAGAAAATGTTGTTTTCGGTACACCTACAACACACGTTTACGTACACCCATCATGTACATGTTTCGTGTCGTTTGCATCGTCAGGCTCGTTCACAACAAACAAGGATGGGAGACGCACTCCATCACTACATTGATTCTTGCGTCCGTCGGTTTGATGCTGTGCATATATTTACTTTTCGTAGTTTTCGTGCCTCAGTCACCGTGCCGTGCAACTACAGCTCTTGCCGAACGCGCAGTTGGCATGCCTCGGTATAATTGCTGCGATACCTCTCTTGCGATAGGATATCTAAAACCTTTTCGCATCCAAACAAAAATTCCAGTCCCTCCCATCATTGGTCATACGTCATTTTTCCTCGCGCTTTTTTGACATTTTCATTTTCACCGTCTTGCTTCATGATGAAAAATCGAAATTCAAAATTCATCGTCGGTGAACAAGCACGTAGGCAGTAGCCTTCATTTGGGTTGGTGACATCTATCTTTTACTTTCGCGCTCTATTTTGTTTTGAATGACACCGGCGAGTCTGCCGCCGCGAACTGCTCAAGAGGAAAAATCGCGTATATTTTCCTAAATTTCATCATCTTCTTGTCGAACTATCGAAGAATACATACTTTGAAGTCGCCACTACTTGAACAACAACAAAGCCAGAAAAGAAGCACAAGCAATTAACATTATGGTGAATTTCCATCATTTTCTGGGTGCGGGGACTGTTGGTGACTCCTCTCCGTTCTCGACATTTTCATCCTTTGTCGAGCACCTGAAGACGCACATCAATGAGCAGGTCGAGAAGGCGCAACACATGATCCCCAGCGGGCCGCTTGGGGGCAACAATGTATTGGAGTGGAGCTATGCTTCGTGGCAGGTGGCCCTGTACTGGAGCATGTGGGTCATTGTGATCGCCTTGTTCTTCCTGTGCTGGCTGAACTGGGTGATCCACACTTTCCGCCGGGGTTTGAAGAAGATATTTGACCCGCTGGATGGCAACTACTCCTTTGAAGACTACGAGGAGGAGGTGCGCGCCCGGACGGAGTCCGTGAACTACGACGCTGTACAAAGTACCATGCTCGGTGGACAAAGCACCATGTACAAGGGCGCGGACCAGACGACCTACATCAACCCGCGGTCCGCCCCGGCGTTGTACACGCAATCTTTCGGAAGTACCGCTGGCGCAGGTGCGCGCGGCTCGACCATGCGCCCGCAAACACCGGCAGCCAGCGGACGGACGCGAGGGTCCAACGCAACCGTCTTGGCGGCAGGAGATCTGGAAGAGGAGATTTCGCAGGTAAGTACCAACGGTAGCATTGCGAACTATTGTGTCTATGAATGTAGTTGTCTTCACTGTAGTCACGAAGTAAGATGACTTCGTCGTTGTAAATATCTTTTCCACTTGATAAGTACTCTTTCTCTAGTTTCTTCCTTCTAGCGGTTTCTTTCAGTTCCATAATTCAATTAGTTGCTACAACTTGCACTTTGATGAATCAATCTTGGTCTTCGACAGGTCGCCTACATGGAGGAGACGCGGCGGAAGCGGTCCCAGGGCAATGCGTCGCGGGGCGAAACGTCCTTGAAGCAATCGTTTGGCAAAATGCAGTCCAGCCAGGGAGGCGGGAATGCGAGTTTCTTTGCTACCTCTCTCCTCTCGCAAAACTTCGACCAGGATCCAGTTGCAAGCAGCTTTCGCCCAGGCGACGATTTTGATGGGTGACCGAAACGTGTTTCTGTTGGTAAGGTAATGAAAACTAAAACAAGAACAACTGCATGAAGATCATGCTGTGTCGGTTTAATAAGACGGTGGACTTCATCATGGAGGAACGAGCTAGAGCTTCTATAGCATCTTCAAATATGTGACGCGATGCTTCGGCTGGTCCTCCTGTCCTCATTCTCATTCACAATTTTGTGCGCATTTTTCACGTGTCATGTCCGACGAGGAGGCAATCGCACTCATGACAGACTCTTTTCTGGCGAAGTTTTAGTTCGTTTAGCCTACGATTGAAATTTAGGTTCTCTTCAGGAGATGAAATGTAAGCAAAAAATGTTATCTCCGAGATAGCAAGACGGGCCTGCAGGTCGAGGCGCATTCGCATCGTAAGACAAGTGGTCTTGCTGTGTCATTCAAAATTATTGCTTTCGACGTTTTATTTCAGGTTGTTTTTTTACGTTTGCACAACGACAACTACTACAATACATACTAAGTAATTTTCAACAAGGACTTGCAATAACTAGTGATCGGGTGACTTCTACTTCGTCGTGGAGGTCGCCTACATCAAATTCAAGCACAGCATTTTCAAAAAAATATAGAGAAGTCTTTTCATCATGTGGATCGTTTTTATTATGTAAAAATAAACAAACACAATCAAAGTAGAAGTACGGAGAGCAAGCAGAAAAAGCATTCTCATCCTACAAAGCCGTACAAACGTCGTTGTAGATGAAGTATGTAGAAGACATGGCGTTGCTTTATTTTGAAAATGTGAAATAACAAGAATCGTGATCGTATGCCTATCAAAATCTATGAATCAGTAAAAATCGAAAAAATATTGAACTGTTCAGCCCCGGCGGAGGTCCTGCCCCTGCGAAGAAGGGGGCTATGTGATGGTGTTCTGGATCTGGTGCATGATTCCAACACAAGTACGTCACTCTTCTTCTTGCAGAGGTTTCACTCGCATTGCGTCGCGAATGTCATGATGGCTCACAAGAATCGTTACAGACGAGTGACGTGGACAAGATCAAGAAAAATCGTGGGTCGTGCCATAGGAAGATGATAGTTTGCCACCCGCCATCGAAAGTCGAAAAGTCGATATTGAAAATGAAATCCTAATCGTGGTAGTGGTTTGGGTTTCGTTTGTGATAGTTGTGATGCCTGAAAATGCAATCGATAACCGCAGCTCCAGATATGATAATGCATCGGAAATTCGTTCTGCTCCTGACTACAGCATATAATTGTAATTGTTGGAATATTTATAAATCATGATATCAGAGGTAGAGAATCAATTCATCTTCGTGGGTTGTCGTCGTCGTCTTTCGTCGTCAGTGTTTGGGGGTGTCGTCATGTGGTCAGCCTATTCAGGATCGTGTCGGTAAGAGCCAACGAATCCAAGCGAAAGCATCATGATCTTAGTTTGTTTACAACTTCAATTGATCCATTTCCTTGCAGCTCTGAGCAGCCAGCCACGCAAGTTTTTATTTTAGTGAAGGTTTATCCGGTTTTTTATAAACAAATTGAGGGAAAAAGCAAAAGGATGGAAACTAACAAGGAGGCCGGGTCGATAAAAATGTCCGACCAATACTTATATTAGCAGAGCTCTTGTTGTTCTGCTCCACCACCACCATTCGGGCTCGTTTACATTCTACGTCCACGTAGATGATATGATCGATCACGTCGCCACTACGTTTTTGGCGGGCAACGGAGCTGCACGGGCGTCGTCCTCGTCTTCGTCCTCATCCTCTGTTGCGCGTGCCCGTGCCCCACTGAGCGATAGCTTTTTGCCGCCCGAAAACAGTGACATCTACCTGCAACTTCATCAGCACGGAATAAATGACAGCGCCGGCGATCATTATGTTGAGCAAGAGGGTGGTCCTTTTTCATCTGCTCCGGAAATTCTGCCCCGTCCGGTCAACCGGAGGTATTGGCACGACAAGTATGCTGCCATTGTCGATCCGGAGAGCAAGGGCCGATTTTCCGTGAAATCGAAACGCCCGATGGACCTCCGGCAGCTGCTGTTTTGGTGGGAGCGGTCGGGAAAAACAGAGGCCGACGAGGAGAAAAGCGGGCACCCATCTGGTATTCCGGACGAACTACAGAGTATCGGTAGTTTCGGTAACGCTGCAAAATTTGAGCAGCTGCGCCGAGAAACAAGAACCATGTCTGAAGCACGCTCTGTTGGTGCTGGCCACCGGCAGAAAAGTTACAAGGGCCAGCACGAGAATAAAATTTACAGAAATGATTTCGCCTTGGTGAAGATGATGAGAGAACAGAACCAAGTTGCGCCGCAAGACGATACAAGTACTACTCCGGTGCGAGGCGACGTGAGCGTGACACGAACACCTCTGGCCCAGATGACCGCGAGCAGTGGCAGCTCCTCGAGAGGAGATTCGGACCTTGTTGCTGAGGGCAGAACGCGAACAGGGGGCATGTTCGAGCACCCGCACTCTGGTACATCGCAGCTCCTAGACGTGAACAACACGACACCGCAAACCGTCTTTCTCTCTCCCTCCCCGTCTCGAGGACCCGTTCATATGAAAACACGAGCCGGAAAGGCAGCAGTGACCACGCCGCTGACAGTGCTGCCACCTCACTTGCAGCTGCACCTTGTTGGAAAGAACAAGGACCACGTGGCCGTGGAGCAGGACGAAGACTTTTCACCAACAAGTAGGAGCTCCATCGCGATGCAGAAGACTACGCTCCTGTCTGAAGTTCTTGATGATGAAGCTGGTAAAGTTGTTGTGCTGGTGGATGAAAGTGAAACCGATGAAAAGGAGAAAGCTACAACAAGCAAACCCAAACCAGTTCCAAAATTTGTCTTAAAGAAGCGCTCTTCCTCCAAGCGCTCATCTAAGACAACTAGCTCCCGTGCGTCTTCTGCCTGTGACAATCCGCTTCAGGTTCATAGAAACGGATCGCACGTGGGAGAAGAACAATATCATAGCCAGTTGCGACGACCGACGATACCGAAAGCTGCAGAGGGGAACATCAAGCTGGAAGGAATTGCGGAGTTGCGGACAGAATGCGAAGAGCCAGAAGATCATCATGATGAAGACGACGAGAATAGCGTGCTGATCGCAAGTCCTGTTTTGGAGCGGCTTGTTGGGGAAAAGCACAACAAGGACGAGAAGAACAATGCTAAACAGCAACAGGAACGTCACCAGCACCTTCTTGGTCACGAATCCGCACAACAACGTCAAAAGCTTCGCAATAATACAGACGAGATGAAGTTGAAGGGGAAGGAACGACCCGACGTAGACGTAGCACTAGATCCTCGTGCAGGTGGTGCATTTTTTGTCCACGAGGGGTTTCCGTGGACGAGCTCCATGATGAACCAGAAGGAACAAAAACATCAACAGGATGAAGATCATAATGCCCATGAATGGTCGTCTAGTCTTTCGGAAGCGGCCGCGCGGCTCGCTGGAAGTGCGAAGCTCCTGCTTTCGCATTCCACTTTCCCGTCCGTACCCAGAGTTGGCGCAAATATTAGCACCAGCAAGACAATAACTCAAGGTGTGAGAACTGGCGGCTCTGGAAGACAAGAGGTCCAGCAGAATTTCTCCTTCTACCCAGAAGCGACATCACAGCAGCGCGAGCAGATAGGTGGCATGATTGGCTCGTCGCCGCCGAGCCAGAGTGACGCAGTTCCAATGTTTGAGCACTTTCAGTTCGGGAGTAGCAAGGAGAGCATCAACGCATACCAGCGCAAACATCAGCCTGGCGGGGCGGGAAACACGACAAATAACACAAATTACACTCCGGGCGGTAGTAAAGAACTGCAGCTTCTTTCCGACGAGAAACTAGAAGAAATGCTGAACAATTTGCCCCTCGATGACCGCGCAGCGTCGTACTATCGCCGCATGAACTCTGATTCGTCCTCAATTGCGTCAGAAGACGCATCAGGCCCGACAGAAAGTCAGAAGGTTCGCAAATCCAAAAGTTCGCGACGTTTCGAAAAGGCCTTTTATCACGACGTCGAGACGGGGGACGACGTAGTCGCATCTCTGGACGACCAGCTGCACGTTGATCTTCATCTCCCTCCTCTCGATGAAAGCAGGAGGCACGGAAAAAAAAGAAGCAAAAAGGAAAAAATGAGGAGAGCGGATTTGATGCATGCGAAATCCCGTGGCCTGCTGGATTATGTCCAAGATGATGCAGAGATGAAAACAAGAAGATCCGCCATCCTCGGCGCCTTCCCGACCGTGTCGTCCTGCACGCCGTCGGATGATCATGTCAGCAATACTGCTTCGAAGAGGTCGTCGAAGTCGAAGTCGAACGACGTTGAACAAAACTTTAGAAGCAGCAAAACTACATCAAAGAATTATCTTTACTACCCCTCGTCTGCCGCGTACCAGGAACAGCAGAGGGAGGCGCCCCTTCCGCCAAACATGTACCGCCCAGCGATCCCGCGGAACCACGCCGCGCAGCTGCTCCCGGACAACGATTTTGCCAACCTGCAGCGGGACGGTTTGCTTGCGCAACTGGCCCGGAAGAACGAGGTGCTGGTCCACGGGGTGGCCGATTTGACGGGCGTGCTCCGCGCCATCGCGTCGCAACTGCCGTACCTGCCCACCGTGGTGAGCCAGTTCATGGGGAAAGAGAACCGGGGCCTCCCCCCCGCCCTGTTCCAGCAGTCTGTCGCGCTGGCGCACGCCGTGCACGCCTTCTGGATCCACCAGAACGCGCTGATCTACCTCCTGGAGGACCGCGCGGTTTTGCTCCGCCAGATGTGCCTCGCGGAGGTTCGCCTGCGGCAGATCGAGCGGGACCACCGGTGGCTGATCCGCGGCCTGCACGAGGAGGTGTTTGGCGAGAAGCGGAGCGCCGCGTGCGTGCAGCGGGCTCAGGAGTTTTCCAAGTTGCTGCACTTTCGCGACCGCATGAAGTTCCGGCTGCAGGGACTGAAGGACAAGGACCAGGACCTGCGGCACGCCTTCTTGAACGCGGAAGCTGCGACGCGGCTAGAGATCCGCCACGCACTGCTCTTCCTGGAGCGCTGCGTGTACGCCGGGCTGATTCCGCAGACCCAGGTGGCCATCAACACCGAGCGGGAGGTGTCGCTGCTCGTGAAAAAGGGGCAGCTGCTGATGATGCTCGTTCACCTGCTGGAGGAGGTGATCGCGGTGCGCGTCGAGTACATGGACCGGGAGGAAATCATCACGGGCCAGAACGGCGCGCTCTCCGTGCAGGAGCGGCAGCCGGACCGCGGGTATTCCATCACGAAGTACTTGCGGAGCTCGAACCAGGGGCGGCTGCGCTACGTCGCGGACGCCGACCATGTGTTCGACCGCGACATGAAGCTTGCGATCGGGAAATCCAACCGCATTCCGCTGGAGCACTGGCACGGCAAGCGCGAGGTCCTGGGCGAGATCTTCTCGCGCCCCCTGCCGCACAAGAGCGAGACCAAGCTGATCGAGAAGGAGTTGGCGGAGATGCAGAAACTGGCCAAGCCGCTGGAGACCATGCCACTGGCGCCCTGGCTCTCGAAAGCTATGAAGCACCGCATCAAGGACCTGGAAACCTTACTGCAGGCCAGCCGGCGGGCGGAGATCGATAAGCTGGACAAGGACGCCGTGGACACCGAGCAGCTGTGGGAGTTCGGGGCGGACCCCCAGGGCGGCATGCAGAAGGCCATCCGGGAGGGCTTGGAGAAGGTGAAGCTGAACCCCGGCCTCACCGTCGCCCTGGCGCAGGAGCACGAGGAGGAGGACTTGATGGCCATGTCCCGCGTCTATCGGGACGAAGACGAGGAGGAATTATCCAGGAAAAAACACCCATCCACATCCAATTTGTCATGCAAAACATACGTAAAATCCTGTGTTTGTCATGCAAAAAATGGATGTGGATGGGTTTTTTTCTGTGCATAGGAATCGTCGGAGTACTACAGCGAGGAGGAGGAGGACGAGGACGAAGACTACGAGTCCGGCTACGAATCGAAATCGGGGGCAAGCAAAAGCGGCGTTTCCGGGGGAAGCAGCTCGTCTGGGTCTGGCGACAGTGCCCACCCAACCTCTGTGTCGGCGCTATCCACCATTGCTTCGCAGTTGCAGAGCAAGTACAACTCGCAAGCGGCGAGCAAGACCAGCAAAGCCAAAAAGCCGGGATCCGAAGATGACTCGGACGAAGATTCGGACGACGACAGCGACGAGGACGACAGCGGTCTATCACATCGAAAAGGCTAGTTTACGTAGTACGGTGCAGTTGTTGTGATGCGGACTTGACATACAGTCATGAAGATGCATTTGCATACTTACTCCATCGAAGTGGATTCTTTACTTAGTCTTAGTTACAATAAAACTTGCAGATTAAAGAGAACACGCGAAATCAAGGTGCGGTGCCCGCGCTTTTTATACAACAGATATTGAAAATTTAAATTATAACAAAGCAAGAATGCAAATAAAACTGCTCAAGAATGTGGATCTTCATTCAAGAGAACATCATTCAAATGTGCAGCAGCTATAGCTGAAGCAGTGCTAGAGCATGGGCACCAAGAGCAAGAGGATACTCTTTGAGAAAAAAAGCGACGAGCCTCAGGACGTCATGAGTGGAAATGCAAGAGGAACATCACGTTCTAACGACGTGCTGTATGAAAACAAGTACTTTTCGGTCTGATAGCCTTCAGATGAAGACGACGACGATGAATCCGGATCGGACGAAGACTCCGACGACGACGATGATGACGACGTCGACGGCTCCTCGAGTTCATAAGGATCAACGGCGCAAGAATCGATTCTAACGGGTCGAAGTTGTCAGTACTGTAGTCCTAGTCGATCTACTTGACAAGGCGAAGGAATATGCAGGGTTGAAATTATTCGAAATTAGTTTTAGCTCAGCAGGTGGAGCAGGACGATCCTCTGCATGTTCTGGTGCATCTATCAACAGATCTACTCCTCCTTTTCCAGCCGCGAAAGAGGAAGGCGAAAATGTTAATGAAGCACGGGAGTACTAAAAAAGTTTCATCTTCAATCATCCTAACTTGAAATACTGCACATTATGAATATCAACAATTACAATAATATATCATTCTGTTTAATATTTCGACCCACTGAAACTGATAGGTTTGCATTTGCATTGCTTGTTCGTGAAATTCAAACATTCATCAACTCTGTTAGCTAAAAAGTAGAAGAAGTACAACTCATGGATTTACATGGAGGATGCTGTCCGTGCAGCTTGCTATTTTTATGACACCAGTGGCGCTTATGTGTTGAAGTTGATGTGAATGCGATTGTGGAGCGAGTTTCACACTACACTAATTCCTTTCTGTGTCTGTATTTAAATCTCCTCCCACTTATTCTGTAAGAATAAGCGTGACGAATTGGCGGAAACGAAAATCGGATAAACGCGAATTTTTAGGCAGCTTCACCCACTACAGCCACATCCTGTATCAACATTTTGATTTCGAAATGCAATTGATATTGGCCACGAATGTATACAGAAAGCACATACTACGCCTAATTTATTATCGCGTTTGAAGATCTCTCGTCAAACTGACGTGAGTATCGCTTTGTTCATTTTCTTCTGTAGAAATCAGCTCGCCGTGGTCCTCTTCTTCCATGTAGAGCTGGAGAATATGTTCCTCGCTGCGTCTGACAGTTCGATTTGAGTACTCTACTGTAATTGTAGCAGTACTTCTACTACCGTAGTAGTACTGCTACAATTGGTGTAGGAGCACAATTATTGTGCTCCTACACCGAATGTCGTTGTTTTTGTTTCTTTTTGTTTCTCATTAGATAGCAGCAGATGTCTGATGTTATTGCTCCGCAGCACAGGCGAAAAATCAAAATCTTCATTTGCATGTAATTATTAAAAAATCTTCGGATGCGTACGCGTAGCCGTATCTATTCTCAGTAAGATTGACGATCGTGCCCGTGGATTGAGGTTCTCTTGGGTCGTGGCAGCCCAGTTGATGTAGGTGTAGTATGAGTATCTATTAAGCACACGAACAATGGGACAAAAAAATTCTCGGCAGGAGACTATTGCGCAGATCGAGCAGTGCCGGTTGTTGCGCGAGTTGGCAACGTGGGCCCTCACTGAGGACTACCACGTCCTGCAGCCGAGCTCATCTACTTCTACGAAGAAGTCAAGTCCAAGTGCCAGTGCTGTCGCGGCGTCTTCGCGAGCACCAAGGTCTGAAAGCGAAAAAGGCATAGCTTCATCTACTTCTACAACAACTGCAATTGCTCTTGGCGAGGCAGACCCTGAAGCCGTGGCGCGATGTATTCGAAAACTAGGCCGAAGCTGCCACGCAGCGGCAGAACGACATGTTGAAGAACGCAAAAAATTAGAAGAAGTAGATGGACAGCACAGCAGCTCGTCCGAGAGGAATTTCGGAGGAGGTCGGGGGCGTGCTGATAATCTTTACCCTGCTGGATCATATGCTCCTTCGAGCGCCACAGCCTCTGTTCGCGAACCAGCAGAGTCAGCGTTTCGATCATCGACTTCGTCAAGACATGATCATCAGCGGGAGGATAACGAGGAAGATCTGGAGGAGCTTATTCTGAACACTCGAGAAGTTTTTGCCAGCAGTACGCCGCAGCAATCGAGCGCAGGGGACCATGCGCGAAAGACGGAGGAGCTCGTGGAGAGATACGGGCAACTGATTTTGGATCTTTCGCCCCCCGATATGAAGGCAGTTCGCTTCAGGCTCGTTCCGCAGCGAATGAAAGAAGCCCTCTTTTGGCGTTGTTACTTCCACTTGTTGAGAAACCGATTGAACACTCATGCCGACGCAATCTTTTTGTCGATACCTGCTGCTGGTGAGCAAGAATATGTGCACGGCTATGCCGGAGCTCGAGCCCCCGCTGCATCATCTGTTGAAAATGCGCCAGCACGTAAAAATTCTGCACCAAACAAAATTGAATCGACCTTGCGGCCGCCAATATCGGCGGATAGCTGGGGCTCTGGCATTGGTGGAAACGTAAATAATGTAGTAGAGCTTCAAACTGTTGTAGGAAAAGCGAGAATACTGTCGTGATCGCTGTGGCGAGCTGTGTATTATGCCGCAGCCGCTCCGGAGACAGGATGGCGCCTTCGAAGGGGAGAGCCGATACTGATTCACGGAACAGGTGGACACCGGTAAAGCAAAAAGAAGAATCAGTAGAAGTGATGAAAGTGAAAGCATCAGTTGAAGGCCACCAAAACCAGTACGGGCAAATTCAATGTCGAACCTGAAGGCCACGAAGCACAGCCACAGCTGCGCCAGCATATCAATCCCTTAAATTAATTTTCAGGGTCATCGCATTCGCATCCATCCAAGTCCATCCTCGTGAACTTTCACTTTCATGCTGAGAGTCAAATGGACCTGAATGTGAATATATAACTTTGACCCTCCTCTGCTGAAACAGCGGCCGCGAATGCGAAACAATAAGCCTTATTAGACATGAGGAGCTCCTGAATGACCTAATTCATCTGACACCCGAAGACTCGCATCAGTTTTTGTCACTGCTGCTGGTCGTGGTGGATTCTTTCTATGAATCCCTTGCTCGACGTTCCTTCGTAGTCGGTTTTTCACAAGAACTGGTGCCGCTGAGTCCAGTTGCCAGCGTGACACGTGAAGTCGGTCTCTACTGTCATCTTGGAGTTTGACTTTGAATCGGTGTGGTCGCCTGCAGGAAATTTGTTATCGGATGAATTGCTATTGCTTATTGTTTTTTTCGGTTTTGCTGCCGCATGAGTTTCAGGCTGACCGCCCCGGACTCAGTGTCTGTTGATGTTTGCACGTATAAGAAAATAGACTACCTGCTCGTGGTGTCGGTTGCCACGTTTCATCATGATGTTTGTCGGTCATTTTGAGAATGAATCTGCGCAGCGATGCCCTCTACGGATGTAGTGCCGTACAAATGGCGTGTTTGTGACTTTATGATACTAACTCAAATCGGGCTAACAAAAATGAACAAGAAGCCACAAGTAGAACGCTCCTTGTTATGTTTAACGCCATTTCATCAAATCTACGACGTCAACAGGAAAAACGCTTTTTCGTCTGAACTACTTGACTATGAATGTAATTTTTGTACTGATAAGCGCTTCATCTCCTTCTTCGAATGTACTAGTCGTAAGTCAATTTTTGTGAGTTAATAAGTAAATATATTTTTTGGCTGCTGGTGCTGTTTTGATACCGCTCCATGTTTATTTTTCCGACTACATCTGAGGCGAACGGGAAGCAGAAGGAGTACTAACACCGACCAAGGGACGGAAGATTTCTCTTTCTCGGTTTTTAAGTTTATTCATCGCATCGAAAAGGAGACGTGACGAAAAAATCGATGATGAAAACATAAACAAGGAAGATGAAGATCGAACATTTATTTCGCAGTGCGTTTGCGGGCGCACAGGAGGATCTCTTTCTACTCGACACATACGGAACGAAGCGGCCGGGCAGGACGACGAGTTTTCGCTTTTTCGCCGGGCCTTGCAAAAGCAAGATGGCGGCTCTGGTGCAGCTGTGTTTTTGTTTATCATCGGCACGACCACGGCAATTCAAATTCATCCTGTTCCTCACGGGTAGCTTGTTCCCAACGTCAACCTGGGGTGTAGGCTTTCTTGAGCGCGTGGAAATCGCAGCTGCATCTTCGGATGTACCAGTAGAGACCGCTCCCGCTGTTAAAAACGATATTGAACGCAGCCCGAGAAGGGAGCTACAAACCGAGGAAATGCAGCAGCAGCGGGAAGAGTTTCGTCCACACATTGGCACGGATGCAACGCACCGGGACAGGGTTCCCCTCGCCGCTATCCTGGGGCCTGCGGGGGAAGAATCTTCGTCTTCCTCGTTAACAGGAAAGCCAGATGAACGAGAGGACGAGAGTGTTGACCTGCGCGATCAACTGGGAGAGGACCGCGATGGGACGAATAAACAAGAGGAAGCAAATGAACATTTCTACCGGGACAAAGCGAAGGAGGCACTGGAAGAATCTTACGCGGACGTCGCTGACCTAGCACACACAGCAGAAGTTGCAGAGCAAGTAGAGCTAGAGCAAGAAGCGGCGATACAAGGAACAAACGCATGGCTCGTCGACAAAGTACTGAAAAAATCTTTGAAAAAATCATTTCCGTCGTTTGCCAGAAACAAGAAAACCACGCCTACCGCACAAAATGGAAAATCTCCCGGCCGGGGACGCGACGAATTCCCGGAAAAAGAGGAGGAAGACCCACAGACTCTGGACCCATCAAGACCTAGGAATGCTAGCAGTACTGCACAGGAGGAGCACGAGCAACGTGATCAAAAAACTGCACATCGAACAACGCCGCGCACTGAGGAAAGTGAAAGCGCACAGGATGCTGAAGAGCAGCTCTGGGACCAGGTCGGAAAATCCGAATACCCGAGAAAAAAAGAACGGGTGCCAGTGTATTGAACTTTTAGCACGAGGAGGAGGAACGAGGACCACTAGTTGCTGTCCTAGGATGTTGAGCCACGACATGCCCCCTTTGCCATGCATCCGTGACAGCATATAACCATTTTCATTTTGATTTTTCATTGCACTTGGCGTATCTATCTTGTAAAAATGAGCCTATACTTTAATTGAGCGGTGATTTGCGTTGAGCAACATGCAACACACGTCATCGATGGCGTATGTCTATCTCTAGATATAGAAAGTTCCTCCCGTATGCGCACCGATTGCAATTGCATGTTGCTCGGCCATAAAAGTTCTTTGCTGCGCCTACACACTTTTCTCGTCGATATGCAAATCGGTCCGCCGGGGGACGAGGACGGCAGTGAGTTCTCGAACGAAGAAGACGCAAAACGGGCTCGCATGCTCAACGAGATGAGGTTGCGTGACGAAACGCTTTCTGGCCGCGGGTTGAAGCTGCGACTCGTGGTAAACTCGGATGGAGAGGCGGAAGTGGAAGATGAAGGCTATCCACCCGGAGCAGAACAAGCAGCTCCCCCAAGACTGGACGGACGAGTAGAAAATGACCGTGCAACACTGGAAGATGAGCGTGATAGTGAAGATACTGGGGAACTCTCCGCGTTTGGCACGTACTACACCTAGCTTTTTCATTCGTAAATCTACCGAAAGAGGCTCTAAGTTCAAATACTTCAACTTCATTAGCTCAAAAATAAATTCATTTTCAAAAGAAAAGTGGCATAATTTAGGCCCACAAACTTAAACAAATGACAAATGGGTCAAAAGGTGCGAAGTTATGGCGCACCAGTTCCCGTGTGAGGAATCGGAAATCCGAGGATGCGCAGAATTGGCTCCGGCATGCCCTAGGTCGTTCCTGCTTTCTCAGAACGCGCCCCATCTTTGTCTTCGCCACATCAGGAATCTGATCCACATCACGGGAAATAAGTGTAGAAAGAGAAACTGCGGAAATTTTAGGGAATTCTTGCGGTGCTCCTTTAGGTTGAAGCGCACCGAACCTCTGCTACGCTAGGGCTAGACTACCTCCAGCCAGAGCACCTTGATGGAGCGTGAGCTTAGTTACGGATGCACCTCGGTGCATCATTTTCGAGTAAGTGACGGAAAGGACGAGAGTTCGATGGAAAAGGGCTAGCAGATCCCTGGTAAGCTAATGCAAGGCGGCACGACTGGACCCGCATTCAAGGCGGGGGGCGTGCCAGGATTTTTCTTTCGATTGGCTGGACCCAGTCTAGTTTGACTGTGGGGCCGATGTAGGTTTGGCATGGTAACGGCCGTAGGCGGCAGGGCGACGGCTGGACCTGGTCGTGATGAGGTGACCAGGGGCCGGGATCGCGGAAACTCTCTTGAGGTTAGGGCTAGGCTAGGCAGCTCTGCTTCCCGGAGCAGGACATCAGGGCCCGCGGGGCAAGGCAAGGACCGTATGCGCGGAAGGTCTCGGAGGCTGGCACACGATTATCATTTTTCACTTATTTTCCTTTTACTTTTTATCTTCACTAGCCCGGGACTGGGAGGGCGCTGGCATTGGTGTAGGGATAGGCACGGCTATGGTCATGGATGGTGGTGCGACGACTGGACCCGGTCCCGGTGGGGGGGCTGGGGGTCGGGTTCGCTCAAATTCTCCGATGAAAAGTCTAGGCTGCTCAACTTCGCGGAGCAGGGCGTCAGGGTTCAGGGACAAGGCATGGCTGGCACGCACAGCGACTTCGGTGTTGCTATTTAGTACCGGGGGCACGGCTAGGAGGGAGCCGGGAACTAGGCACTATGGTAGTGCTCTCGCGCACGACACGGTTAGGAGACAAGCGTAGAGCTCTTGCTTATTGCCTACGTTGTTGATTGTGATTTATTATCCCTTCGCCCTCACTAGGTCGGAAGCACGGGGGTACTGGGTAGGCTGATAGAGGTCTTGTCGCGCTGCTTCGGTTGCGCGCGCGGGTAACTAATGCGAGGATGTCGCAGGGAGTGGAAAGCTAGCGTGGCCTTGGCTCATAATCAGCGGTATGAATAGCGGCAGGCGAAGACGTCGCACGTTCTTGCGAAGTACGGACAGGCTTGGCTCTGGTGGTTTGGTTGGTGCAGGGTTTAATCTCTGGCATGGTGTGGGGCCACAGACACGGATTGGCAGCTGCATAGCAGTGGTTGGGGCCCACACGGATTGGCATGGTGTGGGGCCTACTCCTAGCAGGTCTAGGTAGGCGTGGCCCTTAGTTGTTCGCAAGAAGGTTGCAATGGGTTTGCTTGCTCTCCTCTCCTGGTTTTTCACGGTCTCCCATGTCGTGTCCGGGCTGGTTCAGCGCGTCCCTTTTCATTTGGCAGGGCTCTTACAGTTACACCTCGGAGTACAAGGGACTAGGGTAGGTGGTTTGGAACTCAGTGCTCTCCATGTCAGAGCACCTCGATGGGTCTGGAACTCAGAGCAGCTCTCCGGGGTCTAGGGTAGTGGCTCCAGTCAGAGCACCTTGATGGAGCGTGAGCTTAGTTTGAACTTTAAGGCCGGTGAATTTCCAGTGATTTTTGAAGGCGGTCCTGTGTCACCATTCGGCTTTCAGGGTAGTCGTGGTCTGCGAAATGGAAGGCAAAAACAGAAGTCGCCCCGCCCGTTATGATCCCTGGCATGGGTCAATCCGTTTGGATGAAAATCCGCACCACGCAACACCCTTGGCAGGCGGCTACTTTTTTCTTTTTTGCTGAAGTTGAGTCGTTTGGTGGCTTCATGACTTTGAATCCTTCAGCTTCAACTCTCAGCTTCCGTGTTTCAATTTTGGGCAAGAAAGACAAGGGGAAAACAACAGCACCATCGGGAAAGGGCTGCTTTTCAAAGCGAAACGCCATGCTATGGCAATGATGATTTTTTTGTGAAAAATCGTCGATGCGTAGTACCGTGCTGCTTGGCGCCAAAAACCTGCTTAAAAGTACCCCCTTTCTCGATGGTATGCTGCGATCGGTGAATTTGGCGGTGAATTTAGAAACGGCATGCTGGTGAATTTAGGAAATTTCGGCAATTTCCTAAATTCACCCCGAGCTGATTCTGGATTCCAGACCATCACCAAATCGGCGCTCGTTTTCCTCTCGTTTCCAAATTCACCGGAGCCGAAAAACCAAATCCAAAACGGCCGCCCCGCATTTGCTTCAAAAAATGCTAACCCTTTGGCGCATGCACGCAAAAATACGAAAGCAACAAAATGCAAGCACGCCACAAGGTCGCGCAAGACATTGAATTGCTGCGATTTGCCGAAGCAGAGAGCATCTGGCAGACCCAGACCACCGAGCCCGGCAAGCCATCCGCAGCACCCACAAAACAAAAAGTAACCACGCGAAGCTACTTCGCAACTCATCACCCGGGGGATAGGGCGCTGACAATGCAGCTACACACTGCGGCGCCCCATCCCGTTTTTTTTCCCGGGAAAAATTCCGTCACCACCGGGAGCCATTTAAGCGTTAGGTCGCCCCGGCTTCTTCATCGGGTGGATGTCGATACTTGCGGGAAAGAGTATTCGCGGAGCCACTATCAAACTCTTGCAGGCCCCTAAAATCACCGGAAATTCACCACAGAGAAATCTAATGGCCATCCAAGCTGTAATAGACTACCTCCAGTCAGAGCACCTTGATGGAGCGTGAGCTTAGTTTGAACTACATTCTCCCTGGATTTGCTTGTGTTTGCGCCTGGGTACTAGTGTTGGAGCCCTCGGCTGGCGTGGTTGTAGATTCTTATTCGTTTTCATCTCGGTGGGCGACGTTTCGGAAATCGATTTACTAATTGTGAAAGCTAAGGCAACCCGGAAAATTACATACAGGCGACTTTACAGTGCGGATGTTGATGCAGTCCATCCTGAAGAGGAAAAGGAGCGTGCGAGAGACGCACAAGTAGAACACGAGTTGTACGCCACTGAATCGATCAACTTGATCGGATCCGTAAAACCGCGTATGCTCCAACCTGAGCAGGTGCCAACCATGCAATTTGTCACTTGGCGCCTCACCACCGGTAGCATTGACTACGAAACTATCCACAAAAAAAACCCATCACGACCATCCAATTTGTCATGCAAAACATGATGCATAAAATTTAAATCCACTGCTTTTCATGCAAAGAATGGATGGGGATGGGTGTTTTCTGCTGGATAAAAACGGAAAAGTGCTCCATCTTGGAGCTGGCACAAAAGGCAGCGGATATTCGGGAAAAATACCAGAAGAATCCTGTGGAATGGTCAGCCGAAGAAGTACTGAAGGTGCTCCGGGGGGCCCATGCCATATCGAAGGAGCCATGTGGTCCACCGTTGCGTTCTACCTTACTTGTTTGCTCTTCATGCAGCTCCAGAAAATTTCTGCTCATGGTGCGTCATGCCCGCGTGGGTCATTCTTCTAAAAGATATGCATATGGTGAATAAGGCATGCTGACAGCTTGCTCCGGTGGAAGAACCAAGGCAAGCGCAAGACCGCCGGCGCTTGAGCTGCAAGACACTTCTGTATACTGAAGGATGTAGATGAAGCAGAAGATGTAGTCACTGACTACGTGAGCAGAAGAAGATGTTGACGCAAAAACGTAAACATTGAAAAACAAAACTCTGATTTGTATAATTGAAATGCAATGAAGACCTTGCTGCCGATCATGCTTGTTCGGTGGCTGCTACGGGGGACGCTTTGGTTTCCTTCCATAGGCCACGAGGTTTGGTGTTTGTGCGGACGAATATGGGCAGCCTGTCGAGCAGTTCTCCGAGAGTGAAGAAGGATCTTCACGCAGCGGGAGAAGTGCTTCATCTTCCTCGTCCAGCGACGATGCTGATAACTCCACCGCCAAACTGGGTGTCGGCTCCTCGGCCAATTGCACGAACGAAAAGCAAGTCTCCATCTGCGACGCGCGTATGGTTGGCCAGACCTGGACCCAGGACGTTCTGCTCGCGATGGAAGATCCAGACGACGATGAAGAAGATGGGCAGAGCGAGGAGACGGGCTCTGACGATGCTGATGACCCGGCTCTCCTTCTTCAGGATGAAAAAATGGGAACCCCCACAGATGACGATGGACATCAGTCATCTTTGGAGACGCTGACAAGCACGCCGCCTTCCAGAAAATATTCGCGAAAAATCCGACGGCGATCCTCACGGAAAAGAAGAACGAAAACCAAACGCACACATCGTGCTCATCGGAGCAACAAAAAAACTATCAAGAGAGAAGGCAGTAACAAGAAAAAAGCTCGAACAAAGAACAAGCAGGCACGCCCGCACTCCTTCAAGACGAAGAATAAGAAACCTGTTTCGCTAAACAAGAATATCGCGCAGAGTGAACGGATGGCATCCGTTCACTTCTCCAGCGAGATCGAAAGAAACGAAAGAAATGCTGTCGGTGTTGGTGTTCACGAAAATTCCGAGGACGCAGCTTTGGACGAACTGCAGGACGAAGGTGGGGACGACCTGGAAGATTCGTCTTCCCGCCCAGATGTGCAAGTAGTACCCTCGACCTCAAATGATTTTTGGGTGCAATATGGGAAGCTCGCCTACAGCGGTATCGAGCTTCGAGGGTGCCGCATCATGGCCAAGCACATCGTCTCAGAATACTACCCGGAGGAAACTCGCGTGGAGCGCACCTACTGGTGTTACACGAAGGACGAGAACGTTGAGATTCTAGTGCGGATCTGGCAGATGACCGAAACTGGCGGAATCCCAGTGATCGACCCCCATCAGACCGAAAAGTTTTATCGCAGGTATCTCGCTTTCGACAGCCTCACTCAAGTGCCGCCCCGCCCCGTGGCCCACAGCCTCTACAAGAAGATCCTCCATCTGATGCACCTAACCGGCAAGCACAATCTTCGTCGGAAGACAAGTCAAGACTTCGCGAGCAACATTTTTGGAGAAAATCCATTGAATATGCAACTCCGCAATCGCAAAAATAAGGGCTCCTTCGACAGCTCTCTATCTGCAAATTCTTCGACTGTGGTAACCGGTAGCGGAAGCGGCTCGTTTTTGAGTACTTCTTCAACTAGTACTGGGAAGAACTCGACAAGCTTCCAGATCGAGCGTGAGGAGGAAGATGATCGAGATGCTGATGACTTTCAAGAGCGCGATCTTCTAGCTGCTGATCGGTCTTCTACTTCTCCCGAGCCCGTTGGGTCTTCGCCTTTGAAGAACTCTTATTCAGAGCACGACGGGGTGATGGCAACACAAGCAAATTTCGGAAGCGGGCTCGCTGGACCAGATGATGGCTACTCAATAAATGCTGGAGGAACTTCTACAACAGAGAAGATGTTCTCGAACAACTACAACAAGATTAAGAAGTCGCATGATAAGCCGACGTCGAGTGAGGGGAAAACTTCCACAAGCAGAAGCAGTACAACAAGAACAACTGCAACTGGACGAACTGCATCAGACGAAGATCGACTTCATCATATCGCAGAGCCGTCCTCTGCCAGCCTGGTGCCATCTAACGCGGTTCTTGATGACCCCGACAAATTCATCTTCGAGAAACTGGAAAGCGAGAGCATCGTTGAGGCCGTTTTGCATGACCCAAAAATCGATGCGGCAGAAATCTCACGAGCTGTGGATTTGCTCAAGGCGAAAGAGAAGCAGGATCCGGCGGAAGATCAGCATGAAGCTCTTCATCTTCGTGAGCTGCAGGCCCGCGGCCCGAATCACCCATCTGCTGCTGGGATACTTGTGACAGATCCGGCTCCTTCGGCTTCTACTTCCAATTCTGTAACAGGTTCCACCTCGGGAGGTCCGAGGATATGGGATGACGAGCATGAGGGTAGAACAACAACAAGCGGAAGGAACGACCATCACGAGACGGAACAAGAAGGTCCAGGGCCAGGAGAGCAGCCGCGGACGACCCTGGCGGGGAAGGCGAGGGCCATGGTGCTCCGTGGCGCAGCGGGAGCTCAGCGCATGATGAACAAGATGAAGCAGGGCGCACGTGAGCTGAAAAAGGTCACAAAGCGCGGGTCGAAGCGCATCTTTTTGAAAGCGTTATTCTTAGCTCGGCGCGCTTACAAAGCAGAACCCATTACCAAGGCCGCAACCACTATCAGACGCGACGCCACTACTTCTAGGTGTGTCTCCTGAGTCTGGAAAAGAAAGCAGAAAATTGCGATCAGCCTGCCTTGTTGATGTTGCACGGTACTAGGTTCTTGTAGCTATGAGTCCCCTGGCCAGCATCAAGACAGTCCTCTTTGTAGAATTTTTATGACGCAGCACACGCGGCACTGATGTGTGATTATACTCGATCAGGTTCGAGAAGTGCAGGCCAAAGTTTGCTGCATTTCCATTTCTCCAGACCCAGGCATCACGATCCATGTTTGCAGCGCATATAGAAACTCAAGCACATGACGTCGCCGGCGTCCGCGCCGATACGGAGGTTGGGACAGAAAGTCGAGGATTTCGTCGTAGGTACCTCTGGCAAAGAGGAGAACGTGGATATCATATGTCGAAACTTCCCCAGCACAGACAACTTTGATCCAAATATATTGCTAGAAGATTGTGTCCGCGTCCGCGACCCGGAACTTTGCATGTTAATGTGGAAGTCGATATGCTCTAGGATGACAAAAATAAATGGAACAGCCCAAAAGGTGGTTGATGTGTATTTTATATTTACTTTTTGTTTTCTCGGAGCAATAGCAAAGAATAAGAAAAGAGGGGGAACTCTTGTCCACCCGGCCAGGCGGACAATAGTCCACCCGAGGCCCTCTTTTTTTATTTTGTTAACCCGCACACGCTCATCATCATCACTAAAAGTAAAAGCTAAAGTCAACATTATCTATCTACTAGTTCTAAAAGACGTCGCCAGAGCGCTACAAATTCTGAGAAGTCAAAGATTAAGTCCCGGATTTATTGTAGATGCTGAGGCGGAAGTGCGTGCGCGGTATAGATGACGTGGAGCTCCGCGCGAATCCTGAGAAGTTTGTGCCGCGGGCGGAGATTGTGGCGGAGCTGTGTCGAGCGGAGGTACGGACGTTGGTCTCGCAGTGGATCCGCCTACCGGTTGTACTACTTGCCCCAACATTGGTTTACTGGTTCGGAAGTGGCGCCGCTCGGGTGTTGAGGATGCTTTCTCCGGGCGCCTTCCACTGGCTCACAGACCAAGACGGATGGAGCCAATATTTTACGCAATGGGCAACTAAGCAAAAAAAAAAATAACCCATCATGATCTTTGCTATCACAATGATAATGGAATCTTCATGCGCACGCAAAATTATGCATTTTATTTCTCCGAAGGCGAAGGAGGAGCGGCAGCCATGAGGATGAGGTAGAGGTTCTAAAGGTGAAGACGAAGACTATCAGTATGGCGAGTAAATCAGAAGAGAAGGTCAAGTTTTGATGCATGCAGATGATTGTGAAAATGTAAATGATGTTGATGGTTCAATATTTCCTCTAGATAGCCATTTTCCAGTGGATGATCACCACAAGTGGGCCCGCTACCGTGAATCAACTTTTCATCGATGTGTCGACCAGGCTAGTTACCTGGGTCCATTCAGGAGCGTACGCTGCTATCAGGGCTGCGCTACACAATTCCGTGCCGGAAGTGGCGGACGCAAACATGAACCAAGACAAAAGGAAGACCCAAGAGGCGGCACAAGATGAATCGCAAGATAAGCCGGGCATGCCACAGAGCCTGGCATCCGACAACATGAATTTGCCTGGCGGTGCTGCCGGGAAGGTGGACGGCACCGAGCGCCGTCTCAAACGGCCCGCTGCCCTCGAGAAGCAGGTCCCGTCACCAGAGATGGACCTCGTTGCTACCCCGGAAACAACTGAAATAAAAGACGTTCCGAATCATGGCGGCTCGGTTCTTCTGGCGAGCGAGAAGAGGAATCGCAAACAAGAGGAGGACGATCCTGGACATCATAGAAGTCCGCTGGTATTTTTAAATTCAGCAGCCTTGCAGCGCATCGTTGACAACCACGACAAGAATCGCGAGTATCTGGAGGAACAAGCAAACATTTTTGCGCCCGTCCTCTCGGAGATCATGCCAGATCAAGTATTGACTGGTCGTGATGGAGGTGCTGGCCATGACGAGGACGACCAAGTAGACCAGCATAATGGCGAGAGAAACGAGGAAAGTACCGGTGCCAGTTCGCTGCCAAAAAAAGAGTCCGTGGTGGCGTCTTCTTCTTCCTCTAGCGCCGACCACCTTTCTACTTCATCGGCAATTTCGTCGTCCACGAGAAGTGGTGCAAGAACCAACAGTTCATCTGCTCTATCATCAACGTCCTCAACAGCGACGGGGAACAACAGCACCGGTTCCAGCGTTGGTGACCATGTCCCCGTCGGCGGAGAAAATAATTATAGTGAAAAACAAGGAGGTGGAGAAGATGAAGACGACGACCTGGTGCTTGCTAGCTTTTTGGAAATGGCCCGGGAGCATATCCACAAAAAAAGACCCATCCCCAACCCCATCCACTTGGTGGAAGTTGACAGGGTTCTACGAGGAGCTATTTCGGGTGTCTATTGTCCATTTTTTGCATGACAAACAGTGGATTGTATGCATGTTTATGTTTTGCATAAGAAATAATTGGGTGGGGATGGGTGTTTTTTCCGGGATGGAGCACGAGGGTTTGCTACATGCACTCGCCTTCGAGCATCGTTACTACCGCAACGGAATAGAGCGGTATGGTACGGCAAGAACCACGACCACTCGGAGTAGAGGAGCCTCGTCGTCCGCTTCATCACCTTCGGGGGGCGTTTCTGAGTCATCTGCTTTCGACGAAATAAGCCTTTCAGAAAGCGTTCGTCGAACAAGACAAAGAACTACTGCCGGCTCCTTGTTCAACACCACCCATCAAGGTGGAGACATGGCGACTTCCTCGCACCAGCTCGTGGACGAAGAACAGGGCAACGACGAGTCTGCTGCAGCCTCGTTATTTCTCGAAGAGGCAGCTGCTTCAGCAGCGTCTTTTCTGTTGACGAAGGCTGAAGAAGCAACTCCGACACGTCGCAACGCAGCTGGTACGGAGGTCGTCGCGCAAGACGCGACAACAACACCTCCGAGGAGCCGGATCGGAGCGCTTCGGCAGAAGATGGCTACCCTGAAGAACAAAGCGTCGGATGTCATGGCAAGCGTTGGCAAAAAAATACGCCAAGGAAAACCGGCATGGCTCGAAAATTTGCAAGGATATATCAGCTACCTGCGTAAACGGATGAGAATCATCTATGACGCCACGTTGAAGGGGTGTCTGCAAGTATCTTCTCGAAAATTGCCCGCAGCTTACTGGTCGTGCTGGAGTGCCATACATATGCTTATGCATGATCTTCGGGCTGTTCCCGGCGAATGTTTTTTTTTGCCCATGATGCCGACTCCGTGCACTCATGTCTATTGCTGTCATGTTGTTCTTTCTTGTGTCATCTCAGGGAAATCGATGCACCACCTCGTTCTATGAGGTTCTTGCATTTCATGATTAGTAGCTTCTTGTATTTCTGGCTGACTTTGGTAGCTCATACAGTACCGAAGAAGCTTGCGCTCGCATGGTATTTCATGACTTTGCAGCTTTCCTGCTGGTCCCCCGGGCTCAGCGGTCTGGCTTCGGCCGGTTACTAGGAAATCCAGTTCGACACTTGGTGACCACCGGAGGAGAAGGGGTTGCCAAGTGGTTGGTCGGGGGTTAGGTTGAGTGCCATGGACGAGGCGGTAATGGTGCTTGACCTTGAATGCTTGCGGCAAGAGGAGGCGCCAAAGGCAAACTCCCGCCGGGTGGCCGGTCACTGCTAAAACGGGTGGTGAAACGTCATCTGGTGTGCAGAAATGTTCCACATCTCTGCAGATATTCTTACCTTCTTGGATTCCTTAGTAGTATGTGGGAGGATTTTTCCCGCTCACCTTAAGAAGCGCACTCGCAATTCCATTTCTTTGCCATTATACATGGCTTAGGTGGCAGGCTTGTTGAAGTCGGACGAAGCGACTGAAACAAATGGCGCCATAGGCAAAGAGAAGCAAACTAGAAAGCAGGCTGTTGCTTCGAGGAAAGTAGCTACTGTGCAGTCCTCGACACGCGGGTAGTTGCTGCGTTTCCTCAAACTCAGCCGCACTGTCCCTGTTTCTTGCGGGAACAGCAACTACAGGTCTTTGATCACGTAGACACGAAAATAAAGCCACGCGCCAAATATTAACAAGGGCACTTTTCGGCTGGATACAAAACGCATTCGGATATGAAGCAGCAACGCAAGCTGAGGCAGATGTATCGAGTCGCGCTACGGAAAAAATTTGGTGCGTGGATGCCTTCTGACGCAGACAGAATCGAAACCCTCTTAGACGAACACGAACGTCGCTGAGCGCGCGAGCAGAGGTAGCAAGTGCAAGGTTGTGCCTTTTTGCAAAAGTTGTTTTTTCAGGTAGAGTAAACTGTAGGTGAAGAAGCGTTGAGCTTCGCGCACGTAGTCCCTGCGCGCGCAAGGAGAGGAAGTTGGAGTCTCCGTTGTATTGCTCTTCTACAGTATGAATATGAAAATATAAATTTAAAATGCAAAATCACAAACTACAGCAATAAAATGACGAATCACAATAATGTACGGGTCGTATTCTGAGTTCGGCGGAACACTACGATCATGAGGCGCACCCAGATCTACATATCTACTTGCTTACTACATCATCAAGATCAGAGGCACTCACACTAGAAGCACGAGTTGTAACAAACATTTTATTACGTACTTTTGAGTTGCACTACAGGTACAGAGACAGACATGAACCATTATCAGAGTTGTCTTTTGGTTTTTGTCTCCTGAAGCACCACCTTTCCAAAACCTTCAGGGACTTTTTGTGGCACATCCGTAAGGTGAAGCAGTGACCAAAACTTGCGCTAGAACTGAAAAAGAAAAACTGAAGTGACAATAGAAATTGATGCCTTGCTGTTCAATTTCTTACTTCCACTTCTGCTTCTTTGCGGCTACAGAGATAACGGAGAAATCAACACGAACTGAGAGAACCCAAGACCAAAACTCTATCAAAGAAGCTTGCAGGCGCCTGGTGTTTATGTCTCTCTTCTAACTCTAAGGAACAGGAAGTTTTTCTTTTTGTCTCTCTTCTAAGGAAGTTGGGCGGTCAATTGTGCTGCAATAAAAATGAATTGCAATTTATTATCGTATTCATCCACACCCACAGTCAGCCGCCTCGTCATAGAAATTGAGACGACACGATAGATTGTCTAATGATTTTTAGCTGATTTGTACTCTGTCGGTCAGGGAATTTTACGGTCAAGAAATTCGGTGTTAATATTGCTCTGGTAATGCAACACACTCGCACGGAAGTGCAAAGGAAGGCGCTACTTTGTTTCGGTTTACTCGTCTGCGAGCTGTGCGAGTAGGAGCACTAAACACCTGTCGGTACTACAGCTATTTATCGAGTCAGCAAATGCTCGATATTTAGTCGGTCTTGGACAAACTGATGATGCTAGTAGTGGTTCTACTTCTGAAGATCTCTCTCTTACTGTTGGCTTCGGGTTCGGCATCGGTTCGTAAAGCTTTACGCTTTCCGCTGGTTTCTTTGATTATAATAGAAGTGCTTTCGTTCGTGGAAGTTTCAGGTAAAACTAAATGTTCACGATAAAATTATAAATTGGCGCCAGTTTATGATTTCAAGTTGATCATCTTATCTCCGAGTCCTACAGATGAACAGGTGCCTGTGTATTCCCCTATAATTTTAATTGAGGCTAGACACCATGTTGACAATGATGAACAGCAGTACCAAGAATTTGCTCTTGTTGGAAGGCCGCGTAGGAAGTCATAGTACAAAAAATGCTCGTGGCCGTCTTCTATTAGCTTTGATTTGGTTGTTTATTCAGCATTGTTTTCATGATGTCGATGCAGTGTTGGTGCAGCAACTACAGGAGGAGATGGAGAAGGAGGACGAAGCCGAGTTCAACAAAGTTCTTGTGCAGGCGAAGCGAGAGGAGGAGAAGCACGATCACCCGACGTTGGGAGATGACGACAGTGCACCGGTGACTATCCAGGAAAAAACACCCATCCCCATCCAATTTGTCATGCAAAACATGCATAAAATCCACTATTTGTCATGCAAAACATGGATGGGGATGGGTGTTTTTTCCTGGATAGTGACTGCTGTGCTCGGATCCATGGATGCCGCGGAGTATCAGGAAGCGAAGGGCGTCGTGGCGCCGCTGCAGGCAACGGCTGAGCACGTGGAACAGGCACTGGAAGTTGTTGTTGGCGCAAGTAGTGGAGGTGGACTTGCTGCCAAAAATAAGACGAGCAATGATCCCGAAAGGAGCAATGTTGCAAAGAACAAAATAAGCGCGGACCAGGAGCATCGGGTGGAACAAGCGGCCCTCACCAACAAGGAACAGCAGGACGAGGAAGGGGAAGTAGCGGCTTCTAATGTGCAAGCAGCGCAGGAGATGCGTGCGCGCGGGGAGAGTCAGTCGCACAATGGCGGGGTGTTCGTGATCGGCGACGGGGAGCAGGTGATTGAGGCCTCCAATCCCTACTTCATTCCGCACAACCAGGCGCCCCTCCACACGTGGGTGACCTGGCGCTGGACCACCGCGAGCAAAGAGTACGAGGACGAAAAGTGCGCGGTCCTCGAGATGGCCGCCGCGGTGGCGGCACTGCAGAAAAACGGGACTGCGCGGGAGGAGATCCGCGCAAGAATGGTGAGCGGGAAGGAAAAGCTGCTCGACCCGAACAACCCTTGTTACAAGAAGCTGGTCGGCGAAGACTGGACGCAGGACGTCCTGGTCGCGCTGCCCCTGCCCTGTCAGGAATTCCAGCAGATCACGCAGGAGGTGGTGACCAAACGCAGCCAAGTAAGCGAAGCCAAGGCAGACAAACGCATCCGGGAAACGGCGCAGATGCGGCGCGAGCACAAACTGTGCAATGAGTTGGGGCACTTGCGACCGGGGGAGGCGGAGAAGGACTCTCGCATCGTTGAGAAGCAGAAGGAGCACCTCTACTACCAGCTTCCGCGCACGATGCTCAGCTTCAGCGGTATCCAGCTGAAAGGCTGCCGTGTTGTGGCGGGCCACCTGTGGAGCGAATTTTACCCGGGTCAGGGCAGAGGCATTGAAAAGGTGCTTTGGTGCTACACAATGGATACGAACCTAGAAATCCTGTTGCGGCTGATGAATGTGGAGGGAGGAACGAGTCTCATCGATGGGCAGCACAAGGAAAACTTTTTTCGCACGTACTTGGAATTTTCCAGCCTGCAGAACGTGCCGCAGCGACCGCCCCCTCACAGTCTGTACAAAGCGTTGGTGCCCGACTCGCAGAAGGCGGCGATCGAAGGCAGGCAACAGGTCAGACGGGCCGGTGCCGGAGCAAAGAAAACGAAAAACAAAGGATTGCTCGGTCTGCGCAGGCGGTCGAAAAATGCTCCTGAAGACGCAAAACTAAAATCTGAGCAAGTAGAGGTGTCGGAGGTGCGGTCCGAACACGAAGAACCGCAGAGCAGTCAAGTTGTTGCTCGTGGTCCCTTGGCGTCAACATCAAACAAGGGCGCTATCGCATTGGAAGATGTTGGTCCTGCTCGCGCAACATCCAGTACCAGTTCCGCTTCCAGCATTGTCGACGTCGTGGAGGACTACTATGCCAAAGCGGAGGAGATTATGGTTTCTGATTCTGCGCAAAATTCTACTGCGGACGGCAGGAGCAGCGCCACGGCACAGATGAGCCCGGACGTCGACACAGCCGTCACCAGCTTGGAGCCCGCCACCGCGAAGAAGATGCCCACGAGTTCCGCCACGACCTCTTCTTTTCTCTCATCCACCCGACGATTAAGTCTACTGCAACGCACGAAAATGTTGGGCGACGAGGGGGAAGGTAATGCTAATGAACCAGAGCTCGGCTTCCTTGGCCGCATGCGAGCGCGGCTGAAGAAAGCAAAAACCGCGGTGGTCGACAAAGTGGCAAAGCCCGTGGCAAAGCGGGCGCGATCTGGCGTGTCGCGCATTATGCGCAAGATTAACCTTATCCAAGGAAAAAGCTGTTTTTGTGTAACTCTACGTCTACCTCTTTCTTGGAAATAGCATGACATACAATTATGCTTGGCATGACACAGATGAAAAGAACCTGTGGTCATGCTCATGCGTATCTAGGGCGGAATGAATAAAGCACCTAGGGAACAACAAGTCGTTTACGATGCAAATGCATAGACATTATCAAGCAGAAGCATGACTACAATCGTCGACCACAAAGTTACAGCTGCACGGATTTTTTCTTGCATAGCCCCGGTGCTTAAACCATTGGGAGAGAAGGCACAGGATATCCTCCTCGGCACCGAGTATCCTCTGCAAAAGTAATATCGTCGTCGTAGTACTAATTTCGAAACCATGTTGCATGAGAAATCTAGGCGTCTCCCGGATCTGACAAATTGAAAGTAGTCAAATTGCATTTTCATTTTGATTCTTGATGTTTCTAATTCTATTTCACTCAACGCTTACATCGGTATCTGTCCTCCATCCTCGTCGTTCGGTTTTCCAAATTGTTTTTTTTCGGATATCCACGAATAAACTCCTACTTCTTGTTTTCACCCTGAGCACCAGCCCAACAAAAAACTGACCCCATTAGTATTGTGCGGCGGGTTCGGATATTCCTTGAGCCAAAACGGCCACAGCAAAGATTCCTCCTCATGCAGTTGTAGTTTGTTTATTAAAAAAATAATATTGTGTCAGTGACGCGCGATTACGATACTACTTTTCCCATGCATACCGAGGGCAAGGAGGAAAACGTCGACAAGGAGATGATCGCGGCTCCGCAGAAATTTGTACCCCGGGTCGAAGTGGTGGCCGAGCTGTGCAAGCTATGCATTGCAAATATCACTGGTTCTGATCCTGAAGGCAAGAAAAGAGACACTTGTTATGCACCAGTTCTTGCATTGCAATCGGAGAAGGTCTGGAAATGGAACAATGCAGCTCATGTTGATAGTCATAGGTAGAGCCGGACAGCTGATGCGGAACCTTCTCCTTCCGGTCGCCTAGTCTACTGCATAGAGAAGTGTAGCCCTCTCCTAGAGGCGACAAAAACCATCAGACTTCTTTGCTGACTATGCAACGCAGGTTAATTTTTTTGGCGTTTTGCTTTGTTATTGTTTTCCAGCAACTGCAACGCCCCCATCACTGGTTTGCATCCTTTCAGAGGACCCAGACATGTTTGCAAGTGATACAAGCAGGAGGGGCGCAATTTGATGATCAGTTGGCTGAAGCTCCCGCTGGAGATCGCGATTCCGTTCCTGATCACCTGGAAGCTGGGTGCTCTGGATAAGCTGTTTCATAACACTTTGATGCCGTTCATTCATGAGCACTCCCCGTGGGTGGAAACCCTCGTGGCTTCGGGGGTAAATGTTGCCCGCGGGATGACTTCGTACGCCCACGGCACGGTGTACGAGACCGCCTCTCGCTACCGGCTCCCGTTTGCAAAATGGACGGGCTACAGCGACCCGAAGGTGGTTCTCGACATGGTCAAGCACGAGGGCCTCTCCCAGGTCTCCACAATGGTCGGCGTCGACCTGAAGAGCGACGACGCATTGGACGACAGTTTGGTTGCCTCCAAGCTAACCAAAAGCTACTTGACCGATCATTCCAATGCCAACAGCCTGGTGGGGGGGCAGCTGAAAACAGCGAAGGGATGGGCGGAGGGGAAGGTCCGAGTCATCGCGGACCAGCAACCGAAGCAGTTGATCATGGGCATGGGCCACCAAACGATTTTCAAGGAGCGCCAAAATCAGCGTACGGGTCAGCTCGGCGCAGCGACCGAGGAAAAGCGAACCAGCGCACAGATTCTGAGTGACCGTGCCGATTTGGACAAAAAAATGCTTCACAATTTGGTGAAGACCACCGCACGGGTTGAAGACGCCACGGCAAAAAGTTTCTTGTTGAAGAATATTAAATCTCCCAACGCGATGAACATCCAAAGTGCAGTTCCTCCAGATGAAGAACTTCTACAACAGGAAGCTAGTATTCCTGCAGCAGCATCAGACGAGGAAGATGTGGAAGGAGCAAAAAAGAAAGCTTCACGTCCTGGTGCACCGCCTCCCTCGTCTCCCGCTTCTTTGTCGGGAGCTGCCCGTGTTCAAAACCAGAACCCAACGCCGGCACGTACAACCGCTGACGAGAAGGTGGCGGAGAACAAGGGCAAGGCAGCTGCTCAGGTGGACGAGGTCCATGATGTTGAAACAAGTGTCACCAGCTTTCTGGCGTTTGTGCATGCACAGTTTCTGGAGCGAGCGAGCCAACACGTGTGGTACCAAGCTGGTACTTCTTCTACACTGGGAACAAATTCCACAGCGCTCGGTGCATCTAGTTGGTTGGAAAAAATCGGTGCAACTGCAACTACATCTCAAGCAGACGAGGACCAGGATTTAATACTGGAGGTAAATGTAAATGCGGTGGACCTGAACCGTGCATTGGCTCTGGTGGAAGAGCCAGACTTGGATCCTATTCTTCCCTCGTTTCTGGATGTGGAAGAGCATTTTGAATTGGTGGAACATCATGAAGAACACGAGCAGGAGGACTCGGGTTCGAAAACCCCGAAAGCAGCCACGACGAGTGCTGGTGGAGTTACGAACGCCAAGAAGAAAACGAAGAAAAAGCTTGTTACGGTGAAGCGCGAGAAGAAGTTTCTCGAGCGGGTGAAGGAGCAATTCTGGCAAACCGGTCCCGTTGCGGCGTTGAGGCAGTACCGCCGCCAGTTTCGAGTTGCTTTCGACGCGACCCTGAAGGGTTGCGTGAAAAGTCACTTCAACCTCAAGGAGCAGGCGAAGCTGCAGCAAGCTTACAAAGAGGCAGCACTGAACGAAACGAAAAAATTCTTTGACGACCATGCTGCGAAGGAACAAGATGTACAACATGCTGCGAAGGAACAAGATGTACAACTACATGCTGCGAAGGAACAAGATGGTGCTCGGGAAGAGGTGGCTCCTGATTTGCTGAATACCACCTCCGAGGGGAAAGAAAGGGTGGATCAGATGCAATGAAAACATAATCAGGAAAAAAGCCAAACTCCCATTTGGCTTTCCAGCTCAACTATTATTATTATCGAAGTTTCCAGCTCAACTACTTAAGTACTACCTTCTCTATCAAGGATCATATTGAGCAACTTTGTTTTTTCTTTTTTCCATTCCAGTTTTCAAAACATTCACATTCATGTTGGTCTCCAGTATCTCAGTTTGTAATTGTAACAGTTTCTTTGATATCTTAAGATATGACAGTGTGCACGTCCAACAAAGAAGAAAGAATGTGAATAGATCAGTCACTATTCATCCAGGACAAGCACAAGAATGATGATGATGATGATGATATGACTTTATGTTTATTGTTGTTCAGTCACTTTGTTTGAATTTAAAAGGATTTATCATGATTACCAAGCAGGCACACTAAGTAATGACTTTGATGAGGTTGACGACCACGACGTCGCACAACTGTAAAACAAAGATATATATAAATAATTTGCGAATAGACTGGTAGACGAAGATCCATGGATATTTATGAGTTGATGTTGAGGATGATCATTTATTTTTAGGTGGTCCTGCCCCACCTCGCGGGAAGGGCCGGTCTGCTGCGTGTATGTGCCAATGAAGAAAACAAAAACGTAAAGATGTGGATCATGATGGTCGTAGTTCTAATCATTATCATTCTTTGGTTTCCGGGGCCCCTAAGGTGCTCATGATGGTTGGTTCGCGCTCATGGTTGTGTCTTGGTCTATTCCTTGATTATTCGGTGTTTGTAGTTGGTAGTCCTCTTCGAGCCGAGTCGGTGTAGTTGGTTCCTTGATTACTCGGTGTAGTTGGAGTCCGAGTCTAGACTAGACAGATGAAGTAGCACATGATGAAGATGATCGAAGCATTATTCGGTTGTTTGAGTTTGTCCTCCAGTGTAATTGTACCAAAGATGAACGTCGCTCTCCGCATTCCAGACAGATAGCTTAGCAAATCATTGGTCTTCGGTTTCAAGTTTCAACGTGATACTCCTGACTTGCTATCGGTTTGAACAAACAAAGTAGTACATGAAGCTTCGGAGAACTACTTTTGCGCCAGATGATTTTGATTGTGCACTTAAAAGAAAAACCTGCAACCTGCTGCTTATTTTTTTACAGGGACATCATCAGAAGTATTTGCCATTGCCCCGTTCCCCAGCAATTGCAATATCATTTTATTATAATTTCGAAGTTAATTTTTCCAACATGAAGACTTTGCGCTTATGACAATGATCATGCAGCTGTTGATGCAAAAAGCCTCTACCCCTTCAGCACCCGTCGTGCTAGACGCGGTCAGGTAGTTATACACTTCTTGCGCTTTGTAACCGGTCCGGGCTTCTTCACCGCCGAGGCCAAGCTCAGAATTTCAGAAGTGTCAGTTTCTTTCAGTATTTGATATTCTGCTCACATTTATTCTGGTGTGTTTTTCGGTTCCATAATTGATATCATGGGAAATTCAAATTGTCGAGAATTGTGTGCGGGTGGGCGGGCCGAGAACAAGGAGGCCGCGCGGGCAAGTGCTTCGAATGAGCGCGCCTCGAGTCGCAAGACGCTGGAAAGAGAACCGCTGGTTGGTGCCCCGACCCTCGGCCACCAGACCCAGACGGCGCGAGCAAGCTACGGGTTCCTCGAGCCACACACATCCATGTTCGCTGATTACAGCACCTCCTTTCGTCCGGGGTCACAAGGCGTGGAAAGCGCTGTTCCTGTGATGCAAATGCTCCCCTTCCAAAAAGTGATGTCACCGGCCAAGATGCCGAAAGAGCGCCGCAGCAGCGTAAACAGCCGCGGCTCCGCAGATAGCGTTGACGAGGACCTGGAACAGGGGAGGAAAAAACAAAAAAAGGGCGGAGGCGTCCAGGAGCCGATTAATAATGTCGCTTCTCGCGGCTCCGCCGCACAGCAGGAATATCTCTACGGCAGTCTAGCGGCGGGGAAAAATTACTCCCGCGGCGCCGCGGTGATGGACGCAGCGGCTCCTGGCTCAACATCGTCAGGAACAACAGGGGGCAACAATTTTTGGTCCTTTTCCCAAATGCATGACCGCGGTTCCGACTATGGGATGAACAACAGCCTGATTATGAACGCCAATATGAACATGACGATCCTCGACCGGGGGCAGAGAACAGCAGGAGGTGCCACGACGACCTCGGCGTCCACCGGGAGTGTGGCTGTGGCTCTACAACCTCTATTGCCTACTAGCAACAATTATTCCCGCGATCGAGATTCTGCGGCCGAGAGAGCGAAGAAGTACGACGAGATCCGGGAATCTATGTATGGCTACGAGGAGGTTCCCGACGAAGAGGACGATGAGGAGGAGTTCCAGGACGGCTTGGGAAACCAGATCACGGACCCAACTGTGATGACAAGCATCCGCTCCTTCCGGCAGATACACGAGTCCGCCGCGATGGCCGCGACGCCGGCGGACCGCGGGAAGCTGCAGAAAAAGTACGAGTACCCGGCGGACGCCAAGATTATCTCGGTCGCGCCGGCCGTGGACTACAACCCGCAGCAGCAGGGGGCGGCAAACCAGAACAGCGAAAACTTTGTGTCCATGGTGCCCCACCACCAGGGCGAATATATTGTGCGGCACCGGAAACCTACGTATGACCCGCGGATCCCGATCCCGGGGCTGAGTCCCGAGATGTTCCGCAACGTGGTGCCCGGAGTGGAGCACGACAAGATCCGGTCAGAGGGGAACTCGAACTTGAAACCCTGGATCAAAAAGGCACTGAAGGTGTCGCAAAACCCGATGTTTAACGCCGACAACCTGCCCCAGATGCTGTTTCTGGACGCACTCGAGTCCCGGTATCAAAAGCGCGTGACCGGCCGCTACACGTTGTGCGGAAAGCTGTACAACGGAATGCCGTTCTGGTACAGCCGGATGTCCCGTCTGTACATCTACAATTCCAACTCGCTGACCGCCGACAAGGGCGCCCTGCCCGACTGGGTTGTGGGGCGGTCCGTGGGGTCACTGTGCTTTATCATGTTCATCGAGGGTGACCTGCTCAACGTCAAGCTCCATGCTGGCACCACGGCCGGGGCTACAAGCAAGCAAGTGGTAGTTCCGGCCGGCCGCGTCACGATCGGGCCCGTATCCACGCTGCGGTTTTTCAGTTACGACAAATTCAGCGACAGCACGCACGTGCGCGGCGCGATCCGGGAATCAGCGGTCATCGGGGACAGCAATTACCAGCGAAGAAGCGATCTGAAGGTGTTCATGAACACGATGCGGACCGGGGCCTACGAACGCCGTTCCACCGTGCGCGAACACCATTCCGGGCTGGTGCGGGAGGCCTTCGTGCCGGATTCCAAAGTGAAGTGCGTCGTCTGTGCCACGCAGAAGGAACTGGACCAGATCAAACAAGCCTCCGCGAAGGGCGAAAAGAAGGCGGAGCAGCAACTTCTCCTGCAGTAAGTTTTGGTCATCATGATCATCATGCGTATTCTCAAGGACAACGCTTTCTCTTTGATTGCATTTTTTGCGCAGCCATTCTTTCTTCTATAGACATAAATGATGATCCGATGTCTTGTTTCGTCGTGGTCGACGTCGTCAGTCTATTGTTCCCGATTTTCGTCTGTAGAACCGCCGCGCGCTGTCATAGTACTAACTCTTCCATCTTTCTGACGTTTTCGCTTGAAGATGTTCTTTTCTTTCTCGGGAAAATTCGACTCTTGAGTGAAAAAATCCTCTCCAACAGGTACGACATTCTGAAGAAAGAGTATTATCTGTCGAAGCACAGCGCGCTGTTGATGTTTAAAAAGCTAGGGCAGCCCACCTCCGTCGTCGGGCTCTACCTCCCCCTGATACCGGAGTACGCGGACATTTTGCCCGCGGAGGCGAAGCAGATCTTCGCCCGCGAGAAGCAGCAGGAGCAAAACCGAAAGCAGGCCGCGCAGACGAAGAGCCGCGAGGCGCTGCAGCTCGCGGAACAGGAGGACTACTTGATGTTTCCGAAATACTACTGCTGCGAAACCGGGCTGTTCATGTTTTTCAACCCGAAGAAGGGGCAGTGGAAAGTGATCGGCACGCCGATCATGCACCAACCGCACGCGGTGAAGGCCTGCACGGACGCGGGCGTGGAGGTGATGTTCCCCCCGCTGGCCAACTGGCAGCAGCACTTCGAGCCGATGATCCAGTTCCCGAGCTTGGATGGCAGTTTGATCGACCAACAGCTGCTGAAGCAGGGGATCCAGCCCTTCGTGGACCGCGAGTTTCCGCCGTCCCGCCGCGCGCTGGCCGAGAAGGGGCCGAACGTCGTGCAGGGCGAGGTGGAGTGGTTCAGGGCCCGGGACATCCACGACACTGACTTCCCGGTGAAGCTGTTCGACAAAATCGAGCCGTCGGACTGCATCCAAGGCGGGCTGGGCGACTGCTGGTTACTGGCGGCCCTTGCGGTGATCGCCGAGTACCCGGATTTCATCCCGATCCACACGTTTCAGGAGAAGGAGTGCAACATGCAGGGCAAGTACAGCATCAACCTGTTCGACTACTCCCGCAACCCCCCGTCGTGGCGCGTGATGACCATCGACGACTACATTCCCTGCTACCCGAAGTCCCCCTTCGCGGAAACGCCCATCCCGCGGTTCAGCCAGCCCAACGGGAACGAAACCTGGTTTCTGCTCCTGGAAAAGGCGTTCGCGAAGTTCGCCGGCGGGTACCTCAACCTGAAAGCCGGCTACGCGGGGCTGGCGTGGATCGCGCTCACGGGCTGCACCGAATACAGCCGGTGGATCCGCGAAAAGGACCCCGCCAACCCCCCGCCGGCCGGCGGCCCGAAGAACGTGGACAAGGCGACCGCGGAAAGCGTCCGGAGCATCAAGTTCCGGCGGCGCCCGATCGAGTCGTTCCACCCGAGCGGACACCGTCTGGGGTTTGAGTACGCGGACTACAGCAACACGGACACCATCAACGGGGGGGACAAGATGATCGAGTACCTGCGTCTCGCGGAGCGGAACCACTACCCGATCTGCGCCGTGGGCGTGCACGGCACGGGGATGGAGCACAAGCGCGAGGACGGGCTGATCGACGGCCACGCGTACTCCGTCCTGCAAGTGCTGGACGTGAACTGCCTCGACGGCAAGATGCGCACGCTGGTGAAACTCCGGAACCCGTGGGGCGACTTCCACGAGTGGGAGGGGCCCTTCGGGGACGAGCACGAGGCCTCCTGGAAACTGGTGAAGGACAACGGAAAGGGCATCCGCAACAAGCAGCTCGACGGAATTTTCTGGATGGAAGCGCCCGCCTTTCTCGCGTACTTCACGCACATCGAGTGTGTGCACTACAATCTGAAGGAACGAAAGGCGGACAAGATCCAAACCCGGGGCTTGGCCACGGAGCAGCAGAAGCGGAGGGATGCGGCCATGAAACAGAGGCAAGCCGACCAGCGAACCATCTCCATGAAGTACTACAAAAACAAACAGCCGGCAGCTGCGGGAACTTCTTCGCCGTCCAGGCCGCCGAGTAAACGGAAGTAGGAGGTACCAGCATAAAATTGAGTAAGTAAAAAGACGCGGCAGGTTGAGGTTTTCCCATTTGAGGTTTTTTTTTTACATTTTTGCTATTTCATGCAGATTTTATGCGGGAGCTAATTCGAAGTCGAATGTCCGCAAGAGCATACTTCTTGAGTAATCTATTTCTTCGTGACGATACAGTACTACACATGTGGATTTACTTTTCTTACCATTCGCATTCCAAGTTTTACGTTTTTCATAAATTATTACCACCGTCTCTACGAGTTGTACCTCTGCATCATGGTGTAGTGGTTGTGGTCATCAATTTTCAGTAGAATTTCATAAATAACACAATGATGCATTTTCATATTCATTTACAACTACGTACATTTTCATTGCTGATCGCTTTCGTTTGAACTTTGCGTTGATCCGATGATGTTTGCTTCAAACATGTTCAGGAACAACAAGTTTGTTTTTGCAACTTACGAAAACTGCCGTCAAGAGCCAACTGGCCTTGTGGTTGACAGCAGTATGTTTGTAGCCCCTGGCGTTTCCCTGACCTCTTCCTGACGGTTTGCGAAGACAGGCGGTCAGCGCTGAGTCGTTATGCCTGTCGTTCGTCTCTCTCAGGAGGGGTCACGAAATACCAGTGCTTTCTCAATTTTGTAGCCTACGAAGCAAGCAGGCCATCTTCTGGTACTCGCTCCGTGTTTTTTTCACGCAGTTGCAGTAGTTGTAAAACAAAAGTGAAAAAAATAGATCCCTTGTTGCTTTGTCCAGAACAAACTGGTGTTTTGTTTAGCGGACACAAAGCCGACGGTGCCAGCATTGATTTCTGAGATGAGTCACTATATCAATGATATGCGACCTGGATGTTGAGCCGCATTCCATACACAGTGCAAACAGAAAGAACATATTAAATGATTGGTCGTCTCATCGGCACTTTTTTCCTGGCCCAACAAAAGAGTTATTTCTGTCTTTGTTCATCATCATCGGTTTCTTTGTTTATTTTCTACTTTCGGAAATTGAAATTAACGCCTCCGTTGATTTTCGTAGGTGCTAGCCCGCCTAGTTGGGGGACGAAAGAACGTTTCTTGTGAAAGCAGAGAGGCCAGCACTCGCATTTGCTACGAGGAATTATTCTGATCTGTTTCGTTTTTTTGCTCGACACGTCTGCACGTTGGAGATTTTGTTTTTTCGTCACTTACATTTTCGCTCACAACTATCAAAGACAAGGGGAAGAAACTTGTGGTCGCCTTGTTTTTTTCGTCATGATAGGGAAACGAGCAAACCAGCGAGCGAGGACGAGTTAGTTGCCAAACTATAATCGTCAGACAAAGTTTGAAAGGAAGTTTTGCGGAGAATTTTTGATTCATTGGTTCGAGAGAGACATCAGAGAGTGAACCCAAAAAAGGAAAAGGGAGAGTTAAAATCCTTTATCCTTCGACTAAGTAGCATTCGTGAATTTTGCAGTTGTAAGCGACACAGGCGCTTTCGGTGGACAAACCGACTGTAGTTGCATTTGCGAGAAAGGCAAGGCCAACAAGCGCAAGAAACACTTTTCGCCTGCTACTTCTAGTCCTCGCCCTTCAACCTCAAATCGAATTCGACAAATCGATTCCAAAATTTAAATTTTGTTGAGCAGATATAGCTCGTCCTAAGAAGGAAAAGCGTGCACGTTATTCTACTCTTTTCAAAAAAAATCCTAGTGTCTTTTAAACCAGCAGAACGAGAAGTGTTTTTGAAAACATACTTTAAGCTAGCAAGTTTCTGGCGACGCCACGAAAAATAAAACGAAACCAAGACATCTCTGACCACTTCCACCAGCATGCCGGCCGGAGCAGGCGTCGGCAGCTTGTTCGGTGCATGGAGCACCATCAATCTATTGGTCACCGAGCACCGCACCGCGAAGGCCGATTTACCGATCCACTGTGAGGAGCATCAGGCCATCGGGCAGTGGAAGATCTATGGGAAGAGGTCCAGTTGCGCAGGTATCGAGTTTCCCAACACGGTGGCTAGTACGTTGGAGGAGGAGAACAAGAAGTCGCTCGAGAACGACAAGTTTCAACATATAGCTGACGTCGTTTTGCATCCGAAGGGGAAGCTGGAACTACTCTCGAACGGGGGCGCCACCGACCGCCGTCGTGAAGACCACGTGGACGAAAACGCAGCAGCACACAAATGGACAATGGCGTATGATGAGGGATTTGAGCTGCGGCTGCCACTGGATCAGCATATTTCCAGCACAACTCATGGTACACCATCGACTTCAAAGCCGGTCACTTCCTCCTTGTTCGCGTTTTTTGAGTTTCAGCCCTTGAACAAGGACAAGCACTTATCTGCCTCCTCGTATTACGGAGAAAACGACGACGGCACGGTGACCGACTTTCGATCGAATTGCGGCAAAACGATGTTCGGGTGGGGGGACCATCCGAAAGCCAAGTGCTGGTACGCGGAACGGGTGGATGGCAGCACGACCAGCGCTGCAGTGACGCGTGGCGCCGCTGATGCTTCGTTCATGAAACAGCAGGTGGTTCGCTGGTCGAAGGTGGCGCGCCAAGTCGACGGCAAGCCGGTGAGTCGCAAATTAGTGGTTTCCCCGATGATCATCTCGGGAGGTCCGGTTGGCTTTTTCCCGGTGCCACAAGGGGCGCTCGGGCATCAGCAACCCCTGGTTCCGTCTGAGGAGTGGAACCGCAATCCGTTGGAAAACGCAGCGCAGGTTGAAACAGCTTTGAGCAGTCCAGCTGTTGCGACAAACAAAAATGTTCGAGCGCCGAAGGTAAAAGTATAAATAAGTTATGGCCTTCTACTTTACACTTAGTTGTGTGGTGCCGAAGCGACTTTAATATAACAGTTGCTAGTACAACTTCTTCGTCTGCATTTGGATTGATTTTGACCTAAATCAATTCAAATGCAGACTTCTCATGCATGCACGCAAAAGCATAACCAGCAAACTTTGTGTAGGCGTCACGCACAACAGCAAAAGCTTAAGCGATTACGAAAATCTTTGGTGTACCGGAATTCACCATGACACGGCATTGAGATTAAATGCACTAGTACAAGTACTACTTTATACGATAACCTTACCCATATTGCAACAGGCTTTCGACTGGCATGCGACCGCGTCGGAAACTGTGTTTGGGCAAAGCGAAGTCCTGAACCAAGGATCGTGTGGGTCGTGCTACGCCATTGCGTCGGTCGCTGCGATCGAGGCGCGGTTTCGAATTGGCCTGCGACGGAGGTACGGCGTCGACGTACCACTGCAGCTGTCGCCCGAGAGCGTCGTACATTTTGATTTTTACTTTTTTTTTGGAATTCAAATTCAAAAGCACAGCGCTAGCTCTCTTAGGCCCGTGTTGTTCCGTAAGGGTAAGCTTCATGGCCACGTCGCTGATCTGTCGGTCGTTCTCGTCGTCTTGCAGCTGAAATAAACGAGGCATTTATTTTAACTGACAACATAATTGTTGAGGTAAGCTGTTCGGAAACCAACCAAGGGTGCAATGGCGGGCTTCCTTTTTTGGTTGGACGTCACGCGAAAACGTACGGCATCCGCGAAGCCTCGTGCCTCCCCTATGACAGTTCCGACCAGCGTGACCTCGGCTACGCGACCTACGATAAATGCATGCGGGACAAGGAATCCGATACCTGTCCGGCCACCAAGACTTCCTTTTTCCAAGATCCAACGCCGAAGAATGGTCCGTTCACCATCAAACACCAGTCCTTCTTGATGCAACAGCGAAAGTTGAAGAGAGACCAGGATTTTGTCGGCCCACCGACGGAGGAGGAACTTTTCCAGGGACCGAAGAAACGCTCTTCGTACCACATGGATTGGAGTGTCTTCATGGAACCGGCAAAACCCAGCGACTTGCTGCCGTTGAAGTAACGCAATAATGAGATAGAGATTGATTTTGATTCGTCGAAATATACGCTTCGTGAAGAACAACACCTGAAAGCGTATGACCGTGAAGTAAAAAAACGGGCAAAAATAGTACGCAGTTGTTTACACTACCGGATCTGCGTTTGTTTCATCTGACAGCCCCGCTAAATGAAACCCACAGATTGCGCACGCCTTACGCAGAAGTTCCGGCGTCCTCTGCTAAATCTTCGACTTCCTTCCTCCAGCTGTTGTCCGAAAAGAAGCAAAAAGCGAAAGAGGGGGAAGGGCACAAGAGTCTGTTGTCCTCGGTCGGGGGCGCGTTTGAGGCCGCGTACCAGCGCTTCCAGGACCTGGAAAACGACCTGTTCCCGGTGTACCACATGCACGGAAATTCCCTGACCACGCCGAACGTGGAGACGACGCATCCGGAACTCCACAAGTTGCTCAAGCAACTCACCTATTTCGTGAAGGTAAGCGCAAGCTCCTCATCTCTTTTAGTCTCGGCTGTTTTTGTTTGAAGAAGATGAAAAAAAAACGACAATCCGATTCCGAAACATCTGTATGGCGGTGAAGAAAGTCATTTCAGTTTACTCTACTCGCTTGGGGGCGAGGTCGCATTTCCATTTTCTTGCGTTACTACTCCGTCTTGCGGCTCTGAACCTGATCGAAAGAACATTAAAGAGAACATTACAAAGATTTTGAAGGGTTGCTTTTGAAGACAAGAAAGGACACAGAAAACCAATGGTGTTGTCGTGGATCTTAAACTCAAAACAGGACTACGGCTACGTGGGTAACTACTATGGCGGTTGCAACGAGGAGCTGATGAAGCAGGAGATCTACCAGCACGGCCCGGTCGCGATTGCCGCCGAAGTGCCAGATGAACTGTCCACCTACAGTGGCGGCGTGTTCTCACCCCCCGCCCAGCCCAAGAGCCACCTGCACTACCTGGCCAAGAACGGGAAGCCGACGGAGGACGCGAAGAGTGGCACTTTGGAGTGGGAGTTGACCACGCACGCCATGGTGGCGGTCGGGTTTGGCGTCACCGCCGACGGGGAGCAAACGCCCTACTGGACCGTGCGGAACAGCTGGGGCCAGCAGTGGGGCGACAACGGGTACTTTCTGTACAAGCGCGGGTCTAACGCGGGTGGCATCGAACACCAGGCGGTCTGGTTTAAGCCGGACTTTGACCGCTTCGAGCGGGACTTGCAGAAGCTGCAGCACGTTGCGCCGGGTGGTAAATTTAGCGCTGGACAGCTGCTCGCTTCTGTGTCTTCCAAGCCAAGCGCTTCCGCCTCGTTTTTGGACCAGAATGAAAACACGAAAACTGCGAACTACCATCCTGGCGGCCGGCAGAAACGGAACAAGTTTAAAGTGAGTCACTGATTTTTAGGACCAGTTGTAAGTTCTTGTGTTTCAATGAAATTCTTTCATTTTGATGAAAAATAGGCCCTGAAAATCCCGTCAAGGTTGAAAATGAACACCTGAGACATTTTTGTATTTTGCTGACTATTTAGAGCTTATTTTGCGTTTCTTGTTTTGATTAGTTTTGTTTAACGACCGAATTGATTCACCCGGATGAACAAAAAAAAAGTTTCTCAAGTTTATGTTTCGTTTTCACCGAAACCACGCCAAGACGGCGAAATCATTTCAGATTATCGGTTTTATTTTCCTAGAAACAAACTATGAACCCTTCCGCAGTGACACCGCAGTGGGAATTTTCTGTTTCTCCTGCAGACATGATGCTGCGCCATTCAAGATTATCGAGCTAATTTGCAATTTTCTGCAATACCACCTATCACGGTTGTCTTTTATCTAGAAAAATGAATTTATTCGCTCCGATTCATTGCAAACGAGAGCGATGTCTTGTTGAGCAATTGTTTTTCGAACTTGTTTTTCTGATTTCTTGATGATTTTGCATTGCACTTTTCTGGCATCTGCAATCTGCGAATTCAGCCCCGAACAACCACACGTGAATGATATCCTTTTCGTAGAACTTTTCTTTGTTTCACCCTTCTTCTAGAGTGTCATTAACTTCAAAAAAGGATATTTCCAGCAGGTTTGCTTTTCGATCTCGAGCTTTCGTTTTTCCCTTCATGGGAACAGCGTATCATTCTCGTCCTCGTGATGATGGCTTCAGCCCGCGGGCGACCAATCTTGTAAGATTTGATTTCTATTTCTATTTGTACTTCGTTAAGGAGACGAATACGCTGACTTTGCAGGTGAAAATGTGAAGGCAGCACAGCCAGCAATTCAGAGAACAACAGCAAGTGGTAGCAGCTCAGCTCCAAGAGCGATGGGAACTAGTGTTCATTCTCTAAACTGTGGTATCCTTAGAGAAGTTTATTTTCATCGACATTCAGGCAGGAGAAGCACCAGTAGACATCGACATCTGCATATTTATCCTATGACCTACTCGTCGTCCTCATTGATCGTTGGATGAGGCAGTTTTAGTTTTTCTTTCCTTGTTTGATTCGGATTCGGATGTGGGTAGCTTGATGTAGTTCCATCGCGTTTCTTCCGAATCGTCGATCGTGTCGATTGGATTTTATCGTGCTTTGTTCTGCCTTTCGTTATCGTTGTGAAAATCGTTTTCGTCTACAAGGATTGGTAGTGTGCTCGCATCCGAATTGTGGGAGGTTCGCCTTCCGTCCGACTTAAGAACAAAGTCTGGAGGTCACATAGGTTAGTAAGCTGCGAAACCGTGGTACTAGCTCCTCCTCATCATCTATCAAATATGTTGGGGGTGGAAGTATTCAAGTTGAGTCAGGATGTTGTGGCTTCCCTGTGTGGTCAGCTCTTTGGCTCAACGGCGAAGTTGAAATTGTACCTTGGAGACAGAACATGGCCGACCATTTACTTCAGTGAAGATCTTGCAGTCCGTGCTCCCAGCAGCGAAAAACCTCCTTCACTAAAAGGATGTCGCCGCGCGGAGGTTTGTTCCCGGAAGTGGTCCTCTACCTCTTTCTCCGATTCCGCGACAGACACCACGGACGCGGAGGCCGATCCTGATCCGGCGGACGAGGAGGAACCGCACACGGCCGACGCGGAGGCGGAGAAGACAGCCCTGTCCGCGGGCGCCGGTGGCGAGGACGCGGACGATAAACTGGAGGACGAGGCCGAGCTGGTTGCCCAAAAAGGTGCAAAAGACGAAGACGAGATGCAGAATACGCTGGACGAGCTCTCCTCGCACGCGGAAAAACCTACCGAGCGAGGCGACATCGAGGAGGCAGCCTCGGAACTGTACGCGGATAATGCCAAGGGAGAGGAGAACTTGGATCCCGATAAAATGGACGACAAACTCAACGGCGAAGACGAACAATTTGACGATTTTTTGAACGGAGAAAAGGACGAAGCAGCGATAAACGGAAGGGAAATAGCTGGTAGTACCAGCAGTGGCACGGCGACAGCGAGCGAGGGTGCGGCCTCCTCGACTGGAGGTAACACAGCTTCATCTTCCGCGCTGCAGATTTTTCCGCGGTTGGATCATGATCGTGCAAAAGATGTTCCTGCCCGTGCGTTCGCTTCTTCAGAAGGAGGTGCAGAGTTATCAGAAGCGCCACGACTGCGAAAAAATAATACCGTGTCAATGGCCGCCCGTACCACCACGGAGATGAACAGTAGTAGCAGTGGATCTACTACTGTAGCACGAGCAAAACCAACAGCAGCAGCTTATTCCTCTTTTCTAGACGTGCGTTGGAGTGTTTCGTCACCGCAGAGTATTGGAGGTGGTCGCACGCCAGCCCAACAACTACGCGCTCAACAAAAGACGGCTTTCACCGCCACAGTGGACCCGTTCGACATTACGCAGTGGCGAGATTATGTAGTGCCTGTGCCGGGTCCGTCGGCTGAAGAAGTAGCTGCCGCCAAAGAGGACGCAGACGCCGCCGCGTCCGCCCCAGGAGTATCGCACGACCTCTCGCAATCGAGTAACCCACAGGACCAGGATCCGACTGCGGTGGCTCGCACAGAGCTGCAAAGCAAATTGGATTCGCTGCCGCACCACGAAAATAGTGAGATTCCCTTAGACGATGCGCAAACCGACGAAATCAGTGAACTGAGAAATGGCGGCCTGCAGGAACTGATCGATGAGGAAAAAGTGCAAGAGGAAGTTCAGCATGATTGTGACAATTCCGGGGTTTACCCGGAGTAGTTTGTGCCGATGCTATCGTCGATGAATGCCAAGCCCAGGCCCGTTCCTATTTGAATTTTTTTTGTTTTTGCGATAGCGGTTTTCGCTTGTTATAAATCTATATGGTGGATAATGGCTTGTTGCAAGCTGCCGCACTGCAGCGTTTCTAAGCTCTTTGGTATCGTTTGCGCTTGCGGTTAAACTTAAAGTTAAACCGTGGCTTGTTTTGCTTGGATGTTCGTTTGCCCACCGAGTTGCACGAGAGCCAGAAGCATGTAGTTTACGCCTTGCCAATCAGTAATATGTCTAGAGTGCGTAGCTCCGTAATCTAAACGAGCGTTATTTCGTGTTGTACGTACCGCGATGCGGCTGGTCCTCACACGACTTCTTGAGAGTCTACTTCTACTGCCTGCCTGTCACCCGTGAGCGAAGAACCTTAATAGATACCCCTCATGTCTAACTAGACTATTCACATTCTTGTGAAGATTTTACGAAGCCGCCCTGGTGTCGCGACAAATAAAGCTCGCTTTTGTGGTGGAACAAAGATGGCATCGTCCTCAACAAGTACAAGCTGGTCTTCAGCTTCTTGCTCCAATTTCCTCGTCCCTTGGAAGTGGAAGGAAAATTGGAATTGGCAAAAAGAGACGGCGGGGTCGAGTCCTCGACGAGGGCGACAACGAAACGTCGAAAGCCCTACAGGAGAAAGCATGCTCCGCGTTAAAGGACCACACGAAATGGCTCCGCGTAACGCGCAGCACAAGACACACACGACGACTTATGGTGATGTTCTTGACGGATTGTCAGGACAATCACAATCAGAAGCTTCAGGTGGTAGGTCTAAACCTAAACTGGCTTCGAGCGCTATTCGCCGGGCAAAAGTACGAAGCGTCGGAAGAAGTGGGACTCGACAACCGCGGTCAGAAGAAGTGGGAGAAGTTGTAGAGCAACATGACCTGAGTCATTCCAATGCGCATGGAAGTGCATTGCCAGTCCGGGCACGAACGCCCTCTTCGTCGAGTTCATCCTCGTCTTCCTCGCGAGCACGAGGAGTTATTTCGCCCTCAAATTCGAACGCCTTTGACTACAGTTTCAGTTGTACTACTCATCCACATCAAAGTGTGGTAAAACCTCGCGCCCACGAATTTTCACCGAGCAATCTATGGAACTTTTCGCACGCGCAGCGCAGCTTAGCGCTTTGGTTCACTCGGGCGGGAGGTTCTTGCTCGAAACGCAGCGAGCCAGGAGCTGGCACCGGAAAGGGAAACTGCAGCAGCCACCAAAGACAGCAACAAGGCAGCGGTACATCGGCCGCTTCGAGCAGCCCTAGGCAAGAGAAGAAGCTGAAGATAACGCCCAGTTCCCCGGCCTTCCTTCCGTTCAACGCAAAAACAAAAACAAAGGGTCCTCGGCGGTCCAGAGCGAAAACGATGAACAAGCTCTACAAAGCATCTCTGCAGCTGCTTGCCGTGTTTCAGTTCGGCACGCTCAGCGCATCTCTCTTCGCACTAGCCGCCCTGGAAAAACTGTCCGAGAACCTGTACCGTGCGATCGCGAAGGACTTTGAGACCTTGTTTTCGGACTACCCGCAGGGATTTTTCATCAAGTTCCAGGTGCCCTGGTCGCAGCAGTGCCAGAAGTGGAAGCCGATCTTTGAACAGGCCGCCAAAGACGCTCTGCAAAACGTGCACCTGCGGGACGAGCTAAAGATCACAGTGCCATTCGTAGAGGTAGACATGACGAACTCGGACAATTTGAATCTCGCAAGTCTCTACCAGCTGTCGGGCTTTCCAACGTTTTTGTACTTCAGAAAACCGGACGAAGAGGGGTGGACATACAGCGAGGTAGGATTTTTTTCACACACGATCGGTGATTCTGTCTGCTAGGTAGAGTCTACTGCTGAGTTAGCATTTTCATCCAGAAATCTAGCTCGTTGAAGCTACGAGAAGTAGGTGGAGAAGAAGAATTCACATCAAACGCAGAACGACGCCGTCGAGGGTTATCTGGAATATCTGGGTGAGCCAAGTGCCCCGTCAGTGATAGAGTTTCTCGAGTCCGTCGCTGGTGCGCAAGCAGTCCAGTATGGTATACCCGATGCCCACCACGAGCGGTTGTCCCTACTTCTCGTGTATCAAGTGTAAAAATGTCTGGGTCTGGAAGAATGCGCGACTTGTCATGCTGCTTTTCCATGACCAATGAGGTCTGGAATGCCGGAGCTAGCATGACAGATTCTGCGAGAACTTTCTAATGCCTATTCTGCATGAGAAACTACCTCCCGACTTGGTCAAAATTGGGCGACTTTTGGTAATCATGCAACACAGATTTTTCCATGCTGCAGATTTAGCATGACAAGTTGCATTCTTCCAGACCCAGACACTTTTACATTTGATATCGTGAACGACGGGGACAGGCTGCCTAATTTCACCAAGGTGGCCTCCAAGAATCGCAAGCGCGCACGATGGCATCACTTGAAAGTAGACGAATATGCCAAGAGCTACGCAGGTACTAAGATTGATATGAGGTTCAACCTGAAGAAAAATTTTCGGGATGTCTAAAATGAATCACGTATCTGAAAAAACTGACAGCCCAAGCAGATCACGGTGGAAACCCGTTGAACAAGGTAGGGTCCCGGGGGTTCGTTGAACTGCGACACCGGGAGGAGCCACCGGTGTTCCTCGACTTAGAGAAAGTGTCGCTGTCAGATACAGAAAGACAAGTGGAGCTCATGATGGAATCGCACCAGTTTCCGGCCTACGGAAAGATCGACCGCGCGACGTTTGGACAGTACTCGGGCGCGCCATTGGCCTGGGTCTTGCCTGATGTTGGCGATGAAAAGGAATTCGAAGATCGAGCGGATGACTTTAGGGAGGTAAGTATGATAGATTAGTCTTGAGGGAGGATTGGTGCAACTGAGTTTTTACCAAAACGAGAAGCTGGCTTCTTCGAGTTTCTGCTACCAAATCCTAACTTGGTTGAAGTCTTTTTTTTTCGTTTTTTTGCAGGTAATGTTGCTCGCTGCGACGAAGCAAATGGCCACGCTACGTCCCGGTGGGATTTTCACCTCCGGGGACTCTCCGTTCCGAATCGCTGCGACGAATACGGTAGAAATGAATATTTGTTTCTGTAGAAGTAGTTCGCTGTGCTTCTTGATGTTCGTCTTCTTCGTCTACTAGTAAAAACAGAAGGAATAGCACTAGACTAGCGCGGAGCAGTAACGTTTATAGGATTTTGGCCCTCTACTACCTTTTCTGTTGGTGTATTCTACAGCTGAAGAAATATATGCAGTGACTAGCAAGTCGGGTTTGGTTTCCGTTTTTGTCAAACCTCTGTCTAGGATCGAGTACTGTTATATATTCCGAACTCGAACACGATATCGACTACAAGGTGAAGGGCACTGCCCTCGCAAAAACTCACAGGTGTCTTTCCGCGGCTCTATCCAGGCGATGTTTGGTATCTCAGAGTTTCCGCACGTCGTCGCGCAGATGCAACCTGGAAGTAGCGAGTACTACCTCTATCCGCACAGTGTTGAGGAATTGAAGGCGAAAGGACCAGCTGCCGAGTCACCAGCAGACAAGCTCGTGGAGTGGTTCAAAAACGTCCGAGATGGTATGACAGACGAGACAGATTCTTGTTGGACATTGAGGAATGATCTCTTGAGCTTGACGTACCACTGTGTGTGATCATGCTTTGTATCGTCTTTATTTCAGGTAAAGTAGCCCGAAGCTTCAAATCTGAGCCAATTCCGGACTACGAGACCGAACCAGGGGAGCCAAAAATCGTCGTGGCCAAAACGCTGGAGCAGTCTGCGTTTCAGGCGAACCGGGATGTTTTTTTGAACGTTTTCGCGCCCTGGTGCGGGCACTGCAAGCGCTTCAGCCCCGAGTTTCGCAAGGTGGCCAGGAAAGTGTACTTGAGCAAGATGGATACCATGCTCTTTGTCGCCCAGATGGACGGTACCGCCAACGAATCACCGATCGACATTTTGCAGTGGACGGGATTTCCGACCCTGTACTTTATCCCCGCCGGATCGCGCAGTGTGCAGGAGTACCAGGGCAAGCGAGACGCCGACACGGTGTGGCAGTGGCTGACCGGCGTGTCAACGTTTGCGTCGCACATGGACAAGGAACTTGGAGAAATCAAAATGGATCTGTGAAAATGAACCTTTTCCAAAAGAAGGAGACTCGTTTTCCAAAGGAAAACTACACATACTCATCAAAACCACCTCCGCATGTGCGTGCGGACATATGTAAATCTAAAATTATTGCCTCGCAGACTCCGAAGAGTCAGCATGATCATGCGAAGTTTTTTCAATCTTTTCCTGCGTCTACTTCTCAGGATTGCTTCGAGAGAATGCATAAAACTGTACAAGAATAACAGGATTGTTTGGAGTCCTCACAGCACCAGGCTCTGGCTGTGCAAGTCTGAAAATTACTTTTGGCGAAGTAGATGCTATCCTAGATTCGAAGGTCGCCTGTGCGGACGCGAGTTGATATCAAGAGATGTGCTGTCTTGCGGTTGGTTGTTCTAGTACCTGTACCACACTGCGGTTAGAGCAAATGGAAATGCTAATGCAAGATCGGACGCTAGAGGGCCATGTGTCAGGCGCTTCCCTTCAGTTGACTCCGTCTCTGAGGTGGAGCCGCTGCGAGGTATGTCCTCGTAAAAGAAACTTTTATACCTATACGCATGTTTTGCGAAATTATGACCGCCTGCTTGTATTTGTTTGCGAAACTACACCAGAAAGAGATTCTGCTGTCTGCGAAACGCTGAGCACTCCTGCCGATATGGTTGATTTTGCTGTCCGTTAGAACGAAAAGAAAAGGTAAGGAAAGAAAAAGCAGAACGAATTAGCATGAACAGCGAAAGCGGATTCAGATACTCGTGGATGCTCAGCCTATCGCAATCGCTATCTGTATTGCATGTTCGTGTTGAGGCGATGAGCGAGAGCGACCGCTTGGCTTGCAAATAATGAAATTGTTTTCAACTCCACTTTTTTTTTGCAGTTTTTCGCCGTCTGAGAAACGAGATTCCATTCGCTTCGTTTTTTGGAGAAGAAGAAAACAAGGGAGAGACACCCAAGGCCGGCGTAGTTCGTCTGAACTGGCCATGGGTCGCTCCACCTGAGAGAAGAGTAGCGAAAGACCTTGCGAAAATGTGTTGTGATGCTCGTCTTCTACTTTGCCGGGACTTCTGGAAGACGAAGAAGCAATTACGTACTCCGACGAAGAGTAGCTTTGTTAAACTCAGAGCGACGCGGCCAGAGCCGCGCGCATTCATGGCGCGCATGTACATCTGGCAGGCGATCTCTCCTGCCGCTGCAGCATCCAGTGTTGCGGCATTGTCCTCCTGGAGCAGTTGTCGCCAAAGCGAGATGGCTATTACAACGCCTGGTGGCGTGGCGCGCGTACTCCACGGAACAAGCGGCACCGAGCGCGAAAAAACGTGCTCGCGCAACGTTGCCGCCTTCCGACACGGAGAGAGTTCCTGCTCAGGTAGATGAGGATGGCCATAGTCCTCATGGGGAAAGATCCGGCATCTGCGGAACAAGCCACCACCGCGGGGCTCCTCGCGTTCCTGCACTCCAGTGAAGAAACGCCAGACGTGCGAAGAAATCCGGGACCCGAGTAGCTGCAGCATAACGAAAAAACGCCCGAGCTCCTTCCGCCGCTATTTTCGAGGACAAGGCCCCCGAGTCCCCCGCCGCAACACGCCGGCGGTCCGGGGGAAATGGCGCGCAGCGTGTGGGCCGCGCATGTTGGCGCGACCGACGAGGCCGCCCCGGGGGCAGGGCCGTTTTTTCGCCGCCCTCCCCCCAACGTGTTCGCTTTGGGGGTGCACGCCACTCGATGTCGCATGTAAGTGGCCCGAGCTTGTTTTTGATGTCACCAAGGGCGCGGGCCTCTATGTGCCTGGGCCCGCCGCGAGCCACAGTCTTCGTCTTTTTGTGTCGGCGCCCACAGTGAGTCACAGACGGGTGGCGCGCCGCAACCCCTGCCTACGTCGCGCAGCGCGCACGGCCGCGCCCGCGGCCACCTAGTAGTATTAGAATTAGTCCCATCTTGCCGGACTTCTCTCTGCTTTTGGGGGCATTCGTCTACTCATCGCTGCGGCATTTAGATTTACCTATATTTGCGTTATAGCTCGCCACAGGCGAGGTTTTGTCAGAGAAGAGTGAAGAAATTAAATGGCCTCCTTTTGTTCGCCTGGCATCTTCCATTCCTGGGAGCGGCCGTGTTTCGTCAGCAATGCGAGTTGCCTGATGGAGCGGGAGGAAGGCGAAGGGTACTTATGTGAATTCTGTCGCATCATTGACATTGACTTGTGCAGTGGCGTTATTTTTGTGGAGGGCAAAGCCAGCACAGAGCATCAATATCAAAATCAATGACCATGGAGAGGGGGATAAAGTAGATTGCAAATGTGCATTGTGCCAACAGAGGGGGAGAAAACGCAGCAGGTTCGTGTCGTGAGTGAGCGTGAGTGTGAGGCTCAGAAGGTTGCGTCGTATGTAGGCACTTGACGTGTGACAACGCATGCAGAATGTGCTGCAAAATACACTGAAAGAAACGCTCGATATCAAGAATGTGCTATAGTTAGAATAACGACGCGACTCAACAAGTTGCACAGCAACACAACAGCGACAGAGGACGCGAGCTATTTCGAAATCTTGTCGAAAACGACTTGCAAAATGATGATGGGCCGCTCTAGTGACGTGGCAGCTACGGCTGGACCTGCAGCTGCTGGTGAGATCAGCTCAAATAAATTAGTAAACCCTGACCCACAGCACCGCTCGTCGAGAACACGTCCTCGGACAGCGCCCTCCTCCAGGCAAGTATGCAGAAATGCGCAGACGACCGCGTCTGAAGCTAAGCCCAAGAAAAGCAACTTGCAGCGGCTTCTCGAGGAGCAGCAAATACAGCAGCATCCTCGCCCCAGTTCCGCCTCATCTTCTGCTAGCGCGGCAGTTTCCGTAGTAAAGCCGTCTTTCGACGCACCAGACGCAGAAATTAGCTGTAGTGCGAGTTCTTTCTCATCTTCGACGACCCGTAGCTGCAATAGGGGTTTCATTCCGCTTCCAAAGAGAAATAATAAAGGTCACCTTGCCATCGCGAACAGTGCGAGTGGTGCTGCTGGTGCTGGGCAACAACCAACCAGGACGAGTTCCTCATCCACCTCCATGAGCACTGTCTCCTCTGTGGTCCCTACCTTAGCACCGCCTTGTTGCACCCCTCCAGCACGACCGCTGCTCGCCACGGAAAATCACCAGCAGCAAGGCCATCACTCACTCGTTAAGACGGAGCTGACGGTGCAGCAGCACGACGAGGACATTGCGCACCTGAATCACGCGCTCGACCAGCAGCTCTCGGACGCAAGGATGTGCCTCCGGCTCGATGCGGAGCGGGCGAAAACGGAGAGTTTGTCCGCAGAGATGCGGATTTCTTACGACGTCGCGGTGGAGAAAGTGAAACAGACCTACGAGGGCAAGTCGCAGAAGCAAAAACTTGCTTTTGACAAGAAAGTCGCCGGGCTCGAGGTCGAGTTGCAGGCCGTGAAAGACAAGGAAAAGCTGCAGTCCACGACGACAATACCATTGTTGGAAGCAGAAATCGACCGACTCCGGCACCAATTTGAGGAAGAGAAAAAAGCGCATAGTCACACTGAGGAAAGGCTGCAGCAGCAGCTTTGTCACGAGCGAAGCAAGCACCAAGAGGAGAAGGCTCGACTGGAAAACGAGAAAAAACGACTGCAAGACACGAATGTGGAAACCTACAAGCAGGATCAGAAGATCATGCGGCGCTGCTTCGAGCAGGAATACGACAAGAAGGTGCAACTCATGGAGGGAGTGCTCGTCGAGAAATTTCATCGCCTAATCTACGACAAGGAGAGGCAGGAAGAAGTCTACCTGCAAGAGCGCAAGCAGCTGCAATGCGAGAAGGACGGGCTGGAAACCGAAAAAGCAAAACTTTTGGCGGTTGTCGAAAAGCTGAAGGCACGATCTGCCTTTCTTGGAGAAGACAGAAAAAGTGGTGGAACAGAGAAGGGCGACGTCACCCGACAGCTTCGGGAAGACAATCCTCCCCAGGAGAGAAGGCCTTGTCTCAAGACCACGGCCGATCGGGAACATATGGAGACGACGGGCGGTTCTTGCGCGCAGGATTGGCGGCTCGCTGGTGGTGGTGGAGAAGCTGCAGCAAATTTCACACAGCAGGGAGAAGAAGAAGACTTTCGCCGGTCTGCTGAGATGCAGCTGGTCGCATCCAGCTCGCAGGACAATCAGAATCCAAGAGAAGTGCGCGTCATTAGCGAATACTCCGTTGCGGCACCCCTCGAAGATTTTTCTGACGAAAACCGCGACGACGTTACAATGGGCACAACTACCGTCGAAGTAGCTGGGAACGACCTGTTGCTGTCGAGACATAACGAAAACCAGCAAGCGCAGGCGGAGATCTTGAAAAGTCGCGAAGGCCTGATTCGAAAACAAGACCACATGACGCCGACAGACCATCAGCACGAGCGCGAAAGCGTCGAACTTTTGCGCAAGCGGAAGTATGTCGTTTTTGAAGTTGCACCAAGCTCGTCTGTTGATCGTGAAGATGAAGGTGAAAACTCCCACGAAAAAGAAGGAGGGAAAGGGCTGGAACAAAGAGAGCGTCCAGAACAAGCTTTTTCTACGTTGGAGCAAGAGGAGGCCGATTTGGAAGCACTGTGCACGGCTGCAAAAATTCAATGCGTAACCGAAGAGGAGCTGGCGATGCGAGAGAAAGTGCGCTCTGTCATCGATCAGAAGAATCAAGTGATTCTTTGCCTCAAAGTTGAACTAGAACAAAAGAATAAAGATCTGCAGCGTGTGCTGGCACAAGTTTGATGCAAGAACGCTGTTGTACGAACTAGATGAAGAAGAACTATGATAATCAAGGGACTCTTGCTCTTCAACGTCGCATCTCCATCCGCAAGGTGGAATGGGAATGGCTATTTCTTTGCATTCTCACCTTACAAAAAGAAAAACTCGTGCGACGGTGCCTGCGGGTCCATACCGCGTTCTTACAACCATGCGAGGCAAGAGGCCGAGAAAGCTCAAGAACGTACCCTCAGACAGACACTCGGACAGACAGATTCCAGGACGACCACGTTTGTCTTTTGTGGATCCTCAAAAGCTGAAGCAGAGATTCTCGTTCTTGCAATCAACGTGTTTTAACTAGTAAGTTGCTGCTTTTTCTTCTTCTGTGATCAGGTCTGAGACATCAGTGACTACCTGTATCGTACGTACATGTACGAATTATTTTTTACCTCGTCCCCAGTTTGATTGTGATTCCAACACCATTCCACTGAGTTGCTCACTTTTTATTTCGCACATTCATGATAAAAAAAGATGTTAGCCAGGCCCGCGGACGGAATCAGCTGCGTGGACGGGTCCGTCGAGTCCTTTTTTCGGGGAACGGTCTATGGAAGCCTCTTTTCTGCGGTGATGATGCCACCAGGCGCGTCAACGACGAGCCTTGGACTTGCTCGTAGTTCGACAAGCCTCGATCCACCTATCCGGTTGCCGCGCGAAGGTAGCAGTAGCAGTTCGACATTTGCGAGAGTGACACCAACTCCATCTGCGCATGTTCCTGCTGCTTCGACAATCAATCCGACCACCGGCACAGCGGCTCCGACCGCTGCCGTCTCCTCTACTACGACCAGACTTCATGTTGTCGCGCAAGACGCGCTGGAGCACGGCAACCGGCTTCCGACAGCAGCTAGTAGAACTAGAAGCTACTTAGCGTTACAGCGTGTTCGTCCAAGCATCCACTTCGCAAAACGGATTTCCCGGCACGGCCTCGGGTTCGGATTCTGGGCGTTCGCCGCGAATTTTGCGACCTGCACCCTGGAACGAGAGTGGGGACACGTCGTTCCGTTCCCCTTGAATGCAATCGTGGCTGGGGCCTTTTCTGGAGCGGTAACGGGAATGGCGCTTCTTGAAACACCGCGGCGTGTCGCGCTTTACGCTGCCGGAAGTGCGGCACTGTTGACCGGACTGGATCTTCCCGCGTTTCTGGCAGACGCGATGCTTGCCGGAGAAGTTGAAAACTACGAGGACAATGCGACACACGGCGACATTTCATTTTCGACAACTGTAACTTCCAAAGTCGTGACTGGAGTAAAGGATGCCGTAGAACGAAGAGAAGGAAGGCATAATCCTGACTGACAGTGAAACCGAAAAACCAAATCCAAATGATAACTACGCTCTGTATGTGGCCCTTCAAGTCGCACCGAGGATGTTGCTCTAGCAGAAGACAGCGCGTCAACGTCTATTGGTACTATTCGTGCCTCGTCGTCGCGATTTGCAGATTGAAGACCCTGCTCGCACACAAACAAACACGTGCCGCACTTGCGTTTGCATGTGCGTCTCGGGAATGTTCGCGTCCCCAACTTGCAGTCACAGGCGAAGAAAGCGTAAGGAACAGTGTCTGCGTTCGCGCAAGATCATCTCTAGTAACGAACCCGGCAGTACTCGTGTCCATTTCTGCTTCGTCGAAGTTCGGACATGATGCTGCAAGCTGCCCCAGGCAGAAAAAGATCCCGTGCATTCATTGCAGCAGTGCTTTTTTTTCGATTCGTGTTGTCTTTTTGATTTTGTTTGCGCAACTTAATCATAATCTCGCTGATTCTGATCCGAAGTTGGTACGCAGTACATTTGGAGAACCTGCAAAAATTTCCACGTGTCCATCGCACCATTGTAGGTAATGCAACTTCATGGTCGCAGCACAAAAACCGCCTTATGTAACACCAGCAGCGCCGTGCGTCGTCGTCGTGCCCCACGACAAACTTTTTATTTGCAATTTATTTCCTTGACTTTCTGTTTCTGTGTGTTAGTGTTAGCTTTCATCGAAGATGCAACTTCCTACGAGCACACTTTGACTTTCATTCGCGAATGTAAAATAAAAAAATGCAAAATTTGGGTTTGCTATGGATAGCCATACTCAACCTACAAAAGGACGTATGCCGAACTGGGGTTGACCGATAAACCCGCTACACAAGATGGTGGAACAGTATATTTTTACCGCAGGAGGAGTCATCTTTCCATGAAGATTGAAAGTGAAAGTTTGTCAAACACCAAAGTACTAAGTACAACCTTGCCAGACATTCAAATATTCTTGAGACACGATGGCAGACCCGTCCTTGCAGGAGGACCGACTGGTCGAGCAGCGACTCGCCCAGGTCCCGTCCGCACGGCGAAGCGACTGGCGATGGTGGAAAGAAGAAGGCATGTGCAAGGCTCTGCAATACTCGGACGACACGCCCGGGGCACACTGCGTGTGTCCGTTCGGGATAGGCATGCCCGCCGACGTGTCGTGGACCGACTACTCGATTACTGCCAACACTCCCTGCGCAACTGCGACGGATAAGGAAGGTTGCGACGCAATGGCGGCGTCTCCCGTAGACGCAGTCAGACGTTGGGAATGCGTTTGGAAGCCGTTCGTCTACAGAGCGGTAGCCATGAGCGAACGTAGTCCACCTGTCGGGGGAGGAGAAGAGCACCAGCTGCAGCAAACGGTTGTTCCTCTTCTGAGATACGGTGCGTGCGTCTCGCAGGGCGACGCGCACCCGCGGTCGATCGCCATGCCTGGGATTGCGCTGCAGTCCTTCTGCGCGCTGTCCGCATACGTGCCGATTCTGCTCGCCGCGCTGATATTTCTCAAGTTTCTGTTTCGGCGCAGTACGACGCAGCTGTTCAATCTTGGCTTTTTGCTTGTGCTCGTCTCGGTGAACGTATGACAGTGCACAACTCCCCCTCCCCCTCATTTGTCATGCAAAATCGCAAATCCAGTCGCTGACTTGTGTGGCACTGTTTGTATAACAAGTTCTGGTAGCAAAAAATACCACTAAATTCCAGTCTAAGCTTGTCATGCAAAGCCGGCATTCTTGCTGATGATTGTATTGCCGTTCATGCAACACAAATGAGGGGGAGGGGGAGTTGTGCACTCTCATAGCACGAACTGGGCATCAAGAAGCTGATGCGCCAGGCCCGGCCGCAAGAATCTTGCGCGGGTAATTTCGGCATGCCAAGTGGCCACAGCGCGGTCGCGGTCGGGTTACTCACGGTGAAACTGTTGCAACTCCTCTACCGCACAGAGTTCGGCGCGCAGCGGCACACAGGACAAATACGGCAGGTCAGGGAGGAAATGCTGGCACAACTCGCGGAAAAGATGCGAAGTAGACTGGATGTAGTTTCGCCATCCGATTCCGTTATTTTTCCGAATGAAATATTGGATGATGTGGAAAAGGGCCGGACGCTTGGGGGCGCTCAGGACGAGGAGAGCGGGTCTCTTTCCTCTGAGACCGAAAATTTTCTAACTGACATTGGCGCAAATGAAGAAGTCGAGGAAAAGGACTTGGCGACTCGCAAGTACGAACAAAGTGTGCTGGCAGACCCGTTGTTGACGTCGAGTCGACACCAGCGACAGACACAGAAGATGCGTCATCCGCTGAGCAAAACTCTGGCAAGCAAAAAAACAAGAAAAGGGAGACCGGGCAGCACTTCCGCGGCGCTGACCGTCGGCAGGAGCACCCCAAGCGATGGCGATGGGGGGACCACTAGGCAACCCAGGCCGCTTCCCGAAGCTGATGGCAGCAGTTCCTGCAGCCGCTGCTTGCGTCGTTTCCGTCGCGACTGTTCTTTTGCTTTCGCTCAGTTGACGCGGGCTTTCTTCGGCCACTTCAAATCCTCCTATTGTACGGACGAAGGTGACGAAGTGATTTCGCACGCCGAAGCGGCCTTTTGGACCACGGTATGGATCGTCAGCCTGGTGCCCGTCGGCCCCTGCCGTGCAATTCTTCGAGACCACACGCCCGCACAGGTCATCGTGGGCATGTTGATGGGGATGCTGGTGGGCATTTGCTGGTTCCGCTTGTCGAAACTCATCGCGAATCTCAACACGCAGCGCATTGGTAAATTTTTTTGATCAAAATCTAGCTCTTTTAGTCGCATTTGAGGTGTACTTACTTTTGTCGATGAAACGCAACAAAGGCGGATCGGTTGTATTTCATCGATGCGGATGCCTCATCAACTACTCCGCGCACACAAGGAGCAGGTGCAGCTGCTCCTGTCCTTATTCTTTTACTTTTTTTCCTTCGTTTATATCGAAAGCAAAAGCAAAACCGCTGCCAAAAAAAATACACTCTCACAGGTTATCGGTATTGCGATGTGCTGCACGATATGGCACCGCCGTTCTACGAGTATCGTTCCCAGCTTCGAACACACATGTTGCCCTTGGTTCGCAGTGCGCAGCTCGAGTCCCGTGAACAGCGCGAAGCGGAAGCTCTGAACCTCTTACGCCAGCTCGAGTGGTACCGGGAGCAGCGTAAAAACGCGTGCCTGGACACGTTACAGAGGCTCATTCAAAAATCGAAGGACAACCAGGATCATTCCGGCTCCTTCGCGGAGGTGCTCGCCAGGGAGGAGAAATTGCAAGAAGTCGTGTCGCTGGAAAAAGAGGTGGTGAAAGCGTTTGACCTGCAAATGACCTTGGAAGAAGCCCTGCGAGTCCTTCCGGTGAAGCAGTTCAATGCACAGTTCCCAGCGCCAGACGAGGACGCTCGTTTCCCACACGACGCGGCTAACGAACAAGAAGATCATGATCACCTTTTACACGACAAGAGCCCGCCGGTTGGAGACGGAAAGAACACAGAAGAAAAGTTGGTCGCGTTGTCGCAAGATGTTACGTCCTGGCCAGGAGGCGATCAACACTCTACTACACCAGGAGTGCGTATCCCGACGATAACAACGCATTCTGAAGACGATCATGATACGCCACTGCTGCTTGACCATGAGATTGGGAACCTGAACCGCGTTTGAGGATCCGATGTCGTTCGTGGCAGGCCAGTTTTCCGCGCGGGCATCATTTGCCTCTACCTCTCCCTCGCTGATTCTCCATACGATAAAAATGAAAGATCCGTTTTTGATTTCGGCCCGGAGCATGTTAGTAAGAACGTCAACGACTCAACGATAGCCAGCGCAATCATCGTCTCGCTCTATTTCGATGATACCGCGGTACAAGAGGAGATGCTGACTTCGAAATACGACGAAGCTACTAAAGTCAGTAAGAGCAGGAGAAGTTTCGCATTCGTTTCCTTCTTCAAGACATTGAGACGAGCATACAAACGGCCTCTAAAGTGATTGCGATGAGGATCTAGATTTCACACTTTTAGAGTTCGAGTCGAGTAAAATCGCTTTCAAAAACTGCTAAAGAAAAATGCAAACCGTTGGTTTGAATGACAAAGCGCGAGGGGAAGAGGGAACCAACAAAGGGAAAGGAGCTGAAGTTCATGTTACTGCTGAGAGTTCTCGTACGAGTTTGACCATTTGAGTGGAATTGGTATTGTATGGCTAAAAGTCTTCTTTGAGCTTTTTTTCGTTTTTCAAATCAAGAAGTCGAAAGTGAACAAATGGTCCCTTCGCATCAGCATTTGCATTTTTTACCAAGCATTGCACAAAATTCCGGCGCATCGAATTTGTCCCTCGCGATGATATTGAAGATGATGTAGGGGGCGGAGCTGCCAGTACCTTGTACATTGATAAGATTAGGAAAACGATGGGCATGCTAAGACAGCAGGAGGACGTAATCCTGAGCAGCTTTCTTTCTCAGCAGCATGGCGTCACAAGAACACGCAGGGATGCTGGTCATGATCAGGTCCATGACACATGCCACACCTCCACCTTGGCTGCAGCTGGGGGCCGCGGATGTGACCACCAAACCAAGGCGCACTCATCATTGTCACAAATACTGCGTTCGACATCGAGTTCTGGATCGCATGGAGGTTCGCACTCAAAACCATCTCCCGCTGCACGTCATCACCGTGTGCTGCAAAGTGATAGTACTACCTATGCATTGCAAAAGTACCGTACTCGTATAAGTGCGAGTCTAGCATTACAGATCTGCTTTCTTACCTGAAACTGCATGACAAATTTCATTTTTCTTCTACGAAAAATTTGTCATGCAATAGAAACTCATACTAGTACGATACTTTTGCATTGCATACTACCGGCGCAGAAACGATTGGAAGGCCCTCACCGAGGAAGAGGAGAAAGGTTGAGCTCAATGGCAAGGTGCAGCTCGAAGTTCGTCACGCTGGCGAAGGCAAGAGCAACAAACCACCCAAATCCGAGTCGTCGGCAAGTGCGTCCCCAGGTGGACGAGGCTCTGCCTCCTTGTCTTCGTTTGTAAATGATGGCGGTAAAAAGACCGACACTCCTTCTCCTGGTGGCGATGACGCAGATGTTGCGGATGAGAAAGAGAAGCCAGCCCTGACTACAAAAGAAGACCTTTTTGTGCCCCCGGCCGCCGGGGAGCGCCTCGTCGACTACGTACACACTTTGCGCGGCAAATTCTCCAAGTTTGTGCAAGAGGAGACCGGGAAAAATTTCGACAATTTCAGCAGCAACGAGCGGAAAGACGTGGTGCCTGTATTCCAGAAGCTGCAACAGCTGTTGGCAGTACAGCAATGGTCTGCCAGCGGGAGCGGGCCAGCGGGAAAAGAACTGGCGACCCAGCAAGCCGCCGCTCACCGCCGGGCACTTGACTCCGCGAAGCTCGAGTCGTGGAACGCGAGAATGAAGAAACAAGCGCAGTACCGCTCCGAGCAGTACGAGTCTCGCATGAACTTGATCGAAAAAGACAAAAGAGAAAACCGTGCTGGTATCTGCGAGTCAATAGAGGCGCCTGCTGACGATAATAGCAATGCTGGCGCAGGTGGTGGGACGGGGGCATCGGTAGACGGAGCAGGAGCAGAGCCATCAAAACCGGAAAAGCCCGATGCTTGTCACGCGATCAAGACCAGACAGGGCTGTGCGGTAAAGAAAGCCAGCTGTGTTTGGAAAGAAAGTACAACGGCGGGTGCATGTAACCAGAACAAGCCAGGGGGTGCCGTCGATCTGGAATATTGCAAACAATTTGAGCTGGAGTCTGGCACCGGGACCAAAGAGCGGTGCGAGTGGGGTAACAACAAAAATCGCTGTACCTTTGTCCCCCACGAGGACAACATTGTTGACGCAGAACAAGAAGCTCCAGGCGTTGAAGGCAAGAAGGACGCAAGCACACCCACGGTAGAAGGCGGTAATCCTAGTCCACACGAGGGGGGACAGGAGCAGCCGGCGGGACTGGACGCTCAGTCGGAACAGATGAACACGAAAAAAGCTGCCTCTGCCGACGCAACGACGAAGGCGAAGAACATTAAACGGGACAAGCAGGAGCCAGAGGGCTTCTGTTACAGCAAATCACGAGACGACGTGGAGTTCTGCGGACGCTTGACGGCTGCTGACGACTGCAATTATCACAGTAAAAGTTGTGAATGGGTTCCGACAGAACCCGTAGTTGAGGCGAAGTCGAAGAAACCTCCCCCACTATCTCCAGTCAAAGAGGACAAGGCGGTGGAGCCGCCCGTCGTTGGGCAAAGCGACAACGCTAATGCCGGCGGGACACAAGAACAGCAAGTGAGGGAGCCACTGTTCGCAGACGCGGCCCTGAAAGAGCCAAGGCCCTTCGGGTTGGATGCGCTACCGGTGTTGCCAAGAGCGGAAGAGGTTCAGCCCGAGCCGGAAGTGGCGAGCGAGACCACAGGTCCGGGAGTGTGTAAATTTAACGACGTCGACGACGCGGGCGCCGTTGAAGAGTGTAAAACGCATGAAGATGAACTTGACTGCGTCGGCGACACACGTTGTACCTGGGACACGCAGCCACACCAAGAACTCCCCGAGGGTGTTTGCGCCCCGGCAGCGGACAACGGGGCTGAGACTGCAGCGGCCGACTGTGCGAAGCACGAATCCGAAGCGGCTTGCAATGCGGAAGCGAATGACCACGCTTGTCACTGGGAAACTCGAGTAGAACGAACACAGCCCCCGGCTCTTCGATCAGGGGAGCACGACCAGCACCAGAGTGGCTTTTGTAAGGCCGAGGACCCGCGAAATTTCGAAGACGTCGTTGCGTGCAGCTTTCACAACGCCGTGCCCAACGCGACGAAACAAGCCGATCGACACAAGCTTTGCGATGAGGATCCGATCTGCAAGTGGCAGAAAATTTCGGCAAATGCCGAGGACGAAGTCGTGGAGGAGACCCAATCGCAAGGGGAAAGCGGAATTTGTGAAGCAGATCCCGAGTATCTGAACCTGGAACACAAGTGCGTCACGACGGAGGTGAAAGCCGACCTTGTGGTACAGTGCGCAGCCATGCGAACGAAGCAGACCTGCAACGATCACCGGTACAACTACACCGAGGGGTCTCCGCGGACCTGCATTTGGAAAGACCTGCCGCCCGGGCCCGGGTCCTGGCGCTGCAGTGCGTTGAAGGACCCGATGCGGCCGCTGCCTCTGGACGCCACGCCGCAACAGGTCCTGACGCGCTACTCGCAGGATCTGGTGCAAGAACTGGAACAGCTAAGCAAGATCACGGATTGCGGCATCCAAAAACTGGAACACGAACAAGAAAAAATTCTGGTCGGAGAAGTCCCGGACGCGGTAAGCTTGTGCCTGAATGATTTTTTTCTTTGAAATCAATTTATGCACATTCGTTCCACGCACGAAGAGATATTGAAAGAAAAAAGTTCGTCACAGTCACTAATTTTCATTTTTTGAAAAAAAATCAGGGCAAATTGAAAATTTGACTTGATGGCCGAAAAAGCAACCAGCTTAAAAACTTCAGGCCTCGCGCGGCATGCTGAAGCCACGGCCTGGCTGCGTTTTGCGTGCCCGGGTTGTCTTAGCTCACTGAAGCTTACCCACTGCGCGGCCCCACAGCCTTTGACAGGGAAGGACACCTACCAGGAAAGGGGGCAGAGCGCGTGTCTTCGATTACACGGACCTAGCGCGCAAGTGGTCGCGCAGCGCCTCCATGGCCTTCCACTTCTCCCTTGATAAAGCAGGCCGCCTTCGTTCCGTTGAACATCTAAAAGGCCGCCACAAGGCCGGCCTGCAAAAGTGATTGGGCCTGGTTACATCTGTCCAGACCTCTTTTGGCATTGGGCAGACCGCCCAAAATTTCAAAAAAGCGGCGACAGCTTTTTTTTTTCAAAAGTTGCCTTTTGAACATTCGTTCGCGCAGTCACTCGGCCTAGTTTTTTTCGGTCGCTCGAGTTTTTTTTCGACCCCCGCCGAAACGAAAAATTGGCCGAGTGACGAACTTTTTTGGCGAATATGATTTGGCTTTCCCGCACCTAAAATGCCGCTTTTTGGAAATTGAAGCGCTTCGTCACTCGGAGCTTTTTTCACAAAAAAAGGCTCCGCTTTTTTGTCGTTTTTGTTCTGTTTCAAAACAATTTTTTGACCTGTTTTTCTCCGAGTGACTATGGCGCGCAAGAATCAAAATTCCAATTTTCGGCTTCATGCAGTCGGAAAGATTTGCGGTTTTTGCGCATTTGCGTAAGTTGCTTCTGCCTTTAGGCAAGGTAGTCGACTGCCCTAGTCCGCCCAGTGACATGTGCCGCACTCAGCCCCGTGTTTTGGGTATTTCGTTAGAGGGGCGCGCGTAAATGCGTTGCCGCTCATCGCTGGCACATATTTTGCAAAAGTTCTTGGCGCAGTAGCTGCGCTAAGAATTTTTTGCGTAGCCAGGAAGGCGTAGGAGCTCTTGCGGAGGCATGTGTGCTTCAGCGCGTCTGCCCCGGAAATGGCTGGAATTTAGCTCCGTCAAGCCGTCGAGACTAGTTCTGCAAAATACAAGGCCCTTGCAGTCGAAGGGGAAAAGGTCGCGCGTTTCCTCCACATCAGAAGATTTCTTCTTTTTCACCTTTCAATTTTTCGAAAAATGAAAAATTGTGACTGTGGCGAACTTTTTTCTTTCGATAAGAGAGGCGAAATGACTAGTATGAGAGCAAGATGAATAAAGCTGTTTTGTGAGAATGACGAATGAGTGCTCTCTGACGCTGCATAATATTCGTCTGGGTGAGTGTCCTAGCAGTTAATAACCAGGCATCGACAAAATAGATTCCTCCTTCACGACTTCATCAAACAAACACACAGAACATGCACGTATCGAAGGTGGTTCGGGACGGATTGGCCATGCGCATTGACGCCCTTCTCAGGTGAGCCGGCTCCGCGGCTGCGCCGGGCGTGACATGCGCTTCGTCGCCGGGTGAAATTTATATGCGGCGGCGCTGCTTTTGTTCTCTCTTGGCAGGCGCTAGGCCGGGGCCCTGTGTGATGGCATAGCGAGTGTTTATCGCGGTCCGTGCCTGCGCCGACTATGAGAGAGAGAGAGACGCCGCAGCTGCCGCGGCCGCGCAGCAAGGTGCTTCGGCGTCTTCATGTTGAAGCGTGGGCGCGAAAGTCGCGCCGCGTTCTTTCTCTTCACCAAACTGCGTCGTGCCGTCGGTGCAAATTAAGAACCGACGGCAGGGCCTCCGTTGCTTGTTGCATGCTAGTAAGTATCGGAGCCGCTTCTCCGCCGGCGCCCGTGTATTTGCTGCCCTTGGTGGCACGCAAATAAAAGCCAGCCGTCATCGGATTTAAGTGAGCCGGGCCCCCGGCCCGTCGATGCCTCGACGCCTTCGCGGCAGGCGGGCAAGGCCGAGGCACAGAGCTGGGCTCGCACCACGCGGCGGATGACAGTCCAAACGAACCTGCTCTACGCTATGGCCCCGACCCTCTTCAAGTGTCGCGCTCCGGCCGAGGCAAGAGCGCTCGACGGCCAAAACGCGCGGGCGCTCGTGGCCAGGTGGGAAGAGTGGTTTCATGCGTCCAGCAACAATGAAAACGAAGCACCTGCGGCCCCCAAAGCGCCCGGCCATTGTCGGCCTTTCCCATCTTCAGCACTGCTCGCATAATGTGCGCAGTTAACAGTGTCACACCCTGCGAAAAGCTGCGCCATTTCTTCGGTCCGTAAAAAAAGAAAACCCGTTCCGCGAGGGTGTGCTGCGATTTTTCTTTGGTAGATGATCACTGTCGGCGATCACCGTTTCTCCTTCTATACAGAACAAGCACGTATCGAAGATGGTTCGGGACGGATTGGCCATGCGCATTGACGATTGGTACCGACGCACCAAGATTAGACTGGATACCAATGCGCCGGACTTCCAGAGCCAGAACGCGTTGCTACAGAAACGACGGGACCGCAAGAAGCGCTGGGCAGAGATGATGCTTGGAGAGGACCTGGACGTGAAAAACAAAACTCGCATGGTGCACTTCAACGATGAGGCGCGAAAGGCCCTACAGAATGCTCATCTACGACCCTTCATGCACGCACTGGCGCACAAGTCCCTGCCCGACGACTTTCCCGCTCTGTTGGCCAAAACGCACAAGCAAGTCACGCATACCAGTCTGTCCGATCAGGACGACGGTGCGCCCCTTCGTTGCGACGAAAAGGAAGACGACGAGGAAGGAGCCGGTACCAATGCAAATACTCCAAAACCAAGTACTACTGGCTCCGCTGCAGCGACGGTACAGAGCGGTGGAGATGGAGATGACAGTAATACGACTGCGCCAGCTGCAGAAGAAGATCCTGTGGTGCCCATGACAGCCGCTCAAGCGGACGACGCGGAGCAAAGGCTGCTTCGACCGGAACTCGAGGCACGGTGGCGGCGTTTGAGTGGGTGGAACCTGAAGTTCAACATGCAAACAAGATGCGGTGTGGACCTGAAAGTGTTGCAAAGGAGTCTTGATGTGGAAACTTTAGAGGATCCTATGCGACCGCCGCACATTCCGCAATGGGAAGTCGACGAGCATGGGCGAGTGCTGGAAAAGCAGCAGGAGCTTACCGCCGGACAGCACGTGGCGCGGGAGCCTACCGAGCTGTTCGAGTGCGCTCCCAGGTTTAGGCACGCCGCAGATCAGGAAATCTGCGACAATGCCATGGCTGCGGAAAGAGGAAATGGCGAGCCCTGCGGATTTCAGTGCAAGGAGCAGAAATGCAAAACCCAGCACGATGCATTGGATCAGCCGTTGTGCGAGTGGCGCAAGGTGACCGCGTTAAGCCCCGTGCGCCCGCCGGACCAAGGGAAGTGTTTGCCAAAACCAAGCGTCGTTGCTGCGCTGGAGAAAATGAAGCAGCCACCTATCGATGGGGCAGCGGAGGGAACCACAGCAGAAAAGGACATCGAGCCGGCGACCTCGGACCCGTCGGTGCTGGAGCGCCTAAAGCTGCAGGCAAAAGCAGCTCTCACGGGCGCAGCTTCACTGGTCACGGGAGGTAACACGGCAGGTGCAGAGGACGCAGATACTCCTGCAGTGGCCGCGACAAGCACCTCGCAAACCGCAAGCGGTGTGTGTTTCCCGCTGGACGCCACGAATGCAGACGACGTCGCGCTTTGCGAAGCAAAAGTGGCGCAGAGTGGGTGTGATGCGGAAAGCACAAAATGCGGCTGGAAGTCGTTTTCCAACTTGCGCACCGGGACTTGCACCGCCGCGGATGACATCGGCCAGAGCATTTGCCGGCGGCTGAACCAGGAAGCGCGGTGCGTCGGAGCCGCTGATGCGCTCGGGGTCGAGTGTAACTGGGAGGGAGGTGGCTTGGACTCGGACCAAGTCGCGCCCGCAGAAGGCACGGCACCAACTGGCATGTGTGTTTCCAAAAATAGAATTGAGCAGGTGGATGAAGACGTTCCGCAACAAACCGGTGGTGGTTCTACGGTAAAAACGGTGCGTCGTATCACAACGAAAAAGAATCGTAACGGGAAGAGTACACTAACGATGAAAACGAACACGAAAGTCGTGGGTCGCGACCAGCCAACATCTTCTGCGACAAAAATATCCACTTCGGATCGCCATGCGGGTCCGCCGTGTCACCGCCGCAAGAGCAAAAGCGATTGCCTTGCACCAAAGCCAATTGCCGCCGAGCCTCTGAAAGACAATGATAAACAGGACGCGGGAACGAGTGGAGGTGGGGACGGCACGGAAGATCAATCACAGGAAGCTTCATCGAGCAAGAAAGACGACGAATCTACAAAGGCGAACGCGGTGGGAGGTAGTGGGAGCGACCCCAAACATGGTGACCAAGAGCAAGCAGAAACAGAGGAAGATGAAGAGCCACCAGCACCAGATGACGAGATTGCGGAGCCGGAGGAATGCGGGTGGATTGCGTTCGAGAAACCGAAAGCCTCGTGCGTCTTGAAGAAACCGTCCTCAAGCTCGGAGGCCGAGGCGGCGGCGTGCCACTCCGAGGATTTCGAAAACGAGAACACTTGTGTCGCAAATCCAGCATGCGCGTGGCGAACCGGCGAGAAACCCGACGGGGTTTGCGTCTACAGTGCCACTGTAGAGCCGGCAGTAGAAGCTGGCACGCCCGGTCAAGCTCAAAAAGGGACAACGGACGCTGACGGAAATTCTACTCTGACGGGTGACGAGGAACAAGCGAGTGCGAGCGCGCGAGCCGAGAAGAACACATTCTGCCTGGCAAATGGCGACTCCCAGGCGACCTGCGGCAACTTGGCTGCATCCAACGGGTGCGGCTGGGTGCAATTTGACCGCGCACCGCTGGAGCGGGATCCGCCGCCCCCGCCCCCCGAGGAGCAACTGCGCACGCTGCAGAAAGTCTGCAAAAAACATCCGAGCGCCGCTCTCTGCGGAAAGGATTTGGAATCAAAGGATTGCGCTTGGGAACCACAAGCGCCTACCCATGAGTGCACAGGAGAGCCAAAGTACTGCCCGTCCCTGGACGAAAAGCACGCTTGCCAGGCTGATCCCAAGTGCTCTTGGAAAAAGGCCGCAGCGCCGGAAGTGCAAGAAGGGAAAACGGGTGGAGATGCCGAGGTGGATGAAAACAAGACCAGTCCAAATCCGGAAGACAAGGCACACGCGGAGAAGGAGGACAAAAACGTCGATGACAGCACCGACGGGGCTGCCGCTACTAAAGAAGGTAGCAAAAAGGTGCAGCAGCAGCAAAATGGTGCGGCAAACGGCGATGCTGATGACGCAACACCAACCAACGCGGCGTCCACGCCCTACGAAATCGTCCCAGTGCCCCGACCTGGTGGCATTTGCATGTCCGTGGATCCGGTCGCGATTGAGCGGCACGACTTGAAGGCGTGCGGTCCAAAACTTGCACATCACCATCCAGAGGGCGCGGCGGCGTCGGCGGGCGGGAATGGGTTGGAAGTCGAGAATCTACATCAAGAACAGGCAGATCCTAGCACCGAGAAACAGGTTCAGGAAGGTGGTGCAGATGAACCAGAACCAGCTAGCGGCAGCGGTACCAGCACAGAAGCAGGGGAAGGAGTAAAGACTGATGGAGCTGCTACGGCAAGTAGTACTCCAGCAGCAACAAAGCCACAAGCCCCTAAAACACCAGTCAGTCGCGACACAGTCTGCGAGACCCTGGTGAATTCCCAGGATTGTGGTAGGGCCGAAGACGCAGGCGCCGGCTGTATGTGGTACCAGCGTCAACGCGAAACGCCAGAACGCCTGCAGCGCTGGGTGACCGAGGAACTCGGGCGCTTCGAAAAAGCGAAGACCCGCAGGATTGCGATCCTGCGGGAAATCGTGAGGCCTCCAGCGCCCGCGGGAGAACCAACTGCTGCTGCGGAGACGTCGCCGGATGACCAAGCAGCTACTGAGGAAGTACACGCAGGAACAGTGGCAGCTGATGACCTACAGTTGAAGCCGCACGCCCGACAGCCAGTCCTACTGACGCCCGTGGAGTACCAGTTCCAGAAGGTCGCGGACGAATGGATTCGAGAGACTGAACGGTTCGCGGACGAAGAGATAAGATCGCTGTCCGCGATGCTTGCGAAGCGGATCCAGTACGCGCACGAGAAGAACGACTTGGAACCAGTCCCGAAAGATGATCCGATGTGGGCTGAGATCGAGCGTAACACGGCTTCCAACCTGTACCACACCGAGGAAGTGATTCACAAGCGCATCTCGGAAGTGCAGCGCGGGCTGCAGGTGTTTGGAAAACTGTCCTTCTTGCCTGAACACCAGAGCTTCTTTGTCACAGACGCTGGCACTGCTGGTAACGACGCGGAAGTGGTTGGGGCAGATAAAGACGACGGCTCGGCATTCTTCAACGCTAAAGTAGATGAAGGAGCTGCTCCTGCTCTAACATCCCCTGCAAGTACCACGTTCGCAACTGAAGACGCAGCTGCGCTGGCAAGGGAAGAACAGCTGGCAGAACAGACGGCCCGCGCAAACGCAACGCTGGTGCCGAAGACCACTATTAGTCTCACCGCGATTCCACAACTGCTGACGAAGAAGATCCGGCGCACCGCGATGGACATTGGCAACATTCGCGATGACACACAGACCGCGGGCGCAACGGAAGTGGAACAGATGGTGGAGTATTACGAAAACAAGCTTCGAGAAGCGGTGGACGGGCCCCAAGACTACCTGGCGCCGCTGCGCGCGGCCGGTGAATTTTTCAAAGACCTCACCGTCGACTTGAAGGATCCTGCAACCTTCATAGCCGCGGTGATCGGTAAAGTTGCGGGCGTATTAGCAGACGTGGGGGTAGAGGCGTTGAGACCGATCAAGCACTTCTGCCCGGACACCACGAAGGAATACGAAACACTTTCGGGAGCTTTGCAGATGCAACGGGCCACGCAGGCGGCGGCCATGGCCGCAGCCGCCAACGCGGCGGGGCCAGCGACAATTACCCCCGCGGGGGCGTCGACCAGCGCCGGCGAAGAAGCTGCCACAGGTGCGGTCGCAGAGGAACAACAAACTCCAGGCGTAGACACTTTGTCGAAGGAGCTCGAAGATTTGAAGCTCTATTACCCCGGGAAATGCGTGACAGAGGTGGTGAAAAAGTTTGCCAATGCGGCCAAGGCCGGACAAACGGTGGTCAACGGGGTTGCGCCCGTGGCGGCAACGTTGGGAATGCTGGTGAACGAACTAATTGATTTGCTCTACACGGCAGCCCAGTTTCTGGCGCTGCAGAACATCAGCGAGGCGCCCGAGTACTGGGAGTACCGGGCCCGGAAACCCAAGAAGGAGCGGGCGGACGAGCGGATCCTCTCGGAGATGCAGCGGATGGCGTTCAGCCGTACCCGCAAGATGAATCCGACCACGGACGCGGTTTCTGGAAAGAGCTACGACGACAGCTTGCCACCTAAGGGAACAGCCATGGACATGGCGTTCCGGGGTTTCTACCTGCAGAGGGGGCGGTACACCCCCGGGTACCGGGGGCACATGCTGGAGGAATATGGAACCGACCCGATCATGACGCACGAACGCTGCACGAACGGGATCTCGGGGCCGATGGGCTACAACTTGAAGTGTCTGTTCCCCGCGTTCGGAGAGGGACAGAAGGTAGATCGCATGCCGATCGAGCCCGGTGTGCTGCCGAAACAGATGACCCCGCTGCAGCAGCGGGAAAACGCGGTTCGGAAAAGCATTTTGGAAACCAAAACCACGGTGCCCACCAGTTCATCGAGCAGTTATCGCAACCCAGTGGCGCAACAATACCTGGGGCCGGACTTTTCGCACGTTGTCCCTGCACCCAAATCGATGCAGAAGCAAGCCGCCGCTGCGAAACTTGCGGCGCGCCGACAAGCCAAGATCGAAGATTTCCTGGCAACGGAAGGGGAGCGCATCCGCTCGACCATGGAGGCATCACTTCGGCCGAGAGTAAGTCTCGAAGACAACAGATCGGACTTTCTACCCACACTCATGCTGAACTAAAAATGCACTTTACTTCTGTCAGCAACCGATCGCGTTCGCCATCATGCTTCGCAGTCGCCGACGCCTGGCTGCAGTGCCTGAGGTGTAGTTACTCAGAAGCAATTTACTAAGGAAGATGAAGTGAAAACATGTACGTAGCGCATGTTATTGAAAGGTTTTTGTACAATGAAGAACCGTTCTTGTGAGAAGTACTCGATAAGATTTCTTTCTCGTAGCTGAACTTGAAGTAGAGTACTAGACGGACAACTCGAAACAGCCGGTCTTGGAACCTAGTTCAAGGATACAAAACAAACACGACAAAGGGTACGTATTGAACGAAGATATATGATATCTTCGAAGCGACGTAACGTTTTTTCTGCAGATCAGCCTTGTAAAATTCACGGACTGGGTCGCTCCTCGAAATTGAAGTAAGCAAGTTCTGGCAGTTAAAGAAAAGAAACATCAAAGAGAACTCGACGGGACAATACGGACCACACTGCGAGCAATGGCACGTAATCCTGCGACCGGTAATGCGGATCCAAGAAATGTTGTTCTTGAGTTCTGGAGGTGAAGAGCGACCGGCATGTGGCATGCTGAGATTTTCTATTTCGAAGTCGTAGTGGTCGTTGGCTCATGCAATTATGCCTAAAAGCCATTTGTATTTTTTTGACGGTTGGCAAATTTTTCTGCGCTAGAGGTGGTGTAGATTTCTCGAGGAACTACTCGCCGTAGGAACACCAACACCAACTCCAACATTAAGTGACAGTCATAATTTTCCCGGGCTTTAGAAGACTGACAGTTGTCACCTTGTTCCGCAGCTCCTGACCTGCGTGTGGACCGACTGATCAAAGTCAATCCATGCGCAAGAATTTCAGGCTAAATGGAGGAGGGATCGATTGCGGATCTGCGTGTTTCTAACAAAGGTCGCCCCCAAGGTCTAACTTCGAGTGGCGGCGAAGGCAAGGATGCGAATAAGCAGAACAACAAGACGTCCCGGCCCTGGCGCAGTCTGTTCTCTACCTCCTCTAGCAATACGGGCGCCGACCTTTTGAGCAGCCAGAATCTCGGTGCAGCGTCCTCGGTGCAGCATGCCAGTAGGCACACTGCGCCCTCTTTCTCCACTCCATTGTCTTCCTCGACTGGGGGTAGTCGGACGGTCCCCGTTCCACCTCTCGGCGGCCAACAACATCATCCTAGTAAACACGCGCGGAAGGACCAGGCTTCTTTATCCCTCTCGAGCACGGGTGTTGGGACCGCGACAGGTGTACAGAACCCGCTGCCCGGAGCGCCCGGGACCGCGAAATTTGAAAACTCTTCGGCCAGCAGCGGCGAGGACCGGCGGTTCTCCTTCGGCAGCTCTGCCGACGCCGCGCACGAGCAGCTGGGGGCCTTGAGTAATCACTTTTCGCAAGCCTCTGCCGGGACTCGCGCAGTTGACCCGTTGAACGATCCAGAGTTACTTGCCTCCAGCACCAGTTTCCGCTTCACGAACTTCCGCACCGCGGACGCGCTTCCCGAGGCTATCGTGACGACCGACAAGGAGGGAAAGCTGGTGATCCAAAAAACCTCGTTGGAAACGAAAGAAAAGCTCCTCGAAGAGCTCGCTGTCGTGCGTACATCTATGCAGCACGAGCAGTCGCAGACGCTGAGCACGCAGAGCACAATTGTAGACCACTACGCGTCCGCTAGCAACAAGATGAGCGGACTGACGCCACAGCGCCTGTCCGAGGCGGGGAGCAACCACAGCAGCTCGACGGGCGGTGGCAACAACCAGGCAGCTGGGGGAGCAACATCATCTTCGAACAATCCCAATAGCCGCTTCAACACGCTACTCGAGATGGAGCAGATCGAAAAGGAGCAGCAACATGCTGGAGCCGCTGTGTCGTTCCAGACAACTGCCGGGGGAGTACCAATGCCGCCGGATTTGCAGCCAGTGGTGCAATTGCGAACCAGTACCATGTCCGACACCAGTCGAAACTTGCTGAACCGCGCAAGCGCATCCAACACGGGCATCGTTCCGCCGCCCCGTGTGTCTGACATGATCAACGACGCCGATGTGATCGTGAGCCCAAGTCCGTCAGTCCTCTCCCGCGTTTTTTCCGGAACGGGCGAGCGGTTGCAGTCTCTCCTCATGCTGCGCGCAAGCACCTCCACTTCGAACCATCTACGGCAGAGCCAGATTTCGCAGGGCGCCGGCACAACTGGAGGTGTGGCCTCTATGTCGAGCGGAAATGGGGCTTTTTTCGGAACTTCTGCGCAGCAGCAGCAACAGCCGCAACTGGTGCCGAACTCCTCCGCGAGTTCGACGTCTTTCATCGGGCAGCACCCTTCGTTTCCGCCGCAGCGCGCCGTCTCGCAAAGCGGGCACTCCATCATCGAGTCTGCTGCGTCGACTGACAGCTTCGAGGAAAAGATGGACTATTTTCCGGGTGACGAGGAGCAACACCGGTCGCTTCGGAACCACGACACGGACCCGCGGAAGCAGTCCTGGACGGCGCGGTGGCGGAACAGTTACTTTGGCGGGGGCGGCGGACACCCGACGACGTCCGGTCAGGGTCCGCGGTTGAGCGTTTTCCAAAACTTACAATCCGTCTGGCAGAAGACGAAGTCGGAACCCAGCGTGATGCCGTCGGACAACCAGCAGCGGCGGCAGGGCGCCATCGGCGGGCTCCTCTTCGGCGGGCAAGACCGAAAGTCGTCCACGTTTCAGAGTCCGACCGGCTCCAGTTTTCTCTCCTCGACTATGTTCAGCAGCGCCGCCGGCAATAGAAATAGCGGCAGCGGCACAAATAACCCGAACTCCCCGCGCGCGGGGCAGTTCCGCGACAAGGCGGCGAGGTTTCTTTCGCGCGGGCGCGCTAAATCCGAAACCGATCCCGCGGTGCTGGTAATGCGCGACCGACGGGCGAGTCGCGACCGCCGCACCAGCCGGTTTCTGGGGAACATGGACAACGACCTGCTGAATTTTCACAAGGACATATCCAAAGTGTCCAGGAAGGAGGCGCTGCACTTGGATTTCGTGGTCCGCGACGATACGCAGGACGCCTACGCGGGTAGAATGCACTTCGTCCGACAGCTGTACCACGTCCGCGACCCAAAAGCGTCCCTTGCCCGCCGGTTCGCCGATACCTTCGATGGGAAGAACCCGATGGACCGCGTTTTTCAGAAATACTTCCAGATGAAAATGAAGATGCGCGACGGCGAGGAGGAGGAGCGGGAGCCGAAGATTGCGCTGTTCTCGGTGTTCTCCAATGTGGCCATCAAGGTCTCCGTCGCGCTCTTCACAATTTCTTGCTGGACCATTTTCGCCCCGCCCTGGTTCCTGGCGTTCGAACAGTTTCTGATCGAAAAACAAATCCCGAACTGGTTTTTCTTCCTGGACCTGACTTTCGACGTCCTTTTCCTGTGTTTGGTCATCTTGCAGGACTGCTACCAGTCCCGGCTCGATTTCCGGGCGAAAGAGGAAATCATCGAGCTCGCCTACATCCAACAGCTCGCGCTGCGATCACCGGCCTTCTGGATTGCCGTCTCGTCCTCCTTGCTGGGGTTTGTGGTCTTCGCCTGCAAAGTCATCTTCGACGTGCATTCCCTGTTTGGCGGAAGCAGCGGCCCCGCCATCGAGATGCTGCTCCTGCTGCGTCTGACGAGGGTGCGGTATGTGGTGCGACTCGGGGAAACGTTTCGCCACTCCACGCTCGTTTTGAATAGTACCGTCCAGGTAGTATTCTCAGATTTCTACGTTTGTTCTTCTTCTTCTTTTTCGCCATCGTCAGACAAAGTCGATTCACTTAGACACATCCACAATCACGACATACAAGTAGCATACGTGTTCTATTTGGTGGATTTGCGTTCTACTGCTTCCTCGGAACTGCAACAGAAGAGGTGATTTCTACATTCTACCTTCAAAACAGGTGATGCGTCTCTGCTTCTTCGTGATTTTGTCCTCTCATTTGCTCGCTTGTCTCTGGTTCTACGTGATCTATCACCACGGGGATTTGCGGGCCCATTTCCACTTGAACGCTGAGGATTTGCGGCAGATGGGCGACCACCTGGACTGGTATCAAATGTAAAAATGTCTGGGTCTGGAAGAGTTCACGTTTGTCATGCTTGTCTGGCATGACTCTTAAAACTTAAATCTGTTATGCACGTTACCCAAGAGCTCCGTTATTCTGTGATGCAGAAGCGCAGTTTATCATGCAGTTTATCATGCACACCTAGGAGCTCCGAAACTTGTCATGCTGAGCCAGCATTTGTAGCCTCATCATGAGACGCCACCCAGCATCACAAGTTTCCAGACCCAGACACTTTTGCATTTGATAACTGGGATAGCAGCACCACGACCTCGTCGAGTGGCGAACAAATTGGCGGGAATACCACCAAAAATTCCCCAAACTTTTGGAACGTCCCGGCGATTTCGCTGTATCTATACGCGCTGCGGGACGCAATTTTCATGATGGTGGCGAAGGACAGAAAAGCGACCACGCAGTACGAAAGTTCCATTCTTGCCGTCATGGGCATCGTGGGGACTCTGAACATTGCCGTGATTTTTGGAAACTGCAACTGGCTTTTCACCGTGCAGCGGCAACGCCAGATGAAACACTACCAAGGTATCTTCATGACCTAGACTGCAAGAGACATGAATGGTTACTGCTTGTTTTCATTCGTCTCTCCTCGACGTCCGACTGAAAGCAAGATGCGAATCTGAATTGAAGTAGGTCTCTACGCAGCTCTACTGATGTGCTGCCGGCCAAGCAGCTAAAGATAAATGCAAGCGCAGCATCTTTTTGGACCTTGCACCAAGTAAAAAACAGATCTTGAATGGGTCAAGCAGGCAGTTTCGGGGCTGGACGTACCGGGACACCTTCGACAACGCATTTTCGATTTCTACAATTACACCCAGCTTCATTACGACCAGGAAGCCTATGACACGCTTTTCCGCGGGCTTTCCCCGACTCTGAATCTTGAGCTCAAGCTGTATCTGTACGCCGACTTGTTGCGCGGGTCGGCTTTCTTCAACGGCGTCAAAGTGCAAGTGATAAAATCCGTGGTGCTACGCCTGTTGCTCGCGATCTATTCGGCGGGCGACTACGTCATCCACAAGAACGACATCGCTCGCGAGTGCTTCTTCATCGTGAAAGGCCGGTGTGAGGTCATCGTGGAACTCGGCAGCAAGCCCGTATGCACGTTTCTGGAAGGCCAGAACTTTGGGGAGATGGCGCTGTACAGGGTAAGTATTTAAGTGCACGCCCGCATTGCTGATGTGAAGCGTGCGTCGTCGATGTCGTCGAGATTTTGATTTTACGTTAAACAGTTAGTCGCTCGCCTAAAGAAGCGAGCACTAGCACAAAACTGATTTTATTATCTGGACGCGGTACTGGGGGTCGGGGTCGGGTTGTACGAGTAGGAGTAGGAGTGGAAGGTCTCACTTTTACTTTCTTTCATGCTGACCTCCCTCGTCTGGTCGTGAACAAGATGATCGATTGCTGTCAAACACTACACTTCTACAGATGGTCGAGGACAACGCGAAGCGTACTGCCTGGGTGCGCGCGGTAACGTTTTGCCACTTGGCCAAACTCACGAGAAACGCTTTTGAGGACATTCTGGCAGAGTTTCCGGATTCGCAGGAGCAGCTGTATGAAAAGGTCGGCGACTTCGTGAAAAAGCGTTACAGCAGCAACTTGCAGACCATCCAGGACAACGCACGAGACGAAAACGCGCCCACCAGAAGCAGCACGGCTAATGTGGCCGCGGCCTCGCGACGTACGTAATCTTCTCAAGTGGTCCTCTACTTCATGTTCATCACGGTCATTTTATTCATTAAGGAAGGTAGATGAACAAGCTAAAGCTACGTCATACCCTGCATCTTGCATCTTCAGGCTCCACGAGCTACTTAGGGGGGCCTTTTTCTTGCTTCCGCAAGATCAAGTACCATTATACCGAGCATGATGTCAACATGCATAGAGTAACAGCTGCAAGGTGTTGCTTCATTATATGAATATGGATATGCAGGTTCTTCTGTGGAGGATTCCGCGACCGCGGCGCCCAATGCTCGGCCCAGTTTTACGCGCATGGGCGCGCGCCGCAGCACTGGCGGGGGCAGCAATGGGGGTGCAATGCTCAACGAAACGGTGCAGAAGCAACTGACGGCGCAGGCCAATGTGCTGCTTGCAATTGGCAAAAACATGAATGTGGACGGAGATTTGTTGGCGAGCATGGAAAAGGCGATGGCGCCGTCGCCGAGCGCGACGCTGGTACCGGTGCACAGCTTTCAGCTTTTTCCTCCTACCGTATCTTCCTCCGTGGGTAGTGTGCCGCTAAATCCTGGAACGCGCAGAACCGTGGCCGGAGTGAACATATTGAACGACGAGGGGGAGGTAGTTGTAGCCGGGGGCACTACTAGCAGACCGGAATCGCCCGACGACGATGAAGGTGGCAACAACCAAGACGATGCGGAGGGGCCGGACGGGCGGCGAAGCCTGGTGCTCTTTCCCCAGCAAGAGGAAATCTTCGAGAACACGGGGGGCGTCGTTAAAATCCGCCGCGTCAGCACGGCTAGCGCATCAGCATCACTGCCGCTGCAACAGCAACTAGTCCAACAATCGGCCACGGCGGCGCAGCAGGGGCCCCTTGCTGGAGGTGGCACAGGTACTAGCCATCAAACCGTTCTAGAAACAGCGCAAAGCCAGAATGCGCAGAAGATGAAAGGTGCAGCTGCTAACGTCGGAACTGGGTCCGCGCAGCGCGATGAAAACAAGAACGTCGAGGCAGAACACGGACTCGCGACGAAAAGCCCTGAAAAGGGCAAGGCGGGTTCGAGTGCTAACAACCTCGACTCAGGAGGGGAGGGAGAAGAGCAAGCAGCTACAGCTACCGACGAAAAAAATGCCGAGGCGAGACCAATCGTGATACGTCGGGAGTCGCAGGAGGAGGTGGATGTCAACAGCGACGCAGAACTCTCGGCTTGATGGAGGACCAAAAGGGGAGGTGCAGTGGGTGATCCGAGATTCAGATTCAGTCAATTTTTGTTTGTGAGTAACGAGTCCTTCACGACAGTCGGTCAGGACAACGTGATGGAAGGTTGACACAAACCCTACCGAGTTAGTAGTTTCACAATACTAAGAAAGACTTGCGAAGTACTAATGAATGATTTGTTGCAGTGTTTTATCTGGAATTTCCAAAAAATTCAAAGCCATCGATTCTATTTCGGAAAACAATCAATCTGGAAAGGTGAATAGTGCTACTTGTCAACAGTGACATTTATCTAAACCTAAAGTGACCAACAAGGAGTGCATGGATGTACAGGACGAACGAGAACGCGCAGACGAAAGAGAAGACTAGAGCAGTAGGTAGCGACTGCGTCCGGATAGTACTTCTCAATAAAAGTTACTCAGCATGACACATAAATCGAGTTTATGAATTTACTTTCAGTGGTTGATGATACCGATGCTGAAATACAAATAAGCGTTTCACAAATTATTCGTCATCGCTTCGTGAAAAACGATCCACTTCGAATTTATCATTGTAGGGCTGTTTCATCTCCAAACATTTTGCCACGGTCAGCGACTGTGAGAACCCAGATTTTGCACCTTGTACAATCAATTTTTCGAGGAGGTAAGATTGGAAAGATAAAGCAATCTAAGTCTGTACAAAAACAGAGTAGCTGGTGGTACCTGCTGGCCAACCAAGAAAGGCCACAAGCTGTGGAGCTTCATCCCATGTGACCGCTTCCTTGCGTCGGCCTTCCGCTGTCGGACACAGGTTTTGTCGCTGGAGACGGATTTTTTTTCAAGGTTTTCTACGAAGACCACGGTCGCGATGGAAGTTGATGCTGACCGCATTGCGCACTTCTCTCTGAGACTGAGCCGCAGCTTGACTAGTATGGTCTGAGTGCTGCTAAGATCCGCGGATCCGGATCTGTGCCTCTCCCTTCGATCATTCAGGTGACCTCGTAGACCCGAAAAAAGCCATCGGATTTCGTCCCTTTCTTGAACGATGATCTCCTACTTCCTTGCAAACAAGAAGATCTCAACTCTTTTTTCACTACATCGCTTTCGGTTAACGAAGTAGCACAGATGCAGATCGCTCGTGCTCGTCGTAGCACAATATATAATCAAGCACAAACATAGGACGCGCATACAATTCTTTGTTGTACTGACAACGTGCATTCGGACAACTAAACAAACTGAATTTACTGCTTTTTCTCTTGTTTCTGACTTGTGCTTGTCTACTTTTGAATCAAGCGCAAAGAATAAAGAAAAGAATCCCCGAAGCAGGTGTAACCTTGTTTGAGTCAAGTTAGTAGAGTAATTTCCGTTTCCCTGTCCAGCTATGCATCAGGGCGGATTTCCAAACGCCTTTGGTGGAGGACAAGGGCAGTCCGCGGGAAGCGGTGGATTTTTCGGACGCCAGCCACTTGGTTTCGGAAACAAAAACTTCCAGTTTGGCGGCTCTTCCTCGTCGTCCTCCTCGTCAAGGAACGGGCTAGCCAACAAACAGCCAGCTGCAGCCCCATTAGTGAAAGTCGATGCTGCCGCCCAGTTTCGGTTTCCCCGTGCCGTGCATCAGTGGGAGCAACGACCTGGACCAGCTGCCGAGGACGGTGGATACACAAGTCAGGGAGTGGCTTCAGGCTTTGCATCCGGCGGGGGCACCAGTCATCATGACTCCTTGTTCCATTGTCCTGATAATGCCCCCTATCTGCAGCAGGACGTGCAAGCGCTGTTCCAGCAGCGTGGCGACACCCCGAATGATACACCGGACCTCAACGGACCCGAGAGCCAAAGTAGCTCCTCGAAAAGGCCTGCGAGCAAAGAGAGAAAGCCGCTTGAGCGGGACGGAACGATGAAAAGCAGAAAGAAGAAAAACCAGTCCTCGTCCGAGGGTGACTCGTCCTCCTCGGACGCTTCCGATGACGATAGCAGCAGCGTTTCATCCGACTACCAGCTGGATCCAGTGTTTCGGGCGTCGATCCTGTTTCAGAAGAAGCAGTCGTGGCTGGAGAAGCGCGAGGAGGAGCGACAGAAGCGAATCGAGATGCAGGAGAAGGAGCGGCAGGAGAGGCTCAAACGGCAGGAGGAATTGAAGCAAAACCGGCTGAACTACGCCCGAAACGCCGACACGGGGGTTGTCTTCGAAGGTGAGACCGCCGAGGTGGAGAAACTGAAAAAAACCGCGGTTCTAGAGCAGCGACAGACGAAGCAAAATGCTGGCGCAACGACCGGGCAGCCCGCAGCAAGCGCCTCGGGTAGCAGTAAAGGTCCTGCTGCACAGGGCGGGGAGCAGAACCCCGGCGGACACGCAAAGCCAGAGCGAAATCCGCTGCAGAAGAAGAGGAAGCTCAGGAAGAACCGGAAACCCGGAAAACCGCAGGTGGAACGACGGGTCGCGCAGTGGACTACTCGTGTCATCGATGGCAACCGGGAGAGTTTCTACGTTTCGCTTCGCGGGAGGGCCTTTTCCAAATCGAACGAGAGAAGTGAGGCCTTTCGCGCGCAAAAACTTGACGCCTGGACCATGAAGAAGCACGGGATCAAGAACCGGGCCGACGCTACCAGTCGCATCACGCTGCAGCTCCGAGAGGAGCTTTACCCGCCGCCAACCGCAACGGGTGGTTCGAAACCTCCGAAGCCGAATGAGGATGACAAAAAAAGGCAAGGGCTTGTTCCTGCTGCTGATGTCGCAGGTCGTGGTGACAAGGACGACAGTGCTCCGAAGAACGCGGAACATAACCAGAAAAGCAACAGTAGAGCTGTACTAGGCACGACTTGCAGCTCCGTTGCCGCACCGGCAGAACAAGAGGAAGGAGACGAAGACGCTATTCCGCTCGAGCAACGCAAGCTTTCGTTCTACCACGTTCCGCACTCCGTGCAGACCAACTACCGTGACGTCATGAAGATCCACGACCTCTACCCGTGGCAAGCGGCCTGCTTGTGCAGCAGCGACCGCGAGGTTCTAGATTTTGGCAAGAACCTCGTCTACACCGCCCCCACATCGGGCGGAAAAACGCTGGTCGCCGACATTTTGATGATGCGAAGGTGTCTCTACGAGGGGAAGCGGGCGTTGATCCTCCTTCCCTTCGTCGCAATGTGCAACGAACGGATCAAGGCCCTGCAGCAAGTCTGGGGTCACCTGGTGCGGGTGCAGGGCTTCTTCGGGCAGGCGCAGACTGGCAACTGGTACCCGGCGGTTGACGTCGCCGTGTGCACGTATGAGAAGGCCAATTTACCCTGTGCAAAAGTATCGCACTCGTGCAAATTCTAGCACAGTGCGACCGATACCGATTTTCTTGCTCATCTTCATTCGTCCGAATTATCCGATGCATGAACAATTTCTCTCTAAACTAAAAACTTTGTCGTGACGTGATTTCCAGTAGTACGAAGATGCCAATGCTTTTGTCATGCATACGAATCCCTGATCAACAAGTGGATCGAGGAGCGACAGCTGCACTTGATCGGAACCCTAATCGTAGACGAGTTGCACATGATCACGGACTATCAAATGCAAAAATGTCTGGGTCTGGAAGAATGGAACTTGTGATGCTAACTTTGGACTCTAGAAAAATCTGTAAAGTAATGCATGGCCAGCGAAAGGAGTCTAGTTTGTGCTACGCGGGGAGTGCGTTATTTGTCATGCGGAGTAGGCATCAGGAAGCCCGCTCAAAATCTGTGATGCGCGGTCGTGCATTACAAACATCCTGGGTCATGCAGAACATGCATGACAAATCTCAGAATCTTCCAGACCCAGACATTTTTACATTTGATACGGACGCGGACCGTGGCTGGATACTAGAGCTGATCCTCACAAAAATTCGCCTGTATTCACGCTTGTCCGTTGACGTCGACACCAGCATGACGAATCACGTTCCCGCGGGGGAAGATGATCCAGATCCGCGGTTGCGGGTAACTTCTAGTCTTGCGCAATGCCAAAGAACCACGAAAACCGCAATCGCAAAAAATCCGTTGCACCACCGGGAGCACGTGATTCCGCAGAAGTTAGACTTGCAAATCATCGGGTTGTCCGCGACTCTCTCCGACTTGCCCGTGCTCGCGCGGTGGCTCGATGCGGGCATGTACAATACCCGGTTCCGCCCGATTCCGCTTTTGTACCGCGTCAAACTCGGACAGCACTTCTATCCCTTTTCACCAGACGACATAAAGAGGTTCAGGAAGCATGTGCAAGATTTCAACGCGGAGGTGCAAAGGATAGAGGAAGAGGAAGCTGCGGAAACAGCTGGATTGGCGGCAAAGGCGTTGCAGCCAGCAGGAGTTTTGCCGATGGTATTAGATGGAGCGAACACCAGGGAGATGGAAGAAGGTGTGCAACAAATGGAAATAGAGGATGAGAATCCTGTGCGGCTGCAGGCCAGCCAGAAATTGGTGGAAGGGAGCCACACAGCGCCAATACCCGGTGCGGGCTGCCCGGATCATAGCGGTGGAGGGAACGAGCAAGTAGACACAGGCGAGCCTCCGTTGAAGCGCACACGAATCGAAAATCGAATGATTATGCACCCAAAACAACCCGCAGCCACAGGCGTTCCGGGTAGTGGTGGACCTGTTGGCGCGGCGAGCGCGTCATCGGGTGTCACTGCTCAAAACTTCAGGCCGTTTTCCAATACTTTCAACTACAACTACGCTGGTGGTCCTCTACCGCAGTCTACTTTCCCTTCGCTAAAGAAAAGCGCAGTCCCTGACGCAGTCAGTTTTCCGCAGCAATCGGAACCTCCAGCTGTAGAGTCAGCATCCAGTGGTCTGCTTCGACGTGCAAACGGAATAAATCCGCCTCGCCCACTACCTGCTAGCACTGGCCATGTCTCGTCGTGTCTGAGTGGCAATCTAACGTCAGAAGAGAAGCGCCACGCCCCTCCGCAGCCACCTCAGCCTGCACACACGCTAATCTTGCCTCCAACACCATCCCCATCTGCTCAGCTCCAGCTGCCAACGGCGGCTGGTGCCCCGTTTCATAATATGATTACAAAACAAGCTCATTCTGAGCCGCCAGGTAGAGTTCTGCCGCAGCATCAAGCCAACAATAGTCGCCCGTTGGGGTTGGCGCCTGACGATCACACTCTTGGCGTTACGGAAGCGGCAGCGAAAGCGTTTTCAGCGTCGGTCTCTGGTGCTGATGCGACACTAGGTCATGCGAACGACACACCTTACGGACATTCAAAGACAGCACCAGCAGGCCTCGAAGAGCAGCCTGGCACTGCCACCGCAGCTCAACCTCCTGTAGCTAACCAAGAACTACCCCAAACCGCGAAATCTGCCCCAGCAGTGTTGCCTGCTCCGGTGCAGCACCCATCGAAACCGAAGAACCTCCGCCAGCACTATCCGAAAGAACTTTTCAAAAAGCCAGCGGTGAGAGCGCTCCACGCAGACAACATCTTGCGCATCGATCAGAAGAACAAAAATTCGAAAGAAAATCTGCCACCCCTCCCAAAAAAATTCACGCCGATCAAGCCAGACCTGTTTCAGTTTTGCCCGCGCGGGCGGCAGCTGGTTCTTTACCAGTTTGAGAACGAGCAGAAAGACGCGGTCATCACGACGACGTACGAGGGAATGCTGAAAAACGAGTCTTGTCTCTCCTTTTGCAGCTCAAAAAAATGGTGCGAGGGGCAAGCGGAAAAGATAAGCAGTGCGGTCAAGAGCAAGGTCCTGCGAGATCTGAAAGCGGAAATCGGGTCGGTGGACGCGCTGGAACCGGAAGAGCTTTTGGCCGCCATGATCAAGAACCTCAAGGACTACAAGGCGCAACTAAAGATCATCGCGAAGGAGCACGAAGACGAAAAGGAACACCAACTGGCGCAGGAGCGACAAGAAACCGAACACTTCATCCACGATGAACATCGAGTGAAGCAGCAGTCCTCTCCGCCTCCATTTGCTTCGCCGGCGGGAGTTATTGCGCTTGCGCAATCCGCAACGCCGCAGCCGGGAGCTACTGGACCGCCGAAGGCACGTCCGCGCGATTCGATTCAGTCGTTCATCTCCAGTTGCTTGTCCCAAATCGACCCGATCGAGGCCCGCAAAGAGATGCAGAAAAGGAAACCAGTTCCGGCACACGCACCGAATATGACGACGAACGTGCAGCAACGGCGCAATTCGCGGTGGAACAACATTCCAACACAGATGGACGGTATCGTGTTCGAGGAGCCGCAGGTTGTCGAACATCCAAACAAGAACGACCCAAACTGGATGCACGCCGCCGATCATGCAAATCGCAACTACTGCAGTCAGCAACGAACACCCACCAACTTGATTCATTCCTACCTGTGCAAAAGTGAGTACGGCGCTATCGGCGTCCTAGAAAAACGGCTGGAGTGCATCGAGGCACTAAAGAGCCGCTGTCCGTCGGGCCTTTGTCCGGTCCTGCGCAATACCGTCCCACTCGGCATCGCCTATCACCACTCAGGATTACTCACGGAAGAACGCGCGATTTTGGAAGAGGCTTTTCGCACCCGAGTCCTGCTTGTTTTCTGCTGCACGACGACTCTTGCGGTTGGCGTGAATTTACCCTGTCGCCGGGTGCTGCTTTGCAGTCTGAAAACCGGCCCGGTCACGGTCGACCTCCCGAGGTTTCTGCAAATCATTGGCCGCGCCGGCCGAGCGGGCTATGACACGGAGGGGGAGTGTGTGGTGTGTGTGGAAAAGAAAGAATCGAAGGTGATTTCTGAACTGCTGACCGGCGAACTACCGCCTTTGACCTCCGCGCTGACAGGGAAGCGGCTCAGGCGGGCGCTGTTGGAGTCCATAGCGCTCGGGATCGTCCCCAACATCACCTTGGATTTCATCCCGAGCACGCTGCGCGGCCAAATGGCCCTGTCGAAAAAGACCAAATTTTCGATAGATCTGCGGCCGCGGCAAAAACTCGCGAACGAGTACAACGAGGCCCGGAGAATGCTGATCGCCCACTTTACGAGTTTAAAAAACAAGCAAAGTAACAAGCCGAAAAAGTCGGCCTTTGCCCTGACCCGTGGCGTCACTGAGCAAGACAAGGCGGAGGCCGAAATGGCGGCACAAAAAGCAAAGTACAAGGAGCGCCGCGAGAAAATCATTCAGGAGGCGGAAAGACTCCGCCGCCAGAACAGCGACGCGTCCAATTTCGGGGGTGGACCCGATGAGGGAAACGGCCGGTCTGGTGGACCAACAAACTTCAATCAGTTCAACCAACACTTCAACTTTGGGAATCACAGCGGCACTCGACGCAAATTGGAGCCTGTCCTCAGTGGCGGGACAGCGTTCACGTCGGAAGACAACCAGTCGGACGGATCCAACAGCGGAAAAGGCCCCCGCGGGATGAATAAACACCTTTTGTACAACAGCAAGCCGAATCCGAAGAGAAGCGCCGTCGGCGGTCCGCGGCAGCTCCAGCACCGAGCGGCTAAACTTTCCATGATAGACGAGGACAAAGCAAAACTCCAGCGAGAGAGCGGAAGTGGTAGTGGATCGATGCTGGAGGAGGTAGACGACAACGCAAATGGTTTTGTGGATACGAAAAATCTACCTCAACAAGATTCCCTGGTGGACGAAGAACAGCGGACTGACCACGACGTTGCTTCGAGCTCGTCTTCTTTGCTTCCAACCTCGACCACACGTCAGATCGATGCCCTAGAGCAGTTCGGGTTGGACCTGCAGGAAAACCTGGAAGAGCTTGTGGGCCACCAGTTCGTCCGTTGGGAATTTGTGAATCCCGCTCATTTTTCAAGTGGTGACGATGGTGGCACGAAAGCAGACACCGTCCCAGGTTTCATGCAACGGATGTACGGAGGCGGTGAAGATGGACGAGATAGAGCGGCATGTACTTCTTCTGCAGCCTCAAGGAGGCTTGTGGAAAAACGCAATGCGTTGCTGAACGAGCTCTACCCAGACTCATCGTTCGAAAAGCAGGAAGGTATTTTGCCGGAGGGGGTAGAAATGGGTACGGCTAGGAAACATTCGCTTCTTGAGAAGGACAATGCCAATCTCAGCAAACAAGGACCTTCAGCTCAACCAGCAGGGGACACGAAAAATGAGGCGGAAGGAGCCGCAACTACAACATCGCGGCCTCCTACGGCACAACACACGGACCAAGCCCAGAGAAATAATATTGAAAAAGTTGTTCCCCACCAGCCCGAAGAGCCGCCGCCGATTCCAGTTCGCAGACGCTTGGTTTCTACCCCATTGGGGGACGCGACCGCCTTTTCGTCGATGGAGACGAAAGTCTCCAAAATGCTCTATGAGGAGCTCCACCACGCACGAGAAAACGGTTTCAGCCTCGACCCCATCTTTCACTGCCTCTATTTGTGCACCCCGACGGACCGTGCGACGCTACTTGAAGTGCTCAGGCAGATCGATTGGTCGATCTTCCTGAATATAAACTGCAAAAATGTCTGGGTCTGGAAGATTGCAACTTGTCATGCTAAATCCGAATAGTGCGAAAATCTGTGTTGCGTGAGGTCCAAATGCTGTCCAATTTCGACCAAGTTGGGAGGGAGTTTCTTATGCAGGCTAGGCATAGCAGAGACCTCACAGACTCTGTCATGCTAGGTCCCGCATTCCAGACCTCATGGGTCATGGAAAACCTGCATGACAAGTTTAACACTCTTCCAGACCCAGACATTTTTACAGTTGATACTGAAGCTGATACGAAAGAGTGACGGCGACGAGAAAATGGTGATGAAAGACGTGAAGGTGTCCCAGGACTTTATCAAATGCAAAAATGTCTGGGTCTGGAAACTTGTGATGCAAAAAGTGGATGATAGCCGCACTGCAATTCGCAGCTTTGCATCACAAATTTTTTGGCTGCCATGTCTTACGTATTCCGCATGGCAAACTGCGTTTTTGCATGACAGGTAAGAGGGTCTTTTCGTGCCTATGCAACACAGATTCTCGAATTATGCCAGACAAGCATGACAAACTTGCATTCTTCCAGACCCAGACATTTTTACATTTGATAGACTTTGTGGAGCTGCAAATCAAGCTGCCGGCGCAGGATCCCGAAGCGAACGATCAGAACCGGCAGCTAGTTTCCAAGTTTATCGACGAGGACCGCTACCCCATCCAGGTGGACGCGCAGGTACACACGGGCGTGCTATTGCAGGGGAGCTCCTTCGCGGGCTCGCCGACTAACTTGTGCAGCGGCGGTCCGGCGCTGAAGCGGGACGGGAAGTACGTTCTGCAGCTGATCCGCCACCTTCGCTACTTCTGCGCGATGATTTTGTACAGCCTGGTGTCCGAGGCGACCTTGACCGATACGATGGCGCGATTCAAGGTCGATCGAAGCATCGTGCAGCAGTTGCAAAACAACGCGGGGATGTACTGTGGCACGGTCGTGCAGTTCTGCGACCGGATGCGGTGGTGGGTGTTGTGGCGCACGTTTGAATCCCTAGGGCCGCGGATGCAGTTTGCGGCCCCGCCGGAGCTGCAGCCCCTGTGTGAGCTGGGTATTACCGCCCCACGGGCGCGCAAATTGCACGAAGCGAACTGGTCGGTGGAGAAAATCGCAAAGGTGCAGGTCGTGCCCGACGTCTACGATCCGGAGACTGGGGCATTGGTCACCAATCCCCTGCTGATGGAGAAGAACAAGCTGGAAAGGTGGTTTTTGCAGCAGGAGCCCTTCGATCGACAGCAGAATGGCACCGTGCAAAGGATGATCCACGCACAGGTCAGAGAGATGATCGCCAACGCGCAATACCGCATGTCCGCGATGGAGCAAAAATTATGCGACGAAGTGTTGGATGAAACTTCGTCGTCTGATTCCAATCCTGAGAAAGGTGTGGCACGGTGAAGATGTTGTTGACAAATCGAAAGCAACCCGCGTGCGCCCTGTGACTGAGAACGGTGTGTGCTACGATTACGAAAATTATGCCACGCGCCTCACAGAAGACGAAATTGCAGCTAGCAGGGCACGACTGGACTACGAGGAGCTTCTGCTCTCTCGTTGTACACAAGGTGCACACTTTTCCTGTGCTTGAGTTACCAGGCCGATGCTAAAGCTATACCAACATCGGACCACAACAATGTTTTACATCATGCCCACGTCGGTACGAAGCAACGTACGATCTCTATCTCAAGCATTACGGAACACTACTACTTGAACTTAATTGGAGTGTGTAGCCCTGACGAGCTTCATCTGTGAAGGAGAGTGAATCATTCGAGAAACAAAACGGGCAGCAGAGAGAGCAAGATTGAGAGTGCCACTGAAAAGTTGTACGACGAGCGGCTTTGTTATTGTTGTGGCGCTAGGGTGCAAATAGGACCGATGGCATTTTTTGTGTTTTTGTTTCGATCGTCAGCTTATGACTTTTCCTGATATGATTCCTCTGCCTCTCGATTTCATTTGTTCGACATGTAAATTTTTAAATGTGTTCTTCCACTTCCTGTTTGTGTTTGACTGTGTGGCGCAGATGCTCTTGGTCCTAGCGTCGAAAATGTGATTGGGGTTTCTTGCGCTGTCAGTGCAATTCTTTTTTTGTTTTTTTGGAATTGGAAGTCGAGCTGAAAGGTAAATAAAAGACTCAGGCGTTGCTAAAAAATCTGAATCTAAACCTTGTTGGAGGCCATGGCGCAAAAGCTCGTGCACACACGCGGCTCCCCGGGATGTGGGTTGTTTCTAACCGATACTGCGGCCGTCAGAGCATCCAAAAATCCGCCAGTAAGAATAAAGTTGCAGAAGGAACACAGCGCCGCGGAGACCGCATTACGCGATGAGCTTACGGCACAGAAGAAAATAATCAGCATGCTGGAAGGCAAGGTAGAGTTGCTAATTTGCTGCATCAACGAATGAAAGAACAGAATGCCAATGCTGGAGACAGCAACAGGAGCAAAAAAAGAATGGGACGCCGTCGTATCACTACTGCGCGAGCAGCGATTCCGATTTGTCTGAAAATGCCGATGATGAAACTGAAAATTATGCTTCTCTCTCCAGGTGGCTGGGCTTCAGTCCGCATTTGATGAGACAAATGCGTTGCGGCTAGACGCCGAGCATGACCGGGAGCAGCTTCGAGCCGAAATCGACACAGCCGACGCTACGCGAGAAATTGCGCAAGAGGCACAGCAACGAGAACGACAGAAACAGCTCGAAGTGGACGAATGGAGGCGCTTGTGCAGTAAGCTGGAACTGGATTTGCAGCGGGAACAAGGTAAGTCTAGCTAGGGAGGTCCTTCGGTCGTTGTATCCTTTGTTTCTGATTTCGATGATGCGCCGGAAATGGCCACGAAAAAACGACGCTATTGCTCGAAGCTTGGGCTTCGCCTGCGCGTTAAAGCACAACATGTTCTGTCTTTCTCTTTTCTATCTCTCCTCTTGAATCGAACAAGAAGTAGAAGAAGTACGTACCACTCTATTCATCGATCCGTCTCGAAAACTTCCTCAACATACGACCACAGGTGCCGCCTCCTCCTTGCGACACGAGCGGGATCAGCTGCAGGAGAAGATGCGGATGGATGCGAGCGACTGGAAGACTATGATTGATTCTCTGGTGGCGGAGAATGTCGAGCACGAACAGGGAGCAACGACTGCGAAAGAAAGGTGCGCCGTTTTGGAAGCCCAGCATGCGCAACTACTGGAAACCAGTCAGGCGCTCCAGGCCCGTTGTGAGCAGGAACAAAGCCTGAACGCAGATTTGGAGGCGCAATTGGCGTTGCTGCAGGCGGACTTCGCAGAGAAGGAAAAGAAAGCAACTGAGCACATTCGCGTACTGACCGCGGAAAAGTCCCGGATGTCTGCGCTACTTCGAAAGAGCAACGCAAATACGCCGCGCAGCGGGACTACAGGTGACCGAGTGGCCGCGTCGCCCGCGTCTACCAAAACTGGAGAACGCCCTGGTGCTGGGGATGCCGCAGCAACAAGTTCAAAGGTACAGTTGCCGAATAAAGCGCTTTTCGACCCGGTCAAAGCTTATTTGGAAGCCACCGCAGCAGCAGTTCTCCCCGCCGAAGAACCTGAACCTGCAACAGAAAAACAGACTGTCGATGCCCCGGGGGCTGAAGAACAACATTTATTTATTTCCCGACAGCAATCAGGAGGCAGCACGAGCGTGGCAGGTACCGGCCCCGCAAACGCTAGTCTCTCATCTCGGACCGAAGTAACGCGGAGCGCGCCAAGCAGTAAAAGCGATCAGATCAGGAGCATGCAGAACACGACCAAACAGACGGCTCCTGGAGCAGCGGTGCCGGGAATGACGTCGTTTGCAAGCCCCCCGCTTTCTAACAATGTACAACGTGCCAGCTCTACAACTTCTGGAAGCAGTGCCACGAGCAACAAAGCAACGATTTCGACATCTAGCGCGGGTTCGCGCGCAGCTCCTGGTCCATCCCGGGCGACCGCGCACCCCTCGTCACGATCAAGCGGAGCCGGCGCGGCCTCCACATCCGCATCATCAAGCGCGAATCCACGACCTGGTCAGATGGTGAAGGTGGATCCGGCGAAAGCGGGCAAGGACTTCGTCCCGCCTGCCCCCCTCGACCAATCTTCCTGTACCGACGCGCCAAGCTTCCACACCGCCGCCACGACCTATCAGGAGCTGCTCGGAAAAAGAAAGCACAGCAAGGGCGGAGCAGGGCTGAACCCGACCGGGGTGCCCGTAGCAGCTAGAAGTGTTGGAGGGAATAAAACGAACCCGGCAGGGACGGCGCATCTTCCCGGGACGAAAGTTGGGCGAACGCACGCAGCTTCTCCGAGTACTGGAATTCCTGCTCCTCCAAGCGGTGCACCACGAGGTGGCTCAAAAGAGAAAGTAGTTCATCAGCAAACAATTCCTCGCGGGGATGCAGCCAGCACGCGACCCGTGGGAGGCCCCAATCCTGGCTCCGGTGCTCCTGTCAGCAAGGGAACTACAGGGCCAGCTGGGTCCATGTCCAAGTCCACCGAGGGTCCTCCCGCCGGGGCAGGGGGCGGTGTCCCCTCCAACCTCGACAACTGGCAGTTTGGTGGGGAGGACGCCTATGACGACAACATCAACGAAATCAGTCGGGCCGAGGTACAAGGTCTGCCGGATCACGATGTGGCTGGGAACGACCCGGACTCAGAGGATGAGCGCCTCGTGCCGATGGAGGCAGGCTAAGCCTAAGACGGGACAGAAAGGTGTGTTTCGTCCGATGCACCAGTGTGAACTTGCCGACGAAAAACTTTTTCGTGATTCTATCTGCGTGGTTAGTACCTACTGCTTTCCACAAACTGATGCAGAGCCGCAAGAACGAGAACGCGAGCAGTGCAGTTTTCGACGTCGGTGTTCAACCTAAAGGTCCATTCGTCAGTTCCAGTTGAAAGCATAATCGGACGCGAGTCGCACTCTCAAGCCCTTATCGCGCCGTCTCGCACTGGCGATATTTCGTTTCAAATAATTCAACTGTGCTCATGTTTATGTAATAGATACTTTTCTGGATCTCACTCACACTCTCACAACAGAATCAGAACGAGAACACATGGTTTACGTAGAAAACTTCATCCTGGTATTTTTCGAGGGGTCCATTTCTTTCTATCGACGCGGGGTATCTTGGACAAGTCGTTTCGCAAGTCGTTATCGCTGGTCTTCTTGTTCGATCGTTGAATCGCCATTCGAAGAAAAATCGGCAATGTCATTTCCGTTCGAATTATCACATTGTGGCGGATCAGTTGCTCTAGTAACTTCGTATATGACGCTTGCAATACCAATACGGTCATGCAGACGAGAAGCTTGAACGTCGTGACAAACTACGGAACTTATATATATGAAGGGACGCGTGAAGCCGAGGATGTCTCGTACCAGATGGCCCGTTGTACGAGATGATGACCTCTCTCCTTGCTCTGGGGCAGAATTTTACGACTTGCTGCGGCTTCTCGTGGAGTCAGAAGAAGATGAGGGGGAGCTGGTGTTTTGGGACGTTCCACCAAGCGAACAGCCTGACGACACCGGTTTCGAGCTGGATTGGACCCAGTTTCCAATAGTTTCGGTTGCAAAACCGCAACGACGCGATGCTGTTGTGCAACCCGGTCGAGCATACGCTCGCATCCAGCTGCCCGGTGAGCAAGTCGAAGATGCTTCAGGACCTGGACCGCAGCGAGGCGATATCCTGCTGGAAGTGGACTTCAAGCCTGTTCAGGAACTTAAACCTGCTACGGCAGGCCGGCAGAAACACAAACATCCTGCGTTGGCCAGCATTAGCTCAAGCTCCTCGACCATGGTCTTCTTGCGTCAGCACCTGTTTCAGAAGTTGCAAGCGCTGAGGTATATTCCGCGGATAGAAGTGGTAGAAAAGGACCGGTGCGCGCCGAGGAGCAGACAGCGATTCTTTTTGGAGTATGCAAGGGTTGATCATCGAAACGAGAAGAACGCGAACTCGTCCAGAACAACGTCGCCTAGGTTCTCTGCTCGACTGTGGCTACTGCTGCAACTTCAAGACCAACGCAACGCTCGTGAAGCTGGCGACAATGGCACCGCTGTCCTTGAAGTTTTGGCCATCGACAATTTGGGGCTTGTGCAGCAGATTTTCTCGGCGACCGCCGAGTCATTAGTAGACGACTCACAAGTAGGCCAACCTGAATGTGATCACGTCCGTGCTGGTCGAAACGATAAAAAGAAGACGTTGAAGTGTGCTGAGCATACTCCGCCAGAAGAGCAGCAGTGTGAAGCGATCCAAGAAATCGACCTGGAAGCGTGTGTGTACTTGATGCAGCTGCAGCATGATGACGCGCCACGTCCACAACGTTCCACATCGAAAATGCTTCTGCTGGTGCGCCGCGATGAAAAAACGCAAAGTGAGTTTCTAAAGAAGCATGCTCCTGTAGTTCGCAATCTCCTTGTCCTTCCATCACACAACTTCGTTTTCGGTGGCCCGATCATGAACTGCGAGCAACCCTTTTTGTTCGATGAAAATGAGGACGACGGCGTAGATTCCGAGAAAATAAGCGGCGACTCGTCGTCGGCTTCCTCCGACCAAGTTGGCAACTACAACAAGGTCTACGCCGCTCTGGATCCTGCTAATATCCGCGCTGCCAGTGCTTCCGGAACCAACAGAGCCAAACAGGAGGCCTGGATCCGAAGCACGGAACGCACCTCCCGCTATCTAAGCACAGGCGCTGGTGCGGTGTCCGCACGACCTGATCTTGGTACGACCAGTGGAGTACCATCCTCCCGGAGGGCTGGCACGTCAAAACTCTCAACTTCGACGGATGAGTACGCAGAGCAGGCGGGGGAGGACGCTCTCGACGGCCAGGGTAACCCCTCTGGAATGGATCGGCGAGGTGCAACCGAAAGGACCAGGCAAGACACGCGATTTGGTCAGCTCATGCACCATTCTGTAGACGAGGATCGTAGCTCGTATCGGAAGACGGCCAGCAACGACACGGAACGGTCATTGTCCGAGAAAGCGGCGTCGAAATCGGAAAACCAGAAGCGCCTTTCGGACGACGCGTCCTCATCTTCTACTGCGGACGAGGCCGAGCATGTGCGGACTCTCGCGGAAAAATTGCACCTGTCTTCGACCGTTCGCGGCGCGCTGGGAGCGGAATTTTCTGAATACGTGGCCGCACCAAAAGGGACGAGCAAAAGTAAAGGAAAGCTGCAGCAAGGAGAAGGGGAGACCGCGCTGACGCACGTCGAAGGTCATGATGATCATGAAGAGCAGCCGCAACTTCTTAATCACCGAGCCCCCCGTCTAGGTCTCCTGGAAACTTCCATGCAGATGCTCGAAGGGGCTGCGGACCAAGGGCGGGAGTCAAGTAGTCGGGTTCGCAGCCGGATCCAAGCCGACATGGAGCATTTTGAGATGCGGCAGCGAGCTATCAAAGAGCGCCTGCGTCTGAATGACGGCTATCTGCAGCAATTGAGTGCCGAGCGAAAAGCATTACGAAGTAAGGATCCCGATGAATTACTTGTGCCGCCACGGGATGGCGGATTCGTTGTTGCCGCTTCGGCTCGACAACGCCCCGAGGGGGAACGTATGGCAAATTCACTCGAGCAAGGAGACGACGCGCGACTAACGACCGCCTACGTAGGGCAAGCTGCAACTTCTACTCCTGCAGCCACTCTTTTGGCAAACAGCGGTGGGCTTCGCGTCGCACAGGATGAAGGTAAAGGCGCTGGCGCGATGTTGACCACCACAACAAGAACAGACAATAATTTACTAGGAAGCCACGGGGACAATTCTGCTTTGCTCGACGATTCACAAATAGCTTCTGGCGAACAAAAATCGAGCCGAGAGGAAACATCGACCAAAGTTGCATCGAGCTCAGGAGGTGGTTATCGAAAGTCAGCCCTGGCGCTGGGTGATCGGAGTACCCTTGTCGAATCGAGACATCGGGCGACAAGTGTTCACCGCGCGAGCCGCCCCACGCCACAGGAACACGAGCTACAGCACCGCACTACTTCAGCAGTTGCTACCCAGCTTCCGGGATACGGAGAATGGGTTGTGAAGCAGCGTCGCGAGGAGGAGGCGATCGAACGCTTGCAAGCGCACGGTGCTGCGATACACTCACAAATCCTGATCACTCCGGGGCAGGCACGGTATTTCGAAAACCGGTCGAAAATGCTGCATGATCTCCATCCACAACACAACGCAAACAGTGATGTGGTGCATGCTCAACATGCACAGCATGATCATCAACAGCCCCAGCAACACCAGAATGCACTGAATGACCCCACATTGGAGGACCGCATTCGCCTGCTGGAGCTAGATGCGAGGCTGCGAGTCATTGAGGAAAGAAAAGCAGAGGGAAATATAATCAGCGCCCCCAAGCCGCTCGTGATAAACAGTCCACCGCTCGGGAGTCCGCCCATCGCCGTCGCGCCGAGGTTGAATCGGACGTCTGCAGCTGCGGTCGACGTGACACCAAATAAGAAAACCCTACAGACAGACGCAGAAGTCCTCCGAGTGCGCGCAGAAGGAGAGAACGCCACTGCAGCGTTGACCGACCCTGCCTCGTCACCAGACGAACCACCGAGAAGCGCGCTCGGGCAGGCCGAGCCTTCTAGCTCAGAGCAAATCTGGGGCAGGAATGGCGAGTTCTTTTACGTCGCTCCTGGCGACGTTCACGCACCACCGCCTTTGCCAAAGCGAAAAGATTCGTCTCCTGGTCGACCTCGGCTCTTTCTCGATCTCGACAAACCGTGGAAATCACGGTCCAACTCACGTTCAAAATGAATCACCCGTGATCGGCCGCGACGCCCGCAGTGGAAGCAGTTCTTTTGGCGGCCCGGTGGTTGACCTCGGCCTCCCTCCGGCGTACGAAGACAGCAGCGACCGGGTCGTGCTCTGGTCTGAACAGGAAGCGATGCGGCGATTTTCGCCGTCCCGTCGCCGACAGCGTGAGGACGCTAACGACGAGGATGTTGTGGGAAACCGCCTCGCCGGTCGGCCAACGCATTGGCATTGCTTTCCATCCTGTAACAGAACCGTTTTCTGGAAGGACAAAGTCAAAATTCAGTGACGATGATATCATTCCGTGGCGTCGACGTCGTCTCTTCGTATACTTACATTCACGGATAAAAATGAAGAATTTTTTCATCTTCACTCCTGATCTAAACGCAAACTGCAAAGCTTCACTTGTTTGCAGCACCATCGCTAGGGTTATCGTGTTCCTAATTCTACTTCTAGTGCGTCGAACTTTAGGCAGGACGTCGATGAGCGAGACCAGCTGTGGCAAGCCTGATGACAAGAGGGAACGTCTGCGGTATACAGAACCTACTTCGCACAAACAAGCGCAATAAAACAATACAGCCAAAGCCAAAAGAGCTACACTCAATACAATCTAAGTACAAGTTGCAACCAGCAGTAAAAGACCAAGATGCACCCGCTCTACGGCTACGTGGTTCTGGCTTTGGGCACCTTTGGCATGGTGCTCACCGGTCCGGGCCAGACCGCGTCGATAGGTGCCACCATCACGGTGGTCATTGCGAACTCCCACCTGCCGCGTACCTTCGTCAGTGGTCTCTACCTCGCTGCGACGCTCGGCTCCGCCTGCAGCCTTCCGGCTATCGGGTACGCCGTCGATCGCATTGGGTCGCGCGTCATGTTTCCGGTCATGGCAGCAGTTTTGGGGTTTTCCTGCTTTCTGTTTGCGAGTTTGTTCCACGCACACCTGGAGGCGACCGCGATCGCGAGCAAGGTGGATAGTACTCGCCTTCCAGGTAGTACAACTAGAGAAAGAGCCAAAGAAACAACTCAAAAGAGCGAAAAAGATACCGCTATCTTCGACCAAGAACAGGGCAGTCCGATGCTGTTGCTGCTCACGTTTTTCCTCCTTCGCGTCAGTGCGCAGGGCGGGCTGTGGCTGGTGGGCACCAACATGGTGAATCGGTGGTTCGTGAAGACCCGAGCGCAGATGATGGGCGTGCTGAACGTCGTTGTTTCGTTCGCTCTAACCGGCGTTTTTTCCTCCATCGTGAAGCAATCCGTCCTCCAGATTGGTTTTCCGAAAACCTACCAGAACCTCGGCCGCCTGGAACTCGGAATCCTGCTCCCGCTCGGCTTGCTCTTCGCTGCCGACAGCCCAGAGAAGTACGGACTGAAGCCGGATAACGAGGGCAGGCTAGAGACCGGCACGAGCCCCGAGGGAGATCGGGACGTGGTGGCTCAGCCAAGAGGACAACAACAGGAGGACACTGCACCGGAGGTGGGAAAAAACGTCGACTCATCTTCTATTGACCAGATGAACGCAATATCAATACAACCGGTCAAAAATGAGTATGAGACAGACGTACGAAAGCACCCCAGCGGAAAGGGAGACGATATCGATATCCTACCTTTGAGCGACGGGTTAGTTGCAGGTGCCGCCCTCGCTGGGCCGGCAGAGGGAGATGATGTTAATAACGTCACCAGCCATCCTGAGGACATCCATTTTGATGAAGAAGAAGAAGCCGACGATACCGGGAGCCCGCGCAGTCCCGCCGCCGAGGATACTTTGCGCAAGTCGCCATCAAGAAATTCACTCCTGCCTCGCGTTCCCTGGAAGCACGGGTCACCACGCTACAAGATGGTGCAAAAAGTGGAAATGGTTCCGCTAGGGCGGCAGGGGGAAGAACTCGATGTAAAAACAGAACATAACTTTGCTAGGAAAGCTTCGGACGCGCATCCAGGGCGTGGACAAGCCGACTCTGTCGACATAAGTAGTCACGCGACAGCTTCTATGTCTGAAGGTCCTGCAGCACCCGGCGTTGCTGAGACGCTCGAGGTGAACAAAACACTATCGGACGCCCTGCGCACCTACGCCTTTTGGTTTTTCGTTCACGGTATGGTGATGCAAGGCATCGTTATTACGGCGATGTTTTTCCATCTCGACAACCTTCTGGGTGGTTTTCCGCCTTCTCTGCTCATTTACGTCTACCTCTCCGCGGCCACAGGGGCGGGAATCGGGAGCATCGGAATCGGCCTGCTGACCAGGCCGGACCAAAGAAACGTTGGTGGAACAGGAGCGACAAGAAGTGGGACGAGATTCTCCGTTTCCTTCGAAAAGTGGGTCGCTGTCGAGGCGGGGTGCATTTTTCTGATGCTCGTGTCCTATGCTGCTGGGTTGCGGTACTTCCTCTCGGTGGACAAGCACCCCGTACCGGTGATCGACGTTGATTCTCTAGACACGGAGGCTGTGCGCGTGTGGATGATGTGGTGTGGGTGCCTGCAGGGAGCGGCTGGCGGGATAATCACCACCGTGCACAACGTCGTTTATGCGGCAAAATTCGGCCGCCTGCACAACGGCAAGATTCAGGGCATCGCAAACTCCTTCATGGTTGCCTCGTCGGCGCTCGGTCCGTTCTTGTTTTCCCTCATTCATGATGTACTGGATAACCGGTACGACTACTCGCTGCTGGCCTTCAGCCCCTGGCCAGTGTTTCTGCTTTTCACGGCCCTGCGAATATAGTAATTGCGCTGGCTGGAGGGGGAGGGGCGCGTGCGGTCTTGTCCTTGAGGATGGAACGAATGTCACACCACAGACGCAGCGCTCCAGCTTGACGCAGACCGTAGACAAAGGAGAGCAGAAACAACGCAAGCCGTCTCTGGTCTCTGACTAAGAACAATATGTCATGTTCATGTACGATTGTTGTAAAAAAGAAATAAACGTCAAGTACCTTTCTTTCGCTATGTGAATGGCTAATATGCGGAAGATGCGCAAGGTAGAATTCCCAATTTTCTTCGGGAGACGTTTGCATGTGATAACGCACACTGACTTTTCGTGACGCGACAAGCTAAGTAAAAGCTGAGTCTGTATCTTATGAAGACCATGACCACTGCGACCAAAATACAAAAACAAAACAACACCGAAGAAAACAACAATACACAAATTGTTCACAGACCGCACTTCAAACTGAGCGATATGGAAGACCGTGTTGTGGTTGCCTTTTTCCCTGGTGTTTTTTTTGGCGCCATTGCTGAGGTTTGTGGAAAACTGAAATTGAGAGCATCTCTTCGTTTGATGTCGGGAATGAAACAAGTGAGAATGCAGGCAAGTGAGCTGTTGCACCTGCTGCAAGGATGCGGGAGTGGCCTCCTTGGAAGCACAAAGTAAGTGGCCTCTGCGTGAATTGAAAAGCTAGTAGATTCGCAAATTGTAGTAGGATGCGCATCTTCCTGCTCGGCTCAGCGACATAGAAGAGTCGAATTTTCCAAAACGTGGTTGTACTACGGCGAATTTTTCGCAAATGAACATTTCGACCGCCGCGTCCGGCGGAGCAACCGGATCGTCGGCCGATCCTCCGAGCCGCGGCATCTTGAAGTCGCCTTCTTCGAAGTTTGGAAAACCGGACCTACTTACCGTAGACCACCAGGACACTTCCACACAACAAGCTACAACATTCGCTTCTCGCTCACCCACCTTCGCGGGCGGAAATTCTGCCGGAAGCCCCACGACGCGCCTCATGTCCGGCACCTTTTCCGCGAGCCGCAACGCCGCTGCTGCAGCGGCGGCGGCAGACGACGGCCTAGAGACCGACTCCTCGTTGCTGGAGTCCGTGCGCACCGGCTTCGTGCAAGGGACCATCCACCACGGGGTGCATTTCCAGAACTTGACAAAGTTGTTGAAGCGCGTCCAGCTGTTCCGGGATTTAGAGCCGGATTCGCTGACGTCGCTGGCAATGCACGCCGAATGGGAGCGGTTCCACAACGGGAAGTGCATTTTCAAGCGCAACACGGAGGGCGAAAAGTTCTACCTGGTTTTGTCGGGCTTGGTGGGGATATGCATTGCAAAAGCATCGTACTAGTATAAATCGCAATACAAATTGGCCTAGCATTACAAATTAAATTTGTAATGCGGTTTTATTTACCTTAACACGGAGATTTGTAATGTTGCAGAATTGCGATTACTACGAGTACGATACTTTTGCACAGGATAGGGGATCCACATGCTGGGCGGCAAGTACCGGGTCGAGAGCCACCACATAGAGCAGCAGGCGGGCAACTCGCAGCAGGCGGGCAACTCGCCGCACTCGCCGGACCATAAGCATCAGAAGCACGAGGACGCCAGCGTGACCGCGATCCTCGCGCCCTTCCCCGACAACGTCAAGCACAAGGTGCGGAAGCAGGTGCACAGCAACGAGACTGAATACGGTCAGTTGCTGAAATTGTTGCGGCCCACGGAGTACTTCGGCGAGCTCGCCCTGCTGTCGGAGGCCAAGCGGACGGCGAGTGCGGTGTGTGCCACGGACGTGGACTGCTTGGTGTTGCGGAAGTCCGTGTTCAGCAAAGAAATGGACAAGGCCACTGTGGAAGAGAGACGGGCAAAGGTTGCCGATTAATATTGATGATTGAGCTTTGTTTTGGTCGAGCGAGTTTCATGTCGCAGCGTCTGGAAAAAGATAAAAAATAAAGAAAAAAGTGTTAAAAAGTACTTGTATGGCCTTGGAAATACGAAAATGTTCTCAGCAACGGATAATAAATTCCAGCTACTTCTGTTCACATGCACATCAGATCCAGTTCCTAAGCTCCCAGCTGCTGCAGGGGTTGGACATGAGTACCTCGGACCTGACGCGCTTGAGCTACGTTTTGCAGGCCGAAACGTATCCGAAGGGACACATCTTCGTGGACCCGGCAAAAACCAACTACGCCGAACGGCAGGCCGAGAACGCCAAACACAAGACCCAACTGCAGGAGCAGCACAATATGAACCCGACGGCCATGAATACGCTGGCGAACGCAAACACTGCGCAGCAGCAGGGGATAAACATCAACAACATCTCCTCGTCCGGCGGAATCGGTACCTTCAAGAGGGTGGCGATGCTGGCAAAAGTGGCTAGCGCGCTGGGCTCCTCACCGCCACGCAGCGCGGGCGGGGCGAGCAATGCTATGTTCAACACCCCGCACAGAGGCGCCCACGGCGCTTCCTCGAACCTGTTCGGCTCTCCCAAATCCGCCACGGCGAATCGCAACGGCGCGAATGCAACCGCGCATCAAGACCACAACACCACCTGCATCTGGTTTGTTCGGTCCGGCGAGGCCGTGTTGCAAAAGTACAACCCCGAGCTCAGTCGGACCCGCTCTTCGGAGCAGCTGATGGAGATGACCAGCGGAACCACGGGCAGTGCGAGCGCAACGGGCGTCGGCAGCGGCGTCCGCAGCGAATACACAAATGTCAGCATTGTTTCGTCTGGGACAATCATCGGCGGGTACTCAGTCCTGTTCAACGAGCCGGACCCCTACCGGGTTGTCGCGCACACCCAGATCCACGTCTTTTCCATCACCCTGAAAAACTTCATTTACTTCCTGCCCCCCGCAGCTGCTGACTACCTCAAGCAGCAGTACCTGACCCGATTGGGGTGGTAAGTACAACAGCCAGCTAGTGCATTAAATGAGATTCTCAAATAAAAATATGAATAATGATCTGCATATAAGCCTTTTTCTTTGAGTAACTGAATAGATGAACCGGATCAGTGCTGTACTAGAGTCGTGCTTTTGTGTCGTGCCTGGGAGAACGAAAAACTCCTACCCTCTCTCTGTACCTACAACAGGCACAAGGACCGGGAGCATCCCGACAAAATGCTGCCGACATTGCTCTCCTTCGATAATAAAGCGGACAGCAGTCCGCGCAAGAAGACCGAGAAGAATCATGGAACTTCCAGTACAGCCGCCTCCACTTCGTCAACCAGTGTGAGTTTGAGTCCAAGTAAGAAGCGACCCGCAGCCAGCTCACTGGGTGCTTCCTCGCCAATGACAGCAGGTCAACTTGCCGCTTCGCCCGATGGAAAGGTGAAGCAAAAATCGCTGCCGGCACAGCATGCAGCTTCGAAATCTATTAGCGCCGCTTCATCTACTGCTCCGCCGTCTTTACGGCCATGGCAGCAGCAGGAAGTGGACAGATCGCGCGGAAACGAGCAGGGTGATGTCGATGACCATTTTTACAACAGCGATCCGAAAAAAAGCGGACCTGCTGGAAGACGCGCTCTCTCCTGCGGAGACTACGACCGAATTTTGCGACAACAGTCGATGAGTAAGTTTCTCGCGCGCGTGATTCAACCCTACAACGAAAGGTTTATGTCACCAGAAAGAGCTGCGCACGCGCAGCAAAGGGCGGCATCAAATGCCGGAACTGCAAGCGGACAACGACCAAATGCGGACTCAAGAAAAGATCTGCTCGAGAATCTGTCAAACAAGTACAGTCAGACTTCCTCCCTCCTCAGCGACCGCAACATCGTTCCGATCTCTCGGCAGGGCACGCGCGGCGGGCAGCAGGTGATTCCGCAGGGCACGATTTTGGAGAAAAACATTCGCCGAACGTGGAAAGGGGACCGCGTGGTGCTCGGCATGCAAGCGAATCAGGCAGCGAAGCAGCAGATTCTGATGCGGAAATTCACTGTGCTCTCCGAGATCGAAAAGGCGCGGATCAATCGCCGTTTCTCGCACATGTCCACCGTTTTGGACCTGACCGCGCAGCAGTCCGCCGGTGACCGATCGGCGAGCGGCCAGACGCTCAGGCAGTTGCTGGCGAAGGCCGGAATCACACAGATTCGAGTCGGGGTCAACAATGGCCGCAGTGGCGATAGTAGAGACGAGGAAGACGAGTACGATCGGCTGCGAGGGGCGTAAGTGGCGCGCAGACGGTTGTATCACGTGGAGTGCGAATCGATTTGTACACTGTCCTTTTTCTTTACGGAAGAGGAAGAGGTAGAGGATTACTATTTTTGATTCCGGCAATCAAAAGCACTTCGCGAACAAACTTTGGTTTCAACATCAATCATTCTTGATATGGCAATTGCAATTGCTTAATGTGTCTGTGTCACCATTCAAATTTAGTGTGAATGTCGTCTCAAATTTATCTTTTACTTTATCAGGATTCTGTGCATAGCGTGATAACCATAGGCACCTTCATCTTGGTCGTCTAGGTAGTTACTACACACGTAGTTTTAGTTTCTCTTTTCGCACCAAGAGGTTGGCAAATTTGAATTTGTGATGAAGAAAGTCCGTGCTACTTATATACAAAATGAGAGAAAGCCGAATTATGTATGATTACTACATTGCACTGGTGGAAACACCTTCGCCGAAAAATGTCCGTTTTGATGTTGCAATACTAGAATTTATTCATGGCACCACTTTAGAAGCGTATCGCATCTGCAAATGCTACATTTTCATGCTGTTTGACGAGTTTTACGAACTCTGTTTACATAGTCTTATTTCGGCAAGAGCGTTACTGTATTCAAGAGCAACTTCGATTCGCTTCGGAAATTTGATAACCCATGGATTCTACATGAGCATGTGATAAACACCTGTAGCTTAGTTTCTGATCGAGCTGACCGTGATGAAAGAGCACAAGCAGGAGATTACCCTGCCACGAATGCGAGTTATTACTTCGTGTCAATTGTGGCATTGTGATTGTTATCTTTCGATGTGTTTTGGATCGACATCGATGTTGAGGTCGCTCTGCATCAGCTTCAGAAGTCTAGAAGCAGCTAGTGTCGCCTAAGTATCGCCACTCAGTCGTTGATCGCACCAGTCGTCACTTCGTTTTCGTCCAAAAAACAAAATCGTGATGCGTGATCGCTGGTGCAACAGGATCGATTCTCAAAAAAGAATTCCTGCACCTCTACCGCGTCTGGAGCCGTAGCAGGCGAGTCGAATGAAGATGATTCGATCTACGATGCCAATTTTGGACTGAGAGCCCGGGGCCGGGACTCATCTTGTACAACTTTTGAAAAGCTTTCTAAGTCAAACTCTGACTTGGTGTTTTAATTTTGAAAGAGAACAAGAAGATGCCTGAAGGTCAAGTGGCGCGACTGTTACAAGAGGTTTTCCAGCTGGGGGACGTGCATAGGTCTTCACATGGAGGTGCTGATGTAGAGGCCGGCCACGAGGACCACTGCGCGACCTGCCTCCACAGCACGACTCCCCATCTCCCGCGTATGGAGAGGGATATTAACCACAGCACGAGAAGCTCCTACAGAACCAGCTTCACAACTACACGAACACTCACAATTTCATCATCAGAACCCCCTGCAGTTGTTGATGTTGATGTTGATTCGGCTTCTTCTGCGCGACGCTTCTCGACGAGGAGCAGTCCTCGCCTCTTATCCCGGTCAGCTACCACGACAGTGACAGCACGGAAGCACCAAACAAGTTTCTTCCCGCTCGTCCAGCTAATTCAGTACTGGATTTTCCCCCCAAAGTCCAAGGGGGTTCTGAAGGAAAACCAGCTTTGCCCCAATGCCGTCTGCCGAAACACTGTGGCGCAGCTAGGAGGCGGCGGCGACAGCGTCAAGTACGTGATCGACGTATCACACTAAAAACAAAAAGTGTTAACGTTACAACGAAATTTGTGGTGCAGTAATGCATCAGAAATAAAGGTGCCCGAAACCAAATTTGTACTGCGTAGCGTGCATGGAAGGCAAAATTTGTAATGCATGACTGCCATATGATGTGAAAAGGAAAACCGTTAACGTTGACACTTTTTTGCTTGATACGACGCGGGCGGCGTGAAATGGAAGTGCGGGACCAAAGACATGCTCCACGGAGAGATGCGCGGGACCGACGGCTGGGCCTGTGTGGAGTTGGACTGCCGGAACGAGGCGCACGGCACGATTGTCAAATCCTTCCACGGCGACAGCAACGACTGCGGCGAGCCTCTCGTGATCACCAACGTGGACGGCATGGAGGCCGAGGGCGCGCCCAAAAATGCGAGGGAGTACGAGCCTGTGGAAAGCGCTTTGGATCACACGTGCGTGGACGAGTAGCAAAAAATATTGGTTCACTTTCTCAGTCGTGCCCCCTCGAGCAGCGAACGATTGGCACGACGGACAAACGGACAGTTGCCGGGCCTGATCATGTGTCAGCGATTGCGGCTCCTGGCAATGCCGGTGGCTCGTGATTTTGGAAAATCTTTGTTATTGTTTATGGAATGAGAGAGAGTAAATTAACACTGCAACTGACAAGACGTACACGTAGATGACGACTACGACACCCGCCCTGGTGGCAAGATTAGCCGGCCCGAGATTGTGACGGTCACTAGACTGTCACGCGAACACATAGTCTCTCCGCATTTTTAATTTCCGTCGGGACCTGAGAACCTTTCGCTTTCTACCTGTTCTTGAGAGTATACAGAAATCAGACCTGGTGTTTTCTTTTGGCGAGGATCAGACTGCGCTGACGCATGAATATTGTTGTTTCTAGGCAGAAAGTCAAAGTACTACGTCGGGGGGCCTTTCTTGGGTGTGTAAACAAAGAGGACTAACGCACGTTGGTCGTGAAGATGAAAGCATTTGGTTGATAAACCAGAGTCTGAACTTACTACGCAAATTTGTCTCAACGATGCGACAGAACGCTTCAGCGTCTGCCGCGGCGGTGTCAAAACGTTTTCAGGCATCCATCAAATTCAAAACTGCACTAACGAGGCTCTGGCTCCCATGAAATACTTATAGACGATAGTGTGGACCTATCGGTCGTTCGGCAGGTCCTGATGCAGCAGTAATGTTTCGCGATAGTCTGAAGTCGAGCCTTCTTTTGGCCGTTGTGTGAGATGAGCAGCGTGGAGACGAAGAACGACGGCCCCTCTGGGCCGCCTCCGCCATCAGACAAGGCCGCGCGCCTTGTTTCCTCGAGCAGATGGGTTGACGTCGGTGCTCTAAAGGATACCAGACACCCCTGGTATGGCTACAAACCATGTCGCACCGCGGCCGGAAAAAAGTATTTGTGGAGGATGCCGCCGAACACAATGAAGCATAAGGAACGGAGGGGGACAGGAACAGTTGCAGGCCTCGTTGCCATCGATTCGCGCCACGCAGCGCCGCTTGCTGTGCCGGACTTCGCGCAAACAGGAAAACTACTGCGAAACCATCTCCATGCCGAAAAGAATCGCGAGCGAAGAGAACTAGCCGCGAAGGCAGAAAAGTACCAACACCAGCTCCGACCGCAGAACTGCGGGGCTGCCCCATCATCATCATCATCATCATCATCATCATGGGCCTCGTCTTCATCTTCCTCTTCGTCCATGAGTAGGCGCCCTCTGCAAGTCCCTGCAGCTTTTCACACCCGTGAAGAGGCAGCCGAACCGTCAACGTTTTTTTCTTCGGCCTTCTCAGCAAGAGCACCGAGCGGCGAAACGCCACCATTGTGGGCGATCGAGGACGGGTTAAAGTCATTTTCTGCTTCCGCCCAATACGCAGCAAACGCGATGTCACATGCGACGGCAGGATCAGATCTTCAAGATCTGATCCTGCCGTCGCATGTTCCAACACCAACGAGCAATGACATCCCGGATGACGTTCATTGCATCGAGCTCATCGAAGTAATATGCCGTGTCAAGAATTTTCTTTTCTCGCCACAGGTGCTGCCACGATGGTCACCCGAGAGGAATAGGGCATGCGCTATCACTAGGTTTATTCGCTTTGGCCAGGTTATTTCCGTTTGTACTAGAGCCTCTACCTCTAGTTTTGTGGCTCGTTGACTGCGTGCATGGCTTCTATAGGTGCAAAAGAACAAGCGCACGGAAAGAAAACAACTGCACGGTGATAAGTGAGTCGAAACATCGATCTAGAAACCCACCTCTTGCCTCCTGAATTCGTCGCGAAACTTCACAAGCCGCACAGGTCCCACAAGGGATTGCTGAAATCGTTGAAATGGTACAGCGGCAGTCACAGTGCGACACAGACATTAGCGAACGTCTGCAATCCATCCGGTATGGCTTTCGTGTGTTTGCTTTTTGAGATTATTTTTTTTTGACTGTTGATCATCTGGTTGTACGCAAATAAAGCGCACACCCGAATATTCAATGATGTGTGAATTTCTTGGAGCCCATGTACGAGCACAAAAAACTACATTCCCACCTACGATACCGACACGTAAGACAGCAACAAATGTTGCTCCTTTTTCATATATAAAACAGCACACAACCAGCCAGAATCGCCATGGTTGTGCAGAAGTTTTTCCGAGATACGCAACTACTTCGATCGAGAACGAGATCTACTTGCTGCGGCTGCCCGTACTAATTCAGAGGAGAGCGAACTATCGCGCGAGGATATTTTGTTCAACGAGATTTTTACTTATTTCAAAGAGCGGGCCGTCTTGGTGTGGTTGTTACGACGAATTCGAGATGCAGAGCGGGGCAGCGCCAGAAAAAATACTGCGAATAACGCGAATGCAAATCAGTCACGCTGCTGCGGACTAACGCGAATGCAAATCAGTCAAGAACAAGCTCTAGTGCAAGAACACTGCTCAAGAACGATCACGACTGCACCCAGCTCGCTACTAGAGTTATATCTCCCGAAAAATTCCAGAGTTGCAGTCAGCCGCGACTGCGGAAAATTATCGAGGTCCTGATAATAGAACCGTGAAGATTTTAGAAGCGCAATTTCAGCAGCACAAGCACGAAGTAGAACAATTCCGACAATTGCGTTTGCGAATGCCCCTCCTATAAAATGATTTATTCCGTTCAGAAGACAAGTGAAAGCAGGATAAGTAGAAGCGGGCCCGCGGCCTGATGTTCACAAACACAACCACAATGCGCTGCGTTGGGTAGCCCAGGGGCTCTTTCGCTTCCGTAGGTAAGTGTTGACATGCAGCAATCGTGGTGTACATTCATGGTACACCTGAACTTGATCATTATCGTGTAGTTTCAAAGATGAAATCATCTTTACACGTCGTTTTTTCGTTCACATCAGTCGTCCTCTTTGCGTTTTTTGAATTGGTTCTCTCTCGCAAAGGGTTTTTTCGTCGTGCAAAATTTTTTTTCGCTGTGAATGCAGCTCAGCTTTTGGTTTTCTTTTGTTCGAGCAGCGAAGGATTGGCACGACGGACACACGGACAGTTGCCGGTCCTGATGCGTCAGCGATTGCGGCTCCTGGCAATGCCGGTGGCTCGTGATTTTGGAAAATCTTTGTTATTGTTTATGGAATGAGAGAGAGTGAGAGTAAGAGTAACTCAACACTGCAACTGACAAGAGGACGTACACGTAGATGACGACTACGACACCCCTGGTGGCAAGATTACTACGATATATCAACTCCTAGTCCTTGGTGGAAGAAACGAAACAAATTTTGAAACCGGAGACGCACTTACTGAATGAATGAATCTCCTTCGCTTCCTTGTCTCAGGTGTCGTGTTCGCGCCAAGAAGAACACACAGAACGTTCCGTGAATGGACCACACCAAAAACACAAAGAATGAGTCAGAAGATGAAGCTTGGTGACATGCGACAACTTCACGACAAGCTGCGCCCCGGGGACAGCGACGTTGCTCCATAGTTTTATTTGTCCCAACGGTCATCTCCTAGCCGATGCTGAGCAAAATGGTTTCGACGTCCAAACGACAGACAAACTGCTCGATGAGTAGCTTTACCTCATCTTACCGCAGCTTTGCTCTCGTTTGTTCCATGTCCCGACAGGTACTACTACGCGGCGGTCTAATAGTACTTCCACTGCTGGTCCTCCTGCTGGAGAAATTGAGTTGCTTCGCGGCCGGAGAAGCAGCCACAGCATCAAGATCAACTTCAACTTCTGTGGGACGACAAGAAGAAGAACTACAGGAAGTCGACGGGCCCGGAGGTCGTGCTCGTGGCGGACGAGCAAAAAGTAGAACTACTCGCTTTTCCGCGGCGCCATCTCGCCCCTCTTCGAGAAAAAATGACCAACAGGGAGCCGATGATGTTGATCTTGACGGAGACGGAGACGGCGAAATAAGAAATACAAATTCACGAGACAGCGACGAGAACGGTTCTGCCCTTCAAGAAGAACCAGCAGTGGAGTTCTTGCAAAGCAGCGATACTCGTTCATCCGTTGGAGGTCCTCCACCTTTCGCTGGGTTCAGTTCTACTCCACGAAGCTTCGTGCGTGTGGTTACCGTTGACCACGCAGGGGCCAGCACTAGTACCGATGAACAACGCCAACAACAACAAGAAGGAGCTTCTTGGGTGGAGGTAGAAAATGAAGACGATGACGAACGCAAGCAAATTATAACGCAGGGAAGATATCAGGAGCCCGATGCTTTTCTTGAAACACTCAATAAGCGGAAAAAAGCTCCATCGACGTGCAACGACGAGATCTGCGATGCCGTGATACGTGCGAATCCGCTGGCGGAGCGGCTGCGGCGCGCCAATGCACAGCTTCTTGCGCGGCCGCATACATACGCAAATGGTGCAAATGACCCGTCGGCATCGTCGAAAAAAAGCAGTTTACAGTTGCTAAATTGGCGCCTCGATTGCCCTTGCGAGCTCGAAAGGCGGGACGAGGAAAATCAAAATGACGCAACAGCCTGGTCGTCCTCGCAGGTGTCGGGCGACGCAGCGGACGTCGTTGCCGCTACAGACGGAACAACGTCGACTGGGAGTACTAGTGGACGCAGTGATGTGGTGAATGGTCAAAATTCGAAGGCCGGAGAGGACCGCCATGGTGAGCAGGGAACCTCCTCCGGATCGGACGCGTTTTGCCGGCCTGAATTCGCGCCGACGTTCAAGACTGCCAGCGTCTTCTCAACGACACGATGGGGTGGCTCTCAACAGGATGACGATGTCGATGGCGGAGGCCTTCGCGTCAGCGCAGGCTCTGCCTCACTCGCAGTTCTTCGCGGCAACCAGCCTGATCTGCGACCGAGGTGCCTCTCCGCGGGCCTCTACGATCGGGATCGGGATGCTCTGACTGACAGAATCGGACAGGGAGAGCAGTTTTTTGTCGCCGTGGACGAGCAGGAGGCGCAGATAGTGGCAAGAAAGTACTTGCGAGCGATCAAGCGCACGCCATTTTGCAAGGCGGCGCTCCGAGAACTTCCTCCTTCGTGGTGGTCCTTCAATGGGCTAATCGGGGAAGCTCCACGGTATGAATACAAGTACGACCCGCCGTATGAGGAGGAGAGGTATTACGCGTGGGAAAACTCCTCGTTTCAGTCTTGGTTCCACCACGACAACTCCACAGCTTCGCCCGACCAAATAAAAAAGCTGCTCTGCGGATCGTGGTCGGACGATAACCATTTCTTTGAACAAGAAGCCGAATTCGCTTTCGGACCTTTCGCGCGTAATTCAGCTGTCTTAGCCTACGCGTACTTCGGTGATCTCACCCTGTGCCATTCGCCCCCGGTTTCCCTTCGAGCACTGGAGCTGGCGAGACCTCCAAGCGCGGACCTGGGTTTTCCAACAGCCTGGTCGCTCACCGGTGTGGCGATTTACCATGTGGTCTCAGCGATTCTCTTCACGAGCGCGCAGCTGGCTGGCGTGACGTTCCTTACCCGGAAGGGGATCGAGTTTACCGGAGGGGAGCGGGCACAGATGGCGAATGAAACGGCGGGGAGCGACATCCCGTCGACCAGGACGTCACTCACCAATGATGAAACGAAGCGCACTGAGACCGAGCTTCAACAGCGCCAGTCCGTTGCAGTGTCTGCCCCCGTGTCCTTTCGGATGCATGAATGCAGCGGAAACGAAAGCGTGCGTCTGTGGGATATGGCGAAAGAGTACGCCTACAAAAACGCGGGTCTCAAGCCCCATGCCTACGCGGGCCGATTTGGGTGGCAGACCAGGAAGGAAAGCGCAGACGCCACCGAGAAGCTGCAGACCTACATGGGGCCGGGCACCCTACCAGTGTTGGTATTGGGGGATGTATTGGACGTAACGGGATCGGGAGACTACCAACAAAAAAACTTCCTGAAACGGTTTGCCCTCGACTCCTGGAAGGGCTGGCGGAAACGCTTTGAACGCCCGGACATGCACCTGATGGCGCGTTGCGAAAAGTGGGCTGACCGGGTGAACATTCGCGCCATCTTGGCAGTCGAGGAAAAAGATGTGGAGCAGATTCGAAACGCCGTCCGGGCTGCGGTTCGCTTGGTGGCGAACAGTAAGAAAGCGCCGATGTCCAGCAGCGGCGGAACCAGCAGGGCCGCGGGGGTCGTTTATTTCCCAGCATCCGGTGTGCACAGGGAGTCATCGTTTTCGGCGCATCAAGAAGAAGCTGCAGAGGGAGCGGTAGCAGAAAGCCAGCAACTTTTCGGCGCATCAGAGGAACAGTCGGCGTCTCAATTTTTTGTACAAGAGGACTCTGTCTCTGAGCCGTTGAGGCTCGTCGTAATGACCCTCGCGGAGGCCGACAAAGATCTCAAACTGTTTGAGAACCGTGACGAGACGAAGGAGTGGATTCCGGCTGATCTGCTCGCAGAGTGGTACAATCGAAACGCCATCGATTTTGTCGCCGAACAACATCAATAACTAGTGCGGAGAATAAACCGCATCAGCACAAGGGCAACAAGCACGAAGATAGCTCCATCCGCCTGGAGGTCAATGCTTTAGCCCAAGGACGGACAACCGAACCTGCACAACGGCCGCGCTTAATAAGTCTGGTGCGTCGCAGAATGGGTGAACGAGTGAACTCCTAGTCCTCCAAATCCTACATTGCCAAAAGGAAATCCTCTAGATCCTGGATCTCCTTCGTATCTGTACGAGTTACAGCACTGCCCTCGGATAAACAAAAAAAGACATTTTCATCTGCTTCCCTTCGCGATGCATTTCCTGACCCTCGAGCCTTTCTGCTGTGCTTGCAGTAGGTCAAGTAGCCATCGCAAGAGCACAATGTGAGTCATTTCACAGAAGTTTCGTGAGTTGGAGTTTTTTCAGATATTCTGTCTGCCTCTCCTGTCGCTGCTGTGGATCTCACTACAATTCTCTGCTATGAGTCAATGTGACGATGTGGCGTACCACTTACCTCGACGAACATCAAAATGTTTAAGCGCACACCACGAATCCGAAAAATGAAAGAGACAGGATGCACAAGCACATGCTGCAGCAAGAATCTATACGTCAAGTAGATCAAAACCGTAGCGAGGGGAAATTGTTTAATCAACATGAAAATCAAAATCTGAGGTTTCTTCGTTCTATCATGCAAATGGATCCGCCGACTTCTATTTCATTTTCACGACTCATGTTTTACAATGTTCGAAAACGTAAACGACTTTTTTGTCCCTTGGTGGACAATTCTGCAGCTTTTTTCAGTTTCCGTATTAAGATCTCATCTTCGGAAATTGAACTTCACTTTGAAATGACCCCCAGCTCCAGGACCACAGTGCCCATTGATTGTGCTAGTCTAGCAGCTCTGGTAGATGTTCGCCCCCCCAACAAGAAAAACTCATCACATTGTACCCTTTGAGGTTTCCTAGAATTGTACTTGCTCCGACGTTTTAGATAGACAACGCAGAATCATGGCAGATGACCTCGGTTTTGGCGACTTATCGTCTGACGATGATGTCGCGCAAGCCCCCCCGCCCGCCCCCAAACCGGCAGCGCCCGCACTCAGTACCCCGGCGACTTCATCTTCGTCCTCCTCGGCGCCCCTGCTGAACGGGCAGCACAATGCTGCATCTTCGTCTTCCTCAGCCCCGGTCACGCAACCCGCTTTCGCTCCCGCCCAAAGAAGCGGACCTGCAACATTTATCATGGGTCCGCCGAAACTCCAGCCGAGCAAGCCAAACACCGGCGGGCGCCCCAACGGCGGCGGCTTCAATCTGCTGAAGCACAACTCGCAGAACCAGCAGCGGCGCGGCGCCACACGCGGGCAGCAAGTAGGCACTGCAACTGGCGACACAAGCGCGAATGGCGGCACCGCGAAAGCCGGCGGCGTACCGGGTGGTCGAAACTTTGCCTATGGCGGTACCGACATATCTGACCACCGAGCGGCTCGTCAAGAGTTCCAGGCAACGACGGCGGCGGCTAAGGTGAATGATATACTCTTTGGAGCCAACTCGAAACTGGAGCAGATAGAGGCGGAGCACCAGAAGAACAGGGACAAAAAGGTGGGAAAGATCGTGAACAACGTAGCTCCACCCGGACAAGACCAAGACGTAAAGATGAGCGCGACTACCAGCACCGCAAAAGAGGATAATAACAATGACTCCGATTCCGAATCTTCTTCCGGCGACTACGGCCCCCGGCCAGAGCAGGAAGAGGAGAAGCAGCGCACCACACACCTGTTCAACACCTCGTGGGAGATCACGAACCGGCACAAGAAGTCCTGCATGGCCTTCAGTTTCGACAAGTCGGGCGCCAACATGGTGACCGCGGACATGGACGGACACATCTACTGGTTCGACTTTAACGGGACCGACCGCGAGTTCGAGCCCTACCGCAACGCGACGCCCAAGGAGGACTGCCCCTGCCACTGCTCCGACATCCAGCACATCGGCGACGGGATGCTGCTCGTCGCGGTTGGCGACGCCAAGCTGCGCGTCTACGGCCGCGAAATGGAGGAGCGCGGTTCGGCGTTCACGCTGGACCGAATCGAGGTCGGGGCGCCGCTTTTTACCACCAACAAGGGCGACTACGCCCTGCTCGACCCGGCCAACACCAAGGGACACACGACTCTGATCACCGATTGCGCGTGGCACCCGGACGACCCCGAGCGGTTTCTCAGCAGCAGCATCGACGGCACGATCCGCATCTGGAATGTCACCGGGCGGAAGATCGGGCTCGACCAGGAATTGGGGCACGAAACGCTGTTTAAGGTATACCATAGTATAGTACTTTTTTGCATACTAACGTGTGCGTGTTTTATTGAAAGGTCGTGGGTTTGTCATCGCTCGTCGATATTTGCGCTTATTGAAACTCGCTGCTACATCAATTCGATTCATGCGCTCCACGAACACCTGCTACGTCGTCGCCCTACTTTTGCAAGGATCTACTGCTTCAGCATCAACATCCTCAACATCAATACAGGTTCTGAATTACCGCAACTGTTTCGTCGGTGGCCCCCAGGGCGTCTACCCGAAGAGCTTTGCCGTGGACCCAGTCGCGTGCAAGAAGCTGCTCGCCGGCTGCAACGATGGGAGCCTGCAACTCTTTTTTCTGGACAAAAAGGACCGCAAGCCGCTGATTGCCCGCGAGGCGCACAAAGACGCCATCGTGAATGTGGTTTTCTTCGACGGGAAAATTTTGTCGCGAAGTCGCGACGGGACCATGAAGCTGTGGAACGCTTCCCACGTCGTGGGTCCCAACCTGAAGCCCATTCATGTGTGGGACAACCTCCCCTCCGATGACCAGGCGGACCGCGGCAACATGCAAATCATAACCGATTTTCGCAATCCGGAAGACTACGAGCGCACAAAGCAGATGGTAGCGACCTGCACGTCTGGAATGCAAAACACGGTGCAGGTCTTCTCGCTGCACCCACCCTACGAGCGGCTGCAGATCTTGTACTTCGAGGAAGCCGTGGTGCGAATCGCGTACCCGATGGTGAAAAACAACGCGAACAAAGAGATCGACTTAGAGCAGCTCGCGGAGCGGAGAGCGAAGAAGGACAAGCTGCTGCCATTTTCCTTCGGCGTGGGCGGCAAAAAGGACCCCGCCGGAGCAGGAGCGGCGAGCAGCAGCAGCAGTGGCGCCAATAAGGCCACAAAAGATGAAGACCACATGGGTCAAGACGACGAAGATTTTTCCGACGACGTGGAGGAGGACGATGGCGGGCAGCCAAAAAACAAGGACGAGGACCCGGAAGAAGACGAAGCAGAGAAGATGCTGGAAATGATGTCAGAGCAATTTGGCCGCTTCGAGCTGCCCGACTACGAGCAGGTCGAGCGCCAGAGAAAGGCTGCGCAGGAAGCAAAGAAATTGAAGAGAAAGCTTCGAAAGAAGAAGGAGCAGGCCGTGAAAGACCACTTGGCGCAGCTGGCGGCCAACGCGGAAGCGGGCGAGATTGACCAGTCCTTTCTGCAGGACATCCTGCAAAAATCGAAGAAGGGGCCGCCAGAACCTCTGCGACAGCTCTTCGTTGGGCTCAAGTCCGGGAAGATCGTCATTTACTACAACACGGACTTTTCCAAGCGCGGGATCCTCTTCTCCCTCCGCAAAACGCTGACAAGGCAGAAGAAGGACGAATCCTCCTTCGCCACGGACGCCATCGCCGCCGACGACAAACAGGGCTTCTGGGACCGCGGCATTCGGTTGATGCGCGACGGTAACATCAAGGAGATGGGCTTCAAGGGAAAGCAACGCGTGAAGACGGAGCTCGAGCGCCGGGCGCGCATCGAGGACACCAGTATGCCGCAGCCCGTGATGAACCCCTACCCCGTGCACGACGGGTTCGCGCAAGCGCTAGAGTACGCACAGGGCGCGGAGCGCAGTAAGCTGAACCCCGTCACCAAGATGATCCTGGCTGCCGAGGGCATCACCTTGGACGAGAAAGGACACGTATAGAAACTAAACCTTGAGGCTATTTTCACATCATATCATTTTATTTTCTACCACCTCCGTGAATGTAGATGTAGAAGTAGATGACCAGTCTTCATCGTTATCTCAGAAGCCCTTTCCAACGAACTTTGTAATTCTATGCCGCTTGCTGGAAAAAAAAATCACTAGGCCGAATTGCCAAAACTTGAATTTTCAAAAACAAACAGGCCGTCCAGCCCGAGGGCGTGGTTCCGCTGCACGAGCAGAACCCGCAGCAGGTGCTGCAGCAGTTTCAGCCGAAGAGCGAGGAGGATCTGGTGTACACGCGCGCCTACCGGAACAACAGAACCGTGCTGGATTACGACATCGATGAAGTGGATACCCGCGACAAGGCCACCGACATTCTCCAGGGCGAGCACTGTCCGCAGTGCGGGCGAAAGATCTGTTCCTGTGGGTACATGCGGCGCCTGAAAGGTCTGGAGGAGGACCCCGAGGAGGTGGAGCGGGCCGCGAAGAAGGCAAGGAAAGAAGCCATCCAGCGCCGCGAAATTGCCACCAAGCAGAAGTTTGGCGGCAAGGCACCCCCGAAGACCAACCTCAGCAAGAAGTACACCAGTTACACTATCGGAGAACACTACCACAGATAAAGATTGTTTTTCCTACTTTTTGGACCTGTTCGCTGCTCTATGTATGCTTCCAGCGTATTTTGCTGGACGAGTACGGGTACGGAATCATGGTATACATAGCGACTTGGTGGCGATGAGCCCAATAAAAACACGGAAGCGACACATGAAAACTCACATGATTATTGCGGATAAGGATAATGTAAAAGACTGTGGTTGGCTTTTGTTTGCCCACATGGTTCTGACATCGCACGGTCCCGAGCATAATCCCCTTCGGCCTTCTCGAGCATACTTTCTGAACAAACGAAAGTCATTGCTGTTCTTGGACTTCAGTTCTATAATCTCCGCTTTTGAGAATGGTGCCTTGCACCTGATGAATACAACATGGAGTGACTTTATTTTGTTGTTGATTGGTCTATGCGCGTCCCGTCGGAGGCTAATGGCTAAGGCTTGCCGCGGCTCTACCAAGTACTAGAGGAGCTAGAGAAACAGGAGCGAGCCAGAAGATCAAGATGAAGTGAGAGAGAGCCGCGTTGCAAATCCGATGTCAATATGCGAGTGCCGGAGCAGGCAGCTCGAGATTATAAATGTCTTTTGTTTTTCTTCTTTCTACGTCTGTCGACGTGCTACAGGGTGCCTTTGCCTTGTGCTCCAAATGGTACTAACTTTCTTTTCCGACTGTACCTTTAGCTATGACGTGGTCGCACTAGGATGCCCCCCCTTCTATCAGGCAACTAATATGTTGTGGACGAAATTTCTGTAGTGACGTAGCTCTTCAGTAATTGTTTTCACGGAAGAGCAGTCGTCCACGACCTATCCGCTTGCTTTTCGTCACAGTGGCCGCGAGGTAAGTATATTTCTATGTGTGACACAGTCAAGAAAACAGCCACCAGCTCAGGCTCGTCGCGCTAAGGCGGCGCAGTTGCGGGACCACGAAAGTATAAATTCAACGGGGGGGGGTACTAGCTGTAGTTTGTCGCCTCCTCGCTTCTCCCAACGGCTGTGAGCCGGTCGCCGCAGTTGCGACCGACTTTCGTACAACCTTCTCGCCGAGTCAGCTCCCACTATCGCTGAGCGACGAGCAGGGGACGACTTTTACAAGATGAATATGCAGCAGCAGATGATGATGGCTGCGGCCACGGGCGGTGGGGTAAACCCCCTCGGTGGGATGAATCCGCTGGACATGTTATCAAAATGAAAAATCCCCCCTCCCCATATTGAAAAGCTATGTGTCCGAAATTTTGTGTTGCTGATTTGAGGTCACAAATCACATGTGTCTTGCAAGACGACAAGGGCAGAAGCTTCCGCCCCATTATGGACGGACGCGATTTGTCATGCTGTTGGGCTTAAGGGGGAGCCGTTTGCCATGCTGAGCAACTAGACCCATACGCCCCTACCTAGCCTGGGGATCTGGCCGCAATGCCTTCCTGCAATACAAAGCTGATTTGTGTACACAAATCCAGCATCACGCCTCACGCCTCACAAATCCAGCATCAGAAATTTCGTTCCGATATGGGGAGGGGGGATTTTTCCTTGCAATACATGTTTGCCTCCTGCAGCGGCCCGGCCAACGACCCACTTGCCGAGCTGAAGGAGATTGGCGCGGGCGAGGCGCGCGCTCTAGGAGCGAAAAGCAACAAGAAGCACTACCTGCGGATTTGCTTCCACTCAGCCTCCAAGCTCGCCACCGACCGGTTCGGGAACTGCGACCCGTACGTGCATGTCACCATGGGCGGCGGGACCCAGGAGCTCTCCTTCCAGTCGATCACGATGAAAAAATCCACGTCCCCGGTGTGGGAGGACGTGTGGGAAACCCAGATCGAGATTGGCGTGCACATGAACTGCATGATTCGGGTGTACCACGAATCGTTCGGGGTCGACACGCTGCTGGGCGTCACCTCCTTGATCATCCCCCAGGCGGAGGCCGCTGTGAAGCGCGAGACCCTGAAGCTGGCGGGTGTGCCCACCGTCGGGTTTTTTTCGCGCACGAAGCCCGCGTCCACCATCACCGTTTTGTACCAAGTCACGAACACGCTGAAGCACGCCCTGGACCTGGTGCAAATCGGCGACATGGACGACATCGACCTGCAGCCAAAGGATTTGAACGTCTCCATCGACCTACGCCGGTTCCGCATGAAGAAGTATGCAAAAAAGGAAGATCGGGTATAGTTAGTATTTGAAAACGCGAAGAAAATTCTGGAGGAAGGCCTCTACGTTTGAAGTTCATCTTCATGAAATCTTTGCAATATGAAAAATCTTAGCAGTTGGTTTGGACTTTCCTGGTGGCGCTATTCTCTTCCATTTTTACATCTTTTCGCATTCGCTCGCGATTTGGCGCAAAAGAGAAACAAATCTGCGAGCGAGAGCAAACGAAGACGGGCTACTTCCACGGAAGAGATCTGATCTCAACCTCGAAACTAAAATCAGCTCGTGATGGTGGTCGGCCTGGTGGACATCCAGAAGGCCGCCCTGGCCGAGGAAGCGAAGGCTGAAGCGCAAGACGACGACGACGGGGACGAATCGGTGGCAGCCGGCGCCGGTGCGCAGGTGCGTGCAAGTCCAGAAATCATCATTAAAACGGCGGAGCGCGAAGCCGGGTGGGACGACGGTGGCGTCGACGGGTGGGAGGTAAACTGGGCGCAGACCATGAACCGCGCTGACATGCTCCAGCACGTCATATCCTTCACGCTGCAGGAACTGCAACCCGACGGCAGTAAGTTTGTACGCGGGGTGTGGGAGGAACCCTTTTCGTCCCTGGTCGACACGGTCTCCCAGTCCGGCGCGCCGCTGCACTGCTGGATCCAGCTCAAGGACGCCATAGGTGTCAACGCGGGCAAGGCTCTGATCGAACTTGACATCTTCGAAAGCGAGCGACACAAACTTCCGCCCATCGCCAGCGTGGAAGATCTGCAGATTCGTGCAGGTCCTTATGATTCAATTGCTAAGCTTCAGGACTATAACACTAATTTCCAGATGTGATGTCTCGTCATCTCTACTTAGGACGAGATTTGTTGCTCGATGTAGAAGTGAAGGGAACTCCTTCAATCTCAGTGCGTGCGAGGCATGATGCTTCGGCTTCCATCAAAATTCAACTGCAACGAAGGCGCACCTCCGCTTGGAGACCGCGAGAAACCGGTGGAGTATTTCGTGCACCTGTACGGAGATTTCTTCCCGCAGATTGACAAGCCCGGCATGTTTTCTTCTGCACCGGGTCCTTTGGATCCCCAGTGGGGGTGCGACCCCTTCGTGCGCATCTCCATGGACGGGCCCAAGGTGATCTCCAAGCCGTTCCAGTGTCAGCGACGCCGCGTGATCTGGGGCGACGCGGTCCGCATCCGCACGAAAATTGGGAACACCCGCGCAAAGATCGAGCTGTTGGACGGAGACGCGAGCCTGTTCGGTGGCGACGAGAAGCTGCTGGGCGAGATGACCATTTACAACCTGAAACCGGGGGTGAACAACTGGTTGCACTTCGAGGGTGGAGCCCTGCACGCCACCAACGAGGACATCTCGCTGGCGATGATCAAGGGCGGTTCGGTCGGCCCCGCCTCCACCTACCGCGGCTCCCTCTGTGTGCACTTCTCCACCAAGGCCAAGGCCAGCGCAAACCTGTGGCCGCCGCACCTGCCCCGCTTGCGGAGCTACGCGAAGGCGCAGCTGGTCGTCAAGATGTACCGTGGCCTGTACTTGACGGAGTTCGCGCCGGAGCAGGGCGAGCCCCCGCGCAAGTGCAAAATCCTCATCCACGTGCCCTCGGGTGGGCTGCCGGTGCGCATGACGCAGAAGGAGCTGGACAAGCTGCCGAAGTACACCCGGCAGCAGGACCCGAATCTGAATCCGATCAAACCCCTGAATCCCAACATCCTGTGCTTCCCCGGAGAAATCGAGGAGGGCGGCATGCTGAACTTCCTGGTCGGCGACGAGGAGCGGCGCCTGGCGCGGCAGCGCCGGACCTGCCTGGGCTTGTGCGGGCCCTCGAACCCGGAGGAGTATGACGAGGAGGATGACCCGACCCGGCCGCTATTCTACGTGGAGCGGCGGAGTCCGCCGTTCTACCTGCTGCCCGGCGTGGACAAGTGTTACATGTACCTGTTTTTAGACGACGAATTGGACCAGCTGAACCGGGAAACAGACAACCCGGCGGCAAACCCGCCAAAGGTTTTTGGCCTCATGAACCTGATGGATCCCAGCTCCGACCCACTGAAAGTGCAGGCGGCCACCATGGGGTCGGAGCAGAGAACCTCGGTAGCCGGGCAGACGGTTGAGTTGACGGCCCACGAGAAGTGGCAGCTGCGGGAAGTGGAGCGGGACAAGGTTCGTCTGCAGCAGGAGCGCGCCCGGCCGAAGTGGGAGAGGCTGCGGTGGGACATGAGCGTGCTCACGCCACCGGACACCGCGATTTACGAGACCGGGGTGGTGGGGAGGTTGCTGTGTAGCGCCAAATTAGACGAGGACATCGACAAAGACGCGATGGACGAAATCGAAGATTTGGAAGAGGAGGACCTGGTGAAGGCAAAGAACGGAAGTAACGACAACGGTCACGCGAAGCAGGGCACCGCGATCGCGCCTGTGGACATCGAGCTGTTGGATCCGACGGCGGAGAAAGCGGCGGGCGGGGCCGAGGGATCAACGGAGGGCCACCTGCCGCGCCACACGGTCCGCAGTAAGAAGCGCAAGCCGGACAGGATTGAGATGTTGCCGAAAACGTTGATGCCGACGGGTAACCGGTTTTGTGGACCCGCACTGAAGGAGATCCCGGTGGGATCCTTCGGAAGCGAGGTTTCGTACAAGCGCAAGATGCTGAGCGACATGTACACGGTGTACTGCCACGTGGACGTGTTGTGCGGGCGTGACCTGCCCGCGATGGACGAGAACGGGCTGTGCGATCCGACCTGGATCGTGCAGGTGCAAAATAAGGAGGCCGTGTCCATCAAAGTGCCGCAGTCCCTGAACCCCACGTACGTGCAGCGCGTCGTGATCCCCTACGAAGTGTACATTCCGCCGTCCTACAGCGCCTCGGGCGAAGGCTACCGGAAGCGCGTCGGGAACGTGAACGGGCATTTGCAGCTGGAACCGGACCCGAACAACCCGCTCCCGCCCGTGCGGCTCATCATCCGCGATCGCGACGAGGGCTTTCTGCTGCAACCGGACACGTTTCAGGAGGTCGCCACGATCGCGAATTTAGCACCCTTAAACTTGGACGACGAGTCCACGCGCATCTGGAAGAACCTGCCGAAAGGCCAAACACCCCCGTCTTCGCCGAAAGCTGGGGCCACGTCTTCCTCCAGCGCCTACATTGTGGGTAAAAACGCCGCCGGCGTAGAGGTGGACAACTACGGCTTCGAAAAGGGGCAGCTGCGGCTGAACGAGGCGCACGTGCCGGTCTGGCAGCGGCTGGACGTGCAGGAGGACGGCAAGACCATGCAGCAGCTGGACAACGCCAAGGGGTGGAAGGGCAAGCCCATGGTGCTGTGGTCCGCGGGCTACTCGCTGCAGGCCGGGGCGCACCTGATGTACAAGGAGTGGCGGTTCGAGCCCCCGAACGAAGTGGAGGTCTCCGGCATGCTCTCCAGCGACAGCGCGGCGGCCAAGACGTTGAAGAAATCGATGTACGCGTCCTCGCTGCTGGACGACGACCAGCTGGACGTGGTGGACATGATGACGGTGCGGGAGATCGCGGCCGGCGAGGTGTTCACCTTCGACTACCAGCAGAACGGTCGGGCCAAGGTCGCGGGGGTGGACCAGTGGATCTCCAACTTTTTTCCCGGCAAGAACTGGGTGCCGGTGGAGGACCAGGAGCGGAACATGGAGCCCACGCCCGTCTTCCACATCAACACCGGGGAGTTTAAGTACTACCGCACGACGTTGGATTTGCTGGGGATCCGCCGGTTGTCGAAGGAGGTCAAGTACGGGCTGAGCCTGCGGGTGGGGTCCTTCTGGAAGACCCCGGTGGACGTGGAGCTGGACGACTCCGAGCTGCCCACGATCAACTTCAAGGGCGAGGCGCCGCCCGTGCTCGAGTGGCAGGAGCTGGGGGAGAAAGTGAAGTCCGTGATGCGCTTGGTCGCTACGCGGGACGAGGACCAAGCGAAGAACGCGACGAGTCTGCCGGCGGGCGCGGGCCCGCAAGCAGCGGCCTTGTCGCAGGACAACATCAGTATCGCGAGCAGCGTGGCGACGGACGTCGGAATCGACGAGTTTCTCGGCATCCGCATCGTTTGCCCGGTCTACAAAGCGCCGATCATCGACTATTTGCAGGTGGCCCTGCGAGCGAAACAAAACAAAGGCGCAACAGCGACAGGTATCCGTTGTGACTGCATACTTGTTGTTTATTTTCTTGGGTCATGTTCATCTTCTTTTCGTCAGTGCTCGGACAACACGATTTTCACTCGTCCTGAAATCTGCTCCTATACAGCACCCGCCCCGGTGCAAATCTTTATGCAAAGCGCGTCTTGTAGTAGCACTCGCGCTTGGGAGTCGTTGTCGTTCCGTAATAGAAGCAAGTACAAGTAGACTCGCATCCGAGTTTTCCTAGCCCTGTGTAGGTGATACCTGTGTTCATATACCTTGCCCTGCACGTGCCATACCGTGGCTCGAATCTCTCTGCTCCGTTGCGAAAAACGATCGTTGTACTCGTTAAGCGTACTAACTGGACAAACACAAAACGTACAAGTACAACCCCCTCGTGTTATAGTGGGTGTCAGTTGATGTTATTAAGAAGCCCCAACGCATTCGATTCTACCCACGTGTAGTCTATGGCTTGATCGGGCGCGACTCATCTTTCTGTTCGGTGTCGGCAACAGACAACGAGAGAGCGCCTCTTGGAGCTTGCCATCGGGCTGCTGGAGGAGACTTCTTACTTACTTACTTGCCGCACCGTCGTCCTCAAAGAACACCGAAAGCAAGGAAACGATGAGCAAGGTTCCAGCGCCGCCCGCTATTGACATACCGGGCGAGGAAGGAGAGGACTTTGACGATCCTCCCTCGATGGACTCTTCCTCGTCTTCCACTGCAGTCAGGTATCTCGGCCCCGCTTCGCCCCCCAGTGCCCCGGCGATGGACAAGACGTGGATCTTGGTCCTGTTTGTGCTCTACGGAGCGTGCAGCTCGAGCATGGTGCTCATCAATAAGTCGGTGGCCCTCAATTTTCCTTACCCCTGGACCATGCTATTTTTGCAAGCTATCGGGACGGTGCTAATCCCGATCGTGTTCGGCCGTTGCCGGTGGTTCGAGCGCGTCTTCGGCGAACGTGTCGACGTCTGCCGTAAGCCTGGTGTTTCAAGTACATCTTCAAACGCCCAAGCAACATCCACCAAGGCCACCGGAAAAGATGGCACGCGAGCCGCCACAGCCACACGGAACAAGGCTTCATCTACTTCGCACAAGTACAACTACTCCAATGTAGCACCAGGAGATGAAGACCCCGCCAGTTCCGCGAGCGGAGTAGAAACATCAACTGTGCCGGGTACTAGCGCTGTCCGGAAAGTAGTGCCTCTCGAGCCATTGCCAGCGAAGTTAGGCAAGAACGCTGAAACAAGTACGACTACTGCAGGCGCGTCCTCAGAAGTGACATCAACTTCGGGAGCATCGCTGAGTCTTCAAGATGTGGTCTTGGAACCAGCAGGCCGTCCGCTGGGACATCAAGCTGATGCAAACGCGTCGCTGCGGCAGGTCGTGAATAACGAGAGCCACTCTGGCAATACCACTCAGCAGGAGCACGACGGCAGAACAGACGACCAGATGCAGACCGAGGATTTGATCGGGTCATTCGAAGATGGTGAAGACGGGCAAATCGATGAAGTACAAACCGAGGACCTGCGCCGGCCGATGGAGCTGGCAGGCATTCAGTTGCCTCGCACACCGAAGGGCCAGGCACTCTTGCTCGGCGAAGCCATGTTCATCGCAGTGCTGTTGTGGTCGAGTTTCCTAGCTCTGCGTCACGTCTCGGTCCCACTGTTTGTCGTTGTGCGCAACAGCATTCCCGCCCAAACGGCCTTTGTGGAGTACTTCGTCAGCCCCGAGGTGAAACTGTCCAGGGTCGCGGTGCTTGGTTTGCTTCTCACTTTTGTCGGCGCCTTGGTCTACACGGCGGCGGAAAACGACTTGTTTCGAAACTATCGCCAAACAGAACGAGAAGCGCCGGGGCGGAGCGCACGCAGCGAGAATTCTGTCAGCGGTGGAACTTCGGCTTCGCATGATCCGGTAAAATCTTCTCCGAGAGGACTGCTTGAGGAAGTGCAGAAGTCGCCCATGGGTGTGTGGTACGCAATTTTTCACAGCATGGTGGCGGCCGCGTGTACGACGTTCGACAAGACCGGCGTTCGTTACCTGAAGGAGCACGAGAACATCTCTCCGCTGCGCAACAACCAGGCCCGCTTCTTTGTGGCGCTGCCGATATTGTTTCTCTTCCTCTGGAACGTGGAAGTGTTTGCGCAGGTGGACGCAAAAGGGCGGCCCACGACGGACATCTCGGCGACGCCCGCCTCGTTCCAGCCGAATCTCCACTACATCGACTGTCTCTTCGCCTTGTTTACCCCGGGCGAGAACACCAAGATGCTGGTCTTTCTTCTTTTGAGCATCCTCATGGGTTTCTCCATGGGCACCATCAACTTCAACCTGCAAGCTGTCATCTCGGCCGCCAGCTTCCAGGTGGGCAACGTCGCGAACAAAGTGGTGGTTATCCTCGCGTCGCGCATCACGCACCCCGACGCGGTCTCGCTTGGGTCGTGGTGCGGACTCTGCATCTCGTTTCTCGGGGTGTCGGTCTGGACCTTCGCGGAACAAATCAAACAGAAATTCTTTGTCGGCTGAAAAAGATTTTGTGGACAAGAGCTGAACTTCAACTTTCCGTCGTGTTATATAAACAAGATGTAGTTCTTGACATCTTTATCTTTTACCAGGCCGCTCCGCGAGATCGACACTCTAAGAAGACCCCCGTTCAAAACTAAGACATGGTGGTAGCAGTACGACGGAGTCTAATACATGGACTGAGATAGTGCTGTTGCACCACAAGCAGTGTCGATTGTTCATACGATCTAGTAGTTCGCGACCGAGATACTGTTTGCGACAACATCAAGCGCCCTTTCTGTGCGTTGCACTACATCATCATTGTCGAAACATATCCATACTTACACGAGGGCAAGAACTACTATTTGCTCCGAGGGAGAGTAGTGTCTGAATCTGAAATACAAGTTCAGATTGATAATGAAATTATGCGGGGCAGGGGAACAAAAATTATGCGAATGCCACACTCTATATCTGAAAAATGAAAATCCAGTCAGATTGTGGATATGGATCGGCAACAAAGTGGAAAAGTAAGTAGACCGTGCTGAAAAGCTCGAGACAGAGGTATTCGTAAAAGATAAAAATCAACTTCTCGTCACAAACCTCCGATCTTCAGGTCTCCGCGAAGAAAACGGACAGATCGTGGTGGCGCAGGATGAGAAGTTCGCGCTGCTGCCGAGTCTGGCCTTTTGGCTGCAGTCCACCATCGGGCTCGGGGACTTCGGCGCTTTGTCGCTCCCGCTGCAGGAGTTTGCGGCGCCGGGCCGGTTTCAGGGCGCGTGGTTCGAGCAGGTGGCGAACGCCATGGAGAACCTGCCCGTCCAGTTTCAGGGGCTGTGTCCCATGAAGCACGTGGCCACGGACCCCAAGGCCACCATCGTGTACGTGGACGTGTTCGCGGAGAAGGAGGGCAACTTGTGGTGGGACATCGACGCGCGCATGGGGCGGAACATCCGCGCGCAGTCGCTGTTCCGCGTGGACGACCACACGCAGTACCTGAACCCCGCGGACTACTTTTTGAACGCCCCGGAGCTGCTGGATGACGAGTTCGAGAAGCAGCCGACCTTGTACGTGGACCGCGAGAACACCACCCCCTACCCCAAGGGCAAGACCGTCGTCGAGATCTCGCTCCGCCCCTTCTACGACTGGGCGCAGGGCGGGGAGACGACGGCAGTGGTGGAGCTGTACAACAAGGAGACCCCGTTTTGGGAAAAGGAGCTGGCCACCTTCAAGCAGGACTACAACCACCAGGTGCCGCACCAGCTGGGCGGGGGCCGCACCGCGAACGTGCGCAAGGTGGCGAACTGGACCACCGGGCGGCTGTCGCGGATTATGGCGTTCTCAAATGTTACATTCTCAACTGTGACATGATTTGTAATGCAAAAACGCAATCAGAATCGACACGATCAAGCTGCTTGGCATGACAAATTCTCAAAGAGCCAAACAGGCTGAGAATCTTTGCCAGATCTGTCATGCAAAACGCGCAAGGTGACCCCTTTCACTTTTGCCATTCCTGCATCACAAATCCATTCTCTGGTGGCGAAAGTAAGGAAAAGTTGGCGTAGTAGTTGGATGTGCCCGAGTGTGATGGCGATGGCTTCGGTCCGCCTGACTCCGCGACCCGGTGGCCTGACCATCTGCGGAAAGGTGCCCTATGGGTTGCGTTTGTGGTTTCGGTCGGTTTAGCATCACAAATCCATGTAACAGTTGAGAATGTAACAGTTGAGAACGCCATACGGATGATGCGCGCCTTCGGGTGGCGCTACAAGTCGCGGTACCACCGCCCCACGCAGATTCAGGTGGTGGTCAAGGGGAAAACGAAGAACCTGATCGCCCCGCCACCCGCGGCGGAGGACGAAGAGGAGTCGGAGGAGTCCGACAACGGCGGCGAGGATCAGGAGGAGGAGCGGTCGAAGAAGGAGCGTTATCCTGTGCAAAAGTATCGTACTCGTAGTAATTGCTATCATGCATGACAAATATTCCTTTTTAGGTAAATCAGCATTACAAATTCCGTTTTTCTTCTTGAAAAAATTTGTGATGCAATTTATACTAGTACGATAGGATACTTTTGCAATGCATAAGCGGGAGCGCAAGTCGAAAGTGGCGGATAAGTCAAAGGGCACGAAATCCGCGCAGGCCAAGCTGGACCGGATGCGGCGCACGGAGGGAACGAGCCTGGCGAAGACCGACGAGGAGAGGAAGCTGCTGCACCAGTGGACCTTCATGCGGCCCGTGGGGCACCTGATCCACGAGCACGACCGGGACTCGAAGATTCTGGCGCGCCTGCGCATGGTTAGCTACATGGACGAGGAACCGAACGATTTTCACGCCGATAACTGGGAAAAGCTGGAAGAAAACGACCCGAAGCTGACGAAGGCGGTCAAGAACGAGGTGATCACGACGCCGCGCGATCCCAGCCTGGAGGAGAAGCGGACCTGGGCCCAGGTGAGCAACAATTTCGTCACCATCAAGTACGGGCTCACGCTGGATAAGCGCATTCTCCGCGCACAGATCATCTGGGCCGCGCCGCAGCAGAGGGTGATCTTCAAAAACCCGGGGACCTTACTCTACGTGATAAAAATCCTCGAGGGCGAAAACGAGGGCAACTACATTCAAGTCGTCACGCCGGGCTTCGACCTGCGCTTCGCGTTCGAAACCTCCCTGTACGTCAGAAAAACGCTCCTGGAAAGGTGGCGAACGTTGGAGCGAAAAATCGCGGAAAACACGAAGAAGTCAAATCAGGTACTTTTTTTTGTTTGACTTAGAGCGATTGCGATCGTTGTAAGTACTATGAATCATGTAGCTGCCCAAGCCACTATTTGCACTTTTCTCATTAACAAACCCAATCGCTCTCCTCCACGGATCGCATCGACTATCAGGCCGACAGCGGAACCTCGTCAAAGGCCAAGTCCAAGAAAAAGAAGAAGCAGGAAGAGAACACCGACATGGAGCCGAACGGGTTTTCGCTCTCCATCCCGGTCCGGGAGAACGAGTTTGTGATGCGGTTGTACCGTAAGTTCGGGCTGTCCATCTTCGATCGCGAGCAGACGGAGTCGTGGTACCGCAAGTACCTCGGCGAGGTGTTCCAGGACATGTTCGCGGACATGCACCTCTTCGAAGAGTCGAAGGCCGTGCGGATCCGGAAGGACGGCAGCAAAACCGATCCCTACAAGGAGCGGTTCATGATGAACTCTATGAACATGCGCCGGAGCCTGATCGTCGGAGAGACGATGGACTTCGTGGGCGAGCTGAAGGGCCACGTGTCCCTGGAGTCCGTTCCCCAGAGCGAAGTGGACTTCGACCGCGGCTCCAAGGACTTCTTCGACACCATCCCGCAGCCCCTCGCCATGCCGCTCAATCGCTTCTGGCAGATCGACACCTTGATGGCGCACGTGTACGTGTTAACCGCCAGAAATCTCGTGGATCCCGCCATGGGTTCCGGAAGTATTAACCCCTACCTGACGGCCACCGCGGTAAGTGCAATGCAATGCATTTGATGTTGAGACGTATTTCTGCCCTGGCTGTAATAGGAGGCGTGAACCTAAATTTCTATGAGTTCAGTCATCGGGTAACATCTTGATGCTGCTGTGGCGATCAGAGCTGCTTTATGAAGCTTGTCACATGGCCATTATCCTTATCGATCTTTCACTTTCTAGGGCGCGACGCACATTGTTTCGCCGAAGCGCATCTCTTCCGCGCAGACGAACCCGGATTTCTACGAGTCGTTCCAGCTGCCGGTACAGATTCCGGGCACGGACTGCATCACCCTGACCGTGATGAACGCGAACACGATGGGCGACTCAATTGTCGGCCAGGTGGACATTGATATTGAGGACCGGTGGCAGGCTGTGATCCAGAAAAACCTGACGCAGCTGACGTCGATCAAGTGGCTCAAAGACCACCTTTCCGACGAGGGTGTCGACGAAGAAAGCAACGAAAAGATCTACGGGAGCAAAGTCTTGAGTCAAGAAGTCGTGAGATGCAACATTTGCTCCAAATGGTCTGATTGCGTTTTTTCACTCCGCGACATTAGCCTTTGACGTTCGTCAAGATAGAAAAAATTAAAATTCTACATAACATGCAGATGAACGCTGGAAGGACGAATTTGTCGTGTAGAGTTTTGACTTCGACTCAAGCTTTTCCTACTACAACTTTCGGCCCCAATTGGCCCCGGGCAAGCCCTTTCCCATCGAATTTTCTGAGTTGAATCACATCGACCCAGACTCGAAATTGCGCACTCCGGCGGGCAGCATTCGGTACTGGGTGGACCTGGTTCCCACGGAAGAAACCTACCACGAGTTCGACGTGGGCGCAACCAGGAAGGGCGCGGACTTCGAGATCCGAGTCACGGTTTGGAATGTGAAGGGCGTGACCATCTACCAGGATGACGGGCAGCGCAACGACCTCATCGTCCGCGGAACCCTGATTATCCGCAGCATCGACGGGTCGGTGACCCGACATACGAAGGAAACGGACTGCCACAAGTTCTGCAACCAGGACGGCACCTTCAACTGGCGGTGGAAGTGGCCCGTGGTGTGCCCCGCGGCCAGCTGCAGTCTGGTCCTGCAACTGATGGATTCGGACGCACTAACGGACGCCGAACCGTTGTACGACCCCGAGGTGGTGCCGCTGGACCACCACTTGCGTTTGGCCTACACCAACTACATACACCACAAGAACATCGAGAACGCCGTGATGGGCAATCACCGCACCTACGTCCTGTTCGATTCCTGGCCCGCAGGTAAGATGAAATGCAGTATATTTTTCATCTTTTTATATCAGCAGGTAGAACCAATTCATGAATGATGTTCTTGTTTAGAGCTGCGCCTTTTTTGTCTATGTGCGTGCTGTCCTCCGGTCCCACTCTTGCATTCTTAGTGATCGTCTCATTTTCACGGTTCTGCTACCGATGAGCAAAAATATCCCCCCACGTTCTCTCTGAAAAGAATCCCATGATGTACCTACTTCTATGTTACCAATCTAGATGCCCCCAAGCCGGTCCGCGTATCCTGTCTCCCCTGTTGCAACAAAACCATGGAGCCAACGCCAGCGTTGTTGATGTGCGACGTGCAGGTGGTGCCGACCGAATGGGCCGAGTCACACCCGTGCGGCGAGGGCCGCGACGCTCCGCACCCCCTCCCGGAGCCCGCCGGGCGGGTGTCCTGGCAAACGGCGCTCAAAGACCCCGTGCTCCTCATCAAAGTTTTGCTCGGTCCCCAGAAGGTGGTGATGTGTAAGTGGCTCTGCGGCTGTACCTGCTTCTTGCTGCTTGCCGTCGCGGTATTCGGGCTGCTTTTTTTCCTCAGTCAAATTACCGGCGCTTCCGGACTGGGCCTCATCGGGCCCGCATCCTGAACCAACCTGGGGAGGAACGACAACGAATTCAATCGACACTTACGATGCTGTCGGTGTCGGAAGCAGGGGCATAAGAAGCAACAAAAGATGTTTTCTTGTAGCTTCAGACCGACAGTAGCTTCGATGATGCAAATGATAAGAACCTACATGTACATGTATGCTTGAATCTACTTTTTCTTTGTTCTCGAGGGACAATGCGTACGTAGAAGAGAACTTGCCTCTCTGTCTAAGCTTGTTGCGGCTTCGATATTTTGGTTCTTCTTGTGGTTTGTGGTTGGAAGCCCTCATTGCCAACAACATGATATTGACATTCAGCCTGTGCATGGAAGCAAACAACATTGCGGCAACTCGTGCGTTCGATGATTGCTAGCGTATGGTGATGGAAACATCAAAATCAATGGCGCGTATAACAAGTACTTATCAGGAAGGAAACTACATTATAATTTTCCGATGGTTTGCTGGAAACAGTGGCGGACTTTCGCTGATAGGATTAGTAACGCCTTCTAGCGCGTATGTATTTATCATTCTTCTCGACGTTGCATACGCAAAGAAACGCACTCTCAGTGGCAGTGTGAAAACTTCACTATGGCTGCATGACGGGTTTTTTTTTCGAAACCGATCAAAAGGATATCGATAACTAGAAGCAAACGCTAATAAACTCTGTCGCAAGCCGCGAATTGTCTAGCGTGATGCGGCAGCACAGGTGCTCGCTTTTGGTGCAATCAACGGGCCGCTTTTCTGCACAGCGTTTGTTCGGAAGAACACAATAAGCAGCGGTATTTGGAATCGGATCGATTCTTTCGCGTACTCGTTAGGCAGTGTAGTCTATCTCATCTTCTTCGACTAAAAGTACAAATGTACTCCATCTATCGTATGTGATTCTCTTCGTCGAAGCATCACAAATCGAGATACTGAAGCCGAGCATGTCCTTCGTTTTCGTTGTCGATATCGCATGTAGACCATTCGTAATCGTGGTCTTCGACGTAAGAAAATGAAACAGTACGGAGGTGTCCCTTCTTTCAATTACCCGAAGTGACATCATCTGACGAGAAAGAACGCAAGCACATTATACCCCAAAGGAAATCAAAATTTTGTTTGAGCATCAATTCCGCCATCGTCGAAATGAGATTCCTCATGGAGGAGGGTTTTGATTTCTGGTCGTCCCCTTCGTCGTCTATTTCTTCCAAGCAGGTGGTGAACAGAACGGCGTGTTCCACATCCACGGCTCCGTGCAGAAGTTCGTTCTTTGCCTCGGGTTCACTACGTCCGGCGCTTGATGAAGAACTGAGACCGAGAGCGAGCAGCAGTTGCAACAGGATTCATTTGTCATCTACTGCTGGCAAAAACGGCGACGGTGACCTCCGCACTAGTCACAATTTTCACCGTACGCGTGACAACTTTTCTTCATTTTTCTCACAGACCGAATCTCAAGTGGGGAACACGAATCATCACGCCGAAAGCACGGAAACAAGCGCATTGTCAGCATCTCCCCGTGTGCTGGTGCAGAAACGCGCTCGGGCTACGGACTTTCTCTTCACCGACAAGCCCAGACAGGACGAACACCACCACCTCACCACCTGGGAACGAAAAGGCAAGTGTCGTCGTGTAGGATCTACTTCAAGCAGAAAAAGCTGGAACAACGTGCTCCGCTTGCGCTTGTCTTTGTCACAGTCCGCACAATTCCAAGGTCGAGGGCACACGCACTTTGCTGCTTTGAGCAATGCTACGAGCGACTTGTTACCGAAACCAGGTGGCACGCTCCCCGACACAAGTGGCCAGCTGATCGAAAAGCCCGGCCCGCCGGGCGCTGCCCCGCCCGGTAAGAAGCTGAAGGGCACGATGCTGTACGGTTTCAACACGATAAAGAAGCTCGTTGGGAAAGGCAAGCGGTTCGCCGGCATGGCGATCGGCAAGGTTTTCAAAGTGATCACAATCATGCGGCAAGTGCTCAGGCGAGTCTTGAAACCGGCAAAGGCCGGCGCGTACGTGGTGGGCACGGGGCTGCAGAAGACGAAGGACAAGTTTCAGGTGTTCTGGTACTCCTTCCTGTTGCCGAAATTGATCGCGACGCTGGACTCCGCGGCCGCCGACGGAGCTGCCCTGACGTCGCCCGGGAATTTGGTAAGGATCTTCGCCAACGAAGACTTCATGGGGAGCCAGGAGCGCATCGGCTTGGCCGTTACTCACGCCTCGGCGGGTATGCGGCACAGCAAGAAGGCCATCCTGCTTCTGCAGGACGTGCTCAAGCGAACGGCGGAGATCCAGCAAGAAGCCAACGAAATCCTGGTGCAGACGCGGTACCTCGCGGAGAATCCCAAGGCCCTTTGCAACGGGCTGGAGGAACAAGAGCCGGCGGGTAGTGACGCATTTTTACCCCTGGATACCATGCGCATCGTGGAAGAAGACCCCTCCGCTTCCATGTTTTGATATGAACAAATGTTGTGGTACTGCTTTCGAACGTGCAAGTGCAATAGATTGCCGGTTCGATGTGTCGATGGAACTTCTACAACTAACTTGTATGTGTTTTTATAGAAATGCGACATCTGTTGGATAGCACTACGAGCAGAAAAACAAATAACAACGCAAGAAGCTGGAAAGTGATTCGCCGCACCGGTGCGCGTTTTTTGTCCACCCACTCACAAGATAAGCGTCTGCTGCTCCGTATTTGATTCATTAAGGTGAACAGGTAGCTTCACCAAAGCCAATCCAACACGTGCTCTTGTTGTAGTAGAGTACGATTTGCAAACTAGAATTGGAACCGGATCTACTGCCGCTACTCTTTTGGTTTTGTTCGATAAGACACGAGCTTGGAACCGTGACAACCGAGGTGTATGCTTTTTTTGTGAGCTGCTACGTTCATACAGATATTTTAGCAAGGGCGTCGATCACAATCAATCTGCATCTGGAGATCGACGAAGCCTGCGCTTGATGCTGTTGATGAAAGAAGAAAACGCCTCAAACGGCTCGTCGTCATCAATCTATCACACAAAGCAAATACGTTGACCTTGTCCTTGACCGTGCGTCGTGGAGAGGACCTCGTAACAACAAGTAGACGCACAGTGGAAAGCGAACAGCATAACCAACTTCCAGAAATTAAAATATCATATGCTATGGAAAAATAATGCGGTCCATCACGTTGGTTCCGCCCGCAGGGCACGCATCCAGAACTGCGACATCAAGTTGTGTGCAGCTCTTGCGAAATAATCCCCCAGGAACTACAGTGTCAGTCTCAGTGCCGTCCCGGAGATACAATCATGCACTACAAGTGCCACTTTCCTACTCGACTCGACGTTTGCTCGAAAACGACGACAGGAGTGCGAACAGACGAGCAGCGCAGTTTTACACTCGAAACGCTCAACACGGGGCTTCAAGCAACTCGTCTTCGAGTAACGCACTGCTTTCGCACTGGATGCGCAGGGCGTTTTATTCGACAAGCGCGGCAGTGCAACCGGTGCCAATCTACGCAACTGGCCCGCGAAGAGATGATGGTACTGACGCAGCGGATATCAATCGAGGTGATACAACCCCGGCGCCGTCACAAGACAGTCCTTCATCTTCCAATAGCGCTAGAACGTCGACCGAGCAGGAGGACAGTGCCGACGTCGAGGTCGACGACGGATCAGCCCCAGCAACGGCCTCAAGTGCTGCGAATGCTGCAAATAAAAGCAGCTCCGCATCACAAACTGCTTCCCCATACCAGCTGGCGATTCTGCGCGGGGACTTGGAGCTGGCGACGCAAGAAGCGCTGCAGACGCCACAGGGACTCCCTTTCGTCGCGAACCAGTGTGCACAGCGGGCTTTTTTGCTGTACAGCTCATCGCGGGAAGAACGCGAAAACGCCATCGCGATCGGACAGAAAGGGGAGCACTTCGCGCAACAGCTGGAAAGCCTCGTGAACGCAGACGCTGGAGCCACAAAAAGTGATCTCCTGCTGCAGCCCACGTTGTGGGCGCCGCTGTGCCAGCAGGAGTTTGTGCGCGTCGATACCACACTGAAACTCGCACGCGCGGCCATCTACATGAAAGGCTACTGCCAGGAGAATCGAGCCGAAGTGTTGCGGGCAACGAGCAGTGGTGCGCCGGACAGTGGGACGGCTCTTCCCGAACCGCCGGGCGCGCTGGAGTACCAGCTGGTTGGGAGAACCGTTGTAGCGCGCATGCTAACGGGCCGAGTTGCCAGTGTTCTGCAGTGCTTCATGGGACTCAAAATGAGCACTCTCTTCCATCCCCGCGTCTTCGATGCGCATGTCAAGGCCGCGAAAAATTTTGAAGTGATACAGATCTTTTTTTGTATCTGGCTTGACGTAGATTTAGTATTCGAATTCGGTCCGACTCATGACGTCTTCAGACACATTGTCGTCGCCACTCGTCGTAATCGTTTATTTCTATTCTATGTATTGATATTGTTCGGCACTGCGATTGCGCAAACAATAGCATGCGTCCATCGCAAACATCATCGCGTCGCTGATGCCATCGAAAGCTAAACTTTCCCACCTGAAAAACAATCAGGAGCACTTGTCTTCCCCCGGCCCACAAGGACCGTTGGAGGATGCTGCAGGTTATACGGATGCCGAGTTCGCGCTTTGGATGGAAGCTCGCGAGCACGCCGTCGCGAAGCAGTTCCAGTTGGTCTCCCAACTGGTTGCTGAGATTTGCGTGGCACGCAATCCGCAGATGCTGTCCACGTCGGAAGCAAGGTGGCTTCTTCATGCCGCCGAGAACATCTTTGAAAACGAGTGCCAGTACGCGGATACGCTTCGGAGAGCTGTGAAAACCTTCCAAGCGACAGAGGATATGATCTGATAAGCTGAGGAAAAATCCATGCGTAGTATGGCGAAGGCGGAAGCCACACCTAAAGACTTGAATGATTATCGAGGATATGAAGTCACAAAGAAGCACGAACTGCAACAGGAGCAGCAGCTCCTTATTCTACAAATTAATACAGAACTTGAACTCCAGGCGTGAATCACGACTCTTTACAGGAATTAATATTTTTGTTCCAAAAAGAAATTATGAGTAACTGTGGTCCGCTTGGGGCAAGCATCCATCGGTCGAGGGGAGAGCAGGCAATTCCCCGAGATGGTTACTTCCCTCGCACAATAAGGATAGAACTCACATGAGTACATTATCGAGACACATGAAATAAAAAGGTCACCGCTCCTTAGCCCCACCGTGCTGATAATCAGAGTGAAACGAGATGAGAATGAAAAATCAACAAGCTGCCTGCGACTCCGTGAGACAGCGAGGGGAAACCACTGGACAAGGGGCGAGAAATGAAGTTTTCATTTTCTTGACCGCGGCTCGGCCTCTTGTGCCACGGTTTCGGGAAAAGATGCAAATGCAAAAGGAACATAGCTACATGACTGTCACACTAGAAGAAATTGTCGGGGTGAAGATAGTGGATTTCGCGTGTGACACGGTCGTGGTGCCAATGACCTTTCAGTCAAGCATCACTATGTAAGCAATTGTTGAAGAAATGTCGCCTCCCGCGCCTGCTGTTCCGGGAACATTGGCGAGCCGGAGTCGCCCATGTTGCTGCCTGGTGCTTGTTTCTCTTCTTTTACGCCTCCACGATGACGATGGCGCGGTGTCAGTTACTGCGCTTTCCCAGCAGCATCAGCAGACGAAACATGCAGAAAAACTTGTACGACGGGAACAGGAAGCAGTTGACGTTGACTACGACGCTTCCGAGCGGCCGGCTTCATCGCCATCAGCTCCCAAGAAAGGCAACGGCGCGGCGCACTACGACGACGATCCGCATCGCGACCAGCCTTTACACGCCGTTCGAAGCGATGACTTTTCCGACATGGGCGGTCGGAGTGCCGATGAAACTTTGGTCACGCCTTTGCACCACCTTTTGCAGCAGATAGAATCTCACGGGGTCCGTGTTCCTTTTTTTGTGTACGATAATCGCGAATTGACAATGAACAATTGGACGCGAGTCTGCGACGGCGATCGCCAAGGCGCGGATGTCTCGCTTTTGCAGGCCTTGCGAAAACATCGGTGGCGTACTACATCACCGGAGGACGCTGAGATCTTTGTCGTCCCGACACAATTTTCGCAGTCGCGAGAATGCGACAGAAAGGATGGGGTGGACAAGAAACGCGGACACGATCGACGCACGCGCACAGCGCTCGACTGGCTCTTCACGCATAGTCCCTGGTTTCGCAAAAGGCGGGGACGCGACCACCTCTTGTTTGCGAACCCGTGGTACTTTTCCCGGTTGACCAACGTACGTGATGAGTACATACCAAAAGATGCTTGGCCAGCATTGAGTGAGACCATTCTGACGCGCGAAGAAGTAATACACATGTCCTCCTGGGAAAACTCTTTTGAAAGAGACCCCGAAGCCTGGTGGCGGCACCCGCAGGCTTTGTTCTCCGTACCATGGGAATCGACAAAGCGCAGCGTCGTGACTCCTCTTGAGGTGCACCCCGGTCTGGAAATTGTGCCCGCGGAGTTCACGCTAGCTTGGAAAAATCGCCCACACCTGATCTTCTACCGCACGAGAAAACCACCGTCCTATCAATTGCAAGGCCATTAGTCCGCGGAGCTTGTTGTTGCCGCACACCCTTTCTCTTTCAGCCTCAACCTCATTTAGAATCTATGTTGTCATTATTTTTTGTTTTTCTGCTTTCTACTTTTTTTGATGGGCTCGTTATCGTTTCTACTTATGTATGTTGCTCATCTAGTTGAGAAGCGTCCATGATGCTGTTCGTCACCTAGTCAAGAAGCGCAAGTCTTTTTCTGCTGGGGTTCTGCTTTTTGTAAATACTTTATTTTATTTGGGGAAGGGTGACGACATGCATCCGATTCAATTGCCTTTCCAGCGCTTGATAGTACAGCCTTCGGTGCAACTTCGCTTCGCCACTTACCGACCAAGAACCCAAAGTTGTGGCCAAACTGCAATATCGGCTTCGATACGACTCGAGAGGAGTGGCTCCGTGGCTGGAAGGACGCAAAGTTTTGCCTCGTTATCCGCGGAGACACTCCGAGCACGCACGCACTCTTTCACGCGATCGCGTCTTCGTGTATTCCCGTGCTCATCGATGACTCTTTGCCTCATGTCGGTGTACCGTTTTCCGAGGACAACCGCGTGGCTGGCACAACCGCCCAGCTGTTTCCATCGACCAAAAATGTTACATCTTGGGCCGTAGTTATCCCCGAGGCCGAATTTCTTGTGCATCCGGAGCGAGTAGTCTCTCGACTTGAGCAAATAAGCGACACCGGAAGAGCAGACCTCCTTGAAAACTTGCGCGAAATGCAGCCATTGCTGTTGTACCAGCATCCGGAGTCGCAGGTGGCTACACTGACGCTGATCCAGGCCGCGCATCAACGAGATTTGAGTTTTTCCGAAGATGCCGCACCACAAAGGTGAAAAGTCATGAAAATGAACACTAAATTTTCAGCGACGTGAGTATAATGAAACTGCAAGTCCAATTTGATGTATGATAGTCCAGAAAAATGAAAATCTAAAACTAAATGACCTTCGTGCATGATTAAGATTAAGCAGGGCGAAGAACTGGTCGGAAACACCTCGTCGACCTGCAGCTCCGACAACAAAAAACCCACGTTCTCTCTTATTCGAGATAGACACAGAAAGAGAAACAAAATGAACAAAGACGCAGGTGGTGTGCCCAAGCTATGCCCTGGAGCTGCCCTGGTAAAAGTGCATTCTGTTCCTTCTCACCTCTACTGTGATGATGTTTAAAAAAAAAAAGAACAACAAAAAAAACGCTTTTGTTTGTTTGTTTGGAAAAAGAATAAAGAAATCTGGAGGAGAGGTATTCCGATCACCACCAAGGGAAGTTGCTCCCCGCATTTTTGTTGAGTGAAAAACCAACTTCGTGGACGAAAAATGTAAGTGCGCGATGAGGCAACTCAACGAGCACCAAAATCACCTAGACAAAGAAGCCGATTGATACCATGTATGAGGATCCTGACGTTCGTCCACCGTCAGCCTGAAGACCTGGCAAAAGATCATGTCGCACCGATTTCTGATGTCACGAAGCGGGTCCGTGGGGAGTGGATACTCGGACTCTTCGAGCTACTCGCACTCCGACGAACACAGTATCGCACAGACGAGGCTCCTTCAAGGTGGGCGGGGCGAAGATCCCATCGAGCGACTGTCCAATCCACGCGAATCCCACACGAACACCATTTTTTTTCCGGAGCACGCACCGGTGTCAGATCGTAGCGCGGCCGCTCATGTTACCTTTAATGAGGGCATGCGTGGAGCAGAGATCGAGGTGCAACCGCGTGGGACAGATGAGAAAAAGCCGCGCAGGAAAGCACGCTCGGGACACACCGACGAACAAGACCTGCCACGAGCACGACCATCCTCTGCAGATGAAAAAGATGAAAACGCTCTCAGTTACAATTCCCGGAGGAGCTTTATTTCGCGGTTATTGAGACAGCACGACGAGGCTCATGCTGAGCACGAAGCGATCTTCTGCACAACCGGCCGCTGGAACGTCTTTATGACGTGGCTCGTAAAACTGGGCCTCATTTATCCCGTGCATGCGATTCCATACGCCTGCCTCTGGTTTTGGCTGCGGCGGGTGCTACGGCGCTCCCTCAGACTCGCAGCACAATTGGTGCAGCTTGAGTCATCGCTGCAAGGGGGAGCGGAGGCGTCGTCGAGCAAGAGTCTTAGGCTTTACTACCACCGCACCGAAATCGAGCTAATGAGGCGATTCCTATTGCCCTACTTTCTCCAAATGTATGCCTTTCCAACCGGAAACGAAACAGAAACGGCAACCGGACCACGAACAGCAAATTCGGCACATGCTGCAAACAAGGCCAGCTCGATGTCCTCGTCCTCCGGAGCTACAGCTACGTTTGGTTCGCTTGCCGTCGATTGTCTTGTCAATGGAGCCTTGTTTCTCTTCCGCATTCCCGGAGCGTCCATTGGAGCGGGCTACGAAGCGCCGCCAACCAAAAACGTGGTCTCGCGGTGGCTGGCGTTCTTGCTGAAGACCTACGCCTTCGTAGAGGTAGTGTTCTTTCTGTACCAAAAGTACCGCATACACCGCCTGAACAACGCGCCGGTAAATCCGCCACGCGTGCCGAACATCGTCGCATATGCTGACCTCACTCGCTCGCTTGAGACTATCACGAACATCGTGCGCAAGCACTTGACAAGAGCACACGATTTGGAGCATCTTCGGGATAGATCGCCACCCAGTGGAGGCCCCAGCGCTGCTCTGTCCCCGCACATCAACCGAGCAATTACAACAAATGCGCGAGATTCTTCCAGCCTGCACCGCGGGCGCTCGGTCGAAAACTTTATTCGGCTAGACCGCAACGCCAAGACCTCTCTGGTGAGAGAAGACGAGCCCCCCCTTTCTGTAGGTGTCGGAGCAAGTGTTGCATGTGATGGCACTTCGGAGGCTGAACGTGAACGCACCTTGCGCGAGTCCTTCTTCTGTGGTTGGTTTCGCCATACAGATTGGCAGGCGCGCACTGCGAAAAATCAAGGGGAGGAGCCCTTAGTGCAGCTTCGCGAACTGCAAAAGAAAAATGTAGAGGACTTCCTTTGTGCTGCCTTCATGAACGACTCGGCAGCGAATGTTAAACGAGAGCAGAGGCTCGGAAGGAAAATGCTGAAGCTTCACCAGCGCTCCGACACCAAAGAAATTCAGTTTCAGCGGCCCGTTAGCTTCGCTGACGACATCGCGACCAATGCGGCTGAGCTTGACCGGGATCATGTGCCATCGCAGCGAAGCACCGAGCGTGCGTTGCAGCACCGACAAGCTCGACACATCTATCTGGACAAGATGCTGCGGCACCTGCAAAAGTGGCTGGGCGGACACAAATTCCCCGCCGGGCGCAACGCAAACATCCTGTGCATACGACCCATGTTGGATCCGCTGAATGCGAGCCCCCGGCCCGCTCTCTTCTATGTGCTGACCCAACAAATTTTGCCGCTCATCGCCGACATTTTCCTGCGGCGCCACGGGTTCCGCGAGCTGAAAGCTGGGAGTCTGACCTACTACTGCCGAAAGACTTCAACGAACGCTGCGCGGGCCCTCTCGTCTGCGCCACAAGCTTCAGAACCGCCCCCGGTTCCGTTGGTGTTCCTGCACGGCTTGGGATTCGGCCTGTTCGAGTATTTGCCGTTCTTCGCCGAGCTGGTGCAAAATTTTCCGGATCGCGATATTTTTTTGCCCACGTTACCCTTCATCTCCATGCAGCTGGAGGAAAAAGTGTCGTCCGCGTCCGAAACCGTAGCCTGCCTGATTGACATGCTTGCAGCCCACTACGACGAATACTACAACATCGCTGGGGCGGGAAGCCGTAGCCAGCGCGAGAAGTCTCCTACATCTTCAACCACGCCGGGAGTCCCCGTCATTTCCCCGACCGTCCATCCCAGCGAACGAACCATAACGGCTGGCGCTGTGGATGGCGACACGTCGGGTACATCGTCTTCCAGTTCAACAACGACCAGTTCACACAACAAGGTGCGCAGCTCCACTCAACAACAAAAAGGCGTAACCGGGGTACACTTTATTGGTCACTCTTTCGGGTCCTTCGTGGTGTCCTGGGTTCTGAAGCGGCAGCCAAGCGTCATCAAGTACATGACACTCCTGGACCCTGTGTGCTTCCTGCTTCAGATGCCGGACACAGCCTACAACACGACCTACCGAATTCCGCCGCACTGGGCGGCTCTATTGTTGCGAGCCTTCATCGTGTCTGAGCCGCACATTGCGAACTGTCTCGCCCGAAATTCGTGGATGAACCAAGTGCAGCTGCACAAAGAAGAGTTGAGTGAAACGCCCACGCTCGTGGTCCTCTGTGGCTTGGACGGCCTCATCCCGGCACACTCTGTACGCTTGTACCTGGAAGACGAGGACGCGACTGATCTTGCTCGGCTTCGGCCCAAATTATCCAGTGCTACTTCTAGTCGTGCCAGGGAAGATCATTCAGGAGCTGCACAAGATGAAGCAGGTACAAGTACTACCAACGCTGAGGAACCCGTGAAACCGTCTCTACTCAAGGTACTGTGGTTTGCCAACATGGGGCACGCCGAGTGGGTTGGTTTTGGAGACCCTTTCACTCGCAAAACAACTGCTTTGCAGGCCAGGCAGCAAATTTTCCGCCATATTAAAGAGCTCGAATGCGAAAACAACCCTCCGCGACAGACAAGACACTGATGTGGCATTCGCCAATGCGTGTGCAGCGAGAAGCACCTGCATTCGCTATCTTCCAAATGAAGCAATTGCAATGGCGGTGACCACGGTATTAAACATCGAAGCCACTCTTGTTGCCACATGTGCTTCCTAAGAATAGACAACATCCGATCGCATTTGTGAAAAACATCTGGGTTGGAAAAAGAAGTCTTGTATGAAATTTTCCAGTACATAATGAAGCGCACGACGATATCAACCACTTTCAGTTCTTTCTGCTGAAATGACCGCTCTTCGGGGCTTCACAACTTTCAGATTCTGTTAACGTAATCTCCAGCTGTTCTTCGGGGTTGTATTTTAATTTTAGTAACGATTTTCATTGCATTCCTTCATTCTGTCTCTGTACCAGAGAAAGGGACTACAGTTTTGATTTCATTGTGAGGTGTGTCTTAGTCTTTGTGTGAGGTTTTGGTTGCATTTTAGTTAGTGATGGAGCAAAGGGGCAGAGGGCGCTTGCAAAAAAAAAAAGCGGGTGCCACATGTGGAAGCGAGTCAACCTTTGCCTGTTGTCCTCACGGCCGGCACCGGAGAGGCAAACAAAAGAGGGACGATCTTAAGTCAGGGGCCAAATTCAATTAGAGGTCGACATCGACGTAGAGCAGCCATCGAATTCATGTAGCTGTGTAAGTAAAAGTATGCGTAGTGGGCGTATCGAAAAATAAACGCACACTCCTTATTCCGGGAAAAAATCTTCGTGGTCACAATCTCATGGTGTTCCACTTCTTAACCAGTCTCTGGTTTTTCTAGGTGAAGCGGCTCCACAAGGAATACAGGCGCGTAAGGACGATGCGATCGACGCGGAAAATGAAGCTCTCCTTCCTCTGTTTGCTGTTGCGAACGTCACGGGTTTCACCGGCATTTGGAATTTATCGGCGCGAGCTCGATCAAAGCATCAAAGCTAGAACAAGATTATTGCGGCAAGAGGAGGACGAGGACCCCTATCATTGGCAGGTGGACGTCGATCACGATGACGATCATCATCACGACCGTAAAAATGACAAGGCGCATCGGGTGAAGGACCGGGGTCATGACGCCCCGCGACGCGCATTGGCACCAAGCGCTGGTGCGGATGGTGCGGCTCTCGTATCCGCGACAGGCGATGCAGTTTCGTTTTCAGGACCCGCTGGTACCGGGCCCGCATCACGTCGTCCGAGTTTCGTACAACTACAAGGTGAACGAAGCCGTGCTTCTATCCCGAATTCGAATTTTTCATACATGATGGAAGATTCGGATGATTCTCGTGGCGGAGTGCATTTGGTTCCATTTAACGTGTGGGCAGCCGTAGCGGCAGAAGGTACTGGCGGCCGCCCAAAACCGAATTCCCCTGCAAACACGGACGTTCAGAACTCGACGGAAATGAAGAATTCTGACGACGCCGAAGATGGCACAGGCGCGCCAAGCACAAAAGCAGCTGGAGCGTTCCTTATGGTGATCGGCTTCGGAGACGCCCAAGATCCAGCAAAGATTTCGTCATCTTCAAGTGATGGAAATAGCACGAACGAAGCAGCTGGAGCTATTCCAGCAGGTTCGCGCGAGAAACTGACGAAGTTTGCTGCACGAAACGACTTCGGGAGCAAGGGGCCCCACGCCATTCACCATTGCCCAGCCGTACTGATTTCCCGTCGGGGCATCGGACTCGAGACCTCCCTCGCGCGCTGTTTCAAGGCTCTCCTACAGCTACAGATGGTGAACAAGCACGTTCACCACGTTAACACTTACGCAGATGCAGACCACGGATCTAGGGTTGTATCAAAGTCAATCCCAACGCCACTATCCACGTCCACTCCGCAAGGCGCGGAGATCGACAAGCGGAAGGGCCCCGGCCGCGGCGTCGCCTTTCCGGAGCTCATTTTTGTCTTCGAAGATGACGCGATGTGGTTGGCCGAGGAAGACGTCAACGATGTGAGCGAAGCCCTTCTCCACTCTTGGCCAAAAGACACCAGCATCGTCCTGCTTGGGGCGCAGGAGTACCTCCAAGCCCCAAGGCCGGGCCGGCAACGGGCGCGTCACCGGAGCCGAAGCGTTTCGCTCGTGTCGCAAGATGTCGCCACTGGCTTGGGGACGCGCTATCGGCTAGCTCAACTTGGATTCTCGTTCGGTTCGTATGGCTGGGCGATTCGCACGGCTGACCTTCCGGACTTCGTCTCCACCTTCCTCGACCCGTCACTCGCCAAGGCGGCCCGCGACCCGCACCTCAACCTTGCGATTGACAACGACTGGTATCCGTGGGCGGCGAAGAGAGGAAAGACCGTACGACTTCTATGTCCGGTAGTGGTCGGGCACCGTGCTTCGTGGTCCCTGACTCAAAATAGTACACAAAAAGCCCTGACGAACCGGGAATGTCCGCAGGCCCTGCTTCAGCCAGTAGCGACCCCTTTCGCCACCGCCTTCATGTCGAACGCAGAGACATCACCACAGACGTCGCCATCGACGCACGGCGAGACGCACCATACCAGTACTGGAGCGTCAAGTGTATCAGCAAAAACGGACGAGAACGAGCCTCGCACTGACGTCGGTCGGCACGAACGCGTTTCAGTCATGGGACGGAGCTCCGAAGCGAAGTCGCTTAATGTCACTGTGCCAGCAGCAGAAGACAAGCGAGAACGCATGCATGTCCTCATTCTTTCCGCACGAGAAAACTTTGCGAAGAGGCAAGTGATACGCGCGACATGGTTGAAACAGAACCGGATGTGGAGCGAGGGAGGCAACGCCGGCAGTCGGAGGCCTTGGGCTCACTTTCTTGTTGGCGCACAGGGCTGTGAGATTCCACTTTCCGAGCGGATCGCTGTGGACCGAGCCGTTGGAGGCTACTGCACGCCGCGCAAAGAAGAACGCAGTTCCATTCTCAGCATTCTTGATCGGTGGTTTTTTGGCGCTGCAGCTGCAGGCAAAAGCAGCACTTCACAAAACGCGTGGCTGGTGCAACGCGAGAAAGAACAGCAGCTTACTGCAGCACTCCAGCAAGAAGAGAAAATGCATGACGACATGGTCCTTCTGCCAATGGTGGACGTGTATCACAACAGTACTTTGAAAATGAAGCTTGCCTTTCAATGGGTCACGTCGCAACCCCAATTCTCCAAGACGTTACAGTGGATCGTTAAGGTGGACGACGACGCGTACGTGAGGCGTTTCCCGTTACAGCGATTTCTTTTTCCGCAAAAAGATGACGACTTCCCGACGACAGGCCTCGATCCCGCATCAGAAAAAATTCTGCTTGGGCTTGTCTGGCAGCAAATGCCAGTGCAGGACGATCCGACGACGTCAAAGTGGGTAGAGAAGAACTACCCGCACAGCCATTATCCTCCTTATCTCAGTGGGACAGCTGGCGAAGTTTTCTCCTGGGAATTTGTTCAGTATGTTGCTGACCACCAAGCAGAGCTGTTCAACTACGCAGGCGAAGATTACGCCTTCGGAATCTGGGCAGCGGAACAAATCCCAAGCGTTCGCGTGGTTTCAACTGTACAAAAGTTCGACAAAGGGACGAAGGCGCAGCGCTGGTTTCAATACCAAAAAAACTCTTGCAGGGACCCAGAGGCAGTGATTTCTGGCGGCCTCACGGCAGAGCAAATCCGGGCCTGCGCAGCTGAAGACGACGCAAGGAAGCTGCTCACCGGCAGACGACGCAAGGAAGCTGAAGACGGCGCCACGGGTTCCGCGAGCTGAAAGCTGGGAGTCTGACCTACTACTGCCGAAAGACTTCAACGAACGCTGCGCCAAGCGTTATCAAGTACATGACACTCCTGGACCCTGTGTGCTTCCTGCTCCAGATGCCGGACACAGCCTACAACACGACCTACCGAATTCCGCCGCACTGGGCGGCTCTACTGTTGCGAGCCTTCATCGTGTCTGAGCCGCACATTGCGAACTGTCTCGCCCGAAATTCGTGGATGAACCAAGTGCAGCTGCACAAAGAAGAGTTGAGTGAAACGCCCACGCTCGTGGTCCTCTGTGGCTTGGACGGCCTCATCCCGGCACACTCTGTACGCTTGTACCTGGAAGACGAGGACGCGACTGATCTTGCTCGGCTTCGGCCCAAATTATCCAGTGCTACTTCTAGTCGTGCCAGGGAAGATCATTCAGGAGCTGCACAAGATGAAGCAGGTACAAGTACTACCAACGCTGAGGAACCCGTGAAACCGTCTCTACTCAAGGTACTGTGGTTTGCCAACATGGGGCACGCCGAGTGGGTTGGTTTTGGAGACCCTTTCACTCGCAAAACAACTGCTTTGCAGGCCAGGCAGCAAATTTTCCGCCATATTAAAGAGCTCGAATGCGAAAACAACCCTCCGCGACAGACAAGACACTGATGTGGCATTCGCCAATGCGTGTGCAGCGAGAAGCACCTGCATTCGCTATCTTCCAAATGAAGCAATTGCAATGGCGGTGACCACGGTATTAAACATCGAAGCCACTCTTGTTGCCACATGTGCTTCCTAAGAATAGACAACATCCGATCGCATTTGTGAAAAACATCTGGGTTGGAAAAAGAAGTCTTGTATGAAATTTTCCAGTACATAATGAAGCGCACGACGATATCAACCACTTTCAGTTCTTTCTGCTGAAATGACCGCTCTTCGGGGCTTCACAACTTTCAGATTCTGTTAACGTAATCTCCAGCTGTTCTTCGGGGTTGTATTTTAATTTTAGTAACGATTTTCATTGCATTCCTTCATTCTGTCTCTGTACCAGAGAAAGGGACTACAGTTTTGATTTCATTGTGAGGTGTGTCTTAGTCTTTGTGTGAGGTTTTGGTTGCATTTTAGTTAGTGATGGAGCAAAGGGGCAGAGGGCGCTTGCAAAAAAAAAAAGCGGGTGCCACATGTGGAAGCGAGTCAACCTTTGCCTGTTGTCCTCACGGCCGGCACCGGAGAGGCAAACAAAAGAGGGACGATCTTAAGTCAGGGGCCAAATTCAATTAGAGGTCGACATCGACGTAGAGCAGCCATCGAATTCATGTAGCTGTGTAAGTAAAAGTATGCGTAGTGGGCGTATCGAAAAATAAACGCACACTCCTTATTCCGGGAAAAAATCTTCGTGGTCACAATCTCATGGTGTTCCACTTCTTAACCAGTCTCTGGTTTTTCTAGGTGAAGCGGCTCCACAAGGAATACAGGCGCGTAAGGACGATGCGATCGACGCGGAAAATGAAGCTCTCCTTCCTCTGTTTGCTGTTGCGAACGTCACGGGTTTCACCGGCATTTGGAATTTATCGGCGCGAGCTCGATCAAAGCATCAAAGCTAGAACAAGATTATTGCGGCAAGAGGAGGACGAGGACCCCTATCATTGGCAGGTGGACGTCGATCACGATGACGATCATCATCACGACCGTAAAAATGACAAGGCGCATCGGGTGAAGGACCGGGGTCATGACGCCCCGCGACGCGCATTGGCACCAAGCGCTGGTGCGGATGGTGCGGCTCTCGTATCCGCGACAGGCGATGCAGTTTCGTTTTCAGGACCCGCTGGTACCGGGCCCGCATCACGTCGTCCGAGTTTCGTACAACTACAAGGTGAACGAAGCCGTGCTTCTATCCCGAATTCGAATTTTTCATACATGATGGAAGATTCGGATGATTCTCGTGGCGGAGTGCATTTGGTTCCATTTAACGTGTGGGCAGCCGTAGCGGCAGAAGGTACTGGCGGCCGCCCAAAACCGAATTCCCCTGCAAACACGGACGTTCAGAACTCGACGGAAATGAAGAATTCTGACGACGCCGAAGATGGCACAGGCGCGCCAAGCACAAAAGCAGCTGGAGCGTTCCTTATGGTGATCGGCTTCGGAGACGCCCAAGATCCAGCAAAGATTTCGTCATCTTCAAGTGATGGAAATAGCACGAACGAAGCAGCTGGAGCTATTCCAGCAGGTTCGCGCGAGAAACTGACGAAGTTTGCTGCACGAAACGACTTCGGGAGCAAGGGGCCCCACGCCATTCACCATTGCCCAGCCGTACTGATTTCCCGTCGGGGCATCGGACTCGAGACCTCCCTCGCGCGCTGTTTCAAGGCTCTCCTACAGCTACAGATGGTGAACAAGCACGTTCACCACGTTAACACTTACGCAGATGCAGACCACGGATCTAGGGTTGTATCAAAGTCAATCCCAACGCCACTATCCACGTCCACTCCGCAAGGCGCGGAGATCGACAAGCGGAAGGGCCCCGGCCGCGGCGTCGCCTTTCCGGAGCTCATTTTTGTCTTCGAAGATGACGCGATGTGGTTGGCCGAGGAAGACGTCAACGATGTGAGCGAAGCCCTTCTCCACTCTTGGCCAAAAGACACCAGCATCGTCCTGCTTGGGGCGCAGGAGTACCTCCAAGCCCCAAGGCCGGGCCGGCAACGGGCGCGTCACCGGAGCCGAAGCGTTTCGCTCGTGTCGCAAGATGTCGCCACTGGCTTGGGGACGCGCTATCGGCTAGCTCAACTTGGATTCTCGTTCGGTTCGTATGGCTGGGCGATTCGCACGGCTGACCTTCCGGACTTCGTCTCCACCTTCCTCGACCCGTCACTCGCCAAGGCGGCCCGCGACCCGCACCTCAACCTTGCGATTGACAACGACTGGTATCCGTGGGCGGCGAAGAGAGGAAAGACCGTACGACTTCTATGTCCGGTAGTGGTCGGGCACCGTGCTTCGTGGTCCCTGACTCAAAATAGTACACAAAAAGCCCTGACGAACCGGGAATGTCCGCAGGCCCTGCTTCAGCCAGTAGCGACCCCTTTCGCCACCGCCTTCATGTCGAACGCAGAGACATCACCACAGACGTCGCCATCGACGCACGGCGAGACGCACCATACCAGTACTGGAGCGTCAAGTGTATCAGCAAAAACGGACGAGAACGAGCCTCGCACTGACGTCGGTCGGCACGAACGCGTTTCAGTCATGGGACGGAGCTCCGAAGCGAAGTCGCTTAATGTCACTGTGCCAGCAGCAGAAGACAAGCGAGAACGCATGCATGTCCTCATTCTTTCCGCACGAGAAAACTTTGCGAAGAGGCAAGTGATACGCGCGACATGGTTGAAACAGAACCGGATGTGGAGCGAGGGAGGCAACGCCGGCAGTCGGAGGCCTTGGGCTCACTTTCTTGTTGGCGCACAGGGCTGTGAGATTCCACTTTCCGAGCGGATCGCTGTGGACCGAGCCGTTGGAGGCTACTGCACGCCGCGCAAAGAAGAACGCAGTTCCATTCTCAGCATTCTTGATCGGTGGTTTTTTGGCGCTGCAGCTGCAGGCAAAAGCAGCACTTCACAAAACGCGTGGCTGGTGCAACGCGAGAAAGAACAGCAGCTTACTGCAGCACTCCAGCAAGAAGAGAAAATGCATGACGACATGGTCCTTCTGCCAATGGTGGACGTGTATCACAACAGTACTTTGAAAATGAAGCTTGCCTTTCAATGGGTCACGTCGCAACCCCAATTCTCCAAGACGTTACAGTGGATCGTTAAGGTGGACGACGACGCGTACGTGAGGCGTTTCCCGTTACAGCGATTTCTTTTTCCGCAAAAAGATGACGACTTCCCGACGACAGGCCTCGATCCCGCATCAGAAAAAATTCTGCTTGGGCTTGTCTGGCAGCAAATGCCAGTGCAGGACGATCCGACGACGTCAAAGTGGGTAGAGAAGAACTACCCGCACAGCCATTATCCTCCTTATCTCAGTGGGACAGCTGGCGAAGTTTTCTCCTGGGAATTTGTTCAGTATGTTGCTGACCACCAAGCAGAGCTGTTCAACTACGCAGGCGAAGATTACGCCTTCGGAATCTGGGCAGCGGAACAAATCCCAAGCGTTCGCGTGGTTTCAACTGTACAAAAGTTCGACAAAGGGACGAAGGCGCAGCGCTGGTTTCAATACCAAAAAAACTCTTGCAGGGACCCAGAGGCAGTGATTTCTGGCGGCCTCACGGCAGAGCAAATCCGGGCCTGCGCAGCTGAAGACGACGCAAGGAAGCTGCTCACCGGCAGACGACGCAAGGAAGCTGAAGACGGCGCCACGGGTTCCGCGAGCTGAAAGCTGGGAGTCTGACCTACTACTGCCGAAAGACTTCAACGAACGCTGCGCCAAGCGTTATCAAGTACATGACACTCCTGGACCCTGTGTGCTTCCTGCTCCAGATGCCGGACACAGCCTACAACACGACCTACCGAATTCCGCCGCACTGGGCGGCTCTACTGTTGCGAGCCTTCATCGTGTCTGAGCCGCACATTGCGAACTGTCTCGCCCGAAATTCGTGGATGAACCAAGTGCAGCTGCACAAAGAAGAGTTGAGTGAAACGCCCACGCTCGTGGTCCTCTGTGGCTTGGACGGCCTCATCCCGGCACACTCTGTACGCTTGTACCTGGAAGACGAGGACGCGACTGATCTTGCTCGGCTTCGGCCCAAATTATCCAGTGCTACTTCTAGTGCAGCTGCCAGGGAAGATCATTCAAGAGCTGCACAAGATGAAGTAGGTACAAGACCTACCAACGCTGAGGGACCCGTGAAACCGTCTCTACTCAAGGTACTGTGGTTTGCTAATATGGGGCACGCCGAGTGGGTTGGTTTTGGAGACCCTTTCACTCGCAAAACAACTGCTTTGCAGGCCAGGCAGCAAATTTTCCGCCATATAAAAGAGCTCGAATGCGAAAACAACCATCCGCGACAGACAAGACACTGATTGTGATTTGGCATTCACCAATGCGTATGCAGCTAGAAGCACCCGCATTCGCTATCTTCCAAGTGGAGCAATTGCCAATTGGAATGGCGGTGACTACAGTATTAAGCATCAGAGTCACTCTTGCCGCATGTGCTTCCTAACAATAGACAACATCCGATCGCATTTGTGAAAAACATCTGGGTTGGAGAAAAAAGTATGAAATTTTCCAGTACATAATGAAGCGCATGATTATATTTATCAACCACTTTCAGTTTCTGCTGAAATGACCGCTGTTCGGGGCTGCACAACTTTCAGTTTCTGTTAGCGTGATCGCCACTGTTCAGGGTTGTAATTTAGTAACGATTTTCATTGCATTCCTTTATTCTGTCTCTGTACCAGTACCAGAGAGAGGTCCTACAGTTTTGATTTCATCCGATGGATCGCCTCGGTGTTGTTGATGAGGAAAAAAAAACATAAAGAAAGGGAAAAGAGTTTAAGGTGTGTCTTTGTGTGAGATTTTGGTTGCATTTTAGTGATGGAGCAAAGGGGCAGAAGCCATGTGCTAAAAAAAAAGCGGGTGCCACATGTGCAAGCGAGTCAACTCTTGTCTGTTGTCCTCACGGCCGGCACCGAAGAGGCAAACAAAAGAGGGACCATCTTACGTCAGCGGTCAAATTCAAATAGAGGTCGACGTCGATGTAGAGCAGTCATCAAATCCATTTAGCTGTGTAAGTATGCTTAGTAAAGTTGTATGATGTAAAGCTAAAGTGAGGATGGCTCCCTACGGGAAAATTAAACGCACATTCCTTATTCCGGGAAAAAATCTTCGTGGTCACAACCTCAACATGGTGTTCCACTTCTTAACCAGACTCTGGTTTTTCTAGGTGAAGTGGCTCCACAAGGAATACAGGCGCGTAAGGACGATGCGATCGACGCGGAAAATGAAGCTCTCCTTCCTCTGTTTGCTGTTGCGAACGTCACGGGTTTCACCGGCATTTGGAATTTATCGGCGCGAGCTCGATCAAAGCATCAAAGCTAGAACAAGATTATTGCGGCAAGAGGAGGACGAGGACCCCTATCATTGGCAGGTGGACGTCGATCACGATGACGATCATCATCACGACCGTAAAAATGACAAGGCGCATCGGGTGAAGGACCGGGGTCATGACGCCCCGCGACGCGCATTGGCACCAAGCGCTGGTGCGGATGGTGCGGCTCTCGTATCCGCGACAGGCGATGCAGTTTCGTTTTCAGGACCCGCTGGTACCGGGCCCGCATCACGTCGTCCGAGTTTCGTACAACTACAAGATGAACGAAGCCGTGCTTCTATCCCGAATTCGAATTTTTCATACATGATGGAAGATTCGGATGATTCTCGTGGCGGAGTGCATTTGGTTCCATTTAACGTGTGGGCAGCCGTAGCGGCAGAAGGTACTGGCGGCCGCCCAAAACCGAATTCCCCTGCAAACACGGACGTTCAGAACTCGACGGAAATGAAGAATTCTGACGACGCCGAAGATGGCACAGGCGCGCCAAGCACAAAAGCAGCTGGAGCGTTCCTTATGGTGATCGGCTTCGGAGACGCCCAAGATCCAGCAAAGATTTCGTCATCTTCAAGTGATGGAAATAGCACGAACGAAGCAGCTGGAGCTATTCCAGCAGGTTCGCGCGAGAAACTGACGAAGTTTGCTGCACGAAACGACTTCGGGAGCAAGGGGCCCCACGCCATTCACCATTGCCCAGCCGTACTGATTTCCCGTCGGGGCATCGGACTCGAGACCTCCCTCGCGCGCTGTTTCAAGGCTCTCCTACAAATGGTCAAGAAGCACGTCCACCACATTCACACTTACGCAGATGCGGGCCACGGTCACGGACCTAGGGTTGTATCAAGATCAATCTCGACACCACTATCCACTTCCACTCCGCAAGTAGGTGGTGAGATCGAGATCGACAAGCGGCAGGGCCTCGACCGCGGCGTCGCCTTTCCGGAGCTCGTTTTTGTCTTCGAAGACGACGCGATATGGTTGGCCGAGGAAGACGTCAACGACGTGAGCGAAGCCCTTCTCCAGTCTTGGCCGAAAGACACCAGCATCGTCCTGCTTGGGGCGCAGGAGTACCTCCAAGCCCCAAGGCCGGGCCGGCAACGGGCGCGTCACCGGAGTCGAAACGTTTCGCTCGTTTCGCAAGATGTCGCCACTGGCTTTGGGACGCGCTATCGGCTAGCTCAAGTTGGATTCTCGTTCGGCTCGTACGGCTGGGCGATTCGCACGGCTGACCTTCCGGACTTCGTCTCCACCTTCCTCGACCCATCACTCGCCAAGGCGGCCCGCGACCCGCACCTCAACCTTGCGATTGACAACGACTGGTACCCGTGGGCGGCGAAGAGAGGAAAGACCGTACGACTTCTATGTCCGGTCGTGGTCGGGCACCGTGCTTCGTGGTCCCTGACTCAAAATAGTACACAAAAAGCCCTGACGAAGCGGGAATGTCCGCAGTCGCTGCTTCAGCCAGTAGCGACCCCCTTCGCCACCGCCTTCATGTCGAACACAGAAACATCACCGGAGACATCGCCATTTGGCGCCAGAGCAGAGAACGATAACGACGCGGAGGGCGTGACTCAGGATGTTGTTGGTAAAAGTGCAATGGAGAGAATCTACGGCAGCCACTTTCGCGTGTCGACCCGGTATCGTGACATCATGGAGCTGCACCAGGCCTTTCATGCCTTCCTTGCTTCGCCACTTTTTGCAGATGCCCTCGGCGGACAGACTTGCCCATACGCCCTCGGGTTCGGCAGTCTTCTTGGTTACGAGCGGCATCAGGGAGTTTCCCCCTACGCAAATGACGGCGATGTTTTCGTTCCCAGATCATTTTTTCGTGTGGTCGAGCGCGCAGCAGTGCAAGATAAAGGCTTGTTTACGTCTGCGTCTGGAACGAGTTACGGTGGCACAAGCACGAGCGGAAAGAACGGCGTCAAATTTGTTACCTTCTCGTTTTCGCAGAGAAGGATGGAGGACCAGCCCCGTCTGGGAGAGTCACCAACCCAACACGTTTCTCAACCGGCGAATAAAAGCAGCTTCCAAGAAGCGGATTCCGCGCAGAGGGTCCCAGATGAACGCTCGTCTCTAGCCGTTGCAGACGAGAAGGTGGCAGTCACGTACACCTCCGCGCCTGTAGATTCTATAGACGAAATTCTTGCTGCTTCCGGCGCAAAGTACCTTCTACATTTGAGCGACGAGAGCTGGACTTCTTACACCCATCTTGCAATCCAAAAGCAATCCGCGCGAGAGCAGGTGAAGAAAGCACACGGCACCTGGGCCATGCAGTGGGGCCCCCCGATGGGGGGTCGCTTTGTGATGCAGCACGACCCGAACAAAGATGTGGCCGAGACGAGGGAAGGGAGTTCTCCGATAGAAATAACGGAGCGGAGCAATCCCGAACTGCTACCGGACGGTTCAGGCGGAAAGCGATACACCTACATCGATCTCGCTGTGTTGGACCCAACGTATGGCGCACCGACACACATATCCTGCAAGGCGGGCTACAAAACTAGTCCAGATGAAGCAGTCGGGTTCTCCCTTCTTGAACAACAAGAGCGGAGTAATACACGGTGGTGCTGGACCGACTTATGGACTGCGCTGACGGGGGAAGAAACTGCAACTGGTGAAAAGGCAGAGACTGCGAAGCAGAAAGACGGCGCTAACGCACAAGAAGAAGATCTCTCATCCGCCATCAAGCATTTTCCACCCACCCAGGAGGTCCTGCTGCACGATGTCAGGAAGCAGGACACTGCATCTCCGACCGCGCGGCTGCTCACGTCACGGGTGCGTGTTTTTGCAAATTCTACCTTGCGCGACAACATGCTGAAAGGGTGCTACGGCGAGAACTATCTAACCCCCGACCACCTTTGGAATCAGGAATCGCAGCTCTGGATGGTGGTGAATAATAAATAATCGTGAGAGGATTAGGCCCTTTTCCTATGGTTTGGCGTCACTTCTATTAAATATGCATTGCTCCGTATGCCTCTGCACTCTTCCTTGAAGATGATCCTGTTCATGTCGATGTCTATGTGTGTGAGTAATGTTTTCTTTTATCTTTTGTACAACAGGAAAATTCTCGTAACCGTTGCCGCTTGCACCAAACTTTTGTAGGATTTACGACTCGCGAGGCTGTCGTCTATAGGACGTTAGATGATAATGACCAGCAAAGGCAAAGCGAAGCAAGTAGAATGTTACTTGAAATGTGGCCGGATTTTGGCTGTTGTTCCGATTACCGAGTGATCAGTCTTCCTTTTCAAGGAAACTAAGTACCCTTGCTGAGCAACCGTAGGAGTCAAATCGACGATGTGTGCGAGAGGGAAGAGGATTGGTGCTATGAAGCTCCGATATTGTCACTCTACTGAGTACTTACACTTAGTTCGAAATCTTGGTAGATAAAAAACGGTAGAGAACGACTAGAAACCGCAAGGGCCGCTTGGGCGCATGAACGACAACTACGAGATAGTGCAACTACTTTACCGATACTGATACACGATCATGTGGCGGACGCTGGAAGTGATGGCTGTGATAGCGGTGCAGGGACTGGCCTACGCCGCACTGATGTTGTCAATGAAGGTGATCTTCACTGTCCTGCAGTTTCCGTACCCGCTTTTCGTCTCTGCTACAAACAGCTCGGTCGGCTTTCTCCTCATGGTGCTCGGACGGTGCGCATGGAAGAGGTCTGCTCCAGAATGTGAAGCATTAGTCGCTGACTGCGAGGACCCTAGAGAGAGTCCAAAAGCCCCAGACCAAGAATGCACCGGGCCGACAAGTGGCAACGAGTCTAGTTGCACGGAATCGACAGCGGCTACAGCTCCCAGTGACGCTGACGAGAATCCCGGGCGCAAGTCGTCGCGCTCGCTTCTTCCGTGTGACAACATCCTGAAGAAACAACAAGTATGCGGCCCTGCATCAGCAAACCCAAACGTCGGAAAAACAACGCGATCCTGGTCGGCTTCAGCATCCTTATGTACTTCACCTGCGTCGAGCGAAGAGGGAGAAGTTCACGACGTGTTTCGCAACGGGAAAGCGAACAGCGTACAGCAGGAGCGAGCGGGAGATGGCAGCAACGTGGGAGCGCCAGGAGCTCCTCCGCCCGATTTAGCTTGGGTGGCGGGTATTTTCGGAGCTGCTAACATCGGGCTCAGCAATACAGCAGTCAGCATTCTCAACCCGATAGCTTACGGAATGCTGATGAAGAATCTTCTGGTGTCGGATGTGATCGTATTCTTTGCGCTTGACTCCTGTGCCGCAGATGAGCATGACGACGCTGCAAGTGCTAGCACCCAACCAGCGGAGGTGGAGGATGGTACTAGCGGTGGTCACGCTAGTAGCGCCACATTGCGCACGTGCGCACCTGTGGAAGACAACATTGTCGGGAGCTATGTGGGAAGGGAAGCAGAAGAACAGCGCGGCAGCCATTTCTTGTTTCCATGGTACAGTCTACCGCATCCCAAGCGGGTCGCTTGTCAATTCGCATTGATAATTATCGGTGGAGTAGGATCGGCGGCTTACGTTGTCCAGCACACACAGCCCACCCACAACTCCTCGCCATCCTCGGTTGCTGATGCGACCCCACAGCGTCTCGCTCTCTTTGGCGTTTCGTGTTGTGCCGCGGCGCTCTTCTTCTCGAGCATGCGCGACGCTTTTCGCCAGTACACCCTGCAGTCAGAAACGAAGCGGCCGCCAGCGGGATTAGCATTGTTCCTTTCGCTTCTGTCAACGGGAAAGAACAGAGGCAACAACACTGCTCCGACCACCTTGTCACCGCTTGAGTACTCGGCGCAAGCGTGCAACATCCAGTTTTTGTGTCTGTGCGTCTGCGCTCTCGTGATCGAGGGACCTCTACCCTGGAGAATCTTTTTTCACAGCATATCGCATGCGATCGAAAAAGTTTCTCTTTTCGCAGTATCGGCGTACTGGAAAATATGGAACATCTTTCCGCCAGCGCTTGCGTTTACTTCGAAGGGCAATCTGGACCAAGCTGGAGGCGACGTCCTGTGGGACGCGCAGACGCACCAAGCGCCGCAATTTCCGATGATGTTCCAAGAACACCAGAAGCTTTCCGTCGATAGCGGTGCAGCCAGTAGTGCGGTGGTGCTGTCTGATCACGTCGTGGGTAGCTACCCACTGGCCATGATGATTCTCGTGTGCACCCTTCTGGGATTCGCTGTGACGCTCGCGACTGCAGAACTGGCAAAGCTGACCGATGCAGTGTCCCAGGCCTGCTATCGCTATGCAAGCTTTCTCTTCCTTGCGATTTTTGCGTTCTACATTTTCGGAACTACAATGACGGCGCTGCAGATTACATTTTCTGCGATCATGCTCTTTGGTGTGTGCTGGTTCGCGTTGGATTTCGAGCATACACCATCCACTTCTGAGGACCAACACGTTCGTCGCGCGAAGCCTGTCCCGGCACCCAGTTGGCTGCAGCTCGGAATATCGCTAACCATCTCAACCACCGCTCTAGCGCTTTTGTCTCGCCACACCGAAATCATCCGTCAAGCACAGGAACCGCCAGCGCCGAATGGTAGCGAATCTGAACCGACGCGGCGTCATTCTGACTCCGGCACGGGGCTTGCTTTCCAACACCTCGAAGAGAGGGATCATGTAAATCACGAAGACAACGAGATTAAAAAATTTTGCCGCGGTTGCGATCTCCAAACGATGAGAAAGTTTTATGGCCACGACTTTAAGTTCCACTCGCACTACGCTGCTGCAGTCGATTGCTTGGCTGCTTTTCACAAGCTCCCGAAGGCGCTCGAAGGAAAGGAAATCGCCGGCAAGGACGCTAGCAACTCCTTTTTGTCCGATTTCCATCGAGATCAGCTGCAAGTAGCGAACTCGAGTCTCGAGGACGAGCGACGGACTGGGTGGCAGGAACTGCACTATCACGCGGAGGCCGATGGCGACTTTCTGCAAGGACAACAAGACTATGGCGCACTTGACGTGCCCGACTACTACGTCACGCACGGCACCTACTTGGGCTACCTACGGCATGGCTCCATCATTCCGTACGACCCCGATGTCGACGTGGTCGCGTCCGACGGATTTCTTGCCCGACTCGTTGATTTCGGACTTCAAAGGGGATTGGGCGAAAAGACTGCCGATGTAAAGTTCTTGCAGGACGAGCAGAATGAAAGCACTGGCCGCGGAGACAACACGACCAACGATCACCGCAAGATGGACTTCCGACTACCAGCAGAAACAGCGGAAAACCGTGTTGTCCAAATACCAGGAACGCACATTGCGTTAACCTACGTCATTCCGAAAGCCTCAGCGAACCGCGAACGCCTGTTTGTTCCCGAGTCGAGCAAAGAACACAGCGGCGCATCTGGTTCTACGGCACGTCGCGAGATTGGACCTGCTCTACTTCCTCTAGGACGAAGTAGCGCCCTTTTGCGAAAAGACGGCAGCGAAAATCGCCCAAGTGCTGACGCGCTGGAGTGGCAGGATGAACAAGAGCATACTATGAACAAGGCCGCAGCCGTGATGGTGAAGAATCTTTTGAAACAGACAAAAGACGCCAAGTACCTGCTCTGTGTCAGTAACCGGTTTTGGCAAGCTCTGGGTGGTGACGCCAGGCGCTTCCCCCTGGACGCAGAAGGCGACGGAGAGTACTGCCGATCCAAGATGGGTATTGCCGCTCGGCTTTTGGGATTGGTGGATGGAAGCAGAAGCGGCCCTGCCACCGAGGGCGCTCGAGGAACACCTGGTGACGGTACGGTCGTCACCCGCCACACGTATGACCCCTTCACGGGTTATGAAGCACAGCGGCGCTTTGCCTATGGAGGACCCAATCTCGTGCAGCTGGACGTTTACCGTTACGTTCCAGCGTACCCGTGTGGTTGCCGCGGCTTGTACTCCTGCTCCGAATTCAGCGATCGAGGAGCGGAGGTTGGGGTATCGTTACAAAGAGGGCTGGCAAATGCTTCCGGCACCGGCGTCGAGAAGAAGGCAGACGACCGTCGCAGACCCCGGCAAGCGAACGGCACACAGGGGAGCGTCGCGCAACCGCTTTTGATATCAACAAGCGACTCCACCTCGGCAAGAGCATCAAACCCAGCGACATCCGTGTCCGTCTCAGGAGAAGCTGCCTTTTTGCAAGAGGACGAAGAAAACGCGGCGCGCGGACATGAACGACCGATGGAGGCGAATGGTCGTCCTGGTCAAGCAGGTCGTGTCGAACTTCTACAAAAAGCACGGACGAACAGTAGCAGGACCGTACCTGAGGCAGTGCGAAAAACAAAACTTTTTCCGTCTACGACGACTTCTACCATGCACGATCTTCCGGTGCGGGTTCTGGACCCCGCAGCGGTCGAGGTCCCGGCGATTTTAACCACAGTCGGGTGTGTCGATCGCAAGACAACTGTCGAAAGTTTCATCCGGGACAAGCTGCAAACGTTTGTCGCTCCTTACCCGCATGATTCGCTGTTGACGTCAACACTTTCAGCTGTTTTTCAATTCGTCTTTGGTGACACAGAAAAGATGCCTGAGGGCGCAACAGCTCCTACAACTACACAGCACGGCGGGATCAAACAAAACTCGAAGCGCCCCCTACATGACGAGTCGTCTAGGGACGCAAAATTGGCACAACTTCTGCAGCCTGACCAGCGCTGGGATAGTTTTGTGGACGGCTACGCACCCTATGATTCCTCTATGCGGAAAAATAAGCTGTATTGTTGAGACTATGCTCTAGTGTTGTTGCAGATGCGTGAGCACGCAGGAGGAAAAGGCCCTTGCTTGTCCGAGACTGCCAAGACGGGCACGACGAAAATGCCTACTTCTGCGTGCTGTCGTCGTGCATTTGTCATGCCTATGCCACTTGTAGTTGCATGTCCATGTGCTTGATGTTTTGAGATAGCCATCACGGTGGGCTCGCACTTTTTTCCCGTTTCGATGACACGTCGCAGTGATACAGTTTTTCCGTACGATCTGTTCGCTCGTCGAGGCCGCGACTGGAAATTCTTCACCGCAACTCAGCTGGTATCATCGAATACTGCGCGGGACCGGAAATGCCAACGTCGACCCGGGTGACTGCGCGGCTTGCCCGACGGACGCGGGGAAAACTTGGAAGAACGAGACGGCGACGAAGGACGACACTACTTCTGCTTGGGGACAAAGAGAGGCGGAAGCGGAACAACAACAGTTGCAGCTGCAATCTGCTTCCAATTCTCGTACGTGCCTGGACCCGTCAAAGTGGAAGTTGCGGAGGCACAAGGACTGTTTGGAAAAAGCGCCCGCTTTGTGTTCGCGCAGTGTATGGGAGTGTCCGGGAAAGGGGTATTGGTTCACGTTTCCGGAAGTCTCTGAGCAGGAGCTGGCTACGTTGTACAAAACTGAGTACCATGGCCAAGCGAAACTGTCAATCGATGACGGGAGAGTTGTGAGCCAGAGCAAATTCATACGGGACGCGCTCGTTGGGGAGGAGCGAAGAGATCCGCGAACGAAGCTCCGCAACGTAATGGAGCTGGGTTGTGCCGAGGGGTGGCTGCTGGCGCGATTGGTGAAGGACATGCAGGGTAAGGACGAGAAGCCGACCAACAACGAGGATGGCACGGCTTCGAAGCGATCGCTTGCCGACGCGGGCATTGCCTCCATTCAGTGCTTCGAGGCCACTCCTGGGTTTCCAGAAAAAGCGCAGGAGAACATCGGAGCGCAGCTTGTGCGCACGAGAGAGGGCGAGGACGGCAGCAGCGTCGCAGCAGCCGAGCAAAATGATCGCGAAACGGTGCACATTTACCCTTCGTTGTACGACGCGGGGAAAATCGCGGACGGCTCTATCGATCTGTTTCTGTCTTCTCACGTTTTGGAGCATCTGGGAAACCTTCCTCGTTTTCTGCGCAGCGAGCTCTATCCGAAGATGCGCCACGGTGGATTGGTCTTCTCGGAGGTGCCAAACCACAACCGGCAATACATTTTGAAAACGTTTGGGGGACAGTTTCATCTCACCTTCCCGACGCCGGAAGGAATCGAGAACCTTTTCCGCGACGCAGGCTTCGAGCCGGTGAAAAGCTGGGTTGGAGACGGCTGGGTTGGAGACGGTGGGTTGCACATCCGCACAATACACCGGAAGCCGGATTTGGACGCGTCAAAAAAATGAATCAAATGCCACAACGGAAGCGGTGCCTGACTGTGTCGAAGGAAATGTTGTTGAAGATTGTTCGCAGACCGAGGATACAGTTTTTCCGTGCGATCTGTTCGCTCGTCGGGGCCGCGACGGACTGGAAACTCTTCACCGCAACTCAGCTGGCAACATCATCCAATAATGCGCAGGGATCGCACACGAAAAACGACAAGCGAAAGGTAGCCGACTGCTACTAGCGCCTCATAACGTCGTGACTTTTCATCTCCGGTTTGAGGCTGAGCCTGCGACTGTAGGAGTCTACATGTCACTCACTAATGTTTCTTGTTTCTGTCTGTTTCCCTTTTGAGATAACGAACCGGACGAGACACGGCATCTCTAGCAAAGCTAGACACTGCCGGTCATCATGAAGCACGTGAACGCTTTAATATGGAAATGCATAATGAAGTGGGGCGCTGCCCCTACCTCTATGTTTTTTCTCCTACTCGTACTCTCTCATTAGGTACTTACCCGCATCCCGATGCTGTCCTCTTGCCGGTGATCGCGGTGGAAGTACGTAGAAGATGTGTGTCGTGTCTGTATCAACATCTACCCTAGATCTGAAACGAAAAAATCGAATCTATGAAGTCCTGCCACCATAATTTTCGATTTTGACAATGTGGACGGACGGTCATCTGTGTAAATGATTTGGACAGCGAGGAGCGATGCGATGTTTACGAAGCGAGATGAAGTAGCAGGTCCAGCTGTAGGTGGAGGTCAAACTGACATTTCTAAGGGCATCACATCATCGTCCAAGGAGATCGAAATTTCGTTCATCTTGCACTAAGTAATATGTTTCTTTTTAGGCCCGTGTCTTCGATGTGGTCCTGGTCCTCGTTGAAAGGCGTACTAAACCATGACGGCAACGGTGCAGAGCCTGCACACCGAATTCCCGGGGTGGGAAACGGAGGACTTAGAGGAGGTGTTGCAGTGCTTCGACCACGACGCGCAGCAGTCCCGTGCGGCTTTGCTCGCCTGGAGTCGCGAGGACGAGGAGAACTTTTTTGACGACGAGCAACAAGAAAATGACGTGCACGCCAAGGCGGGTCGTGCTGCTGCTGGGCCGCGGCTCTCGGGTGCAGACCCATCCTCGACAAGCCGAAGTTCCTGGTTCTCTTCCCTCACCGGAGGCACTTCTAGCCGCTCAAATGACCGGCTACAGCAAGACTCGTCCTTCGATCCTGCGGGCGGCGGCCGGGCGGATCGCAGACCCGAAGGAAGTGTTCGGCAGGATCCGCAGGTTGATCGCAGTACCACCCGAGGATTCACATTAACGCGCAATCGCGAGTCGTGCTCCCGTGTCTGCCCCAAGCGCGGAGGACCGGCCCGCGCTCTCCAGACAGGTTCGTGTTGCTGATATCTTCTAGTGTTTTGAAAAATTCCCCGCTCAGAGCAGTTGCAGCAGTCACTAGCGATTTAATAATTTTTATTTTTGAAATGATGTAAGTCTAAGTATCTAGGAGAGTTCCACAGCCTGTTTCGTGCGTCGTAGACGAATTACATGTCTCTATCACGTAGGCCAAGGGACGACCTCCAGCGACAGGGCTCCGACCGCCAATACGTATGTGGTTCCGGTGCCCGCAACCGCTCCTGCTGCCGAGCCACATCGAGAGGGCTTTGTGGAACCGAAAGCGCAAAAACCCACGGGTACCGCAGCCGCTCGCTCACCGCAAAAGGACAGTACCGGTATGAACAAGCAGCAATCGAGCTCCCCGAGCGCGTACAAGGAAGTGCAAGTTTTGCAACTGCTCGGAACCGCCAGCGCAAAATCGGCAGAAGAGGTACGTAAAGCGCCGCTGGAGAACCTGATGCGCCGAAGCGACTACGACCGCGTGATGCTCGCCCGTTTGCGGCGCAAGGCACCGACAATGGGAGACTTAGCCCAGTTTCTCCTTCTCCGCCCGAAGCTTCTGCACTGGGCCCAGCGCGCAAAAAACGCGGTGAAATCGAAAACCGGAGAGTCGTCCTCGCCGTCGCCCAAAAACAGTCAGGGCACACCTACTGCTCACAGTCCCAGTGGGTCTTCCTCGTCGCCCTCCAAGCCAGCCGCCTCCGTCGGTGGCCGGCAGATATTGCAGGAGCGGTTGGCTTTTCTTCATTTGCGGCAGATTTTGGCGGAGGATGACGGCAATTGCCAATTTCGCTCCCTGAGCCGCGAACTGTATGGAACTCAGCGCTACCACGCCGTCGTACGGGAAATCATTTGTAAATACATGCAGCAGCACGCGGACGACTTTGCACCCTTTGTTGGCGAGAAAGACACCGAGTATCGGGAATACCTGGCGGAGATGCGCAAGGATCGGACCTGGGGAGACGAGCTCACCCTGCGTGCCTGCGCAGACGCGTACGCCGTTGGCATCACCGTCGTGACCACGGACGCCGAAAACTTTTTGCTGCATTACAATGTCAAAAGCGACGGAGAACAGACTTCATCCAGTGGTTCTGGCGCAGCTAAAGATAGGGAACGGAATAAAGGTAGGAAAAGACAACGACAATTGTTTCTGTGCTACATCAGCCCCATCCACTACAACACGGTCGGGCCTCTAAAGTAATAAATTCTGTATGATACTCAACTAACGATTAAAAAAAAGGGCGGAGTAAAAAACTACAACCGCCAAAGTGTAGTTCCTGTCGCTCTGTCTTGCGCGACGAAGGAATGAAATAAAAGTTGTTTAAATGTGTGATGAGCACGATGATTCTCTGATCGAAATGGTCATTCCAAAACTTTTCGCTATGGTGCAACAAGAAAGAAAAAAGTAACTCTTCGTATTGTTCGAAATGGAAAGTGAAATTGCTCCTGAGTTAGAAATCCGATTCCCACTCTTTTGAAAGGGAAACGAAAGCGACAACATCCTTGTGTAAGGTGAAGTCTCTATTGCATCTCGATCATCCTGAAGAAGGAGGAAAAACCCAGTTTGAACTCGCGATGTCAACATGCTAGTGAAGCCTGACTATTTGTTGTGGAAGTTCCTTTCACAAACAGGCGGATACGCATCAGGAAGTCCGTGAAACAACGAATGCCTTTGGATGCTAGAAAACGGCACTATTTATTAGAAGACAAATACTTTCACGAATAGTGGGCCATCTGTTATCAACGTCACTCGGGCGTTGTAATTCTTGTCGTAAAAATGAAGACATACGAATATAGAAATATTCTCGATGGCTATGTGTGATTTTGTTTTCTCCAAAAATGGATAGCTTCGACGACGAATTGCATTGGTTCCTGGGGGAGCTAAGGCTGACCCAGTATTACCCCCGGGCGCGAGATTGGTGCCGTGACATGGGTGCTGGTTTCCTGCACGAGATTGCGACCGAAGAGCTAGCAAATTTTCTACAGCTGCGACCGCTCGAGCGACGCCGATTTCTGTCCGCTGGCAAGGAGCTTTGCGAAATAGCTGCAGATGACGACGCCGAGCCCTCTGGCGAACAAAGCCGAGAGCTGCTGGCTGAAACGAAAAAAGGGTGCGTACCATCAAGCTATGAGCCACCTCCTCCTGCTTCATCTACTCAGCAACGCCAAGCGACCGTTGACGTCGTTGTGCAAAAGGCGATCGCAGCGAGGACAGGCGGGATATCCCCAAGAAGGAGAGCGACAACGGATCAGACTCCCGACGATGAGGGCACCGACCTCAGCCTCGCACAAAAATTTTCCCAGCACCTCCGGCTCGATAATCACTATAACGCGGACGGCAGTGCAGCAGGAGCAGCTCTCAGCAGTAGGCCGAGCGCAGAGCCAAGTGCGAACCGGTATAGTGACCAGTTCGATCGCCCTGGTTCTCTTTATGAAAACGCACATGGGGTGTTGCGCCAGCCTCAAGAACCACCGCAAGTCAATCTTAATCTCACCGGCGTGAGGAAGCGAACCGGATCCAGCTGTCACGCTGAGGATCTCGCGTATCGTGATGCGTACCTCTCGCCTGGACGAGGTCACTCCGAACGGAGAGAGGGAGCGACGCCAACGAGTCGACACAGTATCAGTTCGTCTTCCCGATCCTTTTCGCCGAGAAACCAGAGCCTGCTGGGCGTCAAGAATACATCTTCGTCCGGAGCGGGAGGTGCACCTGTATTTCCCATTAAGCCAAAGCGAGTCCGCACAAATTGGGCGCGCCCATACTACCTCCGGCCCCAGAATGCTCAGCGACCTGGTGACCGCGACCGGCGCGAGGACTACACTGGAGGGACAGCTAGAAGTGTGGCGGGTGATGATCGGAGCTCCAGCTTCAGAGCGCACTACCCGATGATTGCGAAGCACAACGAGCTAAACCGGACGGCGGAAAATGTCGCTGCGGCATTTGTGGAAAGCGACGAGACGCCTAGTCGGCTGCTGAAGAAAAAATTCACGAATGCTAATGCAGCTGGTGATCTCGATCAAGAGCAACTCGCTGAGTTGGGAATCGCAGAAGACGACTTAGTCTGCACCTGGTGCCGACGAAGCACCAAAACAGGCATTGCAGTCCCTACAGCAACAGACCCGGACGACAGGAGCTATGCGCCTTCGGGAGCAGCATACAGCGAGCCTCTGCCCTGGCACCAGGTGCGCCTGAAACCGGGCGACTTCGTGCGCGACGAAGAGACCGAGGCGGTTTACTGCAAGGCGTGCTGGAGCGGTCCAACCGGTGCGACAGGGGGGGCAGAAGATGATTCTTGGAGCAGCGCTAGTTGTTTCGATCATGCTAACCTGACCGACAATTCAAGCACTACCTTCTTCACGACTACAACAACCGACAACACGAGCGGCGCAAATGGGAAACGTTTCTACTCGCAGTACTACGATGCTGACCAACAGATGAATAAAGAGAACATTGATGTGGAAATCATTGTGTCTCAAAATCTGGAGGCCCTGTTTCGAAAGTACCAACCTGAAAGTGCTTTTGACCTGATGCAAGTAGCTACCCGAGAATTCTCTTGCAGCCAGCTGCAACACATGCTGCGGACGCTGGGGGATGAGGAACTTATTGACATCTGCCTGCGAAAATTGCATACGTAATGTAAATGCGAAGACAAAGCGCACGCTGGCAACGTTCCTCCACAGGTTTTACACGGACAACATGATGAAAGCAGAATATCCTTACCCTCTCTAGTAGCGTCATGAATAGACTTATTGCTCTGTAAACTTAACGACACAACGATCAGACTCTTATAATTTCGCGACTTCTCTTCGAATGAGACCACACAATTAACGACACTCATAATTTTTACTCGATGGAAGTGGCACGAGGTACATGGCTCCACTTTCGAGTTCGACGAAATATCTGCAGGCTCTGCTTGCGATCGATGTCATCTCCTTGTCCATCTCACATCAATCAACACGATCGCTTTCAGAACCTGGAAGAGAATTCTATCATCATCGACTTTTTGATGAATTTCAGATCGATGATCAATGTTGTGATGCAATTCAATTGATTCTCAATGTGAATGTTGTTGAATTGTGGTGAGTTGGGAGATCCGATGTGGCGACGCGGAGGGGGAGGGACCTCTGCGAGCCGGCCGCTCCGGCAGCGTGCGAAAGGGGGAACCTCTTGTCCACCCGGCCGGGTGGACAAGAGGTTCCCCGCGGCCCTCTTTTTTTATTTGATTACCCCACTCTAATATAATATATCATAATTTCTTGTAATTTTACAAGCATATATCGATATATTAAAATTCTATTGGGATTGGAAAATGAAAATCTTCTCGTTCTCATTCAATTTATTTTTCGATATCCTAAGATATCCTTCATTCAATTCTAACATCAGGTCTTCTCTGTCACCATCAATTTGAAAATATCCAAAAATTAAAAATTACCATGATTCATATGAGATTGATGATGAGGAAGAGGAATTCATCAGAAGAATCTTGACGATATCATCAGAAGAATCTTGAAATTTGACATCATGTCCAGGCATGGTAAGAAAGAAAGAAAGAATCTTGATCCGCCTTCAGAGATGTTCAGAGAAATAATTATATATTTATGTTTTTTGAGTGATTTTCGGACATGCGAAGGTTTTTTGTTGAAATAACACTAGAGGAAAAAAAAGATATGCAAACACATTCCCACCTTCACACATGACCACAAACAAACAAACATGATGAGGAAAATCTTTGGGATAATGAAACAATAAAATTCTGCGAAAGAATAGATCATGATTTTGATTTTCCATTTCTCTCAATATCCATCATTGATGATTTTTTATTAGAAATAGAATCCTCAGACCGGGCCTAAGAGATGATTTGAATCATACCCAGACATGGCAAGAAAGAAAGAAAAAGATTTTTTATTCTTGTCCGATACAATATATACCATATTCTCAATTTTTAGGTAGACCAGAAGATAAGAGATTCACTCCGAAATATATCCGATAGACCCATGGAAAATTCCGAAACACATCCAAAAGATTTTCATCCCGGGATAATAGAGATCAAAAAAGAAAAATGTAAAATATATTTGCAAGAAGAATCATCGATCTATCATTAGTGTATCATTAACATATATGCATTCATATGATATATCCTCTTCGATTTTTCTTTCTTTCTTTCCATGCCCGGGCATGGCCGGCGTCAAAGGTTCAAGGCCCTCAAAAAATCCTCCGTGGTTCGAAATCGAATTTCAGATTCAATTCTCTCCTGATCATCAAACACCTACCACAACTAGAGTCTATTCCGTAAAAAAAATTGCAGTTGATGACTTCTACATTGTATTGTATTTGATCCGCTTCTTGTTTCAAACAGAGACGGTGCTCGCTCTTTGACCATGCTATACTCGCAAAGATCCGCCTGACAACTCTGTTGTGGGAGCCTGACGTAACAAGACCCTTCAACGCAACGCACAACATCAAGAGTGGAAGCAGAAGGAGAACAGCGTGCATGAAGGGAAACGGGCGCATTGTGCGGACCTGCTTCGCGCACTGGTTCCTTATAGCAGCATTATTCGAAGGGCGCACACCAGGTGCACTGACGCGGAATAATTAGACTACGGTGCATAGGGAGGTGCGCTGCCGGAGCGTCTCCACGAACATCCGGCTGTAGCCGGAAGAACTATTCGTAGGGCGCAAGGCGTGGCGGCGGTGGCTCACTGCGACAGACCCGCCGCCGCCTCTTGCGCCGCCTCCCGCTTTCGTTCTTCTTGGTGTGCAAGTGTTTCATACGTGACATAGCTGAACAGCTTCGCCAGCCGCCCGGGCTGGCTCGCTCAGGCGGTCGAGGCCCGAGATGGCGCAACATTCGAGAAAGTGCTCCGGCGAGTCGGCCACCCGGTCGCACTTGGGGCACATCCGACCCAGAAGCCCCGCAGGGGTCAGCTGTTTGAACCGGGTGGCACCGAGGAGGCCGGCCGCCGTCACCTGGACGTTGCGGGGCTCGCCTTCCTTGCTCATTATTTTGAACATCTTCTTGCAGGCCTCGCGGTCAGGGAGGAAGACACAGCAAAGGCCCCCGCTGACCGAGGGCGCTGCGCGTTTCAGCGTCTGCATCGTCTGGGCCTCCTGCTTGTGGAGCGCGGCCTTGGCCTGTGCCTTCATGTCCTCCAGGGACTGCACCTGAGGCCACTCCGCCGGTGTCGGCTCCACCGCCAACGCATGGCTTGCGAAGGCGTCGACGGCCACGTTGGGCGATACGCCCGAGTGGGCGTAGACGTGCTGCAGCCGCAATGAGCTGTATAGATCGCCGACCCGCCGCAGGCGGTCGATAAGTTCGTGCTCCGCATCTGTCGCTAGCCCGCCGCAGCGCAGCAATGTTTTCACCCTGGCCAGGACGGACTGGGCGTCCGACAGGAGGAGAAGGTCGACCCCGCTGGTGGGCTCGTCGTTGGCCGCCTGGATTGCAAGCCCGAGCAGGTCCATCAGCGCCGCCGCTTCGGCCTGATATGAACTTTTGTTGCCTCCCCAGGTGCCTGTTAGCACGCGCGCACTGCGGGCGCCGTGGAGGTATGCTGCCGAGGCCCCTCGCCCACTGGACTGGAGGTGCGCCCCGTCGCACGAGCCGGTGTACTTGTAGCGGGAGCGCACTTCGTCCCTGGTGCCGGCAAGTTCGTGCGTGTGGATGTGCACACTGTGGAAAGCCCCGGACCGGGGCCGAAAGGCCGTGAGCCTCTGCACCTGATGTCGACTCCAGCCCGCGCTTTCAAGCGTTTTGACCGCTTCCATCGCCCAAGGCGGACACGACCCCGCGGGAGCAGCAAAGGCGCGGTCGGCTTCTGCCTCAGACTGCAACTCGGGCGCGTATGTATGATACAGGCGGCGCTCCTGTCCCGAGGTGATCTCTGCTTGCGGTTGCCCTACCGGGAGGGCGGCCCAATGCGTCCACGACGTTATTGCCGCCGTGAGAGGGCATGCAGGTCGTAGTGCGGCGAGGTCGCCAGGGTCCTGGACTTCCGCAGCACGCACTGGCAAGGCCGGCGCATGCGCGTATTGGAGTCCGGGGACCGATTCCGCTACGCGCTCGCGTAGCGGCGTGGCCGACGCGCGGAGCAACCTGTCGACGAATGACGCCAGCCTCACGGTGTACAGGTTAAACACACTTTGCATGCCGCTTTCCATGTACAACGCCTCTAGACGCTGGGTGCGGGAAGTGCCGAGGACCAGCCTGGCCGCGGGGTTGACCACGCGCGTGTTCAGTTTTTGCATCGCGGCCTGCGTGGCGCACGAACCGTACACCGAGATGCCGTAACCAAGGACATGGGAGATCAGGAAGATCCCGGTCTGGGAGAGGGTCGCCACATCCAGTCCCCAATGGCGATTAGCCAGGGAACGGAGGATGGACAACCGCAGAGTACACTTTTTCTCGATGTGGGCGAGGTGGTCGCACATAGTGAATCTGTGGTCGATCAGCAGCCCAAGCACCCTTAGGCTGTTCTTGGTCGGATAGGGGATGGCCGCAAGTTCGCGCGGCGGTTGCTCCACCGGCGCTGCATCTTTGCGGACCCGTCCGTAGGTGTCGTGCGGCCGCTGAAAGATGCCTGCCCGAGGCAGGTCCAGCCACATGGCCTCCATCTTGGAGGGAGCCAGGCGTAGCCCGCGTGCCACCAGGGCCGCGGACAGGGCGGCCTCGAAGCGCCGCGCGATGTCAGCACAGGCGGCAGGGCTATCCCCGTCAATTATCACCGTCCCGTCGTCGGCAAAGAATCGGAGCCAGAGACCGGGCCCAACAGCCGCCAATACCTCTGACGCGGCCCCCGCGAGTAGAGAATTCCAAGCCCAGGGGGACAAGGCCCCCCCTTGGGGTATGCCCGTGCAGGGACGGAACCACGGCGATCGCTCGGCACCGACTTGGGAGCAAAATGCCCGGTGGCGCAGCCAGCGCCATACGTAATTGGCTAGTCCCGGCTCTACCCCTTGTCGGAGCAATTGTTCCACGAGCTTAACGTGAGGGACGGAGTCGAACGCCCCGGCAATATCTACATAAATGTTAAACTGACATATAAACTTTCTAATATAATATCGATCCTAATTTTCCTAATTTTATCTTCCTCTCTGGATTATTTTCTTCTTTGGATTTGTCAGAATTCAATTGTTCGACTTCAATTGCTATGTCTTCTCTTCTGACAGATTAAAGATAAAGAATGTCGATCACGCAAATCATGCGCATTTCAATCACTTCGCGCAAAAAAAAAAATCTTTACCTTTCACTAAGCAACGCGCGCGCCATGCTTGCGGGTACTAAAACTTCCACGACAACTGAGTCAAGCTCAAGCGCATTGGCACTTCTTTATCCGTGATGAAAGTAATTCGTGTCCTTGTTGCAGGAGGCCGGCGGCTGGTCGCCAATGTTGCGGGGACAGCCGATGTTTTCCCACCCTGAAAAGTAAGGACACACGGCTCTTCTCTGGAGGCTCGGGAAGAAGTTTTGGACATATGTGTCCTCGTCTTTGTGCCACGGTTTACCGAATGCCGTCCAGTGGATAAGATACGCGTTTTGCAGCAGATCGTCACCGGAGTAGGCTGGCATTGTTGACGGCATCATCTTTTCGTACAAGTCTGGCCGAACCTCTCTCAGCCTTTTGAAGGGTCCACCTTCGAACGAAATGGGATCGGCTGCGGGATTCGGGGCCCCATGCAGCTCCTTCTCCCAGTGCGAATTCAGCACCGCGTAGGTCGGCGGCAGGAGCGCGGCATCACCCACTCCACAAGCTTCGTCGTCCGGAAGTCTGTATTTTTTGTTTATGATGTCCATGTCGTAGTCTCTGGTGGTTCTCTGCTCGACGTTCTTCCTCCACTCCGAATACACGGCCTCGCTCGGCGTCAACACCAACATCGCGCTACACATGGTAAGTCGCATGCGTGGCCGTGCCGAGTCGTCCGCCTTCTTGCGCACGAACCAATACGCAAACGGTGCGGCGAACGCGTACTCCTTCGGGAGCAGAAAGAGGTGCGCCAAGCTCTTCAGCACGAAGGAGTCAGCGTCCAGCAAGACAACCCGCTCGTACTGAGTTAAAGACCACGCCTCGAATTTCATGTGGAACCCGGAGTAGTAAGCGCTCTTGGAAATCGACGGAGCTGCATTCCCGTCGGCGGTCGGAAAGCTGTCGAAAAGAGGCTCCCGCTCCTGCGAGGAGGTCGAAGCGATCATAAAGGCTGTCATGGTGGAAATCCGATCCCGATCTTCGTATGTCAAATCTTGATCATCTTCAGCCTCTTGCACAACTTCTGCGGGTGCCGATAGTGCACTTCTCCTTAGCAGCCTGCCTCGGCTGGTCGCGTTCTCCGTGCTCGACTCCGTGTATGGTATCACGTGGTCGAAAAAGCGGAGTCTCTCCGACAGAAGTTCGTGGAGTTGCTGCTCCTCCGTGCGTGTATGTTCTTCTTCGCCGGTGCCAATAAAGGCCACAGTCCCGGGAGTGGAATTCGTGTGCATGCTGTCCAGCACTTGTTTGATCGCCGGGTTGTTCTCAGGCACGAGCGCAACGTAGTCCACCGGAAAATTGGGAGCAAGCTGGCGGAGGCGTTGTACGTTCACCCCAGCGGAACAGGCATACTTGTCTGGTTCGTGGTTCCCGATGAAAAAGACGTAGGCGAAGCGGTTTGTCTCGTTCTTTCCGCTGCTTTCTGCCTCAAATGCCGCGACTGCCGCTTTCGCCTCTTCAAGCTCCTGCACGATCGGGCATGCAGCAGTCGCTTGACTTTCTTGGGCGCCAGCTGCCTCACCGCTGCCGGTTTCAGTGTCATAGTCGTCCCCGAGAAAAGGCTCGCCAACAGTAAACCACCCAACGCGGTCGCCTCGCTCTTGTCCACTCCGATCTCTGTCGTTGTAGGTACTGGCGGCGGCTTGCGCCACGTTGTAGGTCTCTGTCGCTGTAGTAGCTTGTTGGCGGCTTGCGCCACTTCCACCCACATCCCCGGATGCCTTCGCAAATGCTCCTGGGCGCAGACTCTCCATAGCAGCCGTCGCGCCGCCACCAGTGGCCGAACTCTGCACCACATCATGCCACAACCATGCGCTTATCAGCGCGAACAACTCTCTGCTCATGACCTTCAACACATTGTTCATATGTGAGTATTGCTGCTAGCCCGAAGTCATCGAGAACTTGCGTACGAAAGCCTCATTGGATTTTTTTTCTATTTCATAGATCCATCTCAATTCTTTTCTGTTTATATGGAATGAAATGGGATTAGGGTTATGATAGATTCACTCGTATGAAATCACAGAGATAAAAATGTTCCATGAAAAATGCCGAATCACGACCATAAGAACAGATCGCAGATAGATGCAGAACAATGAACTCGCGCATCACAAGTCAATGATGTGGCAAGCGCAGCTAGGCCTGGTTTTATTTTGTGTTCGTATTCTGTGCATCTTGTCCGGCAGCGATTACAGGTGCCGCACAATCTTCAACTTGCAGCCGAAATCAAGGCGCATCAAGATTATCGCCTTTCTTGCAATCAATCAATGTAATTTTCTCAAATTGCGTTGGTTCTTTGTGTGCTCGAACGTGAAACTGAAACAAAAAGAAAGGCGCATCTGCTGCATGTTGAGAAGTGCAGCACTAATTATGGCATTGCCCCATTGCGAGACTACGAAACTATTTTAGCTACATCAAATTGTGGCATTATCTATCAAGACAGTTATGCATATTTCTGATTGTGATTGTTATGCATCACGTCCTCAGAGGTCGATTATGTTTATGCGACGTCTGTCGCCATGCATGCAAACCAATGTCAAGGCACAGGGAGTTTTTCTTTTTCTGCTGAGATAATTTTCAAAGTAGCAAAACAGCGAAGATTTTTTAGGTGGATTCTTGTGTGTTTCTTTCTTATCGAAATACAGCTTGTGCTCGCTTTAGCAGGCGGATTGGCCCGTGTGATGGCGATCAAGATCATGCTTCCAAAGGTGAAAAATGGAGCAGGTGTATGTGTTCAGCCGCTGTCCGCGGTTCATTTCAATATCAATGAGAGCAGGCTTCTCCGCCTTTCACGGCGTGCTCGCTTCTTGAGTCGAGCGAGTAACTGTCTGCCGCACTACCACTATTTATGTTCCTGGGTGTAGGGAGTCGCTTGCAAAAATCAAAGTTGGATCTTCACCATAAAACGCTATGCCGATCACGAATTGTGTGACGCATCTCGTACCTCGCAGTTGTTCACCGAAAGCAACAGCGTCACACACATGCACATCGCATAACAGATTTCGTTTCGCTTGAAACGCAGTCAGGTATCGATGAAGTTGAGCCCAAGACACGAGAAGGAATCACCAAGCGGCGCAACCATTCTGAAGAATTGGCATGCTGCGCTACAGCGTTCGTTGGTTTTTCTTTTGTCTGAAGGCGCCGACCTGCTATTTGTATATCTCAATCCAACTTTATGCGTACACTACAAATAGGAAAAAAAATAAAAATAAAAAAGCAAAAGAAAACGAAAAGGCAACCAATAAGAGACAGCTCGCCATCTTTTGCCAGAGCGAAAAACAGCAAGCAGCTAAGGAGCCAAAAACTACCTGGGCCGTACCTATTTCCCTTGTAAAAATGACCAACGCCGTCATTGCCGTGCGGCCGACCAGTCTTCGCCGTTCTCGTGTTGTCCGATGAATGTGTCAAGCTCAGTGCTGGGGGCCACGTTGAAATCCACGTGCGGAAGCCGTTCGAAGCGCGCACCTTGGTGAAGCGGCGGCAAAGCGAAAAAAGAATGAAAGGGTGGAACGCGGCTGCAGTGGCACATCCATAGAGTGTGACAGGATCGACGGCTGCTCATTGGGCATGTTGCGTCGCGCGCCGTGGGCTCCGCCACTTTGCTGGTGCCAGGAAACTTTGCGGCTCCAGGCAGCAAACTTGCGGAGGCCATAGGAGGGGGGCGGGCCTTCCGGGCGCAGATCCAGCAAGCAGCGCTCGCACGTCCGCGGGGCGGCCCTTCGTTCGGGCGTGCCCGGGAGGCGCAGCCAGCCGCATCACCTAAAAGCAGACCACCGACCAGCAGCCGCCTTCTGTCGCCTCGCTCGCCACAGACACACGTAGCCCGGCAGCCCGCTCGCGCTGCGTTTCGCTTGTCAAGCGAGAGGCCCTCTGTCGGGTCCGGCGTTCGCAGCCGCTGGCCGCCCCGGCAACTTGGCAACCTATACTTGCGGGCGCATGGATGCGACTCGGACTACCGGGTCGGGCAAGTAGGGCAATGTTGAAATGAATGGGGGCCGGGCAAAAAAACCGGGCAAGACTGAAAAACCCGAGCCCCAGACTGGCCGGGCGGGCCGGGGGCAGCGCCAAAGGCCAAACGCTCCGCGCGCCGGCGGTTTCGGGGCCGAATCACGCGCGCGAAGTGGCCGCCGCTGTCTCTTTGCGCTGGGGGGGCGCCCCGGCGAAGGCTTGCGCTTGCGGCAAGTCAAAAAATAAAGCGAAGGCAGATAGGCAGGCCGGCGGCACTGTCTCCGGCGTGCTCCGCTTCCTGCACAGCCCCCGGGCGCCGCTTCTCCGGGGCAGCCCCCGCGCCACACGCTTCGCAGGGGGGCGGCGCGCGCGGCGCAGGAACTTCGGCAGCATTTTGGCCTTTTGTTCTCAATGAAGACCTCCCCGCGGCGCGCGCGCGGAGCCGTGCCGGCAACGAATGATAACTATACAGCACAACCGGCGCGGGCCGGGGCTCCACTCGGGGAAGCCAGGCGGCCCCGGCGCGGGACACGCCAAAGGCAAACCAACACGGGGCGCGGCCCCGCCAAAGGCTGGATGGAAAACCAGCGCGCGGCGCCCGCCCCCGCGGCCGGTCAGGACGCACGCCTGTTCTCCGCCCGGCCCCCTTCTTTGTCAGCGCCCGGCCCTTCATCTGCCCGGGCGGGGGCGGGCCCGCCTCCCGCTTTTGGGCCTACATACTACGGGGGGGGCTTCCGACTGGCCTGCGGGGCGAGGGCAAGCGAGCGGGGGGCTGCTGGGATGGCGCCGAACCAACGGCCCGCCCTGCCTTCGCCTTCGGCTTTGTTTTTTGTCATATTTCAACTGTTTTTGGGCAGGTGACAAGGGGCAGCGCCGTGGGTGCTTCGTCCGGTGCCGGCCGATCTGCTTCTGCTGCCAAGCGCCGCACTTCGATTGTTCGCCGGGGCCTCCTTTGGTCCCGCCAGCTGGGTGCTCCGCGTGTCGCGCTACTGATTTGCGCGGGCCTCCACAGTGCTATTTTCTGAACCGCGCGCAGGCTCTCCGACTCCGCTTGTTTCTTTGCAGCATGTCTGTCAGCGAGCGGGTCGCTCGCGCCACCATGCCGGGACTATCCTAGGCCATCGCACCGGGTCGAGGCGCCCGCGTCGGTCGGGTTATCTGGATGGTGAAGCGAAAAAAGCGCCGGCCACGCGCCATGGCCACGAGCCATCTCCCGCCTCCGCTCGTCAATTCCTGCGGGTCGCCGTGCTTGCTTCCTTCTTCCTGGCTGATTTTTCTTTGATTTTGTGAAAATATTGCCGAAGGCCTTTGCTGCCTCTCTCTCATGCATTCGGTCTCCCACACGCAGGGGGCCGGACCGGCTTCGCCGAATTCCTTGCCTCAACAGCCTCGCTCCCACTCCTCGGCCTCTCGCGTTCAGACGTTGGCCGCTACTGGATTTGGCGCCTTCGCCTTTTCGCCTCGCTCACTCTCTCACGCGCTTGCTCTCGCCCTCGCGTCTGCAGTCCGATTCTTTTTCTTTATTTTCGGGGCGACGCTGCCTCGGCAGCAAATAAACAAAACAAGACGAGCGGAATCACTGTGGGGGCTGGCGACGATGCAAGCAGACACAAAAACATCCCTCCATGGGCGCAGCCAGAGAAGCGAGCGCGCCCACCCTCTAGCACCAATGCGACCGCGCGCGCCGCATGCCAGGGGCCTGGCCTTTGCCGTTGCCGCTCGCGCGGGCGCGCATGAATTTACCAGGCGCGCGCGCATCCCCGCTATCCGCGGGCGCTTTCGCTTCTTTTTTTTGCATTTGCCCGCATGCTTCCAGACTCCAGGGCGCCTCCCCGGAAATACGTTGGACAGCTCCGCCAGGTGGGCCCCGGAACTCGACCGGGCGGCCTCAATCAGGCCGGCTAGCAGCACGGCGCTGGCGGGCGAGGCGAAGCAAAGAGGCACGCGGGACGGGGAAGGGGTGCGCGCCTGCGGGCCGGCTGGCAAAAGAAACAGGGCGGCGGCGCCCGCGCGTGCCCGGAGGTCTTCTCTTTCTTGTCGCGCCTCGCGGTTCCCTTGTTTCTTTCTTTGGCGTCGCGACTTCGCGGCGGCCCCGGGCAGCGGGCAAAACAGGAAAGTCGGGCGAGCGCGGCCGGATAAACCACGCCCAATGCTCCCGACGGGCGGATGTGCGGGGGCTCGCCTGGTCGCGCGGGGATGGGGGCCGCCCGGGCCGCCGCCCGGGCGCGCGGCCCAAACCATTGGGCCGCCGGGCAACCCGCGCACAAGGCGCGGGCACTGCGCGTCTTTCGCGCGCTTTTTTGTATCGAGGCGGGCCGTCACGCGTCGGCCGGGCCCGCGGCGCGGCGCTTCTGGTTTGCCGGCCTTGCGCTTGCGCGGCCGCGCGGGTTTTTTTTAAATCGCCGCCGCCCTCCTCGGCCGCGGCGCAGCTTTGTTTTGTTTTTTGCGTCTTTCTTGCTTTTTCGGGAAAAAAAAAGTCCGCCAATAACCTTGCATCGTTCTCCCTTGTCGTCGGGCTGGCCTCCACGACAATATTGCGGCCGCTTGTTTCTGGTTTGCGGACAACAGGAAGCACTGTGGACCGACATTCAAGACCGAGATGACTAAAGCCAACGAATCAAACGGAAGACGAGCATCAAAAACAGAAGACCAGACGAGCCCGAATTTCAGGAAACACAGAAGCCGCGATGTTGCTGCAGCGGTGGCGCTCCGAATGTGGAAAGTCCGGGAGGTTTTGTCTGGCTTGCTGTTGCACTTGCAGGACAAGACTGATATAAAAAATTGGGAATGTCAGCGAGGCACCCCAGAAAAAGTGAGCAATAGACGTCGCGAGACAACTAAAGTCACAGGCAAACACTTTAGACCGAACGGCTTTGCGAAGACTGGTCGATGCGTTTTGCAATGAAGGACGGTGATCGTCAGCGTACTTATCAAGAAGTGAAAGGAGCCTGGCGCAAAACCAGCTCTCCAGGAGAGCACTGCGAAGGAGACGTCAAGCGTGCGGTAGTAAGTTCTTGCTGTCAGCAGCACTAAGTACATTGTCGTTGATGTGCCTTATCGTCATGTGACAAATACTACTCTGCTTGAAAAGGGAAGGCACGCACAAGAGTCGCAATATGTGCGTGGAACGTCAGTACGCAGCGGAACAGAACTGATATTCCAAAGTCAAGTGCGTTTTGTTCTGCCCATATTAAACTAACAGCATTCTTCATCCGCTTCTGCTGTGGTAGCTACTTAAAAGGAGGAGCCACAGGTAAATGGCAGTGAAGAAAGCTTGAAAATAACACGGCCGCACGTTGCTCACTCCGGGAGAACATGTAGAAGATCAGCTGTCGTTGACCTTGTCTTGCTGGACGCAGGGACGCACGTGTGACTGCTCCGGTTGTCGCGAAAGAGAAAGTGAATGGTGTCGCTGCCAAAGTAGAAGTTGCAGCTGCATCTGCATGATGTGGACTCGCCACTCACAACAACTAATCACATCTGTGTCGCCGGTGGTTAAAGGTAGACCACACACTGACGAAGTTGTCGGTGTGGTCTGAAATTTGAAAACTTGCGGAAGTTTCGATTTCGCGGAACACTGTGCTGCTGATACGGATCGCGTTGTAAGTACAGACGGAAAACAAGAAAACTCAGAGAGTGAGCAGATGAGATCATGTTCACTTCTGAGTTCTGTTCCCGCCGTTCTGTACTTTTTTAGCGAGCGCAATCAGTTTTGAGGTGCGTTCTGCTCGCGCCGCTGCCTCGTCTGTTAGTACTGCTGCGGCTGTTGTACCTGGAGAATTTGAGCAGTCATTTGTGCGCGTGTGCTCTGATGATCATCTCTCTGGTCTTAAGGCGGGGATAGGATACATCAAACATTTTCTTCAGCACCACAGAGCCAGATCCAGAAGCACAGCGGATGGATACATATAGTAATATGCGAGTGGCCATCATCTGAACGCGCCGCGCGCTTGGACGAGCAGGTACCTCCGACCTGCTATCTTGTTGAGCCTTTGTTGATGTCTTTGTCAAGAACATGAATCAAGCACAATCATCACACTTCCGTGATACCTGAAGCAGCCGTCTTCGCCTCCGCCTCGCCGGTCGTGTCGTTGTAGTCGCCAGGGTGAAAATCCGTCGACGCCCAAGCATCCTCTCCGTGGAAGGGGTTATTGCTCTGATGCTCGGCCGCGTGCGACGTGGAGGTGGGCTGTTCGCTGTAGATTTTTCTCGAAGCGTGACGATCAACGATCTGCTGTTCAACATGCCTTTTGTTCTCATCGTCGTTCTGCCGTAGCAGGGTTGCGCTACGTGTTGGATCGGAAGTGCTATCAGTTTGTCCACCAGCCTGCGCTGGGACTGCGTTCCGCGCGGGGTGCCTTCTTTGCGCGCGCTGGATGAGCAACTTCCGACGCTTGGCCTCCTTCTCGCCCACGTCCTCGTCGCTACCCGCTACTGCTGTAGGCAACAAGCTTGACGCTACGGCCTTCGCCTTTGCCGGCACTACATCAGCAGCGGGAGCAACAACCGCACCTCTAGCGCCCCGCTGTTGCGGAGGCACGTCTTTGTTGACGAGGGAGGACGATGATGTGGGCGTCACTTTAGCGGAAGCCTTGCTATCTGCAGCAGCGCGGGTAGAAAGTGGTCGCGTAGGAGCATGATCTCTGCCTCCTCGCGCACCGGCGCGGGGACTCTCGGTTTCAGTGTTGGTCGTGTGCAGATTCGTACCATCATTCCGGGTGTTGCTGCTTCTTTCCCGTGTTTTGTCTTGCAAGCCCGTGCTGCTGCTGACCGCGGGAGGCGGCAGGACTCTTTGCACTGCCGCACCGACGGAGGGCGGGGGCAGGACTCTTGTTTCTTGCACTGATGTTCGTGTTGTGGTATTGCCCTTATTGGCAACATCAGACAAAAGTGCCACAGCTCCTGCAGGTGGCGCAGGACTAGAGGACTTGCCGATTACGCGCGTGAGCGACCCATCGGGTTGGATCCTCAATGTTGCTTTAGTCTGTGATGTTGTTGACGCGGAAGCTGGCGCGACCTTGTCGTTGCTCTTTCGAACCGCCTGCAGAGATGCTGCCTTGGCACTGCTCGACGAAGCGGCACCTAAACCTGCCGAGGCCGATGTTGCTTTGTATTCTCCTTTTTTCCTATTTACCAGCAATATTTTCTGTTTTTGCTGCAAGGCATTCACTTCTGCAAGCGTCCTCTTCTTGGGGATCGCACTGGCAGTGGTTTCAGAGGCACCACCCGCGCCGGCGAGCGCGCTAGCCACGGGGGCTGCCGGGACTGCGGCCTTCGCAGTTGCCTGGTTTGGGGTCGAGAGCTGCAGCTGGTAGGCAGTCGTGGAGCTGGAAATAACAACATCGCCACTAGGAACAGAGGTCGCAGCGGGGACAACATTGCGATCAGATGACGCGGCGGTGGCGTGGGTGGGCACTACAGTGCCGACATTTGCTCCCGCACTGCGGATTTTCGCACGCACGCCCGAAGTAGAATTATCGCCGGCAGCGGCAGTCGACAAAGTGGTCCACAAGCGACTGGCGCTGCCACCCGCCGGAGCAGATTCTGCATTCCCATTGCCATCAGGTGCTAGGTCAACAACGGTGGAAGCCGCATTTCCGTCATTCGCACTCGCAGACGAGCCGAGAAGGACCGATGCGGGTGGCGCCGCCGGGGGCGCTTTTGCCGCGGGCGTCCCTTCTCCGATCTGCTGCTTCGCACGGACAATCATCTCGCGCTCCTTCTCCGTCAAGTGCACCACGTGGCCTGAAGTTTCGTAGAAAATCATCAATGTTCGTACTTATTCCAACAGAAAAGGAGTGCTTGTGGAAACAAGACCGCAGTCACGTCACACGTTCAAAACCAGGTAGAGGTTTCCGACCTCCAGGGAGCCGCAAGCGCAAATGCAATGAAATTCCACTTACAAGCAATATCTATATCATCTAAATCACGAGCAAAAGGAGCAATAGGAAGCCATGCACAATTGCAGCCACGATACTTCTTTCTTATAAATGGATGCGCACAAGAACTTCTTACCATCTCTGTAGTAGAAGTAGCCGTCAGTATGCTGTTTCAATTCCATCGCTTTCACGTCGGGACAGCGCGTACGGAACCCCCTCAACGTCCACGGCCGGGTTCCGTTCAAGATCAGCGTCACGTTGCCGTCCTGGTCCCGCATCAGGTGGCCCGGGTACGAGGCACCGGGCGCTTTCACGCGGCTCATCCCGTTCGCCGGGCCTGTAGAAGTTGTCCCTGCAGCGACGGGCGCAGTGGTTTGCTCCACCGAGGCGGACCCACCTGGTGCAAGAACAGGAGCCGCGGCAGCGGTGGCCGCAGCCTGCTGCTGTGTCTGTACTTGCTGCCTCTTCTGCTGCTGCAACAACAGCAGCTCTCGCTCGGTCGGGAGCTGCTGTTGCAGCAGCAACTTATTGTGATTGTTGACACCACCAGTAGAAGTTGCAGCACTAGAAGCTGCACCAGGAGCCGAGTGCGTGTTTGGCGGAGGAATGGGCAAGACCGGAGAAGTCGGCGGAGAAAAATTCATCGTACTAGCCTGTGGTTGCGCACGGGCAGCGACCGCTGCAGTTGTGCTTGCAAGAGCAGCTGCTTGCGGTGGATACACCTTTTCCAGGAGGCTCTGCTGGTTTGTCGCAGCAGCCGGTGGGCGATTCACCACACTACTGTTCGAGGTGGTAACGATCTGTTTCGTAGGCAGTGGATTCAATGTTGAGTTGGTCGCTGCACCGCGGGGAGTCGTTCTCCCGATGCCTCCAACGAGGGATCCAAAGGAAAACCCGTCCTGCCTAGCCGCAGAAGCGCTGGAAGTAGAAGTCCCCGAGACCACTGGAGCAGCTCCGAAGTTGATGCTAGCAAGCGTCACACCACCCCCACGCCCACCTCCCTGGCGGTTCGAGGTCGTTGTGCCCGTTGCTGATGTCAGGTTGTTGATAAGTTCCAGGGTAGTACTAGTAGAAGTACTGCTCGGTGCGGCACCGCCTGTAGTTGTTGTTCCACCATTGACGGGCCAGGCCCTTGACGATGTGGTCCGCTGCATCTGCTGTTCTTTGAGGAACGCCATTTTCTTCTGGTGTACGTGCCATTCCAGCTGGCGCTTTTGCAGCTCCCGTTCCATCAGTTTCTCCTTCTCCTTACGGGCCACGTAAGCCGCGTGGCGAAAGATGAAGTAGTGCGGGTTGCCTCGGTCGATGTAGTCGGCGGACTTTTGCACGGTCTGCTCCCGGTCGTCCCCGTACCGGTTGCAGTAGTACTTGTACTTCCCCTTCTCGAACTTCTCCATCCTCTCCAACCGGAGCCCCGCGGCCAGGGAGCTCTCCTCGATCCGCCAGTTATCGTACTGGTTCATCAGCAGGGCGATCCGCAGGTGCCCCTCTGCCTTCACGAAGTGGCGGGCGGACGCGAAAAAGTTCCGCAGCAGGGCGGTGGACTTTTCCTTCACGTTCCACGCGCGCCACTCGATGGGGTACGGAAAGTTCCACAGCACGCAGTCGTACTTCTTGAACTCCCAGGACCCCGCCGGGATCACCCCGGACTTGACCAGGCTGTCGTAGATGTTGGTCGCGTCCACGCCGAATAGCAGGTTGCAGCCGTACATCTCCAGAGTTTTCAGGTTGACCAGCCCCGCGGTCTCGCTCATCTCCCCGTATCGCCGCCGAAACTCGTCCTCCTTTTCGTACACGGTGGCGGTCAGCTGCTTGATGTCGTTGATGTGCAGCGCGAAGGAGCAGGAAAACGACAAGTCGCCGTCCCCCACTACCAGCACCTCCTGGTCCGCCAGTTCCACGTCCATTTTCGCTGTGCTGCCAGCAGATATGGTGTGAGCAATTCTCTCTCTCTCTAGCACTAGCCTAGGCCAGGGTACTTAGTTGTAGCCTTCTCTGTAGCACTGCTCGTATTTCAGTTCTTCTCGAAGACGCGGCAAGGAGGACCAAGGAGGCAACAAAAAGTGAAATTACGCTAGTTCAACATGAAAGAATGTGAATGTCGTGCGCTCGTGCTGTCCCTGTCGCCACTAAAGTTTGGTGTTGGTAGCATTAGCGTGTCACAGTCCGCGTGGTCGTATGCTTCTTTTGCTGATCGGCGTAAAAATATTCACATTTATACAAGTGTGACGGTATTAAGAGGCTACTTTCTGGGCGCGTCATCTGTATCGTGTGTCCATATCTATCTACAGATAATATGAGAGCTAAAAAACCGTAACCCAGAAACCCTAAACCCATCGACGTAATTTTGCTTCGAAAACACCGTTAAACAACTCCAGTTGTAGGGATAGCTACAACACTGGCACACCACCGGAAACCAACCAGGGCCTCCTTGTCAACAAAAATCATTCATGAATACTGCTACTACTGGGGTCCTGTCAAAGAGGTGAACGTGAAGAAAGTTAGTACTGTTATAGTAAGTGTCAAAATAATCAAGAGGTTTTAGGTCGTGTCCTGCTGGCGCAGCTAGCCAAGCACTTTTTGCACTTTTACGTTTTAAGAGTGAAGGTGAGCGAGCAGCTGGACGAACTATTGCTTGATCTTTCGTTGCCATGCGTCTTCTAAACTAGCTAAGGGGCCATTTGTGTACACTTACATTTTTACGGGAGGTCGTAGAGATGCCATAGAAAAATTTGATGGGGCTTTTTATTTATTTGCACTGAGAATTTATCAGCGCTTACTTCCTTTACGCACGAAGAATTGATTTTAGGAACGAAAGCAGATTTTTTCCATTTGCTTTTTTTTGTTGGAAGGAACGAAAGCGCGGCTTTGTTTGTGGAACGAGAAGGAGAACATCTCACTTTTGTTAATGAATGTTCGCACAACCAACAGTGTGGGGGCTCTTTTTTTTTGTTTTGTCCTTGCGTTGCTGAAAAAGAGCTCACATCAATGCAGAGTAGAACCAGCTGTAGCTGCGGTTTGTTGTTCATCTATTGTAGAAGGTGAAGGACATCAGCATCATGAGCACGTCCACGATGTACTCAAATCATTCTGTTTGGTGTGAAAGTTGAGGTCTCTAACTCAGAGCATCTCCAGTTGTCTTTTTTGGAGGATCTCGGTGAATTTTGGATTTAGTTTTTATTGAAAAGGCACTGCCGCGCTCCAGTTCTTCGCATTTTCGAAAAAATAGCCTTCCTATCACAGACAGTAACTAACACTTGAAATAAAAGAACTCGGTCCTGCTTTTTCTTTTTTCGTTAGATTTTTCACGATCATCTCGTCCCGGCTTGCTATTTCACCGCTCGTCCCGGGCGCTCGTCCCCAAAGTTCTTGTTTTGCCGCTGCCACCAATCAGTGCACGCCCTTAATTTTCAGGTCGCGCGCCATGTCGAGGCAACGTAACAAGCACTCTGTGTACTCCTCTTCGGCAGCGACGACGGCGGTTTTCTTTTTCAGAGTGTCGCAGTAGGCCTCGATTTCGGCCAGGGTGGAACGACAGGTAGAAGATTTCCTGTAGAAAAAAGCGATAGGGAGTGGCAAAAGTTTAAGTTAATGTTCGTTTTTCATCTTCGTTGGGAGTCAAAGTCAAGTTTTCCTTGAATATGACGGTTTTGACTTCTACTGTGTTCTTCTTCTTGCGTCAAGGAACTCATCAAATTATGCCAGAAAGCACCAGCAAACCCACCTTTGAATGGCTTGATCCACCGCGTTTTGTATATCTTCGTCGGCCAGAAGTCCCTGGTCCTCCGCTTCTTGTGCACCAGAGCCTTCTTGTTTGCGCTTTCCTGTCTGTTGCGGTTTGCCGCCAGACCCTCGACGTGACCCTTTCGCGGCTGGCGCCCCTGCGACTTGCGTTTCCGCTTGCTTGGGAGGCTTGACTTGCACGGCGGGGCCGGTTTCCGTTCTCGCTGTTTCACTACCTCGGGGTGGATTGTTGCAAGCTCGCGTGCCACTTTTTCCTTCAGCTTCGTCGTCTAATTCCGTCAAGATACTGGTGAGCATAGCTTGGTTCCTCTCGTGCAGATCCTCGCAGAGCGCTCGGGCTTCGGACATTTGTGGTGGATGCGGCACAGCAGCGGAAGACCGCGGGGCGGTGGACACGGTGTCTTCTGGTCTCGGTGGGTCCATCTCGATGGTCCCTGCAACCAGCACGCTGCTACCAGCAAAGTTCGGATCGGCATCGCCTCCCATTGCTGAATCTTCCTCACCGATATCATCGCCATAATTTGATGCACCCTGACGACCGCCTGCATCGTCCGCACGACGCGCCTTCTTCCTCATCAGCAAATGCGGAGGTAAGTCGTCAACCGAGCAAAAGCTCGTGCTGTTTTTCGAAGATATCACGTGCACCGGGGACGACGTCATCTGGTAATTTCCAGCGTTTCCCCCGACCTCACTGCTTTGTTCTTCGCAGGGTGTAGTTCCGGCGGAAGAGGATGCTGAACAACTAGGACCACAGTTTGTCGCGCTTTCTTCTCCAAGCACGTCCTCCTCGAGCACGGACTCCAGGACAGCATGTGAAGACGACGAGGAGCTTTGCTTGTTTCTGTGGGCGGCGGCCGCCAGCGCGCTGTCAAAGATCTTGGTGAAAGAAACGTTGTCGAACGAGGTCTCCATCAGGGGCTGGTAAGGTGGTTTACTGCTTCCACTGGGTAGAGCCGACGAAGGTCCCGTTGACTTCAACTGTGGCAGGCTCACAAACAGGCTGCTCTCGTCGGCCGCTGATATTGAAGTTGATTTTGACAGAGTTCTCGCCGGCGGGATCTGGTCTTGTTCCGTGATGTGCTGCTTGCTCATCGGGTTCGCGGATGAAAATGAAGGCAACAAGGCGGAGGTGTTTCCTGCAATCGCAATTCCCGGCTGCTGATCCAGCAAGAGCGAAGACCCACTATTCATGTTGTAAAGCCGATCCGTGTAGCTGGGTTCTTGCATCAGGACAGAAGAAAGATCCAGCAGCGATGGCTGCTTGAGGTAGCAGGATGACGAAGACGACGAACTACTACCAGTGGCCTTGAAGTTTGGCGTGCAGGGCTGCGAAGAACTTCTGCGGGTCTTGAGCTGATGAAAAATGTTTGCGCACGGTTCCTCCGACTCCGTTTCGTATATGCGCCGTTCCTGCAGGGAGCAGCTAGGCTTCCCGGGACCAATAACTTGGATGCGGCTGCGTGCGGATGCTGCCCCGTTATCTGCGAAAGCGGCAGCCGCTGCAGGGGAAAAAGCCCCGAGGAATGGCGCAGCAGAGGCCGGACTTGAGGTTGCGGCATTAGAAGTACTGCGGACGAGCATTCTGGGACATGCGTTGATGTCAGTGATACTCGATGAGAGCACGACTGGCGCTTCATGTCCACCCTCGTACACCACACTTGATTCACCTGCGCCTGCTGTTCCATTTTCGACGCCAATCGGAGGATCACGCAACACGAGCGCTTTCAAAGCTTCAAGCTCGGCCTGAAAAATGTTGTTGCGGGGAAGCTCTCACACTCGAAAACACATTTGAACCAAAAGCCTCTCTACCACACTGCAGCTAAAGGGCAGGAGCAAGTAGCTTTTGCTGGGTAAGAAGAGAAAATTTCGAAGCAAGTTAAAGTGTTTTCGCGTTTGCAAAAGTCACCGTTAGCGATAAAGTAGAACCAAGTACAAGTTTGCTCTGGTCAGACGCTGGCAGCTGCCCCTGAAGCGTATACGCAGCCTCTGAAATGCCGGTAGCAGTAGCAGCCAGAGTCGCAGACGCACGTTGCGACTCTGCCGCCATTTCACCGTCGTGACGCGCAACTTGTCTTCGTTTTCGCAGAGGAGTTTTCGCAATATCGCCGACCCGCATAGAGCATCCAGCCGGTTCCTGTGGCGGAGGATTATTGCAAGGCACGGCGCCGGCGACTCCACCTTGATTCGCAGCAAACACCGTCCCGGGCGTCGACGCGGAGAGTAGAATATCCTGCTGCCGCTTTTGCACGATGGGAGTTCCGAGCGTCATCGCGGTCGTTTTGCTGCGGCTGCGCGTTCGCATCGCCGCGGGGGTCGCAGGGAGGCTGGAGCAACGGCGCGGCTCGGCACAGCAAGAACTCGAGCCACAAGCCCCCGGAGCCGCCGGCCCAGTAGGGCCGGGACTGCATGAAGGAGGTGGCACTGCAAGCAGCGGCTGGTTGACCGTTCTGACGCTCATTCTGGACGTGGACAGAGATTCGTTCATGTTTGCTACGCTGGTGTTCAGTGAAGGCGGTTGCAGACGCGGCAGTTTGTTGTCTCCCTCGGCGAAATTCTCGCTTTCGCCAGAGCTAATCTCCTCTGCATCTTCATCCGCAACTCCAACTCCCTGACTTGCGGCAAGTGTCTGGGGCTCCCGACGAGAATGATGACCCGCGGAGGGGCGCAACACGTTGAAACGCTTCTGTGGGTGTGGGCTTTTGTTGCGTTTAGAGGAGCCGTAAATGCCGCTCCCCGGCCGCCCATAATTCATCTCGTAATCCGCTGCTGTCGGCACAGTCGTCGCTTCAGTTGACGAGTCACCAGTATGCAAATTGTGCTGCGCGAATGCAGTCTGCTGGTGCTGTCCCTTGGAAGTGGTCGAGCGCGGCGGGAACACTTGCGTAGTGGAATCCTCCTCCTTGCTTCGATGATCATGATTCCGATGCGATCGAGCGTCAGAAGAAGCAGACGACTTCTTCTGTCGCTTTTTTTGACTTTGTCCTCGTCTAGTTCCCGCTCCTGGTCCTGCGGACGAATCATTCGTGTTTCTTTTTCTTTCCTTTTGGTACTTCCTGCTCTTCCTCTCATCGCCTTGAGCGTTCACATCAGCACGGGTAGAAGTATCTCGCTCCTTCTTTGCTCGCTTTTTTCCTGCTCTCTGGATTGCTTTCGCCCGTTGCACCTCCTGCTCGTCATGCTCAGAGATCAACAAAGTTGTCTGGTCTCCTTCTTGAAAATCCTGTGAAGACTCCTGCTCCACGCTCATCGGACTGGACTCGTCCTCCAAGGAGGACGACAGCGACAATGTGGGCGAGTGAGAGTTGGATCCAGATGGCCTCGTGGCTGAGGAGGGCGAGGAGCTCCTGTCGCTGTGCGACGACATCGCGTCGGAACGGGTGCAAGAGGGACTGGAGGAGGGCACCGGGGGCGCGCGCACGTGGCAAAACACGTCGTCGTAAAACAAAGACGTGCTCATCTGCTCCTCCTGCTGCGTCTGTATGAACGTTTGGTCACCTAACTGGTCGTGGTCCCCGCCGGTGTCTGCAATTTGCGTCCTCGAGCCAGCGCGGAACCTTTTGTGTTGGGAAGATGACGTTCGCTGGATCACGTCATCGTCGTAAAACACATCGCGGCTTTCCCGCAACGCACCATACCGGTCCGAGTCGCGACTCTCACGCAAAAAGTGCGGGCTCTTTGTGCTGTTGGCGCGATGTGCAGAGGGCGTCGTCAGGTAGTTCTTTATGCCGCCGCGTGATCCTCGCTCTCGCGACGTGCTTCGCCGATGCGCCGCTCTAGCATTGATTGCATTTTCACGACTGGGCGTTCGCTTGCCCCGCTTATCCTTTCGCAAGGTGACCTTCGGTGAGCTTGCGTGGCTGTCGTGTTCATCTTCCGGCGGGGTGAAGATGAAGCCCTTCGGGCGGTGCAGCACTTTTTTCTCCAATGCTTGCTGTAGCCGGTTTGTGCGTGTGTACAGATCTTCCTCCGGGTTGGCATTTCCATTTGCAGTTACTCCTTGCTCCGTGCTGGCTACCACCATTCCACTGGCTTGGTGCAAAGACGACGTCGAAGACGAAGAAGCGGTCGCTCCACCGGCTCGTAGCGGCATGCGTACGGCTTTGGACTCTAGCCCGGTTTTGTACTCCGACACGACGGCTTTCAGTTCGTTGCGAAAGCTCGTCGGGCCGCATGAGGAAGCACGACTACGGGAGTTGGAGTTGTTGGCGTCACTATCGACATTGTTCCTGGTGAACGAAGGCGTGGGTGGCTTATCATGCGGCGGTTGTGGCGCTCCGACATCATTCTGCTTCCTAAGAAGAAATTTTGATATAGTACATTTTTATGGATGGTCATCGTCATCTCAGGGAGAAGCGAAATCATCAATCAAGACCATGCTCCCGCGCATGGCTTTGTCCCACGAAGAACCTAGAAGCAGTAGCGCAGCAGAAATTGTACAAAAAGGCGTTCGGGTCTCCATCTCCTTTCTCATCGTCCAACGTAGCCGGTTTTGGCGGCGCAGCACTGCCACGGTTATTGTACGCTCGCAAGCGGCGTAGAAATTCTTTTCCGTCCGCCTCCATTTGTGCAAATCTTGCTCGCTTCACGGCGTCCGTAGAACCCGTTCCAGTCGTCCCGACAGCAGGCTGTCCTCCATGATCGCCACTAGCGGAGGACGAACAAGATGACGCAAATGTGCTGGCACCGGCAGGAGTTTGGGTAGGGCTCGTGGATTTTTTTACCGAAGGCACGCAATCCAGTCTCCTGGTAACGGGATACGAACTAGAACTAGTATGGGTCCCAGCAGCATAAGACGGGGTCCGGTCAAGGTGTCGACGCATCCGACCCTGAATACTGTCTTCGTGGGCATCAATGTAGGCACTGAGCTGGGAGCTCCAACTCGTGTCGAGCGGACCTGCTGCAGCGGACATGATGTCGTTTGGTCTCCCTGAGACCGAGAAAATGACTATTCACAAACGCACCACAAACCAGAGTTCAAGTTGATGTGCCATTCAACAAAAAACGACGATACCATCCATACACCAAGAATCTAAGTAACACGCTGCAACGTTCCCGCAAGTAGCAAGTGACTGCAACAACCGTAAAAATTATAAAATCGAAATCGTTGTAGAGAATGTGCATGAGCATCACTGCTATGCCAAGATTATTTTGAAAAGCGACAACACCTCAAAAATAATCTGTTTTCTGCGGTTCGTTGCCAAATTTGCGAATCAGTATTTTTCCTCTTCGCTCACTTCTCGCACGCGACACACGTTCCTGGACGCCCGTCGAAAAGAGATGGAACAATGCAGCTGGGCCCTTTCTATCAGTAAATACCATAACCGCAGAAAGTGGTAGCGCCGGGACTCGGTGCTGCGAAGTGCCGAGACCCGGCGCTGCAAGCGCCGGGACCAGGTGCTGAGGAGCGCCGGGACCCGATGCTGAGGAGCGCCGGGACCCGAGCGGAGGAGCGCCGGGACCGGCACTACGAAGTGCAAAAAGGAGCGCCGGGACCAGGTGCTAAGGAGCGCCGGGACCCGGTGCTGGGGAGCGCCGGGACCCGGTTCTGAGGAGCGCCGGGACCCGGAGCTGAGGAGCGCCGGGACCCGGGCGGAGGAGCGCCGGGACCGGCACTACGAATTGCAAAAAGGGGCGCCGGGACCAGGTGCTAAGGAGCGCCGGGACCCGATGCTGAGGAGCGCCGGGACCCGGTGCTGCGGAGCGCCGGGACCAGGTGCCGAGGAGCGCCGGGACCCGATGCTGAGGAGCGCCGGGACCCGGAGCTGAGGAGCGCCGGGACCCGGGCGGAGGAGCGCCGGGACCGGCACTACGAATTGCAAAAAGGAGCGCCGGGACCAGGTGCTAAGGAGCGCCGGGACCCGGTGCTGAGGAGCGCCGGGACCCGGTGCTGCGGAGCGCCGGGACCAGGTGCCGAGGAGCGCCGGGACCCGATGCTGAGGAGCGCCGGGACCCGGAGCTGAGGAGCGCCGGGACCCGGGCGGAGGAGCGCCGGGACCGGCACTACGAATTGCAAAAAGGAGCGCCGGGACCAGGTGCTAAGGAGCGCCGGGACCCGGTGCTGAGGAGCGCCGGGACCCGGTGCTGCGGAGCGCCGGGACCAGGTGCCGAGGAGCGCCGGGACCCGATGCTGAGGAGCGCCGGGACCCGGAGCTGAGGAGCGCCGGGACCCGGGCGGAGGAGCGCCGGGACCGGCACTACGAATTGCAAAAAGGAGCGCCGGGACCAGGTGCTAAGGAGCGCCGGGACCCGGTGCTGAGGAGCGCCGGGACCCGGTGCTGCGGAGCGCCGGGACCAGGTGCCGAGGAGCGCCGGGACCCGATGCTGAGGAGCGCCGGGACCCGGAGCTGAGGAGCGCCGGGACCCGGGCGGAGGAGCGCCGGGACCGGCACTACGAATTGCAAAAAGGAGCGCCGGGACCAGGTGCTAAGGAGCGCCGGGACCCGGTGCTGAGGAGCGCCGGGACCCGGTGCTGCGGAGCGCCGGGACCAGGTGCCGAGGAGCGCCGGGACCCGATGCTGAGGAGCGCCGGGACCCGGAGCTGAGGAGCGCCGGGACCCGGGCGGAGGAGCGCCGGGACCGGCACTACGAATTGCAAAAAGGAGCGCCGGGACCAGGTGCTAAGGAGCGCCGGGACCCGGTGCTGAGGAGCGCCGGGACCCGGTGCTGCGGAGCGCCGGGACCAGGTGCCGAGGAGCGCCGGGACCCGATGCTGAGGAGCGCCGGGACCCGGAGCTGAGGAGCGCCGGGACCCGGGCGGAGGAGCGCCGGGACCGGCACTACGAATTGCAAAAAGGAGCGCCGGGACCAGGTGCTAAGGAGCGCCGGGACCCGGTGCTGAGGAGCGCCGGGACCCGGTGCTGCGGAGCGCCGGGACCAGGTGCCGAGGAGCGCCGGGACCCGATGCTGAGGAGCGCCGGGACCCGGAGCTGAGGAGCGCCGGGACCCGGGCGGAGGAGCGCCGGGACCGGCACTACGAATTGCAAAAAGGAGCGCCGGGACCAGGTGCTAAGGAGCGCCGGGACCCGGTGCTGAGGAGCGCCGGGACCCGGTGCTGCGGAGCGCCGGGACCAGGTGCCGAGGAGCGCCGGGACCCGATGCTGAGGAGCGCCGGGACCCGGAGCTGAGGAGCGCCGGGACCCGGGCGGAGGAGCGCCGGGACCGGCACTACGAATTGCAAAAAGGAGCGCCGGGACCAGGTGCTAAGGAGCGCCGGGACCCGGTGCTGAGGAGCGCCGGGACCCGGTGCTGCGGAGCGCCGGGACCAGGTGCCGAGGAGCGCCGGGACCCGATGCTGAGGAGCGCCGGGACCCGGAGCTGAGGAGCGCCGGGACCCGGGCGGAGGAGCGCCGGGACCGGCACTACGAATTGCAAAAAGGAGCGCCGGGACCAGGTGCTAAGGAGCGCCGGGACCCGGTGCTGAGGAGCGCCGGGACCCGGTGCTGCGGAGCGCCGGGACCAGGTGCCGAGGAGCGCCGGGACCCGATGCTGAGGAGCGCCGGGACCCGGAGCTGAGGAGCGCCGGGACCCGGGCGGAGGAGCGCCGGGACCGGCACTACGAATTGCAAAACGGAGCGCCGGGACCAGGTGCGGAGGAGCACCGGGACCAGGTGCTGAGAAGCGCCGGGACCAGGTGCTGAGGAGCGCCGGGACCGGCACTTCAAATTGCATAACGGAGCGCCGTGAAGCGGCGCAAAGACGCGCAGGTTGAGACGCAGCCACGTTCAACTTCGTACAAACCTACCTCGACGAATTAGGTACTTCTCAGTTTACGTTCTTAGTTTGGGTGCATCAGTGCAAGCAAAATCTCAAAAACAGACTGTTCAAAAAAATGTGCGAGGCCAGCGGAAAAATTTCCTCAGAAACACAATGCTCGAGACTCGCAGATTTGCTTCCTTGTCTACTTTGCTCGCTCGTCAGCTCTGGAAAATGAAGTCACGACTGCTGGATACACATACCTGCCAATCTTGGCTCACAACGAAAACACGACTCTTTTCACATCTTGTATTTGGGGTTCGCGACCTGCATCTTGGTCCGTCGTGCCCGTGCGTTCTTTTCAAGCTATTATGACTCTGCAGCGCGACACCGAGTCGGATTCCATTTGTACAGGCGTTTCCGGTTCATTTTGCTTGTTTCGCTAGAATCGATCCGAGAAGAATTCAGTTTCGACCGCATTCCATAAAAACCAAACTATTAAGGTACATGCATTTTTGTGTAGACACTTGTGGAAGCGAAATCTATCATCTAAGGATCGGATCGATTCTAAATTTTTTTTTGTTTTTTCTGCTAGTACATTTGAAATTCTAAAAAAGTAAGTCGATATGGTGCATTTTTGACGATGTTTCAAGTAAGTCGTTCATTAGCGCAATGTATCACCTAATATTGGATTGTGGAAAAAGATTAACAAGAAGATTAATAAGCTCGTGTTGTTTGCTAATGCTAAGTTGACTTGTGCTAAAATTGCGACTCTGAGCGAAAGGTAGAGTAGGTGAAAACTATTTACTTCAAAGGCCAGCGTACTTCTTCGTCGTTGCTGGCCTCACCCGAAGATGCGAGTCCGCTGCAGCCACGAAAAATTGCAGCACAACAAACGAATGGATTGAATCAACTGCCTCAGACTCGTCCGCGACCTTCGGATGGAAGAGCACAGAGGTCAAGTCGCGTCAATTCAATATCAACATTCGAATCGAGCGTAAATGAGATCGAAACCTGCACTACTTCCTTGTCAGCGCCCTTGTACTTGAAATCGCGAAGCTCGTTGTTCCTCGCAAATTCAAAAAAGTAGTACTATAGTCACTCTGCTCGTCGCGTCTTTTGTGAGCTGCATTGCTAAACTGGCACTAGAAAGTACCTTCCGATTCTGCTCCTAACGATTTGATATGTATTTTCGAAACGTAAACTATTTGTGAATTTGTGCAACGCGGCGCTCAAGGCAATCGTATCGCGTGCAAAAAAGCTGGGTAAGTGATGTGAAACATTTGAATAACTTTTGCAAAAAGTGCTAAGAATGTGAAACGTAAACTAAAATTGAAGTAAGCGATGTGCAGTTAGCTACGCATATGTGGGATAGGCCTAGCAACTGTGCATCGGGGTCTGCTGTCTGATCCTGTCTGTCTGCGTACCAAGAATTAGCTGAATACTGAGAAGTTCTCTTCGTTCATCGTACAGCAACACTTTGATTATCTTTATCATTCCATCGTGTCACTATTTCTTTGTCTTTTTCATTGTGTGCCTAAAAAATTTAAAGCTGAAAAAGTTGAGCTTGAGTGAGTATGAGGATATTGACGTGGTAGTTCATGTGCGTAAACCAGTAAATCTGAACTACTCAGCACCTCGTCATAGTCCTTGCACCGCCCTTGGTGGCAGCCTTTCCATGGCCTTTATTATGGCCAATCGGATTCGCAACTGGTTTTCTTGCCGCCAAAGCCTGCTTGATCTTGTCGCAACCGGCTGCCCAGTTTGACCCTGTTTTTGTTTCCTATCTTTGTCGGGTCTGGCTGTGGGCCAGTGATCACAATCGCGGCCGAATACAAATTTGAATAAGAATATACATCGAATGCATGAACAAGACAGGAGCTGGGCCCTTTATTTTCTTTGCATCATATATAATCTTCACTGCTTTGAAACAATACCGATCTGCTGCAACGTAGCCTGGTGGATGGTGGACGGATTCGAATTCAGCGCCGGATACTCGATGGGATCCTCCAAAAGAGAGCTCTTTCCGCCTGCGGCGTGCTCCTGCTCCTCGTCGTATTCGGCGATGACGCCGCAGTTGTTAAGCTCCAGTGACGTATTCTGATTCGTACTGCGCCTCAGCCCCCGGGTAGCCTTGGCCGGGCTGATGATGCTGCTCATCTTGTGGCGGCGCAAAGTGTCCATCCGGGGCGTGTAGGTGCCTTTTTTTTGTTTCGAGAAAGATGCTCTAGAAGAGAGAAAGACACTGAACATCCTCGCAAGTAGGCGCAATGAATTACGGCAAGTCGTCGACGTCGTGCAAGAAGGATGTAGTGGAAGTCTCAACGTTGCTATTTATTAAGACAATTAAAATCATCAAAAAAAATTTTCTGTAGATCAGATTACCTCCCCTGTCGTTCATGGCTCGTTTTTCCTTGAACGTGAGATCGCTGGAGTTCCGGGAGAGCTTCATCCGGCTGAACATGCTGCCACTCCCTCGGGCCGACAACGGTGCTGCCCCGAGGCCTCCCTTCGCCCCCGCTTCCTCTTCCACCTCTTGGTCGTTTAAGTCCAGAATTCCAGGCTCGCTCGCTTCCGGTGCAATGGAGAAGCTGTGCGTGCGACTCAGCTCGTCCACCTGATCGGAGCGGGCGGAGTCCGGCACCGGGGCGGCAACGGCCGGCGGGTTAATCTTCAAGTTCAGTTTTGGCACGACGATCGAAGGCGTCGTCTTCTCGGCGGGGATTTTCGCTGCACCGATGTCCTCTGCTTTCTGTTCTTGAACGACCGCAGCAACCGGGACTTCTTCTGCCGAAGGCTCTCGTTCATTTGTCGTTCCGGCAACTCCAGGCTGCACCTGTTCCGTAGAAGTAATCACGGCAGAAGGAGCCGCAGTGCCTGTAGTACCCTCCGCAGCTGGTGCCCGGACATTGCTTGCCGCGGGGGTGGACTGGTTCATGCAGCTGTTGTCTGCGGGGTTGCCGATCGGGGTGGTCGGCTGATCGGTCGTTCGTGTCGAGCTGCTACTGGCCGCCTTCCATTTGTTGGCACTTGCGGAGACCCCTTGAGGGGGACCACCGCCGCCCGAGTTCAGAATGGCCGCACCTTCGGAGTCGCTGGCCACGGTCGTGATTTTGGAGGGGTCGGGCGTCGGGGTGGTGCCCGGAACCGGCGGGGGGTGCGCCGAAGAACTCGACGTCGTGGGGGGATCCTGCAAATTGATCTGGGGCTTCAGCGGCGCGGGGTGCATCTGCGTGGACACCACCGCGGGTTCGTGTCCGCTGCGCTGCTTCGTCGCGGAAGAGCTGCGCGTCTGCACGAGCTGTATCTGCGCCATTTCGGCCCGGCGGTGCCCCAGCGCGGCCCATTTGCTGTCGTCGTCGGACGAATGCTTGCGATTCAACAGCGCCTGGCGCGTGGCCGACTGCTCGCGGGTGACGAAGTGCGTTTGCGTTTGGTGCTGGCCAGTGCCGGTTGTGGTACTGAAAGCTTGCGGCTGCGAGCTCGTCCCGAAGTTCGAGCTTTCCCCTGCGACGAGATGAACCTGCGGTTGCGCTTGCGGCTGCTGGACTTGATGTTGCTGGAACTGTTGTTGAGCAGGTCCGGTCTGCGGTTGCGCCGGTCCGGCATTAGCGATGTTGTGTGCGTTGTAACACGGATTGTTGTTCATGCTGTGAGCGGACGGGTGCGGCACGGAGGCCGTGCCCAAGGAATTGGGCACGGTCGTGTAGGAGGTCGTGGGGCCGCCCATCGGGACGCTCATTTGCCGCTCTACGACGTGCTGCTGTGGTGGTACCTGCACCTGCTGCTGCTGGCAAGCGTTCAAATTGACATAGGTGGTGCCGTTATTTCCCATCTGCTGCTGCTGCTGCTGCTGCAGCACCACAACGTTTGCCCGCTGCTGAAACATTTGCGCTGCCAAAAATTGGTGCTGGGGGTGTTGGTGCACGACCGGATTGCCACCACCACCAGCCTGTTGCTGCGCAGACAAATGATGAAACGGAGCCTGTTGTGGATGAACCGTGCCCTGCTGTGGTGGTCCTTGCTGCATTTGCGCATTTACGCCTCCACCTAAAACATGCTGCTGCTGCTGCTGCTGCTGCGGTTGCATGGTCGCCCCCGAAGGCGGCGCGGCACCGCCACAATTCGGCAAGACAACGTTTGCGCCTCCAGGAGCTGCTCCCATCTGTTGCAAATTGGGTTGTTGGTGCATCATGTTCAAATTGATCTGCCCTGGAGTGAACTGCTGGCCGGGAGCAAAGACCTGCTGTGGCGGCGCGCAGTTCTGCTGCTGCTGAAACTGCTGCTGCAGATGAGCCTGCTGCTGCTGCTGGTCTTGCATTTGCTGTGCGTTGGCCATCACTTGGGTGTGATGTTGCTGTTGATCCACCAAATTCAGCTGCTGTTGCGGCGGCTGCATTTGCATTTGATTCAGATTGTGGTTCAAACTTTGGTTGTTCTGGTGGTTGTGCTGACCACTCTGCTGCTGTTGCATCACTGCATTCACCGCCGGCTGGCGCCAGTTCTGTTGCAGGTCTGCCTGTGACACGTGCGGGGGCTCGTTCAAATTGATTTGGTTGTTGCCATACCACGGCTTGCTTGCGCCGAAGTTGTGTAATTGGTGGTGGGGCTGCTGGCCCGGCTGGCCCCCGGGGCCGCAGCTGTAATTCTGGTTTACGCCGTTGTATCCGGCAGGGGCGCCCTGGTGCTGCCAAAAGGGCTGGCGCTGCTGACCCCCGTGCTGATTGTTGCCGTACACCCCCCGGTTGTTGTAGTTGCTGCGTCCGTGGTTACGGGTATGCTGTGCGACGGCATGCTGGTTTCCGCCGCCGTTCCCCATAGTACCGGCACACCTGATTGTTTATTTTTGAGACCCTGACGCTGTGAGACCCAAACCAGCGAAACACGACGGCAGCGTGGTTTGTTTGTGTTTCGAATGATGGGAAAAAAATAAGCACACCGTCGCGATTTCGATTTGTGTGTTTTTTTGGGGGATCCGCCCGCTCCCCGGGGATCCGCCTTCCCCCAGGGGATCCGCCCATTCCCCGGGGATCCGCCTTCCCCCAGGGGATCCGCCC